>JAESUZ010001351.1:0-1200000 GCA_017311185.1 Proteles cristata cristata
GATGCTGAGCATCATTTCATGTGTCTGTTGGCCATCTGGATGTCCTCTTTGGAGAAGTGTCTGTTCATATCTTCTGCCCATTTCTTCACTGGGTTGTTTATTTTTCGAGCGTGTAGTTTGGTGAGTTCCTTGTAGATTCTGGATATTAACCCTCTATCTGATATGTCATTTGCAACTATCTTTTCCCATTCTGTTGGTTGCCTATTAATTTTCTGGGTTGTTTCCTTGACTGTGCAGAAGCTTTTAATCTTGAGGAGGTCCCAACAGTTTATTTTTGCTCTTGATTCCCTTGCTTTTGGGGATGTGTCAAGTAAGAAGTTGCTGCGGTGGAGGCCAAGGAGGTTGTTTCCTGCTTTCTCCTCTAGGGTGTTGATAGTTTCCTGTCTCACGTTCAGGTCCTTTATCCATTTTGAGTGTATTTTTGTGCATGGTGTGAGAAAATGATCTAGTTTCATTCTTCTGCATGTTGCTGTCCAGTTCTCCCAACACCATCTGTTAAAAAGGCTGTCTTTTTCCATCGGATATTCTTTCCTGCTTTGTCAAAGATGAGTTGGCTGTATACTTTTGGGTCCACTTCTGAGTTCTCAGTTCTGTTCCATTGGTCTATGTGTCTGTTTTTGTGCCAATACCATACTGTCTTGCTGATGACAGCTTTGTAGTAGAGGCTGAAGTCTGGGATGGTGATCCCTCCCGTTTTGGTTTTATTTTTCAGGATTACTTTGGCTATTCGGGGTCTTTTGTGGTTCCATACAAATTTTTGGACAGTTTGTTCTAGTTTTGAGAAGTATGCTGGTGCAATTTTGATTGGAATTGCATTGAATGTGTAGAGTGCCTTAGGTAGTAATGACATCTTAACTATATGTATTCTTCCTATCCATGAGCATGGAATGTTTTTCCATTTCTTGTGTCTTCTTCAATTTCCTTCATAAGTTTTCTATAGTTTTCATCATACAGATCTCTTGTATCCTTGGTTATGTTTATTCCGAGGTATTTTATGGTTTTTGTGCAATTGTGAATGGGATCAGTTTCTTGATTTCTCTTTCTGTTGCTTCATCGTTGGTGTATAAAAATGCAACCGATTTCTGTACATTGATTTTGTACCCTGCAACTTGGCTGAATTCTTGGATCAGTTCTAGTAGGCTTCTGGTGGAGTCTGTCGGGTTTTCGATGTGGAGAATCATGTCATCTGCGAAGAGTGAAAGTTTGACTTCCTCTTTGCCAATTCTGATGCCTTTGATTTCCTTTGGTGTCTGATGGCTGATGCTAGGACTTCCAGCACTATGTTAAACAACAGTGGTGAGAGTGGGCATCCCTGTCGTGTTCCTGATCTCAGGGGGAAAGCTCTGAGTTTTTCCCCGTTGAGGATGATGTTCGCTGAAGGCTTCTCATAGATGGCTTTGATGATGTTTAAGCAGGTTCCTTCTATCCCAACTTTCTCGAGAGTCTTTATTAAGAAGGGATGCTGTATTTTGTCAAATGCTTTTTCTGCATCTATTGACAGGATCATATGGTTTTTATCTTTTCTTTATTGATATGATGGATCACATTGATTGATTTGCGAATGTTGAACCAGCCCTGTAACCCAGGAATGAATCCCACTTGATCTTGGTGGATGATTCTTTTGATATGCTGCTGGATTCGATTTGCAAGGATCTTGTTGAGAATTTTTGCATCCGTATTCATCAAGGATATTGGTCTGTAGTTCTCTTTTTTTGCTGGATCTCTGTCTGGCTTGAGAATCAGTGTGATGCTGGCTTCATAAAATGAGTCCGGGAGTTTTCCTTCGCTTTCTATTTTTTGGAATAACTTGAGAAGAATTGGGATTAATTCTGTTTTAAATGTCTGGTAGAATTCTCCAGGGAAGCCATCAGGTGCAGGGCTCTTATTTGTTGGGAGATTTTTGATCACTGATTCAATTTCTTCATTTGTTATGGGTCTGTTCAGGTTTTCTATTTCTTCCCGTGTGAATTTTGTAGTGAGTGTGTGTTTAGGAATTTGTCCATTTCTTCTAAGTTGTCCAATTTGTTGGCATATAATTTTTCATAGTATTCCCTGATAATTGCTTGTATTTCTGAGGGGTTGGTTGTAATAAGTCCATTTTCATTCATAATTTTGTCTATTTGTGTGCTCTCTCTGTTCTTTTGGATAAGTCTGGCTAGAGGTTTGTCAATTTTGTTTACTTTTTCAAAAAACCAACTCTTGGTTTCATTGATCTGTTCAATTATTTCTTTGGTCTCTATGTTGTTTATTTCTGCTCTAATTTTTACTATTTCTCTTCTTCTACTGGGTTTAGGGCGTTCTTGTTGCTCTGCCTCTAGTTCCTTTAGGTGAGCTGTTAGATTTTGGACTTGCGCTTTTCTAATCTCTTGAAATAGGCCTGGAGAGCAATGTACTTTCCTCTTAGGACTGCCTTTGCCGCATCCCATAGATTTTGAATTGTTGTGTTTTCATTTTCATTTGTTTCCATATATTTTTTAATTTCATCTCTAATTGCCTGATTGGCCCATTCATTTTTTAGAAGGGTGTTCTTTAACCTCCATGTTTTTGGAAGTTTTCCAGACTTCTTCCTGTAATTGATTTCAAGTTTCAAAACATTGTGATCTGACAGTGTGTATGGTATGATCTCTATTCTTTTATATTTATTGAGGGCTGCTTTATGTCCCAGTATGTGATCTATCCTAGAGAATGTGCCATGTGCACTTGAGAAGAAAGTAAATTCCCTGGCCTCAGGATGTAAAGTTCTAAATATATCCGTCAGGTCCATCTGGTCCAATGTGTCTTTCAAGTCCATTATTTCTTTAGTGATTTTCTGTCTGGTTGACCTATCCATTGCTGTAAGCGGAGTATTAAAGTCCCCTGCTATTAGCACATTCTTATCTATAAGCTTGTTTCTGTTTGTGATGAATTGTTTTAGATATTTAGGTGCTCCCATATTCGGTGCATAGACATTTATGATTGTTAGTTCTTCCTGATGGATGGACCCTGTAATTATTATGTAGTGCCCTTCTTCATCTCTTGTGATTGTCTTTAATTTAAAGTCCAGTTTGTCTGATATAAGTATCGCTACTCCAGCTTTCTTTTGATTTCCTGTAGCATGATATATATTTCTCCATCCCCTTACTTTTAATCTGAAGGTATCTTCCCGTCTAAAATGAGTTTCTTGTAGACAGCATATAGATGGATTTTGTTTTTTAATCCATTCTGCTACCCTATGTCTTTTGATTGGAGCATTCAGCCCATTTACATTCAGTGTTATTATTGAAATATGTGGGTTTAAGTCTTTGTATCTTTTGTAGGGTTCATGTTTGTGGTGGTGTCTCTGGAATCTTTGTTCCTTGCAACCTTTCCTTCAGAGCATCCCCCTCAGGATTTCTTGTAGGGCTGGCTTCGTGGTGACAAATTCTTTCAATTTCTGTTTATTTGGAAAGGTTTTTATCTCTCCTTCTATTTTGAATGACAGGCTTGCTGGATAGAGGATTCTTGGCTGCATATTTTTACTGTTCATCACATTGAAGATCTCCTGCCATTCCTTTCTGGCCTGCCACGTTTCAGTAGATAGGTCTGTCACCACTCTGATGGGTTTCCCTTTGTATGTGAGGGCCCTTTTCTCCCTAGCTGCTTTCAAAATTCTCTCTTTGTCCTTGTATTTTGCCATTTTTACGATGATATGTCATGCAGAAGATCGATTCAAGTTATGTCTGAGGGGAGTCCTCTGAGCCTCTTGTATTTCCACATTTACTTCCTTCCCCAGGTCGGGGAAGTTCTCTGCTATAATTTGTTCCAGGACTCCTTCAGCACCTTTCCCTCTCTCTTCGTCTTCTGGGATTCCTATGATACGGATATTGTTGCGTTTGACTGTATCGCTGAGCTCTCGAATTCTTCTTTCCTGTTCCTGGATCAGTTTGTCTCTTTTTTTGTCAGCTTCTTGTTTTTCTAGAATGGTGTCTTCTAAATCACTTATTCTCCTTTCTGCCTCTTCAATCCGTGCATTGGAGGCCTCTAGTTTATTATGGATCTCATTTATCGCATTTTTTAATTCTTCATGCCTATTTTTATTTTCCATTCTGTCTGTAGCCATAGTTTCTTTGATGTCCCCTATGTTTTTTCAAGCCCTGCTATTAATTTTACCATTATTATTCTAAAATCTTGTTCACTTATGCTGCTGATATCTGTTTTGAGCAGTTCATTAGCTGTCATTTCTTCTTGGAGTTTCTTTGGAGGAGAGCTCTTTCGTTTCGTCATTTTAGTTAGCTTTCCGGCTCTTGTTGGTTTTAAAGACCTGTTATGCTCTCTGTTTCTATGAGCACTGCTCTATCCAAGAAGACTCTTTGACTTTCCAGGACCTATCCTTTCAGAGATTGTTTTTTGAATGGTATCCCTCGGTCTCTCTTGTTGGGACCTTAGTTATTTTATTTTCCTGTTCGTAGTGATATTTGGGACTCTTCACCTTGTGTACTCTAGCTTGTTTCTTGAGGTAGCCCTGGAAAAGAAAACAGACAGACAAACACACAGGGAGCAGGAGTACACAAACGCACAGGCTGATTCAACTAACATGCAAAGCGAGAGGGAAAACGAAAAAGTTAATAGAAAAGACGGAGGAGGGAGGGCGAATAATAGGGAGCATAAAATACATAAAAGGGTCAAAAAGGGGAAAAGAAAAGGAAAAAAGAAGAAAACCGATGGACAAAGAACGGTTTAAAGCATATACCTGGATTTCCCTGCTACAGTTAAATAGCCGTGTGTATGCAGTGCTGGTTGAAGAGCATAGAGAAAAAGAGAGAAGGCAGGGCGAGACAAGGCAGATTTGGAAATAGAATGAACAGGCAGAAGGGATAAGAAACTTTTTTCAAAGAGGTAAAGGGTAGAATATGGTTGGATAGGTGAGAGAAGGATGCTGGAATTATCCAGAGAAACTATATAGTCTAATTACTCCTGAGAGAAATAGCTGAAAAAGTCGGTAGGTGTAGAATTTACACTTACAGAATGGACTTGTTGTGATTGTTTAAGCAAGCTGGCGACCAGAGTTAATCAGGTCAGTGTTTTGGGGAAAAAAGCGAGAAAAGAGAAAGAAGAAGAAAAAAAGAGAAAAGAAAGGGAAAAAAAAAGAAAGAAGAAAAAAAAGGGGGGGGAAAAAAACAAAAAAAAAAAAAAAAGGGAGGAGGGCACCTCTCAGGCAGGGATGGGCGTGGCGTGATCCGATGCCTCAGGCGGGGGTTCTGCCTTGGCGATTGTGGAGAGGAGAGTGACGGTGCTCCAGTCCCTTCTTGAACCCCGCGCTGCAGCTCGCTTTTTTTTTTTTTTTTTGGCGTGTCAACTCCCCGTTCCGGGGACGCAGCCGAAGTTGGTTCCACTCTTCAACCCAGGCCAGTTCCAATCTCTAAATCCCAGTCCGCGCGCCCCGCTGAAGTTGCCTTAGACACAGCTTCCCAGACAACCCCCTCGGGCTATTGCAGGCTCCCTGCTGAGCTCTGGGGGTGGAGACAGAATCGCTTCTTCCTTCTCTGTGTCGGGCTGGCGCGCATGCGCGGGGGCTTGCCTGCCGGTCCTGTAGCCTGAGCCCGCTGGAGTGAGGAAAACCGGGTCTCTCTATGGCTCGTCACCCGAAACACGAACTCACAGGCAAATTTCCCAGTTTTTAGCTCTTTGCCTTCCCTCTCGAGTTCCAGCCAGCCAGGAGCGCGGACGCCCGGTGTCTGCGTGGCTCTTTCAGGGGTCCCAGCTGCCCTGGAGCTACAATGGCGGCAGGCGCTCCACCGCCGCTTTAAAACCCAACCTCCTGGGGCGCCTGGGTGGCTTAGTCGGTTAAGGGTCCGACTTTTGCTTAGGTCATGATCTCCCGGTTCATGGGTTCGGGCCCCGCGTCGGGCTCTGTGCTGACTGCCAGTTCAGAGCCTGGAGGCTGTTTCAGTCTGTGACTCCCTCTCTCTCTGACCCTCCCCTGCTCACGCTGTCTCTCTCTCTCTATCCTAGAAATAAATAAAAACATTAAAAAAAATTTATAAAAAAAAAAATAAATAAAATAAAACCCAACCTCCAGGAGCGGCACAAAGAAGCAGTTTGTGTGCTCAGCCTCCCCCAGGACCAGTTGTCGCGAGGGGACCTCGTGTGCAGGTATTTGGCAAGTACGGTCTTTCTATGCACTGAGCGGAGGTTTTTCTGTCTCGGACTCTCTCCTTTTCCCCTCTCACTCCCCGTAGAGGGTAGAGGGGGATCGCCTCCCACCCTGGAGTCTCCGATCCCGGCCCGATTTTACCTTCCCTGGTTCGCACTCACATTAGAAGGCTCTCTCAGTGGATTCTGCGTCCCTTTTCTCCCAGTCTCTCAGGTTTTGTAAGGTTTCCAATGGCTTCAGATCTTTTCTGTGTGATGTATGGGCGCGAGTGCAGGTACGGAGCTCCTTACTTCTCCGCCATCTTGCCCCCCCCTCCTCTGTCACATTCTTTCTGCAAACAGTAACAGACACAGACTCCTGCAGTCCCTCCTCCTTGCCTCTTTCTTCAGGCTTGATTTTCTACCCCATTTGGGATAGAAGAAAGGCTTTATTTTTGAAAATTGCCTCCTTTTCACTATACATTTTTATTTGTATTTCTCTAATCGATTTATATGTTGCAGTCTGATGGTTTTGCTCTGCTTTATCCTAAATGCATTGTCACTATAACGACCTGCAAACCATACATGCTGCTTAACTAACTGCATAGAAAGAAAACTGCTGGTTAAAAAAGCAGATTGCGATCAGAACATGGTGCCTTAAGCATCTCACATCTTAGCATGATAGTTCTGTTGTTTACATGTAGGAATATTACTGTATTATAGTTACCTTTTAGGAAATGGGTTTGATGTGTAATTATAGGTTATAATTTTTCCATTAAAAAAACCTGGGAAATAGGCCCCAGGTAAGCATTTTAATGCAGATCATTTGACTTTTCAGGATGAGATCAGGGATGGATTACTGATGTTAAGCAGAGATGCTTAATCTCCATTTTTTTTATTATAATTTTTTTTTCTTTCTGTTGTCAGAAACAGTGGGCTTGCAAATTAGGGGATGGCAGTGGCAAGTTGGGGACACCTATGCATAGATTTTGCACATTTCAGAGTAGCAGTTGAATTGAGACAGATGTTACACGTGTGTATCCTAAATTGAGCTCTGCATCTCTGAAACAAGGTTGAGAAAAACTTGAGTAACAGTTTAGTAATTTTTTTCCTAAATATACAGGGTCAGAAGAGCCCACTAGAGGCAATATTTCCGAACCCCTGGACTCCAGTAAGAATGAACCTAAATAATTTCAAACAGATACTTATTTCCGCTCCTAAAATATACCCAGGAAATGAGAATCTACCCTTTGGTAACTAGTTCCACTATCTCTCAGTCATTATGCCAATATGTACTATTAAGAGGCCTAAATACACACATTACTGACACAATGGGCTGTAATTGCGCTTTTGAAACTGCTACACAATATCCAATCTATGATTATTTAGGGAGTTTACATCCACCCATTATTGATGCAACAGCCCTTAATAGCACCTTTGTTGTCAGAAGGGGTTGTGTTGCTTAATATTCCCAGCACTGTTTGAAATAAATTGGTAGAATACGACAAACAGTGGCAAGATTTCAGATATTTATGTGCAAGTATTATTTCTGCACTTAAAATTGAATTTGCACATTGTGTAGCTAGAGGAAGACTTCAATCTTTTGGAATATTTTTGAAGACCATTCCAATTCAATGGTCAGTATAGGATTCACTATAATCAGAGCATAAAATAAACAAGCATTGATAAACAAGCTACAGTATGAGAAACTATGGTTAGTTAGGATGTTTTTAAATGCTGCATATCAAACACTTAAATAAAACAAAAGCATACTGAATTTTGTATCATTCTCTATATAATCCTGTTTTAATTGAGATACAATGGACATAAGATTGTGTAAATTAAAGTACACCATATTGATTTGACACATATTCCTTATAGTCTTTAGGTAGTAAAATTTATATAGATAAAGGATGTTTATATCAGTTTTTCACTATACTTCATCAAGACCAACACAAGGTAGAGAAACAGGTGTGAAAATCCAGTAAAAGAAACATTGCTGTCATATATTTGTTCCCAGGTAGGAAGTTACAGGCTCATGAAACAAAAGGTTGAGAGCAGATATTTTGGAACCTATATTGTTGAGAATATTTGCTTTTTTCTTGAATGTTGTATTTAATTCACAGATTTTCTTTTAAATTTTCTCTCTTGAAATGTTCTTTTCCTGGAGGCACAAGCCAGTGATCACCAATGGGTTTTGGTATGATATGCCAGTTTCCGGAAGATAGTCCTAACTGATAGGCAGTGATAAAGAACAAACGGTCTTACCAAAAAGAGAGAGAGAGAGAGAGAGAGAGAGAGAGAGAAGAAGAAGAAGAAGAGAAAGGGAAGGGAACATAAGTGAAAGGAGAGAGAATAATTTGAGTTGGCAATTGGTAAAGATGATCAGAAAATACTCCTAAAATTAAAGTTTTATTTATAATTGTTTAAGTTCTTGGGGATCTGAGACTTACTACCAACAAATTCAACTCTCCCCCCGCCCCCCCCCGCATGAATCACAAAGTTAATATATACTTTATACTGATTTACTCAGATACCCCTTTTTATAGCTAACTTTAAATTTCACCTCATGTTTTTTGTAGACTTTTGAGATATTAGTTTCTTTAATTTTTTATTTTATTTTTTTAGTATATAGAGGCTCAAGTTTAATTAGCTTATTTATTGGCTTCTTGGGTTCTCTTCTCAAACAATTCAGAAGTACACAAACCCACAAAGTAAGGTAATAAGCAATAAATGGAATTATTAATGTAACACATTGAAACTAATTTTAATTTCTACTGCTCCCCACTTCTTACTGGGGAGTAGAAAACTGGAAGTTCTAGAGGTTGAAATACTACAGTTCCAGTTAATTTTGAATGTATAGTAGAACTAAGAGTGTCTGTAAATTTTGTAAATTTAAGTCTTAAAATACTTTGTTGGAGTTCGGTTCTGGCAGGTCCAGGGGTCCCTGAAGGATGGACGGTGTCAGCGAGGGAGGGGTGAGAGAGGCCCCAGATCCTTTCTGATCACCAGTCAGGCATCTCTGTCCTGTCGGTTTTGGTGTCTTTATTTATAGGTCAAATGTTAACATGGCATCAGGAAATGGAATTTTTACAATGGATAGCTCTTTGTGATAAGATGTTTTTGGAAAATATACAGAAACAGGTTTTACAGAAGTCTTCTTGCAGAACAGCCCCAATTATAGTGAGGTTGAGTAACTAAGAAAATAACAAGGTGTTCACATTTTAATAACGCTAAGATTAAGTCATAGGTTTGTAGATACTCTTATCCACCCGCATCACAGCTTCCAGGGTAAGGGAAGGGGTTTGTGAAATATAGGCCTTAGGGAAGGATCTGCTATACACCATCAGTTAGCAAAGGTGTATGTAGTAACTTATCTTCTGCCCTTATCTGTTCCTTCTCTCTAAGTTAGGCTCTTTGTCTCCAGGCAAGACTTGATTTTCTAGTTATATGCTTTATGGCACTGGAGAGCCAACCATACCTTTAAAGAGTTTAGCTCATTTCCAATACATAGAATAGCCTCTTCGAGTGCATTTACCTTTGTGTCTAGTTTTATGATTTCTTGAATAGCTAGGACATGAGAGACATTTTTGGTTAGTTGATTTACATGTTGAGCTGTATGAACATCTTGGACTAACACAACAGTAGAAACAGGATTGTACATGTAAAGGTCAATCTTTTATGAGTAAGGGTCATTAGCCTGTTCATAGCTCAAGGGAAAGTATGGAGGGAAACAGGACCTTCTGGAGACACGATATCTGTTCCCATAATCAAAAGAAGAAGTTCCCACAATAAGTTCCTTCACAAGGTGCAATCATCATACCAGGGCCAGAATAAGGGGACAAGTCACTCCCGATATTGATCAACAAGTTACCTCCAGGGTCAGTGCTCAAGCAGAAATAATTGAGTGGGGGTGGCTATCGGTCGTCATCTGATTGGCAAGAGACCGTGCAAATTTACTTTAACCTCACCAGGAGTTTTCTCGACTAGTGGGCTCAGAATGGCTTCCAACATGTTTTCTTATTTCTTTAACGTTTATTTTTGAAAGCAAGAGAGAGGCAGAGAGAGAGAGGGATACACAGAATCTGAAGCAGGCTCTAAGCTCGGAGCTGTCAGCACAGAGCCTGATGTGGGGCATGAGTCCATGAGCCATGAAATCATGACCTGACCTGAAATTGGATGCTTAACCAACTGAGTCACCCAGACTTCCCTCTGTTTTCTTATTTTTAAAGTGAATTGTAAATTTCCAGATGGGAGGAAATGGAGTAGATGTACTTTTCCATATTCCTCCTGCTAAGTACAACCAAAAAACGTTAGCATTATATATGAAACAAACAAAAGAAGACTCTGAAAAGTATAGAAAAGAAAAACTAGGTAGGGAACTTAGTACTCTCAGAACACCATCTCAGATTTAAGCCGGCAATCCAGAAATGCCAGTAAGTGGAGACAAAAACTACAATAACAAAAGTCTGCTATCTCTAGCAGAAGGACCAGGAAGAGGTAATCTATCCAGATAGAAAACTCCTGGACAATAACATCTCCATCTAAACACCACAGAAAAAGTAAAAACAAAAAACAAAAACAAAAACACTCCTGTCTCTCCTCTACTCATGCCAGCAAATGCCAGGTAGGGAGTATAATTTTCTACTCTGTCCAGGCTGTAAGTAGTAAGACACTACAAAGTCTCCCACTGGGTCCTTCTAGAGAAGGCAAAGTAGGGAGATGAGACTACCATCTCCATCAAGGAGGCAAATCCCACTTCTGCCTCTCTCTCCCATGTTCCCATGGTATGAATGGAGACTATATGTGGAGGCTGGACTTCTGCTCCCACTTGGCAGTAATGAGTTGCCATTCTCCCCACCACTGAAGTGGTTCCAGAGAAGACCTAGTGGAGAGTCAGGACTTTACCACTTGCCCCAGTGTCCTCTCCCCTACCCCACCCCACATAGTGTCCGTGAAGGCCATGTGGGAAGAGTACTGAGGTGCTCTTTCTCCTCCCTTCTAGCCAGAGATGGCTCCTGGAGGTTTAATGAGAAGCTAGAACTGTCTCTCATGACCAGCATTTACAAGGAACTCTCACACCTTGGTTGTCAGTAAAGACCAATTGGGATACCCAGACTTCCTCACTTGGGAGTAACAAGACAATCCCCCGCCTCTCTTTCTCTGCCTGAATAATATCATAAGAAGCCAGCCAGATTAGAAGGTTTAAATAGGACCCAGGGTTTAATGATACAATACCCAAAATGTCTGTTTCAATTGAAGATCTCTCTTGTCATACTAAGAACAAGAAAGATATCAAAAAGGAAAAGCATTAAGATGCCAATGTTGAGATAATAGAGAAGTTAAGATTATCTGACAAAGATTTTAAACAGCCCTAAAAAAAGATTGACCATTTATAAGCATACTTAAAACAACAAAGAAAATAAAAGGGCTAAGCAAAGAAATAGATATCTCAGCAAAGAAATCAAAGATATGACAAGAAAACAACTGGCCATTTAAAACTGACAAATATAATAACCGAAAGGAAAAACTCAAAGGATAGGCTCAGAGCATAATGAAAAAAGGAGAGGAAAGGATCCTTCGAACCGGTAGATAGAAAAATGAAAGTTGCACATTTGAACAAGATAGAGAAAATAGACTGAATGAAAATAGAGAATCAGGGACCTGTGGTGCAATACCCAGAAATCTAAGTTTCATATCATTAGAGTTTAGGACAGAGACGAGAAAGAAGGTGCTCCTGCTGACTTTGTCTTTATTGGTCTGTAATGATAGATTATAAAACCATCCTTAGAGGAGTCAAGGAATTACTGCTCATAGACATTCTGTGTTTCCAGTTTGACGGTATGTCCCTACAGAAGTTTTCATTAATTCTACCCAGAAGCTGATAATTAAAAAAAAAAGTTTTCTTTCAAATTTAGTTTCATTCTAAACTGTCATGAGACATAGTGCCATTTACTTCCCCTCCCCCAACCAGAGCTCAAATAACTTATCTAGTCACCTCTTTGTGCAAATGGAATCTTTCACTTTAATATTTTTTAAAAGAAGCATGAATGAATAAATGAATGAACATTTAGAAACATGAGATAATATAATAGTATAATGCAATTTTAATACTAATCCTAATAAACTTATTGAGAATCTAATATTTTTTTCGTTTACTGTAATAAAAGGGAATACCTGTAGAAATAACCAATTTTGAAACAATTTTTAAAGCCTAATGAAGAAATAATTGACTTGCCTCATAGTATAACTGATTATAAATTCACAACAATAAAGGCATTATAGAACTGGCACAAGAATAGTGAGATCAATGAAAGAAAGGTGAAAGTGAGCAGGCAACCCCAATGACATTTAATAATTATTAGCATAAGATAAGAATGGCAGTTCAAATAAGCAGAAAAAGAGCTGATTAATCAATAAATGGTATTAAGGCAACTAATTAGCATTTTGAGTTAATACATATCCTTATTCTATATTTATACCAAAATAACTCCCAGATCAATTAAATGTCTTATTGTGAAATACTGAAACCAAAATGAATTTTACATGACATAAATAATGTTTTATGTAACCTTATAGAGAGGATGATATTGTAGGAATGATACTTAACACAGAGAACTCTAGGGAGCTAATTGTTACATCTTTAATTTTTTTTTTAATAATTCTTAAGCTACTGACAAGTTGCAGAATTAGTACATTGTATTTGCATATTCCCAGTTAGCTTCCTCAAATGATAATGTCTTAGGTAAACAGTACAACATAAAAACTTGAACATTAACATTGACATACTACTAGTGACAAGTTTACTTTATTCAACTCTTTCCATTTGTTCCATAAATGCCCCTTTTCTGATTCAGAATTCAGTACAGGTACTCAACCATGTGTTTAATCATCTTTTGTTAATCTCCCCAATCTGGAATAGTCTTTCTTTGGTTTTCATGACCTTGGCACTTTTGAAAGTACTGAGTAAATATTTTGTAGAATCTCCCTCAAATTTTGTTTATCAGGTTCTCTCATGGTTAGATTGAAATTATGTACTTTGGGCAAGAATATTTCAGAAATGATGTTCTCTCAGTTCATCTGACCGGAAGTTGCATGATACTAAAGAGTGTTACAAGTGGTGATTATTACTTTGCTATATCATTAAGGTGATGTATATCAAGCTCATCAACTATATGTTTACTGTATTTTCCTTTTTAATCAATAAGCATTTTGTGGGCAGGTACTTTGAAACATTTAAAAATATCTTGTTTCTACTTATACTATTGTCTACTGATTTTAGTATCCATAGATGATATTTTTCCTAGAAAAAATTTTACTGTTTTATTAATACTCCAAGTGATAATTTTCTATTTCCATTATTCCTTTATATTTTTAATTAGAAATTTTACTGTAAGGAAGAGCTGTATATTTCCTCTATTTAGTTATTTATTCAATTATTTATTTATCTCTGTTTGGACTCATGGAGACTTATACTATGGGTTATAATCCATAACTTAATTATACTGATGCTCATATTGACTCAGTTTTGTCTGTTGGTATTTTCTTTAAGTTGATTGCTGTCAGACTGATTGATTTTACTAGATGAATGTAGAAATTTGAATATATTAGAAAAATATTAAACAAAAATTTTAAGACAAATTAGTAGGTGGTAAAGGCTATTCAACAAAAACAAAAAAACAATAAAATAACTTTAACATATACATGTTCTTACATATAAAATAATAGAAATCCCAATAAAATGTGTAAAGCATCTAAAATCAACAAGAATCCAAATATTAACAGATGATTATAATCTGTTTACAGATTTAATCTGATTATATTTTATAATAAAGGAAATGCATATTTAGAGATCACATCATGTTATTATTAAATATTTAATGTGGACAGTATTTTCAGCAAGACAATACTCTATATTTTCAGATTTATGAAAGCAAATGCTGGCTGACAATTATGGTGGGAATATAAATTGGTACAAGTTTGGAAATAAGATAATACATATTAAAAGTCTTAAATTTTGCTATTATATTTCTAGGAATATTTTCTCAAGTAATAAACATAGGATTATGTAAAAGTTTAGCTAAAATGATTTTCACTTCAGGGTTGTTTATTAGCAAATGTTGGACAAAAGTCAAGTATTCAGCCTGAGGAGAACAAGTAAATATATCATGATGTAACAGCATGAGAAGTTACAATTGAAAGATATATATAAACATCCGTAGTGGTTATTGAGTACTGAACTTATGAGTGATTTTAATTTTTTTCTCTTTGCTTATCATTATTTTATTTTAAACATACTTTTATGTAAGTTTAAAACTTTTTAATGAGGTAAAAATACAATGGCTCATAAACTCGTATTCTGATAGAATTTCTTTCATCTGTATTGCTTTATCTGTGGAACAAATTAGTGTTAAAGATAGAGTTTATCTATACCACCAAATTAAGATTTCCATAAATATGCCTTCATATGATTGATGAAAAGTTCTTTACAAGTAAATGAAATCATGTATATCAATTTATTAATGGAGGACTCTCTCTTTTGGTGAGACTAGTGACATATCTGTGTGTTATCAGAACTGTCTTTTGATTGTGTGATGATTGAATCATCCATAACTCTATCCACCGATTTAAAGACCTTTTGCTATTGAATTGAAAAAAAAATCCATGTACAAAATCTTCTGGCTATTAATTATGTTGGAGGGCAACCCACTCTGAGAAATGATTCACTTGTCTTAGAAGCCCACATTGTAATAATAATAAAAAATGTCTGCAGCAGGCACTTGACTGGGAGATGGCAAAATCATAAAAATGAGCTTCTGTTCTCTTGTGATTCCTGATGACTTTTCTCCGTGTTCATTCTCTCACTTCCCTCCCTCATCCTCATGCTATAAATGTTATCTGTAATCAGGAGCGAAAGGATGGATGCACACCACAGGCTGTCACCTGAGTGATTGCGGCATTTAGACACTATAATACCTGGAAGTATTCAGGATAAAAGAGATGTCCTGTAATGTTTTTCTTTAAAAATACATATATAATATAAAAAAAAGTATTGCATGAATTTTTCCTCACCTTCTGGCAAAATGTCCGTTTCTAAGGTCATCTGAGGTGAGCTATTTAATTCAGCCAATCTTTCAACCTTCCATCTCTAGTAGACCATTTGGCGATGTAATTTTCAAGACTGTCATGTTCAGCAATTGGACTGGACAGAGCCTTATTAGAGAAGGGCTTTTCCCTGATTAATCACAATCAGTTCCCATGTTCTGAAGAGCACTGGAAATCTGTGGAACTAGTTTTCAGAGACACTCAAGTCAGATGTTCTTATCAGAAGTGGTGCATTTTATACCTACAAAATTAGAACCTGAAATTCATTGTATTACTGCTCTATGAAACTAAGCTCTTTTGCTATCAATTTAAAAATCCATGAAGCGTATATAGCTTTTCTTCCCCATTTGCATTCTAAATAAAATAATCTCTACTCTTAATTTTATAGAGTTTATGCCTCTGTGGTTTATACCATACAGTTTGGATTTTCTACACAAAATAATTACTTCCTTGGCTAATAAAAATATAAATTTTAAGATAAACTATTTTGGTGAAACTGAATATAATTTAGAATTATGTAAGAAACAGCAATAGCATTGCATTTTCAGCACTAGACTTTTAAATTTTATTTTGGAATGAATCCATGATATAAATTGATATAATGTCAGTCCAATGATTATAATGACCACTCAGTATTATTCCAAAATACCACTCAATGTCATTTGCAATATTAGTCTTTAGATGCTATAATGAATTGGACAATTTATAATCATACTGATTTCTATAGCATGACTGTGGATGCAAAGTAGTTAAAGTAGTACATTAAAAGTAGTGTTTATGACACCCACATACAGAAGAAAGAAAATATTTAAAATACTGATATCAGGGGCACCTGCATGGCAGTTTAGTGTCAAACTCTTGATTTTGGCTCAGGTTATGATTGCACAGTTCATGAGTTCAAGCCCTGCATCAGGCTCTGTGCTGGCAGTACAGAGCCTGCTTGGGATTCTTTCTCTCTCCCTCTCTCTCTTCCCTCCCCTGCTCTCTTTCTCTCCATCCCTCTCTCTTTATCTCTCCCTTCCTCCCTCTCTCAAAATAAATAAACTTTAAAAATAAATAAAAAATAAAAAAATAAAAGATTTCACTGTATCCCATTGAACGTAAAACACCACATAATAAACTTGAGAATAATAGCTCTTTCTGTTTGTTTCATCAGTTTATATATTTTATATTAGTGTTTTTCAAATATTATACAAACCTCTGGTTCAAGTATCTGAGATTATAAATAAATATCTAAGTGAAAGCTTTCTCTTCCGGTTTTGTCCCTATATGTCTTGTTATCTGCCTTTCCTCACTTTAATTATTGTTGTTGGTTTACTGGAGATTCTCTGAGGATTCATATATGAGCAAATATGTATCAAAATATTTTTACCTTTTTTTCTCAATAGTAAAGCACTTTGAACATCCTTTTAATGAGTTCTTCCCCTTTTTTGTTTCACTAAACAGTATATTTTGATTTTCCCTACAGAGCTTTCTCAGATTTTATGACTACTTAATAGTCTGTTATATTGATAGATATATTGTTTATATATATATATATATATATATAAAACATATATATATATATATAACATATATATACAACATATATATACAATATATATATATATGTATATATATATATTGTTGATAGATAGAATGTTTATAAAATTAGTGTTCTCTTTTTGGATTTCTAGGTTATTTCAATTATTTGGCTTTAGTAAACACCGCTACCATCAATAAAACTGTACAGATAAATAATTTACTTGTGTGTGTATGAGTTTATCTGTAGGATAAATACCTATAGGATAAATACCTAGGAATGAAATTTCAAGTGAAATTTTTCAAGTGAAAAATGTATATGTATATGTAAATGTATATGTATATGTATATGAAAATGTATATGTACTTGAAATTTTAGTAGGTATTACCAACACTGCCTTAGTGTAAATACCAGTAAACATTCTTACTAAGAAAAGTATGAGAGTTCTTATTTCCCTACAGTGTCTCTCATTAAGTGTATTACCAAAATTTAGATCTTCCTAGTCAGTGAGATTTTGATGGAAAAATAAGAAAATATATATGATTTCCATCAAAATCTCATATATATATATATGATCCTTATATATGGTTAGTATTTGAATTTCTTGGTTTCACATTTTCTGGATCTTATTCTCAAAATTTGGTTTGTCCTGCTAGAAATATGGTGCTTCCAGTGAGGCCTATAAAAATTCAAAATTCAGTTCTCTGAAGTTGATGGTTTCATCTGGCAATGCTCTTATTTTTCTTTTCCCTAATATGTCCCTGAGACATGACACTCTCCCATTAGTAACAGGGGTTTACTACAGCAATTGTTCTTAAGCATGAGAAGACCAAAGAGTTCCCCCAGGGCTTGCATGAGAATCTTGGTGAAATAGTGGCAAAACATGCAATTAGAATTTCTTCCACCAAGAATTTGCATGTCCTTCCTTATTTTGTGTAAAGATATGACCAGCTATGTGTGACCGACCTTGTCTGGGCAATGACATGTTTTATAAAGAATAAACATTTACCTACATAAATCTGGGAGACAAAGTGGTCAGTATAGAGCAATAACGGACTGGAGAACCTTACAGAAATATGTTCGTGAAGTTACTAACACTGTGGACAGTAGTCAGTGTATTTGCCCCATGACAGTTGCTGCATAATAGTATTATTGCAGGAATGGCGTAACTATAATGTTACAGTATGGTAGGAAGTGACAAAACAGGCTTCTTAAAAATGCCAACTTAGGTTCTAATCCAGGGTCTGGATTTTCTAGGTGTCTTAAGCAAAGTAGTACATTCTCTGGGTGTCAGATGCACATCTCTAAAATGAACATACTAATGGCTCTACCAGAGACTCTTCATAACTAGGCTAGAAATAAAACCTCATCCTGTGGTTTCCTGAGGTCCCAAGCTGAAGAATTACCATATATATTTTATACCAGCAATTTCCAGACCCAGAAAATTTGCCAGGGCTTCTGCAAATGGAAGGCAAGTGGGTTTTGCCTGTCCTGGAGGGTACCAGACAGCTTCATTCATAACCATATTAATACAGTCAGGTAAAAAATTAACAGTTAAACAACTGACTGGATTTATTATCTCCAAGAAGGTTGTTATGAAATAGGCATCCCTTCTTTGTTATGCAGCCTAGTCCAAGCCTCCCAAAGGTTTTCTCTGTGTTTAACCTTCTAAGGTCTCCTTAACAGTTTTCACACATTGTAAATATGTCTCTGGTATGCTCAGACCCAGGAGTATACTGACTGAGGTTTATTTTAAGAAAGAATCTTGATTTTCCTAGAAGTACTGGGATGGCTTTACAAAACCTTATCTTATCTTTTAAGTAAATACCATGCATTTTTAGCCTTATTCCCAATCTCCCAAGACTAAAGAAATTAAATATCAAAATTATATTTAACTGACATTAAGGCTTCAATACATATCAGCACATGGTATCACATTTGTTGAAGTGACTTAGCTCTCATCTTTGTAAGTCGCATTTAAAGATATGAGCTTTTATTTTTACCTAAATTTAATGTGTTTGGTTTTATTTATAACTTTCCATTCTTTTTAAAATAATTTTTAAATGTTTATTTATTTTTGAGAGAGAGGGACAGAGTATGAGCAGAGGACGGGCAGAGAGAGAGAGGGAGACAAAGAATCCAAAGCAGGCTCCAGGCTCTGAGCTGCCAGCACAGAGCTGGACACGGGGCTTCAACCCATGAACAGTGAGATCATGACCTGAGCCAAAGTCGGATGCTTTACCAACCGAGCCACCCAGGTGCCCTATGTTATTTATTTATTTATTTATTTATTTATTCATTCATTCATTCATTCATTCATTCATTTTTTTATAAATGTGTATTTATTTATTTATGAGAGAGAGAGAGAGAGAGGGAGCACCCACACAAGCAGGGAGGAACAGAGAGAAGGAGACAGAAACTGAAGCAGTCTAGGCTCCAGGCTGTCACTGCAGAGCCTGATGTGGGACCTGAATCTACAAACCATGAGATCTTGATCTGGGGTAAAGTTGGATGCTCAACCTACTGAGCCATCCAGGTGGCCCTAGAACTTTCTAGTTGCATCCTATATTTTCTATGTATAATTATATGTCGTGTTTTCAGTGAAGTTTCATACAAATTGGTAGGAAGACACATAGAATAATACAAAAAGATGGCTCAGAAATAGAATATACCTATAGTTTAAAAAGCGTGTGTACTTGAGGAATCCTGCGAAAAGAAACAGAACTAGAATTCCTTTCATATTTATGATTATCTTTATTTTAAGATGCTTCTGCTTTTTAACTAATAAGACAATGATGTGTTTAACAGTATGTGGACATTGAAATGATATCAGATATTTAAAAGTGTATGTACGGAGAAAATCATGACTTGATGTCTTGATGTTTTGTGTTTTGTGTGTCCTCTTCAGTGCACAGAAAAGCAGAGTTTTTGTTAAGACTTTTTTATTTTTTTTTTAATGTTTTTAATGTTTTTATTTATTTCTAGGAGAGAGAGAGAGAGACAGCGTTAGCAGGGGAGGGTCAGAGAGAGAGGGAGTCACAGACTGAAACAGGCTCCAGGCTCTGAGCTGGCAGCCAGCACAGAGCCCGACGCTGGGCTCGAACCCACAAACGGCAAGATCATGACCTAAGCGAAAGTCGGATGCTTAACCGACTAAGCCACCCAGGCGCCCCTTGTTAAGACTTTTTTAAATGAGATTTTTTTGGGGTACATAAATAGTAAAAATGTACAAGTCCGTCCATGTGCCATATTCTCTTAGATTCTCACTGCCTTCAGAGCCCATCTCTAAGTGTTAAGTCAATTATATGTATTACTAGTGGCTCGATCAATTAAATAAAAAAAGGTTCTGCTGAATTGTTCCTGTTGGTATGCCCCTTCCCCCGAAAAACGCTTTTTTTTTTTTAGATTCCCTCTTGGTTTGCACTTAATCAAATTAACTCCAAGTAGAAAATGTGATATAGAGATCAAAGGAAAATGTTTAACTATAAGTTTTCTTCTCATCCCTTGCGAAAGAGTTACCTCCATCTAGATTAAGTGTGGAAGTATTTCCTTCCTGTATACCTATTTTAATTCCCCCACTGAAATTTTGTGATGGCATGTAAAGAAGAGACAATGAAAAAAATACAGTCAGAAGGCTGCCTTCTGGTCGCTGATATTCTCTAGACAGTTGTCATCAAGATGCATGAAATAATTTGAGAAACAACAAATAATAATATCGTCTATATTATAGATAATAGATCTACAGGGTATCATGTGATCATGCCTTACTTTCATTTTGATGAAATTAATTGATGGAGTTTGAATTTTTTTGAAGACTAGAAAATATTTTGAGATTATGTTTTAGGATAAATTTATTAATGACAACTTTTATGTTGCTCTTATTTTCATACAAAATGTGTTAATGATGTTAGTTCTTTTCTTCCTGGTTAGATGCCCACATTCCCAATCTACTTCTACGATTGACACTAATTGGCAAGTCTTTTGGCAGTCACAGCTGTGAGACAAATGACCGTTGGACACAGAAACTAAACAAGGTATTATGTGCTGGTTAGAGTTAAAAGACATTGAGTAGGCAATCTATGCTGCCATTGCATTTGCTTCTACTAGGTTGCAAGAAGGAAGGATCCAAAATTTCTAGGCTGTCAATTTAAAATTATTCATAGGTATTATATTCTAAATATAAATCTATCAATTGTTGGAGTCTCTACGTAACAGAACTAACAGTGTCAAGATGAATTTCACACAATTTCATTATCATGAACATGAAGAATGAAATCCTTTCTGGCATACAATTAAGTGCCATTGTTGTTCACATAAACAAAATATGCTAACAGGCTGGTTCTTGTTCTCCTAGACACAAATTCCCAAATAGGACAAATTGGCACAAAACTGTCAACATTGTAGGAAGTTTCAAGAAGGACCAGACAGGTAACTGATAACCACAGTTTTGGATTGGACTCTTCTAGGAGATTTTATTCTAAGACTGAACTTTTCCAGATGGTCAAAGAATTTCTGTCACATTCCTTTCTATCTAAAAGGCACATTAGAGAACTTCAAGTTTAAATTGAAGACACAGGAATCATACAAGTATGCCAACAGTGGAAAGCAGAATTTTGGTGGCAGAAGTGAAATGTTTCAGTTTCTTTATTTCTTGTTATCAGCTTTTCTTCATTTTAAGAATGCTTTAAAGTACCATGTTTTTAGAATATGCTGCATGAAGTAGGAATGATAATTACCAAGGTAGGTGCCAAAGAAAAATGGAAACCTAGGGTTTACTAGGGTTGGCTTTAGAACTGTCTCTTAAGCTTTTATATCGTGTTTGACTTCCTCATCAGGGTAAGAAATGAGATAGGAACTCAGAACAAAGCACTAGAGTGTGGTAGCCAGAAACCTAGATAGATCTACATATGCTTTTGAATATTGTTCTATCACTTAAAGCTGAGCCAGGACAAGCAAGTTAGCTCCTCCAAAGCTTTCCTTTCCTAATCTGTGTAATGGAGATAATGCTATCTTGTCATTTGTTGAGAAGATGACATGAGATATTCAGAGAATGATGCCTATCACATCAGAAGGGATCAATATATTGTAGCCAACATTATTAAAAAAAAAAAAAAAAAAGAATCCATCACTACCCTGTAGCTCACAATACTTAACTGTGATGGCTTGCAAATTGACAGTTGAAGTTTAGTAGTAGATAAGGAACCTCATTTCCCAGTTTTCACAGGAAATGGAGAATTGTAATAAGAAAATTTTAGGAATGAGTAATTTGTTCACCTCTGTGTCACAATTAAAAATTTTTAAATTAAAAGCATCATAAATTTCACTCTTATAAAGTACTATTAGGTTCATGTGTTCAGTGTCATTTTTTATTAGATTATCTCCAGTCTGGTAGAACACAGGATAGAAGTACCATTAAGCATTGAGGTTTTGTTGTCATCTGCCTCATAAATATTATAAACACTAACTTTGATCCTCTCTTTCTAATTTTCTCTCTCTGTCTCTCTCTCCATATATATTACTTATTAAGCTTAAAATATGGTAATGCTGTGTACTTTTTTATTTAACAGCTCATGATTTCTTCATATATGATATTAGACTTAAATTAGAAAAATTCAGTCACTTCTGAGTCTTTTGGCTTAGATCAAGTGTAAGAAAATTCAAGTGAAAGATTAAACTTTACATTTTAATTATTTCACTTGATATCATTTAAACTTTTTTATATATATGCAAAATTTTCATAAAATATGATATTCTTAGACCAGCCTGTTAATCCAACCACATCTGACAGAGTCTATGTTGCTCGAATAAATAGTCAGGAGAGAAAGTTACAGGAGTGCCTGAGTGGCTCAGTTGGTTAAGTGTCCAACTCCTGATCTCAGTTCAGGTCTTGCTCTAAGGTTGTGAGTTCAAACCCCACATTGGGTTCCATGGTAGATGTGAAGCCTACTAAAAAAGAAAAAAGAGGGGCACCTGGGTGGCTCAGTTGGTTAAGTGTCCGACTTTGGCTCAGGTCATGATCTCTCAGTTCATGGGTTTGAGCCCCATATTGGGCTCGGTGCTGACAGCCAGCTCAGAGCCTGGAGCCGGTTTCTGATACTGTGTCTCCCTCTCTCTGACCCTCCCCTGCTCATGCTGTTTCTCTTTCTCTCTCTCTCTCAGAAATAAATAAAACATTAAAACAAAATTAAAAAAAGAGAGAAAGAGAGAATCAAAGAAGGAAAACTGGGGACTTATAATTAGTAGCCACTGACAAATAATGAGGCAGATTTCATATGGAAATTTTCTCCACTACTTTAGAATATATGTAGATGAAAGATGCTTGAAAGGACTGATTTGTTTCAAAACTATGGAAACATGTCCTACACCCATGCATCTATATCGTTTTTGATTACTTATATTTTTCATTAAATAGCATTCCCAAGGCATTTCTATTTATTTATTAATAAATTGCATACTTGCACTACTTCTGTAACAATATATTATGTTTTATGTTATATTTATAATTATAATTTATAATTATAAATTACAAGAAAATAACTAAAAATATATGAGAAATAAAATACTTACAGAATTTGTAATAATTTCCTCCTTTAACCCAGTGTGTCTTTAGTGTGTACATTCCCCAGACTGGATGATAATCATTTAGTAATGAAGTTTTATATTGTTTGTTTGCTGTCTGTATCATTTCCCTAAATACCCAAAATTTCTATTCTGTTTAAAAAAGAAATGATTTAGAATTTTATGCCTCTGCATAAATATATATGTGATTTTTCAAGAAATGTCACATATATAATATAAGTAATAATACATATCAACACAATTACCATTAGGAAAGTTGTTTTAAAGACATTTCAAAAACTTTATAAAAGGTTTCATGGATTTAAATGTGGTAAAATCTAATAACTTTTAAAATTGATCTCAAAATATGGTTTTTATGTTTTACCTAAATTATTTTTAATGTATACTTACCTATCTATGTAATTATTATTGCTGTTTATGAATTGACATAACACCATCCCAACATCAATTCATATTAACAGATTTTTGTATTAATTACACATTTATTAGTGAGTTCTAGGAAACAAACAAAAAACAAATGCAAACTGTTCAGTAATTACCATATCACTCTAATACAGAAGCATGAAATAGAAATGAACAAATTAGATGAGTTTTTATTATTAGTAGATAATCTGTGATTTACTGGAAATAGACCTAGTACATTTTCAAAATGATTTGGCCTTTAACTGATGATTCCTATATATTTCAGATGTCAGCAATCAGGAACTGATGACTATTAGGGCAGCCACCTCAAGGAATTTGATTGACAAAGATGTGCTTCCACAAAGAGTGATATTGATTTAGTTATAAATAGCTGACAAATTGTTTAATACTAGTCAAGTCCTGGTAGCTTTACTTCCATAGGCTGCTGATGTAGTGTATTTATAGCATACCAAAAGTTGCCTCACATTTATTAGAAAATCTTTTCAAATTTTGGGAGTGACATCTGGGAAAAATACAGGAGAAAAAAACTTAAATACGTTTCTTATATGATTGTGCTTGTAAATGTATTCTATTAGAATAGGTGAAACATGAGTTCTCTAAACTAAAAACCAGTGTTTCATGTTTTATTCAGTGGTGTTGCCTATTTTGTATGTTATATTTCTTCATATTATTCTATTTATTAAGAGATAAAATGATATTATATGATGAAAAAGCAGAAAATAATGAATCTTTCAATGTGTGAGACTATTTTTAAGTTTATTTATTTTGAGAGAGAGAGACAGAGAGAATCCCAGGCAGGCTCCTCACTGACAGCATGGGTCTCAATCTCACAAATGGTGAGATCATGACCTGAGCAGAAATCCAAGAATCTGATGCTTAAATGACTGAGTCACCTAGGCACCCTTAATGTGTGGGACTTTTTAACTGTTGGGAAAAGCAATTAGGAACAAGATTGTTTTGAGGTGTTACTGCACTGTGAGTTTTGTCACACTGTCTATACTTAAGAGACATACCAAGTTCTACCATTTTCTTGGGGAATGGTATATTCCCCAAGGAATATTTTTTGAAAATATTAGATGAACTACAGTTCCTTAACCTACATTCTCCCTTTTCTTGGACACTTGTGAAAGAAGAAATGGCCCAGTTAAATCTCCTTGTAAGAAATCCTCCTGATAAAGACACATGTAATGTTTATGTTAGAAAAGTAAGGAAGAATTCTTACCATCAATATGTTATTATCAGGATATTTCTGGTCTCTGATATAAAGAGGCCTTCAGTTAATATATCTTTGTGGCCTGACCCACTGGAAAATATCACATAAATTATGAAGTAAATAAGATATACAAAGATATTCCATTACTGAATAAATTCCTCTCTTCCAACAATGACCCACATGCATTGCTTATATATCACATCTGAAATCTGTATAAGAACATTTTCAAATGTGGAAGAGAAATTACATTTGGGAATTATATCAACAGTGTCAAATCTCTGGAGGGGAAGGATGCTTGGACTAATTCTTGCTATTGCTTCTGCCTTGAATCATTATAAACTTGATTACATGTAAGATCCATCATTTGCATTGGGGGCATTTGAGAGTTGGATCGTGTTTATTATTTTATCACACAGCATTCTCTCTCCCCTCTTCCTAACAACCCACACAATTTATTTTGTATATATGCATTCTATTCTTTATTTTACTGATTCTATTCTAATTTACTAGCTATTTTATATTATATTCCTGATAGTGAGTATGTAGATTATGTTTCATCACCTATATTTGTGTCTCTATCCTGAAAGTAAACAAATAGTAGATACTCAGATATTACATACACAATTGATTGGACTTTAGGAAGGTGGATAAGGCCATCTTTGAAAAATCTTTTTTTCAAAAATGAATTAAGTGTCATGAATCTGCATAGGCATATGGTGTAAAAAAATGATGAGTTAGATAGCTGTAGCAAACTTTATGTCCATAAGTCTGGGAAGAAAGAAAAGATGATAATCCTCATCTAAACAGATCTCTCTCTCTCTCTCTCTCTCTCTTTAATGTTTAATTTTGAGAGAGAGAGAGAGAGAGAGAGAGAAAAGAAGAAGAAGAAGGAGAAGGAGAAGGAGAAGAAGAAGAAGAGAGAAAGGAGAAAGGAGAAAGGAGAAAGGAGAAGAAGAAAGGAGAAAGAAGGAGAAAGAAGGAGAAGACGATGATGGCACTGAATCTGAATCAGGCTCCAGGCTCTGAGTTCTCCGCACAGAGACTGACACAAGTCTCAAACTCAGGAACCTCGAGATCATGACCTGATCTGGAATTGGATGCTTAACTGACTAAGCCTCCCAGGCACCCCTAAAAACATATCTTCTTTGTAATAATGATACTGAAGAGCAATTGAAGAAGGCACAAGTAAATGGAATGATATTCCATGCTCATGGATTAGAAAAAATAATATTGTTAAAATCTCCATGCTACCCAAATCAATGTATAGATTCAATGCAATCCTTATCAAAATACCAATGGAATTTTTCACAAAACTAGAACAGGGATTCCTAAAATATGTATGGAACCACAGAAGACCCTGATTAGCCAAAATAACCTTCAGAATGAAGAACAAAGCTACAGGTATCACATTCCCTGATTTCAAACTGCATTGCAAAGCTGTAGTAATCAAAACAGAATGGTACACACATGAAAATATGCACATAGATAAATGGAGAAGAAAGGAGAGGCCAGAAAAAGCCCACACATACAAGGCCAATTAATCTATGACTAATAAAGCAAGAACATGCAAGAGGGCAAAGTCTTTTCAATAAATGGTACTAGAAAAACTAGACAGGTATATGCAACAGAATGAAACTAGAGCATTCACTATCTTATGCTGTATACAAAAATAAATTCAAAATGGATTAAAGACTTGAATGTAAGACTTAAAACTATAAAACTCCTTGAAGAAACCATAGGCAGTAAGCTCTTTGACATTAGTCTTAGTAATAATTTTTTGGACCAGTCTCCTCAGCCAAGGGCAACAAAAGACAAAATACACAAATGGGTAAAAGGCTTTTGCACAGTAAAGGCTTTTTGCACAGCAAAGGCAACTATCAACCAAACAAGAAGACATCCTGCTAAGTGAGAGACAATATTTGCAAACCATACATTTGGTAAGAGGTAAATGTCCCAAGTACATAAAAACTTACATAACTTAATATGAAAATGATTAATAAATGAACAGAGGACTTCAACAGACATTTTCCAGAAAAGATATTGAGATGACCAATAGACACATGAAAAGGTTCTCAACATCACCAATCATCAGGGAAGTGCAAATCAAACCACAATGAGATATTATTTCATACCTATCAGATTGGTTATTACATATATATATAATACATACACATATATGTCAAAAACTATACACATACATATATATACATATACATATATATCAAAAACAATTGAAAAAAGTGTTGGTGAAGATGTGGAAAAAAGGAAAAACTTGTACACCATTGGTGGAGATGTAAATTGGTACAGCCAGTATGGAAAACAGTATGGAATTTCCTCCAAAAATTAAAAATAGAACTACCAGGGGCGCCTGGGTGGCTTAGTCGGTTAAGCGTCCGACTTTCGCTTAGGTCATGATCTCGCGGTTCGTGGGTTCGAGCCCCGCGTCGGGCTCTGTGCTGACTGCCAGCTCAGAGCCTGGAGACTGTTTCAGTCTGTGACTCCCTCTCTCTCTGACCCTCCCCTGCTCACGCTGTCTCTCTCTCTCCTAGAGATAAATAAAAAAAAAAACATTAAAAAAAAATAGAACTACCATATGATGAAGCTATTCCACTTTTGGGTATTTATTAAAAGAAAATGGAAACAGCAATTCAAAGAAATATATGCAGCTTTAAGTTTATGAACAACATTATCTACAAAAGACAAAATATAGAAGCAGTCTTAGTGCCTGTTGATAAATAAATGGATAGAATAGGTGTAAGATATAAAAAATAATGAAATCTTACTATTGTGATAACATGGAAGGACCTAGAAGGTGTTATGCTAACAGAAGTAAATAAGACACAGAAAGATAAACATTATATGATATTACTGATATGTGGAGCCTAAAAAACAAAACAAACAAAACAAAACAGAAATGAACAATTGGTTACCAGAGAGAGGAAGGGTTGAGGTAGTTGGAGTACTGGGTGAAATAGGGGAGATTAAGTAGTACAAACATTGAGTAATAATAAATCATAGTAATATAATATGTGGTATAGGTGATATAGTCAATGATATTGTGGTAGCCATGTATGGCGACAAATGGTAACCAGACTTATTTTAGGGACAATTTTGTAACGTATAAAAATATTAAACCACCATGATGTAACCTTAAATTAATAGGGTAATCTATGTTAATTATACTTCAATGTAAAGAAAATGATAAAGTTTAACTCAGTGTTAAATTTGGCTATTTGATTTTCTCTTCCAATCATTAAACTTGCTATGGGAAAAAAAAAATTGGAAGCATTGGTCAGAGATTGCACAAAGATGATGCAGTAAAACCAAAAAGCAGAATAGTTTACAAAAGGAAGCATAGAATAAGCAATAATTAGGAGAGCCTATTTGGTATCATTAAATATAGGTGTAAGCAGTTCTGGAGTGCCTGGGAAGCTCAGTAAATTGAGCTCTTGACTCTTGATTTCTGCTCAGGTCATGGGATCAGGCTCTTTGCTGGTCAGCACAGAACCTGCTACCTGTCTCTCTGCCCCTTCCCCACTAGCACTCTCTCTCTCTCTTGCAAAATAAATAAACTTAAAAAAACAGGTGTAGGGAGTTCTAAATGTTTTTAAAACTTTAGAACATATGATATTATTATACCAAGTTAAAGTCAACATTATAATCCTGTGTGATGAAACAAAGTTTAAATTTATTCTAAGTATACCTTTATCAAATTATTTTTAAAAGGACTGTATTTCAGAAATATCATCAAAGTAACAGCTATTTTATCAATTATTACATTTCATTACAAAATTTTATTTGTATAATTTTCTACATTTTCAACTTTTTAGTAACATTTTTTCAATTATTTATTCTCTGGATAGCAAAGAGCACTTTTTGTGCACAAAGTCACCCAATAAATATTTTAAGAGTAAGTAGGTGAATTCAAGACAAATTTGTATGGACCAGTGAATTTTATTACAATGCCTGATAAATGAATCATCATTATAAAACTATCCAGCATATTTAAGTTAGAATTTGGAAAATATCAATTGATATGATTAGATCACTGTTTATAACAACTTAGTCTATGGGTTATTTGGTGTTAATTGTGATAAGAGGTTTTGTGCACAAGTAAGTTTGAGAAATTTAAATATTTATTATTGTTGCAACATTTACAGAACCTTTAACATGTTAGTGTATATTGAGAATAATAGAATAATGTAATATAAATTAATCTACAAATTTATTTATCTTAGCCCAGAACTCTTGCTCTTTAGGACATGATTTTGGAAACTGCTCTAGCAAAAGTGGCCTGAATATTCACAAGGAAAATATATTTAACGGTTTATTTCCTGAACTGTATGCATAATGAATATGTCTTGTAAATTACAGTAGTGTTTTTAAGTGGTAGTGATTCTAAAGGTAGGTGAGGGGCATGCTGGAATCTGATATTATACTAGGACAATGGAATAACATTTACAGTAGGAACCCAATTAAACTGATTACTATTACAACAACTTATTATAAGAAAATCTAATTTCTTTTGGATCTAAAGTGTCTTTTGATATTCATGTAATTATCAGTAATCCAAACATTTATGTAATTTGTATTTTTAGGGCTAAAACTTGTTGCTGTCCAGTCTGGGAGGTTATTAATGAATTG
Organism: Proteles cristata cristata; assembly: GCA_017311185.1. Classification (NCBI taxonomy): domain Eukaryota; kingdom Metazoa; phylum Chordata; class Mammalia; order Carnivora; family Hyaenidae; genus Proteles; species Proteles cristata. Next base: position 29,577 of record JAESUZ010001351.1, read on the forward strand.
CCACCAACTGTTTTTTATGTATATTTTCACTCTTTCCCATAAAACTAAGACTTTGATTTTTATTCAACCCCATGCTATTTAATTCCCTATAACAGGGAATTTTAGAATTTAGTGTCAGTGATTTCATATTAAAAAATAAAAACTCTTTACAGAACTTTTGCCATAGGATTTAGCAATCATATCTTGTGGTAGTCACTCAAAGTAATTGAAAACTTATGCCCACCAAAAACCTGCACATGGATATTTGTAGCAGTTTTACTCAAAATTGACAATATTTGGAAGCAACCAAGATGTCCTCTGGTAGGTGAATGGATAAATATATTGTGGTAATGCAGACAATACAATATCACTCAGCATTAAAAAGAAATGAGCTATCAAACCATGACAAAACATTGAGGAAACTCAAGTGCATATTAAGTGAAAGAAATCAATCTGGAAAAGCTACATACTATATGATTCCAATGAAATGACCTTCTAGAAAAGGCAAAACTATGAAAATGCTACAATGACCAGTGATTTCCAGGAATTAGGGGAGAGAGATAAATGACTAGGCAGAGTACACAGGATTCTTTAGGACAGTGAAACTGTTCAGGCTGATACTATCTTTGTGTATACATGCCATTATACATTTACCCAAACCTATAGAATGTACAATACCAAAAGTGACCCTTTGTAAACTAGGAGCTATAGGTCATGATGATGTGTTGATATAGGTTCATAATTTGTAACAAATGCACCTCTCTGATGGGGGATGTTGACGATAGGAGAGGTGATGCATGTGTGGGGCCATGGTAAATGGAAAATCTCTCCATTTTTCATTCAAATTTGCTGCAAACCCAAACTTGGTCTAAAATATATATATATATTTTAAAAGGTCAGCCAGAAGGGAATCATACTCCAGGTAATTTTTTGCTGGGATCCAGATTAATAGGCAACTTGAGAAAATAAAAAATTTGTATAGTATAACTGAAGGCAAGAAATAATGGTTTCTTTGTTCTACACATTTTTCTTGTGCTATTCTTCTTCCTGCTTCAAGCCAGATTTAAATGGACACTAGATTTTTAATGTGATCTAGCATAATACAGTCGACCCTCTTAAAGTGTAAGAAAATTGGTAAAACTTTTATAATGAAAAATAGTACCTTATTAGAAAGGCTGCTGAATTTTAGATGGAGAAAAACTTCAGATATAGTTTTTATAATCCTTTTGTACTATATTACTACAATAATATGTATTGAGAACCAAAATTGCAGGTATCATCTAAAAGAGAAAGTGAAACAATAACAACAATATAAGCCAAAGTTTTAATTATGAGGTCAGACCTAAAAAATTTTTATGTGTGCCAGGCAAAAGATGGTTATTAATTTAAAGAATAATTTAGCATGCAACAGTCTTTGAAATCTCCACCCTCCTTCCAGTTATCTTCCATTTTGTTGACTGGATTTATAAGTCAGGCAAGGTTGTATATATCTGTGTAAATACATCAATTACATAGAATTAGCATATTAGTACTCAAAAACATGTCAGGACCTAATACTGAGACTAATGCTTGGAAGATGTGTAATAAAGAAGAACCTTTTCTGAGCATTGGCTTTGTCCTGGAAACTAGCCTCGAGAAGTTTAAAATCTGGTTGGCAGATTGAGGCAGTATTCAGCAATAATAAACAAAAATAGTAAGCAGTACAGCACATTTTAAAAGATTGTATAACTTTAAGATGAATTATCATCTGAAGAGAATCATGAACAATTTCAATAATAAGTCAATTCTTGGGCAACATTGTCAAAAGTGTTATGTCAAAAAGATAGTTGGTACTGTTATTAGTTTTTCTGTATATCAGACTTGCTTGTGACCATATAGATTTATCATAAAAATTTTAGCTTATCCATTCCAGGAAAAACTTTTCCATGCCACCAAATTCATAGTTATTGATTGACTAATCCAGCTTCTATTTGTCATCTAGTCAACTACATATTTTATTATACTAATTATATCTAAAAATGGGTCGAGTTTTGTGTTGGCCAGAATGTTCCTCTTCCAAACAAATTGTTATTCTAAGAAATTTAATTCAATTAGAAACCAATTTGGAAAGTCATGGAGAGAATGGAGGCTTTTAGAAATAAGCTTGTTCTTGCTAATGAAAATTCGCACAGGGTTGTTTGAGGTTTCTGGGTCTTGTATTCCTGACTATACTCTCTGCAACCTGCTCTGTTTCAAATCTCCAAGTTATTCTTTCCTTCTTCTGATTGTCCCATTGGGTCCACTTTTTGCTTCAGGAGGAGATCCTCTGCTAGGCACTAATCTTTCTTTTAACATCCTTCCAGTTCAAGAAACTGTCTCTGTGAGAAAAAAAATATACTCAAGAGAGATCGTTCTTGGATTAGTAGCTTGCAGATGGAGCATGAGAAAGGAAGTAGGAAAAAAGTAATAAAGTTAAGAGAAGAGTTTTTTAAATGCATGATTAGAATCAGCGCCACATTTGCTGGTTGCTTCTCTTTTTATTGATGTGTTTATCAAATGGTCTTCAGAAACTTGGGACCTAAAGTTTTAGTTAAATACATCTTAAAATGTCAAACTGGTGATTAAATAACTTTCTGTAATTCCCATCTTATAAGGTGTTTCTACTGGCTGATAATATGCCAATAACATCAATAATACTGGACCTTTGTGGATAGTAATATTTTCTTTCCTTTACAGGACTTTATAGTTTAGAAAGCTTATTAGAGTAACTTTTTCATTTGATATTTACAGAAATCTCTTAAAACTATTTCATGAATAAAATTTCCACATCAGAGAGGTATTGTCATAAAACCTAGGAGGTTTTACAATTAAGACTAGATATAAGACAATTTGGTTTAGAATATTGTGTGTTTCAATATAGTGCCCAGTAAAACAGAAGTCAAATGCTTCATAGAGTGAAGACTGACAAAGAGTTATCACTTCAGTTCCTCGCATGAGGTTAGCTGTTACACCTAGAATACGTCCACTCCCTGACTGACAAGGTTCTCTTTAACATACACAAAATCCTGTCTCATTGCATGGGGAAAATGTTTGTGATGTTTAAATTACAATTAAAATTTTACTTTTTGGTTTGGAGACAATCTTAAGAAATGGACAATGAAAAACCCAGGTGAGTTCTAAAAATCCAAATTGACTTTCAATGACAGATGGGGTGAACAGTGGACTGGATGACTCCTTTAATTGAATCCTCTATTTCTTGGACTCAGTGAAAAGATCCTGCTGGAACTCCTAGAGTAAACCCCAAATGATATAAGCCATTATGCATATTCCATTATCCATTACCCTTGGGCTTACAGCAGACAAATGCAATTCAATTCCTAACTTTTAAGTGAGCTATTACTGAGGTAGGTTTTACCTTTTCTCTAGGATTTGAAAGAACTCCATGAAAGAACAACTCAGTTATGTGGGCCAACAATTTTCTTTACTGTTCAAAGTATACTGTTGTTTTGTTTTGTTCTGTTTTCATGCTGCAAACAAAAGCATCTTAGTTAATGCAGCAGCCCATAGTCAAAGTGGTTGATTGGTATCTCAAATTTTAGCAGAACAGTAACTTCTGGTTTGTTTATTTATTATTAGTTAATATGGTTTATTGTCAAGTTGGTTTTCATATAACACCCAGTACTCATCCCAACAAGTGCCCTCCTCCATGCCCATCACCCATTTTCCCCTCTCTCTCCACTCCCCATCAACCCTCAGTTTGTTCTCAGTATTTAAGAGTCTCTAAGGTTTGCCTCCCTCCCTCTCCTTAACTATTTTTCCCCTTCCCCTCCCCCATGGTCCTGTCAGAACAGTAACTTCAACTCTCTCTTACTAAGCCCTTGGTTATATCATAATGAATCAGTGCTAATGTTGCACATATATATATGATCTTGCTTATAAAAGGGTAGAAAACTGATGTATACATTTTAATTTTTTCTTTAAAGAAAGTGATCGCTGATGAAACGATATTTCTTGAGGAAGACACATTCATATATATATTTTTGGATTGTACTCCATCTCTTTTCAATATTACTATTTTATCAATATGCTCTCACAATTATGCAGTGCATTCTACTACATTGCTTTCTTTTTTCTTATAATTGTACATTCTACAAGTAATAAAAGGTTGGCATTTTTGTTTGAAGTGGAGATAAAGTCGTTGTATTTGTCTGACATGTGTAAATTCTACCATAAACTCTTTAACAATTAGTACTGAAAAATTTATAGTGAGCCTGTCATATCTGGATTAAAACTTCTCTGACAAACCTTCTCTCTCACAGGTGCTATAGTCATCGTTATCTAAAGCTAATGACAAATTTCCTCAGTAGAGTAAGCATTAGGATAAAAAAAATTCAAGGGTATAATTGAATATTGCAACGTAGGCAGCATGATACAAGTAAAAGTGTACTCTTTTTGGTTCTGAAAATCTGTATATGGGAACAGAGACTTTGATGACAATGCCACTGAATCAATTTAAAGGCAGTCAGCGGAGCCTCTTCTTTTAAACATGTTTTTAGATGTTAGAGTATTTCCCTAATAGGAGATTCTGCTATGTTTGGCATCATCTTGACTCTAGGTATATCCTAAAAGTCAGCCTCTCTCTTTCATATTCTGTCCTGTAAAGGCATAAAATTGAAATATTGGGGGGGTGGTGATTGTTGAGTAGTTGGATCGAACACTGGAAAACTAGGAATATGTTTAGTAATTGAGAGATGATATGAAGCTATTCAGGAGAGTTTTAGGTAGGCTGTGTGGAGTCACATCACAGTTGACCTGTGTCATTGTTGCAGAGTTTTCTGTAACCTCAGCCATCAACAAGTAAAGTGGTGTTACTTATGCTCATAGTATCCTAGAACTTCTCCCACCTTAAAAAGGAGACCATTCTGGTCTATTATAAAATTTTGGATACCTAGGACAGTGAGTGTGAGTGTGTCTGTGTATGTGTTCATGAATTTGGATGTGTAATTGCTTATTGCATATAGAATTATGTATCTTAGTTTATTTCACCTATGTTTACATAAAATTCATTTTTATATTTATGTATGCAGAACAAAATTTACTTAAAATAACCTATGGATATATTGAAAGTTACCTTCAATTGTTTCTTTCCTGTGGATATACTGCTTATTTAAAGAGTGTCCCATTGCTGATATTTAGGCAGTTTTGAATGCTATGATATCATAAATATTGCTTTAATGATATCTTGATAATACTTGAATGCACATGCACTTTTCTGCACATTCCCACTTAGTTCCCCAGGATACATTCCTTGAAGTGATGTCTTAATTAAAAGTATGACCATTTTTATGATTCTTGATATAAATTGTCAGATAACCTGAAAAGGGTTTGAACTAGTTTATGCTCATAGCAGTCACATAGTAAAGTGTCTGTCTATTGTGCCTTTGGAAAAGCTGAGTTTCATGTAGCAAACATTCACTAACTTGATGTATAAAAATGTATCCCTTTACATCTGCATTAACTTGATTAGAATTGAGTTAAACATGTCTAATTTTCTTAAGGAGTAATTTTTTTTTATTCCCCAAAACTAAAGTAAGTGTTCGCTTTCTCAACAGGATTGCCCATTGAAATGTCAAGGACACTTGGCATGTATTTTCTGTAGGTTAGGAATGTCATAAGGATTTTTCACAAATGAAGAATCTAAATAAACACAAAATGGTTTCTAAGTAAGGGGCACATCTCCCTGATGGGTAACCTGTGGGTGAACTGTAAGCTAATATGAAGGGAAGACATGGAACACTCAAGGCTTGTGACTTTACCACCAACGTGTCTTCAGTTCCCCCTTACTGGCAATCATGGTCTATGGACATAGGCTCAGCTATCATGCCAGCCAGGTACTGGCTACCATCACTGCTCAGTAGTCTTCTGATTGATCCCACTTCTCTCCATATAGCCCTCCCAGGTCACCTTCTCCATCAGATTTTGGTCTAAGGTTGTGCTAGCCTCCCTCTCCCGCAGGACAGACAACTTGTCCTTATTATGATTGGCTAATTGTGTTTTTCATTACTCTCTTTGCAGCTTAATATATAGTGGTAACTTGGTACCCTGCTACCTACCCTCAGCTTCATTTCAGATGTAAAACAAAAGAATATAATGAAAAACATTGTCTTTTGGCTCTTTCTGTTTCCACTGTAATAATACTGCAAATAATCTGTCTCTGATTAACTAGAAAAAAGTCTCTAAGAGGAAAATGAATAAAAGAGAATCACAATAAGTATATTTTCTGGTTATTTCATTACACTTTTATTTATTATTTATGCATGTTCTTTTGAGAAATATCTCTTTATCTCTCTTGAACTTTTTTTATATGTTAAAGAAGAACTAAACCCATTTTAAAGAGCCTTTATTAGATTTTGACTTGGAACCTTCATTTTTTCTTTTTCTTGGCCAAATCACCTACTCTTCAAAGAAGAGAAATTGCTGCAATAAGTTCAAAAGCTCTTGTTGCTTAGAACTTTCCCGCAGCCTCTTATTCATTACCTCTGTTATCAGTCAAGACCAGATCATAAACAGAATCCCTCTAGGGATTCTGACAGTATCATTCATTTATTCAGAGATGTTTCAAATACTATGTAACACACACACACACACACACACACACACACACACACACACACACGTACGCACACACAGTAAATGCACTTCTTTTGGTCAGTACAATATAAAATTCATCTCATGAAGTGATCCTAAGCTTTAAATTATGTTTTACTCTGTAAACCTGAAATTCTAAATTTCTATAGAAATGGTAAATCACTTAGACTATCCTTAACATTTCAAAAATGCAAATATTTCAAGGTTCCTTTAGAGGCATTTAGAAGGCATCTCAGACCCAGGATTTGTTTTCATCTAAGAAAATTTAGGGTTTCTCATCTGAAATAGGGATAGGAAATAACTGTGGTAGAAATAATAATTTCCTTGTTGTTGAGGTAATTTATGAATGGATTAATGCTATGGAGTGCTAATTTTCTCACTAATGACAAACAGAGATACAAAACTTTGTAAATGAGACTCTTTGTGTTTTGTTTTGTTTTTAAATCTAAGTCAGTTAACATATAGTGTAATAATAATTTCAGGAATAGAATTTAGTGATTCATCACTACCAGGAAACACACAGTGCTCATTCCAACAAGTGTCCTCCTTAATTCCCCTCACTCCTTTAGCCCTTCCCCCCACCCAACACCCTGCCAGCCACCCTCAGTTTGTTCCCTGTATTTAAGAGTCTCTTATGGTTTGTCTCCCTTTCTGTTTTTACATTATTTTTTCTTCCCTTCCCTTATGTTCATCTGTTTTGTATCTTAAATTCCATATATGAGTGAAATCATATGATATTTGTCTTTCTTTGACTGACTTATTTTGCTTAATATAATACACTTTAGTTTCATGCATGTTGCAAATGGCAAGCTTTAGTTCTTTTTGATTGCTGAGTAATATTCATATATATGTGTGTGTGTGTATATATGTATATATATATATTCTTTATCCATTCATCAGTCGATGGACATTTGGTTTCCTTCTATACTTTGGCCATTGTCAGTAGTGCTGCTGTAAACATCGGGGTGCATGTACCCCTTCAAATCATCACTCCAGTATCCTTCGGATAAATACCTAGTAGTGCAATTTCTGGATCATAGGATAGTTCTAATTATAATATTTTGAGAAACAGTGGCTATACCAGTTTGCATTCCCACTAGTAGTGCAAAAGGGTTCCTCTTTTTTTCATCCATATATGCTGTTTTCTGACTTGTTAATTATAGCCACTCTGACTGCTGCGAGGTGGTTTCTCAGTGTGGTTTTGATTTCTATTTCCCTGATGATGAGTGATGTTGAGCATCTATTCATGTGTCTGTCATCTGGATGTCTTCTTTGGAAAGGTGTCCATTTATGTCTTTTGCCCATTTTTTCACTGGATTGTTTGTTTTTTGGGTGTTGAATTTGATAAGTTTCTATAGATTTTGGATACTAACCCTTTATCTGCTATGTCATTTGCAAATATTTTCTCCCATTCTGTCAGTTACCATTTAGTTTGCTTTTGTTTCCTTCACTCTGCAGAGGATTTTTATCTTAATGAGGTCCTAATAGTAGACATGTCAAGTAGGAAGTTGCTGTGGCCGAGGTCAAAGAGGATACTGCCTACGTTCTCCTCTAGGATTTTGATGGCTTCCTGTGTTACATTTAGGTCTTTCATCTAATTTGAGTTTATTTTTGTGTATGGTGTAAGAAAGTGGTCTGGGTTCATTTTTATGCATGTCGTCGTCTAGTTATTCCAGCACCACTTGCTGAAGAGACTGTCTTTTTTTTCCATTGGATATTCTTTCCTGCTTTGTCAAAAATTAGTTGGCTGTTTGTTTCTGGGTCCATCTCTGGGTTCTGTATTCTGTTCCATTGACCTATGTGTCTGTTCTTATACCACTTCTATACTGTCTTAGTACAGCTTTGTAGTACAGATTGAAGTCCAGAATCATGATGTCTCCAGCTTTGGTTTTCTTTTTCAGGATTGCTTTGGCTATCCAGGGTCTTTTCTGGTTCCATGCAAATTTTAGGATTATTTGTTCTAGCTCTGTGAAGAATGCTGATGTTATTTTGATAGAGATTGCATTGAATATGTAGATTGCTTTAGTTAATATTCACATTTTAACAATATTTGTTCTTCCAATCCATGAGCATGGAGTATTTTTCCATTTTTTGTGTGTGTCTTCTTCATTCTTTCATAAGCCTCTGTAGTTATCAGTGTATAGATTTTTTCACCTCTTTGGTAAGCTTTACTCATAGGTATTTTATGGTTTTTGCTGCAATTGTAAACAGCAATTGATTCTTTGATTTCTCCTTCTGCTGTTTCATTATTGGTATATAGAAACACAATTGATTTCTGCACATTGATTTTATATCCTACAAGCTAGCTGTTTTTTTTTTTTTAATATTTTTTATTTATTTCTAGGAGAGAGAGAGAGAGAGAGACAGCGTGAGCAGGGCAGGGTCAGAGAGAGAGGTAGTCACAGACTGAAACAGGCTCCAGGCTCCGAGCTGGCAGTCAGCACAGAGCCCGACATGGGGCTCGAACCCACTAACCGCGAGATCATGACCCAAGCGAAAGTCGGACGCTTAACCGACTACGCCACCCAGGCGCCCCAAGTTAGCTGTTTTTTGATGGAGTCTTTTGGGTTTTCCACATAGAGTATCATGAATGTTTGACTTCCTCCTTGCCAGTTTGGATGCATTTTATTTCTTTGTGCTATCTGATTGATGAGGCTATGACTTCTTTTTTTTTTTTTTTTTTCCACAAATAGTTTATTGTCAAATTAGTTTCCACATAACACCCAGTGCTCATCCCCACAAGTGCCCTCCTCCTTGCCCACCCCACCTCCCCCCCACATCCACCAGTCCTCAGTTTTTGTCAGCATTCAAGAGTCTCTCATGGTTTGGATGAGGCTATGACTTCTAATACCATGTTGAATAACAGTGGTGAGAGTGGACATCCTTGTTGTGTTTCTGACCTTAGGAGGAAAACTCAGGGTTTTGTTTTCCCCATTGAATATGATATTAGTGTTGGATCTTTCATATAAGGCCTTTATGATCCTGAGGTATGATCCTTCCATCCCTACTCTCTTGAGGGCTTTTATCAAGAAAGAGGCTATATTTTGACAAATGCTTTTTCAGCATGTATTGAGAGGATCATGTGGTTCTCCTTTCTTTTTTAATGTGATGTATCACATTGATTTATTTGTGGATATTGAACCAGCCCTGCATCCCAGGGATAAATCCCACTTACTCATGGTGAATAATTGGTTTAATGTATTCTTGGATCTGTTTGGCTAATATCTTGTTGAGAATTTTTGCATCCATGTTCATCAGGGAAACTGGTCTATAGTTCTCTTTTTTAGTGGGGTCTTTATCTGGTTTTGGAATCAATATATGCTGGACTCATAGAGTGAGTTTGGAAGTTTTCCTTCCATTTATATAATTTGGAACAGTTTGAAAAGACTGTTAAATACTTCTTTAAATGTTTGGTAGAATTCCCCTAGGAAGCCATCTGTCCCCGGATTCTTGTTTGTTGGGAGATTTTTGATTACTGATTCAATTTCTTTACTGATTATGGATCTGTTCAATTTTTCTATTTCTTCCTATTTCAGTTTTGGTACTTCACATGCTTCAAGGAATTTCTCCATTTCTTTCAGATTGCCCAGTTTGTTGGCAAATAATGGCTCATATTATTCTCTTATTGTTGTTTGTAATTTTGAGATGTTAGTTGTGATCACTCCTCTTTCATTGTTGATTTTATTTATTTAGGTCCTTTCCTTTTTCATTTTGATCAAACTGGCTAAGGGTTTATCAGTTTTGGTAATTTTTTTCAAATAACCAGATCCTCGTTTCATTGATCTGTTCTACTGTTTTTACTTGTTTTATTTCAACATCAGTGATTTCTGCTATAACCTTTATTATTTCCTTTCTTCTACTGTTTTTTGGCTTTATTTGCTGTTATTTTTCCAGCTCTTTTAGGTCGAGGGTTATACTGTACATTTGAGACCTTTCTCCCTTGTTTAGGAATGCCTGGATTGCTATATACTGTCCTCTTATGACTGCCTTTGCAGCATCCCAGAGATTTTGGTTTGTCATGTTTCATTTTCAATGGCTTCCATGTACTTTTTAATTTCCTCTTTAATTTCTTGGTTAACCCATTCATCCTTTAGTAGGACATTCTTTAATCTCCAAGTATTTATGGTCTTTCCAAATTTTTCTTGTGGCTGATTTTGAGCTTCATAGAGTTGTGGTCTGAAAATATGAAGGCATGACCTTGATCTTTTTGTACTTGCTGAGAGCTGATTTGTGTCCCAGTATGTGATCTGTTCTAGAGTGCACATGAGAAGAATTAGTAGTCTGCCACTTTAGGATGAAAATTTCTGAATATATCTGCTAAGTCCATCCGATCTAGTATGTCGTTCAGAGCCATTGTTTCCTTGCTGATTTTCTGTTTAGATGATTTCTCCATTGCTCTAAGAAGGGTGTTGAAATCCTCTACTGTTATGGTATCATTATCAATTAGTTTCTGTCTATTCATGATTAATTGATTTATATATTGGGGCATTTCAATTCAGGGGCATAAATATTTACAGTTGTTAGATTTTCTTGCTGATATACTGCTTAGATATGACATCATGCCCTTCTTCATCTTTTGTTACAGTCTTTATTTTAAAATCTAGTTTGTCTGGTATAAGTATGGTTATACCAGCTTTGTTTTTTGATGACCATTAGCATGATAGATGGTTCTCCATCCTCTTACTTTCAATATGCAGATGTATTTAGGTCTAAAATGAGTTTCTTATAAGCAGCATATAGATATTTCCTGTTTTTCTTATCCATTCTGATACCCTGTGTCTTCTGGTTGGAATCTTAAGTCATTGAATTTTAGAGTGAGTACTGAAAAATATGAATCTAGTCCCATTGTGTTGCCTATTGAGTTGGTGTTTCTGGTTACGTTCTCTGGTCCTTTCTAGCCTTGTTTTGTTTTGTTTTGTCGTTTCTCCACTCAAAGGATCCCCATTAAAATTTTCCTCAGGGCTGATTTGGCGGTCACAAACTCCTTTAGTTTTTGTTTTTCTGTGGAACTCTTTATCTCTCCTCCAGCCTTGCTGGATAAGGAATTCTTGGCTGTGTATTTTTCCAATGCAGCACATTGAATATTTCCTGCTACTTCTTTCTGGCCTGCCAAGTTTCTGTGGATAGGTCTGCTGGGAACCAGTCTGTCTTCCCTTATAGGTTAAGGCCTTTTTTTTTTTTTTTTTTCTCTTGCTGCTTTCACAAGTCTTTTCTTGCCTGTGTATTTTGTGAATTTGACTATGATATGCCTTGGTGGTGGTTGACTTTGTTGAATCTATTGGGGATTCTCTGTTCTTCTGGATTTTGATATTTATGTTCTTCCCCAGATTAAGAAAATTTTCTGCTATAATTTGCTCACATAATCCTTCTCCCCCCCTTTTCTCTCTCTTTATCTTCTGGTACTCCTATGAATCAGATGCTATTCCTTTTTAATAAGTCACTGAGTTATCTTACTCTTGTATTGTGATCTTTTTGTTTGTTTGTTTTCTTTTTTCTCCATTATTCTCCATAGTTTTGTCTTCTAAATCACTGATTCATGACTCTGCCTCATGCATCCTTGCCATTGTGGCATCTATTCAAGACTGCATCTCAGTTATAGCATTTCAAATTTCATCCGGAATAGATTTTATTTTTTATCTCTGCATAAAGGGATTCTATGCTTTTTCTCAATCACAGTTAGTATTTTTATTATTGTGGTTCTAAATTCTAATTCAGACATCTTGCTTATATCTATGTTGATTAACCTCTTGGCTGTCATTTCTACCTCTTTTTTGGGGGTGGGGTTAGTTTTTCTATTTGTCATTTTGGAGATAGAAAATAATTAATAAAGTAAAAAATAAAAATAAAAGCAAAACAAAAAATCAAATAAAGAAAGCTAAAACTTAGGTGTGTTTTATCTGCTTGTTTAAAGAAAGTTGGTAGAATGGGGGAAAAAAAAGAAAATTTTAAAATGGTAAAAACAAAAATTAAAAAAAATAGTGTTTATTTTTGAGACAGAGGCAGAGCATGTGTGTGGGAGGGGCAGAGAGAGAGGGAGACACAGAATTGGAAGCAGGCTCCAGGCTCTGAGCTGTCAGCACCGAGCCTGACGTGGTGCTTGAACTCGCCAACTGCGAGATCATGACCTGAGCCCAAATCAGATGCTTAACTGACTGTGTAACCCAGATGCCCTGAAACATTTTTAATTAAAATAATATATATGATAAAATAGAATAAAATGAAAAAATGAAGTAGAATAAAATATAATAATAGAATAAAATATAAAATAATAAAATAGAATAAAATGAAAAAATGAATTTATTTCATTGAAATAATTTTTTAAAAATTTAAAAATAGAGTAAAAATTAAAAAAAAAAATCTCTCTTCATATCCAAGAAAGAGGAAGAAAAGAAAAGAAAAAGGAAAAAAGAAAACAATTAAAACTATTTAAGCAAAAACAGAAGCAAAGGATAGGAACAAATAAATGAACCAGTAAATAGAATGAAACCCAAATGAAGTAACATCAAGTTTCCCCTAGAACTAAAACTATGAAACCTTCTATAATCCATACGCTGAGGTGGAGTGACTCGTGCTGGTTTTCTAAGGGATGTGCTTGGATGATGCATTTGGGTGGAACTTGGTGTAATAGCTCCCTTCTCCACTAGGTGGTACTGCTAAGCTTACTGTGGTGGATCAGTGTGGTGTAGATGTGCACGTGTGGTCGTATACTTGCACAAGACATGTGGAAATGGCTTCACCCAGATCCCTGGTCTCTGGCACAGGAACTATGCACTTTCACCAACCTGTGATCAAGCACCTCTCCTTTGTCTCAGGTCTCCATCTACTCCCCACCTCTTCCCTGTCCGTGTCCAAGCTGTCCACCTGCCAGACAGCACCTCGCTTCAGAGTCTTATCTCAGACGAGTTTGTGTTTCACAAGTCCCTAATTCAGAGACCTGAGGCTCAGATCTATGCTGAATCTCTGGGAGAGGAACTTGCTAAGCAATGGCGGGGTGCCAACTTGCTCCAGAAAATGTTCCTGCGATCCATGCAATAGCAGAGGTTCAGAGATCATGGCAAATCACAGCACACAGTTGGCACCAAGTTTCACCACACTTTGTCATCTTTGCCCAAATAGCAGCAAATGTGGCTGCTCTCTGGGATCTGCTGAGACCTTTGGCTGTGGAGAGGGTGTATGGCCCTTCCCAAAGGCACTTCAAGCAGGGGAACTGCTTCTCCCCATGTGGCATACAGATCCCTCGGACCCTGACTCTTGCTGGTGAGGATTTTTCCTATTTCCTTACTAGAGCGATGCCGGTAAACTGAACTCTGAAACATGAGCCTGTATTCCACTGTTTATAGAATTTCTGTGGTATTGAAACCCTCTCCTTTCTTCCCATCAATGGTTTGGGGAACAGATTTCTTATTCCATCCCCTGAGAGTTTTTTCACTCTTTCTTTCTCTTTCTCCTCAGCTACTTTTGGGAGAGTGGCTTTCTTCCATGATTCCAGTGCACCACAGTCTCCTGCCTTCCCTTTCTTTGTCCCCTCTCTGCAAAAACAGCTCCCTACCCTCTGTTTTTTCTCTCCCCCAGTTCATCTCTATGTACCACATACGTGCCAAGTTCTGTGTCTCATGTTATGCAGATTGTCGTGTTAATCTTCAGATCAATTTCCTAGGTGTTCAAAATGGTTTGGTGCAGATCTGGCTGCATTTGAGGGACCAGACAAGCTCAGGGGCTCCATGTTGCTTCACCGTCTTAACTCCAAGTCCAATGAGATTCTTATTATAAAAATATAGTCTTACCACACAAGAAAATAATCATAAGTAAAAATAGACTTATATCAACCTTTTGAATTTGTGACTCTAGGGCATATCCCATTCAATAAAAACCGTAGGGCAAAAATGTAGCACAAAAATAGTATCCATGGTTAAAATTATTTGGATTGGAATGATTGTTTTAATGATCCCAAAATTTTCTGAGTTGGTGGAATCCAATGTCAAGTGATATACTGCTCTTTTTTTAAAAATTTTTAAGTTTATTTATTTATGACAGATAGTGACAACACAAGTGGGGGAGGGTCAGAGAGAGAAGGAGACACAGAATCTGAAGCAGGCTCCAGGCTCTGAGCTCTCAGCACATGGCTCTCACAAACCATGAGATTATGACCTGAGCTTAATGACACATGCTTAATCGACTGAACCAAATAGGCATCCCCATACTGGTCTAATTATGAGAACAACTCATTCAAATGGATTATATATATATATATTTTTTTTTTTTATTTTTTTTTTCTTTACATCCGTATGGTTGGTATTGGTAAAACTTCTGATTTTCCCAGGAAATGTAAGTGGCCTCACAGAGTGTTCCAGGAAAATTGCTAGAAAGTAAATGAAATGTGTCATGAGTTTCATTTAACAAATGCCCTCACTCTGTTTTTGTTATTTATTAGTTCATAAATTCATAAGAAAAGAGATCTGAGAGCAAGCTCATCCTGATTTTGGTTAGTTTTGTAGAATATATCCTGATGAATGGAAGAGACAATATTTTTTTTTCATGATGTATTATTTGCTAATACTGTTGTTTTAAATATATAACAGATCTAAATAAATTTATATTGTTGAACAAATCAACAGTGCATTTTTTCATCAGTCAGTTTAGGAAAAAGAGTAAGTCTTATTAGATTAACATTTTCATTTGATCAAATATTTGTCCAAGTAACTCATGTATACAAAATATCCCAAACCATATCAAACTTTAAAATACTTGATAACAGCATTATAATAGATACCTTAATTAATTTTAGATGTAGAATAACTTTCTTCTATCTCTTCTGTCTCTACAAAAGAAAATAAATTTTGGAGTCATTACTTCCTCAAACAGGTTTTCTTAATACCCAAACCAAATCACTTGAACCCATTTTTTCTCCTCCAGAATTTTCCATCTGACTTTCATGCTTGGCAGGAAGAAACCATTATCATAATTTAAAATAGTGTATGATTTAAAATCAAGCTTATTGTTAGTAATGCTAGACTTTTAAGCCACAGAAGTAAAAAATTAAGGTAAAAGAGTTGCATATGGACTGTTGCAAAGTATATAAAAGAATAATTTTAACCAACATCTCAGGCTTTGTATAACCTCGATATGAACATTTTCCAAACATGTTTTGAGCATCAAATGACACATCACTTAAAATATGCAAAATTAATATATGTTCGAGATAAAAAATTTGTAGTAGTGCCATGCATTTGTGTTTTAAGTACACTGAACATGAGATCTGCCTTAACAAACTTTGAAGTGCATAATATGATATTCTTGACTATAGGCACTATGATGTACAGCAAGTCTCTTGAAGTTATTCATCAAATATAACAAATTTTAAACACTTTCAACAACTTATTATTTGCCTCTGGTAATAGTATCACAAGTGTTTGCATATGTTGAATTCATCAAATGGTATATGTGCAGATATTTGTATATCAGTTATACCTCCAAAAACTGATGTGTATGTGTAATATTATATGTAAGTATATATATAATTTATTATACATATTATATTATTATATATTATAATTTATATACATATAAATGTGTAATAGCGCATCCTACATAGCACATTCAATATTAAGCTAAAAGAATGTCAAGAGTGGGAATTTAAATGGTCTAGAAAAAATATCAATGAGCACTTTACAATAAAAGAGATATCTTTTGTGTTGTTGATATAATCAAGTCTTGTTTGAATAATAGCAATTGTAAGGGCAGGGAAGCATTCCAAGGAGAGTCAAGAATTAAGTTTGGCAGTGGGGAAACAATGGAATGAGAAGGGCAGGTAAGACTTTCAGAAAGTGAATTTTGTTGTACAGGACATTGTTTCTGCCCTGTCCTCAGCCAACAGTGTCCAGTTCTTTCATGAGCTATCCCAATCTTTCTCAGCCATCAAGGCAACTTTGTAGAAAAATTTTCTTTGGTTTCCTGAGACAAAATAAATACATCTTTCTTTTTCATTCTGCAATATGTTTCTTGTACTTCTACTTAGGGCTTCTGTAATTCTATACAACATTTGAGTTAGTTATGCTTGCTTTCTTCTATTAAATGTTAAATTCCTTAAGCCAAAGACAGATTTTAACAGAATATGTTTTCATTCTCATAATGCCATGAACACTGGTTAACACAAAGCAGATATCAAAGATTTCATTGAAATAGAAGACAATAAAAGGGAACTAATACAGGATAGTATAGTGAAGGAATTTGTTAAGGATAATAAGAATTTTGATTCATAACATAATGGTAACTCTCTAGAAAATTAAAATTAGTGCAACAATGTGAATGAATCTCACAAGCATAATATTGAAAATAAGAACACAGAGGGGCGCCTGGGTGGCTCAGTCAGTTAAGCGTCCGACTTCGGCTCAGGTCATGATCTCACAGTTCGTGGGTTCGAGCCCCATGTTGGGCTCTGTGCTGATAGCCAGCTCAGAGCCTAGAGCCTGTTTCAGACTCTGTATATTCCTCTCTCTCTGACCCTCCCCTGCTCATGCTGTCTCTTTCTCTCTCAGAAATAAAATATTAAAAAAAGAAAAGAAAAGAAAAGAAGAACACAGATATATAATAGCAGTACACACTGAATGATTCCATTTAGATGAAATGTTAACAAGATGCACAAGTAACCTCTGAGGATAGAATTCTTGGTATTAGCACCTCTTGGAAGGTGCAACTAAGAAAACATTGGGGGCTTTTGGCATGCTAGAATATTCTGTGTCTTTAGTTGATGCTGGCTGAACAAAAGTGTTCTAACTCTGAAATTCATTGAGCCATAGATATTAATTGGTGTGCTTTTCTGTATGTGTTATACTTCAATAAAAAGTTTTGCATCCAAGTGTGGTTTAGTCCCAAGTTTGAGTGAGAAACATGCATGATGGCAGAGATGAAAGTGCTATACCTGGTTCTGAAAAGAATCTTGATGAAAACCTCTATTCAGGGTGTAAAAGCCATTGTGATGATGAAATTTGTGGAAATCCTCTTGGTGTTTTTGTTTCCTGTTGTAGGATGAGTTTTGGAATGTCATAAAATGGTGGATTTGTCGGGCCTTAATGAGAGGTACACTCCACCATATTTTGCAATGAATACAATGGGTGTTCCTTGAAAAAGTCTCAAAATAACAGAATCCAGATGATGAAAACACATTGGTCACCTTTTTTATGATTTGAAGCAACCTTGAAGTTTGTTAGAATTGTGTTAGAGACTGAAAATAAAACAAAGAAATAAATAAAAAGAGTTTATCACAAACTTTGGATTTTGTGGCTACATGTAGACATGGGCAGTGAGTCACTGGTAACATTTGTCATATTCAGGCCTTCACACCAAGAAGCACACCACATGGGAGCTGAACGCAGTATTTAAGCTTGTTTGCAATATACTAAGAAATTCAATTTTATTTTCTCCATCTGTTGTTATTTTTTAGTTCTGATTCACAGTTTAAAACCAAACTGAATGCCATTGTGTATGTTTTCTAAGTGGCCGATGTGATATGTGTTAAAATCCTAACTCTTGACAGAGGAAAGAGTAAGTCCAATTGCCTTGATTTGAACTTTCCTTCCATTCAAATAAAACAACATTAGGTGATCTTTATATGTTGTGTTCTAAACTCACAACTCATCCCTGACTGCCTATGCTTGAAGTGAAATTGTATTTTTGAAGAATGGAATGCTTCTCTAGCTAACTCCCCTGTGCATAGTTATTCTACTTCTATTTTCCTAAAATGACGAGCTGCTATTGTATAATGCATCTGGAGGTCATTAAAATGAAAGTTGGTAATTTCTGAGTATGGTGCTGGTAATAAGATTTACTTTGTTTTATGGATAAGTTTTTATATAATTGCCCAGTTATTTTAGATGAATTTTCCAAAAACTGAGTATAAATGTTGGCCTTTGATAGCCAGGCTAATGTGACATTTGCAGAAGAGGTATATGGCCATGCTCAGCATGGAATCTGAAAATGCTGTGAATATGGGAATAGTGACTTTTCATCCACAAATCATTCAGAGATACTCTGGGCTATGGAGATTGTCTTAGTTAAATTTTATTCATTCATGTTGTAATGCTTACTCTGGCCACACAGTGCTGACTGCTTATCAGAGCTTGTGATAACTTTCCTAGGGTTTCTAGATGAGATCAACTAATAATTATGACTATTTAATAAAAAATTTGGAGGGTGAACTGGAATATATCTGCACATATTTTATTATAAAAAAAGGTGGAAGGTAATCATTCCAATAACCTGGTAACACAAAGGGTAAAAGAGTAAAAAAAAAAAATTAAGAAATTTTCTTGTTTTTTAAATACATATTTTTAAATGTTTATTTATTTTGAGAGAGAGTGCACAGGTGCATGAGCCAGGAAGGGACAGAGAGGGAGAGAATGAACCCTAGGCAGACTCTGCACTGTCAGTACAGAGCCTGCTGTGGGGCTCCTTCCTTGGACCTGGAAGATCATGACCTGAGCCGAAATCAAGAATCAGATGGGCAACCTATTGAGCCACCCACATGCCCCAAGAAATTGTCAACTTATTTTTGTATCTAATGCATGATGCTAGTTGGCAAACTTCTCTCTAAAGAAGCAGAAAGTGGGTATTTTAGCCTTCACAGGCCTTGTAGTCTCTGACTCAACCACTCACCTCTGCTATCATGTACAAGAGAGGTCATAGACAATTTGTGAACAAATAAGCCTGACTGTGTTCCAGTAAAACTTTATTTACTAAAATAGGTAGTGGCCTGGATTTGGCCATGTAGGCGAGTTTGCACACCCTAGTCCTAGACGAATGAAACAATTAGTGTGAGAGGTATTGAAGTTTCTTCTGTCCCTTGACTTAACTATCCATCTCTGGTACTTTTCTTTCTTGTTCATGCAAGCTTCCTTAAAAAAATATTTTATAGGCAGAGCTGGTTCCTAATGGGTGTGTTATCTGTGCAGTCACACAGGACTCCACACGGATAAGCACTCCACATTTGGTTTAATGCTCTGCTCTGGTTATCTTGAAATTTTTAATATTTTTACAAGAGATCCAAACATTTTCATCTTAAGCCACACACGTTATGTACTGATCCTGGCATGTATACTTATACTTTGTACTCTTTGTTGCATGGTTTCACCCATTAGTGTTCTTATGAAACTTTTCTCTGGAAAATCAGATCATGATGTCATATGAAACTTCATCTTTCTCATCCACCAGGTAGCATTGGGTGCCTTTGACCTACTCTAAGCTTTTGACATTAGGGGATGCATTTGTTTCTAAATTGATACTAATTAAGTTTTTATTTAACCAACTAATCTGTTTAAAAATCAAAATATAAGTTACATGAGGTATAATATATTGGCTGTGGTTGGGTGGGGAAAATTGAAACCATTTACGTATTTTTTTAACAGAGAGAATTTAACACATAAAATTGACCACAGGGTTTGGAAGTTTGAGATAGCAAGAAGACCATGCTAAGGTAACACAGATATTAGAAACTACAAGAACCAGCCACCACCTCCAGGACTTGGGAAACGAAAGACAAGATAGTAGACATTAGGATATGGGATGATGTGTGTCCCTGGTACTGGTACCTCTGATGGAAGAGCCTCACAGTGGGTGTTGTAACCATTCAAGGCTGATGCAAGAATCTGTGAGTTGATAATGGGAATACACCAATAATATGGCGGTTGGTACTAAACCTGTCTATTGCTACTAGAAATGAGGCAGGAACTAGAGGCAAGAAAGAAATTACTTCCCTCCTTTCCCTGCCTTACCAAACTCACCCGGCCTCCAAAGAGTCTGGGAAATGCAGTTTGTAGCCAATCAGTCTGTGTCACAAAGCAGAGAATGCAAGGTTAAACTTAGACTTGAAAGACAAGAATAAAATAAAAATAACCTAGTCGCTGAAGAAGAAAGCTAAGAAAATACATGTCACATGTGTCCTCTGTAAAGTATTCCCATGACATACTTAATAACATTAGTAAAGTAAATATACTTTTTTGTTTTGTTTTCTTATGACATTCCAGGATTTAGGATGCTGGCATTTGACTAAAAGCACAAGTCAGTTGAAACCTTTCTATAGAAAATGAAGATAGTATAGCTAACCTGAATCCAGAGAGACTTTTAGAATATTCATAGCAAGTTTTATTAACCATTTTGTGTCACTGTTATCATTTATAATTTGATTGATAACTATGAACTCTTTTCCCAGAAAAACATACATACATATACTCATATACAGAATTGCATTTGTTTTGAATGGGCTGGTTCATCCTTTGGAGTTCATTGATGGTCCCATTTTAAAAAGAAACCCTACTTGGCTCAGTCGGTTGAGCATCTGACTTCAGCTCAGGTCATGATCTCGCAGTT
Organism: Proteles cristata cristata; assembly: GCA_017311185.1. NCBI lineage: Eukaryota > Metazoa > Chordata > Mammalia > Carnivora > Hyaenidae > Proteles > Proteles cristata. The sequence goes on from JAESUZ010001351.1 coordinate 50,544, forward strand.
CGTGGCTTTGAGCCGGGCCTCGGACTCTGTGCTGAAAGCTAGCTCAGAGGCTGGAGCCTGTTTCAGATTCTGTGTCTCCCTCTCTCTGACCCTCCCCTGCTCACACACACTGTCTCTCTCAGAAATAAATAAAACATTAAATAAACAAACAAACAAATAAAAATTAAAAAAAAAAAACTAGGAGGAACAAATGGCTTCATTGTTAAGGTCAACCTTAACAATTTCTGTTTCAGATAGGCACCAAGTAGACTTCCATTCAAGCTTATACTCCCTGATCAGTGATAGACATTTGCAAGATATGTAATAGTAATTATTTTTCAGAATCTGCTTTAGTTACAAGAAAGAACCCAAACAAACAGAAATCTTAGGTAAGCTAATAAATTACTCTTTAGGACCCTTTAAAGAATCAAAGTGGTGTTTGAAGTAGATAATTGGAAAATGAGTATAATAAAACTACTGAGAAAGAAAGCCTGCATGTGACACTAGATACCAGTGTTTTACAGGTATGAGCAAATATGGTGACATTTATAAGATGCTCTTATATTGTGTTGAATAAATGATGTATATGCTCTATGAATGTAGGTCAGAGTATTCATGTTACCACTTAAGTCCCTAATCAAAATGAATAACTCTTTTGATGGCAAGGAAAATCAATAATTAGAGAAGAAAGCTTCCTTTGAGGACTTTAAGGCAGTGGCTTTAAAAATAATATTTAGACTTGTGAGACAGCCCCAGGAGTGGAAGTGCCAGAGTTCATATGCATGCTTTTCAAAGGATATTATAGACTCAGATGAGTGAAAAGCTAAATCTTTGGTTTGTATTCTACTCTATATTAGGTCAATAAACATTGGCTTAGTTGTTAATCTTCACAAGTTTTAGGAGTAGCTATTTTTTATATTCAGTTCTTTTGAGGGAAAGAAGAAATGTTTTGCATTTTTTTACAGTAACTAGGAAATTTCTGCTGTTTGTAGTTATGCATTATGGCTTTCAAAATTGGATGTTTATTAGAATCAAATCTACAGCCTTCAAAACACCAAGATCTGAATCTCGTTCCCAGAAATTCTTATTTAGTTGACCTGTTGTGTGGTGTGTGCATCAGTATTTTCAGTCCTTTCCCAGCTGGATCTCTTGTGAGGCAAAGGTTAAAAATCACTGCAGCTTATTCATTCTTGAAGGGCAAGAAATAAAATCTCAAAATTATTTTGTATTGCTTTATACCAATGCAATTATACTTTTAGGTTACCTGTTCATAATATTGTTTTTTTTAAATTTTATTCTTGCTGTCTTTATTACACCTATGGAAAATGTTTACCTTTTCATTTCCTCATTACTGTTTTCTTACAGCAGCACCATGTGACAAATAATTTGAATTTTCAGAAGAGAATGTGAAGCTTGGGATTGTAAGGGACGCATGAATCATTGCTGAACTACTGATCTGAAAGTCCCTGTTTTAGTGATATGATTCCAGTAGATATATTCTCTAAGTTAATAGATCAAGTACCTGGGTGGGTGTATTATTATGCCATCACATGATTACTTCCATATCTGCCAGTTCTATGAAGACAAGTGATTTCCTTACTCAGGGAGAATTTGCTAGGCCACAGTTTCTCATACCAATTCATCAATTCTTTAAGACTTGGTCCTAACAGTTTTGAGCAAATACCTTATAGGCCTTAATTTCTAATATTTCTATAAATGAGAATTCAAATTTCTGACTACCATTCTGATTCTTCAGATTTTGAGTTTTAAACCTGAGATGTTCAGCCATTTTCATTGTTCCCTCATAATCACTTTATAGGGGGAGAATTTTTACCTTTTCTTTTGAAAGTGAATAAAATGAAGATAATTTAGAAATTGTTTCATATTATTTACTCACAGCAGAGCTAAGGATTTAAGATTCTAGTTTTTCTGGCTTCTGGTGTAATGCACTATACACTAGACCATTCAGTGCTCTCCAGTTATAGAGCACTGAAATCAGACATCTGTTAAATATTGTATGTGACAAATTTTATATAAGTATTCTCTGGCTTACTAGGAACATTTTTAATACTAACATATTTCATGATGCAATGTGAAATACAGCGAAATATATTTTTTATGATATAAAATTTCAATTAATTTTTTATCATTTTCACTGGAGATAATGAATAGACAGAATATATTGCCTGTAAAGCAAGGAGAACACAGTCTATCCTGAGACTGAGAAAATAACACTAGAGGTTTATTAATTCCTTTTAAACTAACTCTTTATGAAGTTGGACTGTATATAGATCAAGATGTATGTAGATAGAAATAAGATAGATAGATATACTTAATTTGCTATTTTGAGGCAACCTTAACTACTTTAAGAAGTCAAGAGGCTGAAATTTAAAGAGAAAGAATTCTGCTTGTTAAGAAGAAGCCCATAGAATTCCTATTTGTCAATCAATATTGCTTTGTAGAGCTCATTTCAGAGCCTCCATAATTTATTCAATTGACTTTGACTTCCAATGTACATCTCATTCTGTGACACCAACAGTAGCCAATATCAGCTACACATACTCTGAGTGAAGAAATGATTTGAGGTATCCTGACTCCTGTTTTTCTTCAACTATGACCATATCTAAAAAAGGCTCCAATTGACTGAATGGAGATTATTTTGCAGAACTGCCATTTGATTTTAAGACAAGTGTATTACATCAAGGAAACAGTCTCTTCTCTTTGAAAATTAACTCAGTGTGGCACCTGGGTGGCTCAGTCAGTGAAGCATCCGACATCGGCTCAGGTCGTGATCTCATGGTTTGTGAGTTTGAGCTTCGTGTCAGGCTCTGTGCTGACATCTCAGAGCCTGGAGCCTGCTTTGGATTCTGTGTCTCCCGCTCTATCTGTTCCTCTCATGCTCACACTATGTCTCTCTCTCAAAAATAAAAATAAATAAATATAAAAAAAACATTAAAAAAGAAAATTAACTCCACATGTATCCAAGGATGGCATGGCATTTTCATATAATTGGTTCTTCCTAGCTCCTTTCTAGAATATCTTTTTTTTTTTTAAGTTTATTTATTTTGAGAGACAGAGAGAGAGCATGTACAGGTGTGAACAACGGAGAGGCAGAGAGAGAGGGAGACACAGAATCCCAAGCAATGCAGAACCCTAACATGGGGCTTGATCTCACAAATTGTGAGGTCACAACCTGAGCAGATAGCAAGAGTTGGACGCTTAACCGACTGAGCCACCAATGCCCCTCATCTTTCCCAGAATATCTTAAGGCCAGTTACAATAAAATTATTTTTTAAATATAAAACAATAAAATCATGTAAGAGAGATTCTGCCTTTGCATATGCTCATAATGTCTCTGGGATCTGGTGAAAGTGTACAGAAAAGGGCAAACACTTTATTAATTGTGTAATATCTTAAGAAAAAGTCCTTGGTAGACACAGTCTCTCTCTCTTTCTCTCTCTTTTTTAATCTCTTAGGCAACTTTGTTTTGTCTTTTGAGAGCAGCTATGTGTTCCCCAGTCCCATAGGCTTTCATTTCCTCCCACAGAACTAGAAATCTGAACCCCTTGACCACAATAAAGAGGTCAGGGATGCAGCCACAGGGGTCATCTGCAGGACATTAACCGGAGCGCTCCAAGGCAAGTGAGCTCTTCATTCCCAGATTCGCCCATCAGGATCTGTGTAGACCTGGAGCTGCCACTGATCACGGTTGCATTCCTAGAAATGAAAATAGCACAGAGGCACTAGAGATGAGTGGTGGGAAGAAAACAGATCGTAACTAATGTACAATCTACAAGCACAATTCCATGGATTTTATGAAGATTTTCTTAAGCAAATTTGATAATTTTATCGTTTTGGTTTTCTAGGTATAGAAAAGGAAATCTATTTAGATATATCTTACTAGATACAGAATTGTTGTTGGTAATATTTTTGAGGTAAGAATGCTATACACTGAAATGTACCTTCAGCATTTTTTTAAATTCATTTTTTAGACTACAAAAAATACTTGGGCATATTAAAGTACTTCTTTATATTAGAACATGAATTTTATTTAATCAGAAGGGTATTTGGAGCAAACACCTCAAAATCATGGTCAGGAACAAGAACTGAGTGAACTATTCAGTTAATAAACATAATTTTATTTTACAAGTGAGTATCAAAATCAAAGAAAAGATGGACCCATTTATACCAACATATTGTTTCCCCTTTTGTACATTGTTTATATAGAAGAGACTTTAGTGTTTTTTTTAACCTTAAGTATAATTGACATACAATGTTATATTAGTTTCAGGTATACAGTATTTCGGGTATTCCCATATATTTTTCAGTGCTCATCAAGAAAAGTGCACTCTTTTTTAAAAGTTAAAAAAACAACAATGTTTATTTTTGACAGAGAGAGAGAGAGAGAGAGAGAGAGAGAGAGAGAGAGAGGCAGAACATGAACAGGTGAAGAGCAGAGAAAGAGGGAGATACGGAATCTGAAGCAGGCTCCAGGCTCTGATCTATGAGTACAGAGCCCGATGTGGGGCTCAAACTTATGAACTGTGAGATCATGACTTAAGCTGAAGTCAGATGCTTAACCAACTGAGCCACCCAGGTGCCTCAAGATAAGTGTACTCTTAATCTTCCACCATCCCCTCACCAACTTCCCCTCTGGCAAACACTAGTTTATTCTCTGTACATAAGCATCTTTTTTGTTTGTGTTTTTGGTTTTTTTTTTTTGGTGTTGTTCATTTGTTTTCTTTCTTAAATTCTACGTATGAAGGAAATCATACCATGCTTGTCTTTCTCTGACTGACGTATTTCACTTAGCATTAACTCTCTAGCTCCATCCATGTTGTTTCAAATGGCAAGATTTCATCGTTTTATGACTGAATAATATTCCTTGTACATGCATATATATGTATATATATATATGATGTGTATATGTCTATACACATCATATATGTGATCTGTATGATGTGTATATGTACATATACATCATATATGTGATCTATATGATGTGTATATATGTATATACATATATATGTATATGTATCTCATCTGCTTTGTAGATTCATCTATATGTAGACACCTGGGTTTCTTCCATATCTTGGCTATTATAAATAATGCTACAATAAACACAAGGTTGCAAATACCTTTCCAAATTAATATTTTCATATTCTTTGAGTAAATACCCTATAGTGGAATAACTGGATCATATGGTAATTTTATTTATTTATTTACTCATTTATTTTTGTTGTTCTTTAGCTTTTATTTCATGATCATAAATTTCACTCTGCAATCCAACTAGACTTGGAGGGGAGTAAGGGAAACATGGGGCCCATGGGACTGCAGCATAAGCACAACCATTATAGATTTTGAGTGGATGGGAGTGAAGAGGTGCTCTCCAGAGCTACAGAAGGAATGGTCTGGTAGTTAAGGTAAAACACAAATCAAATTTGTTAGATTTGTCCGCAGTCAGCAATAGTGATCTTCTTGGTGATCTTGCCATTCCTGGACCCAAAACGCTCCATGGCTTCCCAAGTTCATGCCTTCCTTCACCTTGCTACACACCACGTGCTTGCCATCTATCTAACCATTCAGTCTTGGCGGTGCAGATGAAACACTGAGAATCATTCGTGTTGGGTCCAACATCTGCCACGGACAGGATACCCGTACATGTGGGCTTCAGGATGAATTTTTGTCATCAAATTTCTCCCCATAAATGGACTTGCCGCCAGGGCCATGACGGCATGTGAAGTCACCGCCCTGGCATATAAATCCAGGAATACTCCTGTGAAAGCAGGAGCCTTTGTAACAACACCTTTTCTCCCAAGTGCTCAGGGAATGTACGTTCTTTGCTGTTTTTGGAAATTTGTGTGCAAAGAGCTCGAAGGAGACATGGCCCAAGGGCTCGCCGTCTATGGTGACATCAAAGAACACGGTGGGGTTGACCACGGTTGGGCAGGTTGGTGGTTCTGGGCAGCAGTGTCTGCAACCCCTGGGAATTTTACTTTGAATGTTTTGAGGAATCTCTATAGTGTTTTCCATAGGCTTTATTAAGAAGGCTATTAACAAGGTGTATAATATTAAGTTAGGTTTCTCTGTATATTCTTTTCACTAATTTAATAAATATTAAATACCTACGGTGCTTCTGCTGATCTGGTAAAGAGTGAAAGTACAACAAAAAGAAAAACAGACCCTTACTCCTGTCTAATAGGGAAGAAAGGCATTAATCAAATAATTATATACTACATGAATATAAACTGAACTGTAATCATGGAATAGATGTTATGATTGCCTGTAGTACAGGTCTGGATTTTAACTGGGGCTTGAAAAAATGGTAAATATAGATTTGTTATATAATTCTTAGGAGTTTCTTTTTGAATCTGAATACAGTTTTCCTTCTCTCTTTCACTTCGTTTATGCCATGGTTCTCCATTATGTGCAGCTTGAATTATTGACAGCAGCTACATAAAGCTCTAAGTGAAGAAAAGGGGCTCTTTTTTCTGATTACCATGGCTGTAGGAACTGGGTATTATTAGCACACTTCTGTTCACAGTACCATTATACTATTTTAGAAGTGCGGGACCTGGGTGGCTCAGTTGGTTAAGCGTCTGACTTTGGCTCAGGTCATTGTCTCACCATCCGTGAATTTGAGCCCCTCATTGGGCTCTGTACTAACAGCTCAGAGCCTGGAGACTATTTCTGGTTCTGTGTCTCCCTCTCCCTCTACTCCTCCCCTGTTCAAGTTCTGTTCTGTCTCTGTGTCTCAAAAATAAATAAACATTAAAAAATAATTAAATAAGAAAAATATTGTAGAAATAAAAACACCAGAAATGTATATTTTTTTATTAATAGCATAAGATTTGTTTGTTGATCAGCTATGTAAAATATTGAATAAGGAAGGCAAAAGTATTAAAGATGCTAAATGAAGTTATACACTATAAATCAGATGATATTTTAAAAATTAAAATGAAGTCCATAGAAGCTTACAAATTAAAAATGTATTGGAATATCTTTGTATGTATGTGTATATATGTAAATATTATTTATTCAGTTATATATATATATATTTATATATTGATATTTATAATATATTTATATTATTTATATATTTATATTTATATAAAACTGAATTGTGTTGTTTGTTTGTTGGCTGACCATTATTTAGTCCATTTCCTTTGTCTGGAGGGAAGTTTTTCCACAAATAAAGCAGTTATGACTTACCAAAGCCTTAGAGGAATGGCAAAATTTTACTAATTATAGAGGTTGTAAGAAGTTTAGTGTCTTCTCTATTAATGCATACAATCTCATAAGTTAGAGTTATACAAAATTAGAAATCCATTTGATTTCTTTGAGTATACAGCAAGACATAAAAACTATAAGTATGTGTTTACATTTGAGGGTAATAATCAGAAAACTGGGGTGATTTTAAAGAAGTCTAACCCTTCTTAGTAATTCAGTAATTATTGACACTTCCAAATTTGCTACATATCATTTGGTTAGCTTTATACCCATATATAAAATATGATTTTATATCTAATTTTATAAAGTAGAAATTGAGTCAGTAGCAAAAATAATGAAACTTGAGATTAAGAAAGAAAATCGTATTTCAGTGATAATTTTACCTATTAATGTATATTCCAAATATTCAGCAGAGTCCTGAGCAGTAGAGGTAAATGATTTTATGCAATAGTTACATATTTGGTCACATTCTGAATAACATAGTCAGTGTCGAATTTTCTTTTTAAATGTTTTTATTTATTTATAGGAGAGAGAGAGAGACAGCGTGAGCAGGGGAGGGTCAGAGAGAGAGGGAGTCACAGACTGAAACAGGCTCCAGGCTCTGAGCTGGCAGTCAGCATAGAGCCCGATGCGGGGCTCTAACCCACGAACCGCGAGATCATGACCTAAGCGAAAGTCGGACGCTTAACTGACTAAGCCACCAGGCGCCCCCAGTGTCGAATTTTCGACATATTTTTAGAAAATATTTTTATTTGTGTGAATATCAATTGGATGTTTTCCTCCTACTATTCATTTTGGTACTGTGCTTTAAGTCTCTCACCAGAAGTTAGTTTATTTATTTTTTTCTTAAATTGAGTTCTGTTACCAAAACCAAATGCAGGGTCACCTGGGTGGCCGGATTAAGCCCTCAATGTTTAATTTCAGCTCAGGTCGTGATCTCATGGTTTATGAGATAGAGTCCTAAGTTGGGATCCTGGCTGAGAACAAGGAGCCTGCTTGGAATTCTCTCTTTCCTTTCTCTCTGACCCTCCCTGCTGTTTTTTCTCTCTCTCAATCTCTCTTTCTCTCTTTCTCAACCTCTCTCTCTCAAAATAAATAAATAAACATTAAGAAGAAACAATACAAAGAGTGTTTTTTTTGTTTTTTTTTTTTTTAAATTAGCTGCCACTCTTTCTCAGGTTTATGAACAAAGTATCTTCCTTTTGAGAGAGATTTATTTATTTATTTATTTATTTAGGCCTTTCTGAGAGAAGCAGAATGGCACTGTGGTAAGGACATGCATGTTGGGGTCTGATAGCCTTGCGTTCATCACAAGTATCTGTGGTGTCTCACTGTTTTTGTGAGAACGGTGCCTGCAAATCATGCCCACCTTGCCTGATGGTCATGGAGCGCTTTGCTCCTATGTGAAAGGTCCTAGTGTGGTGGCAAAGATAGGCTCAATAAAGCAGGCTTTAGTAGACATTCATAATTATCACTTCTGAACATTTTGGAACATCTCTGTGAGCTTCTATGTTGTCAAGAAGTTTAATGTATAAAAGAGCGACAGTTTATTTTAAAAAATATTATAAAAAAGGCCTGTGTCATCCCTTAGTGTGGAATTTGACACTAGATTTCAGATGTTTCATTAAAAGTATTTTTTAAATTATTATTAACTATAAATCTTATTTACTTAAAAAGAGTAATTGAATGATTTCAATAATGAGAAAGACACAAAAACACACAAGTATAACTTTGCTCTTTTAATGATAATACTTATGGACTACATATTTATATATTAATTCATATATTAATTTGTACACCTGTGAATCTTTAAAAATACACTTTCTCATCTATATATGATGGGATAAAGTAATATGAGACAATTCTGATGAATTTTACAACAGCTGTTTAAAAAGATTTCTAGGAAAAATACCTGTAATATTTTAATTTACTTAAAAAGCAATTTTGCCTCTTACCCTAAGGATGTCATAATGTGTTATAAATGATCCTATTTACATATCATACAGAATTATAGGATTTTCTAGATAGATAGAAGGAGATTAAACAGGTGTTTTAACTCTTTCTGGGCCAACTATGCCCTACTACTCTGAAAGGGTGAATGGAATTCTGAGTTCCTGCCAGGGAGTAAATTAAGCACTTGGAGACTCTTCATTTAATGATCTCATGAATCCTCATAATATTCGTTATGAGGTAGATGACAAGTTGTATTAGCTCCGTTTGTATTACAAGAAAAATGAGGCCTAAAGTTGTTACACAATTTCAGTACATAGATTAAAAAATGTGTTTCTACCACAGTATGGTCTATAGGATTATTTCATTGCACATGTTATAATTACTTTGTGCATGTAGGATTGCATTTGGGGCCTCTTCAAATTGAAATTTTATCCTTAAGCTTTATGTTTTATGTCTTTTTATATGTCAATAAGTACCATGTCTCCAAAGCCTTTTCCAAGACTTATATTTTGCATTTCTCTGAGTACACAGGCTTTCCCATCTGTAGGAATAGCTATGTTAAAATCTCCCAGGACACAGCCCAATCCTTAGAGGAGATCAAATATCTTAGTGCTGAGCACTACTCAGCCCTCCTTTAAAACATCAGTATTGCCAAGGTGCAATGGAACCATCACTTAAGTAGCTCTGTAAGGAAGAGTAGTAGTGCCGTCATTTGCAGATTGTTATGAGAAGACATTTCTTTAGCCATCCAGAAACAAGGAAGACAAAGACTCTCAACTATGGAAAATTGACTCATGTAGTTCCCACTTAGCCGAACACTGAAAAATGGGGAAAGAATGCTGTCATTAAATGGGAAAAAATATTGACCAGAAACAATTCATTTTCAACTGCTATGCCACTTGCTGTCAGATGATACAGCAAGGCCTGTGGTCTTTTTATTCTCCTGTCTGAAGGTCAATGTTCTGGTGAAGTCTCTCTTAGACAATGCAGAAGTAACATATTAGACCTTACCAGATTTTACTTATATAATTTCATCTTTTAGATGCCATCTTTTAGAAAATTATTGGGATGAACAATATTACGTAAGGCAAATTTGTGCATTTGCCTTTATTTACTATGGTGGATTATAAAGTGGAAGTTGGTAGGTCTTTGATGTTTGTACATTCATACATTTCTAAGAAGAAATTAACAGTCTATTGAAAATTCTGAATGGAGAAATTCACTGAAGTGCACATAATTTACCTTGTCCAGGAGGTTAATTTGTCTCTTTCCATTGTCTCTACTGAAATCGCCGTTATTCTGAAAGATGATGTGAGTGTAATTTTACCTGGTATGACACATTCTTGCTTTTGATTACATTCCTACAGAGAAATCATGAGTTTCTATAAAAGATATTCACTCCAAATTATAAGAAAATAAAGACTAGCCATGAGGAAATTGAACACTGTACTCACTGTCACACATAGAAAGAATAAAATAAATATAGATCTCTATATATAGATATGTATAATTAAATTGCTGTGAAGTAGTACATAAAAGGGATTACCTCTGAGAAGAGATGAAGGAGACATGAGATGAAAATTAAGGAGATCATTAACTTATTTGCTAATATATAATTTCCTTAAAACTGAATGCCAATATAAATAGTTAAGTAGCTAATTCTTGAAGATGATAGTATGGGCTTTTGTTACATTAATATTTTGTGCTTTTCTGTATTTTTGAAAAAGAACTGAAAAGTAAATTTTAAGAATAATTTCTTAGAAGTAGAGAATAAAAATTAAGAACATGGCTTAAATTATGATTTAGAATTTTGGTTAATACATTTTCTTCCCAAAACTATGAAAAACTTAATTCATTGCATCCCAGTTTTCTTGTCCATTAAGTGGTGAAAATAAACATCACTCAGCATTGCTGGAAAGATTCAGTGAAAAAAGGTACTGAAAGCATTTTTTACTATACCTGTCATTTAGCAAGCTCTCATTAAATTGTTAGTGTGCTATTATAAAGCAGAGGTGCTATTTTTTTAATAATTAGAAATTATCCATGTACTAATTGAATAATTATGTTATAATGTATTTTTCCATGAAGATAAGTGCCTAATAATTTTCAGGTGGTATTGATCTTAAATTCAATGCAATTTTATCTAGTATGGAGCATTTGTGTTTGCATGAGAATATAATATAACATGGATAATTTATGGCTGAATATGCAAAGATTGTATAAAAAATAAAAGATGCTTGTAAGAAAAAAGATTAATTTGCATCTTAAGGAGCTTAAGGATAGGATACAAATGTGTGTTCACGTAGAGCAGAAGGTAATACGTATAAAACAAATGGAGAAAGATGGAGAAAAGCCCAACATTTGGTATTTGTGGTCATGTACTCCAAAGCACTACTATTCAAATTGGATTGGAAACTTTGGAATATGCTTGCTTTTTTCCCTTCTTTCTCTTCCCTTTGTTATGTTATATTTCTTGCTCCTTGGTTTTAATCATTTATTCTTTAGAGACTTGCATGTACTTTTTTATGTTATAAATTTCTAGAGAAAAGAGATAAGTGGTATAGTAGCAGACTCAGGACAATTCTTTTCTTCCATTTATTTGTATTTATATTTTAAAATATCTGAAATAGAAAAAAAAAGTTTCCTTCTCTGTTATAAGAAGCATTGGGCTCAGTGAATAATAAATCATTGTAATAAATGAGATGACTAGATTTCTTGCAGAATTGCTGCACTCTGGTTTTAATATCGTTAGAGGATGTGTGTATCTTGTCCCATGTGTTACTGCAGCTAATTTAAAGGGGCCCCAAGTATCTTCTACAGAGAAAATAAATAGCACTTTATATAAATGCATGAATTCTGAGGAATATATCATAAATTGTGTTTTCACTTCATTATTTTATTTCCTATTTCTATAAATATCATCCCAGTGTACTCCATTATTTTCTCCTTCTTTGAGAAATTCCTTTGTCTTTGTTTCTTTATTTTCTTTAAAGTTTTTAATAATTCCTTTAAATCAGTTTTGCATCTGGGCCTTGTTTTTGTTTGTTTTGTTTAGGTTTTTTTCTGAGTCATGTGATCAGTAGGAACTGCCTCTGTTCCAATTCTGTTTGCAGATTCTTCCTCACTCATGCCACTCCCTGGTCTTTTTAAAGTCCCAATCCTATACCAAGATCACTAAGGTATATTACAGCTGAATATAAAATTGAGGCAAAAATAGTAAGACACTCTGCCATATTGTTCTTTTTCTTATGACACTGAAAAACAATATCAAACATGTCTCAAATTACCTTGCTTTGTTAGCTTGCCATTTAAAAAAGTTTTGAATAAGAAGAAATATGTTGATATTTCCTTATTTCACAATGTTCCTCTAGGTCTTTGGTTGCCAACTTTATCAGGTCCAACAACCTTTTTAATAGCAAATGGAAAGTAAACTGAAAAAAAAAAAGAATCCCTGCAATAAAAATGGATAATAAAATCTACCTATAAAATGAATTTTATAAAATCAGTGCAATACCCTAAATGTGTGAAGGAGAAGTGAAAGGAAATAAATGTACATTAAACCAGCACATATTTGGAGGCACCTGGGTGGCTCAGTCAGTTAAGCATCTGACTCTTGATTTCCACGCAGGTCATGCCACATGGTTCATGAATTTGAGTCCCATATCTGGCTCTGCGTTGGTAGAGCAGAGCCTGTTCAGGATTCTCTCTCTCCCTTTCTCTCTCTGCCCCTCCCCCTCATTCTCATTCTCTCTCAAAAATAAATAAATAAAAAATTTAAAAACGTTGAAATAATGCATATTTCAGTATGCAAATACACAAATATATTTTATCGCTACAAGATATATATATATTTTAAATTTTAATGTTTATTTATTTTTGAGAGAGAGGCACACACAGAATCCGAAGCAAACTCCAGGCTCTGAGCTGCACAGAGCCCAACACACAGCTTGCACTCGCCACCCACAAGATCATGACTTAAGCAGAAATGCAACTCGTAACTTACTGAGCCACTCAGGCACCCCCCAGATATGATTAAAGAGCCAATCTATGCATTATATTTCTGACAGCTATAAATAATAGACTGACACAAGTAAATTAATAATAAGTTAAGTACCACAAGTAGCATTGCCACGGGGGATAAGACTTTCTGAAATCATGAACAACTCTTGGAAAAATTTAAAATCAAATATATGTAATCCCTTTTGAATTTACACAGTTCTTGAATTCCTGGAAAATTCAATGCGTATGAAATTCATAAGACAACTATTTTTTATTTATGTGTAAAATAATTAGAATCCAACTTCAGATAATTGTAAGCTGGGTTTTAACCTAAATAAATATTGTGTGACATTAGAATATTGTGGGAGGTGTAGGAATCTTTATTGTGTAGGACTGTCTCACTCAGACCATTCTCTCCTAAGTGCCAATGTCTCCCCCAATCATTGTGACAACAAAAATGTCTACACAAATCACCACAACACATTCTGGAACCCATCAATAAGCAATTCTCAAGGGATAATGCATGTTAAAAATCATCAGTGTTAAAATATTCTAATAGGTTTATTAGAAAACATTTATACTTTTCATGGGTGTCTATAGAGGGCTACCACAACACTATAATTCCATTAATCCTTTTCTTCTCACATTTTCATAAATTAAGTTACCATATATTTCTTATGTGGTAGGATATATTTTGCACATGAATAGAAACAGCAATAAGAACAATAATATCCCCTTTCATGAAGTTTACTTAAGGACTTTTGAAAAATCAGTAGTACTTTTATATACACATAACAAAGAAGGTGCAAATTGAAATTTCAAACAATTACTTTTTAAAAAAATTATAGCTTCAATACTAGAAACACTATCTTTCTATATATCTTTCTCATTTTTATGAGTAGTGTCTTTCATAATATACTCTTTTCCTGGGATGAATATTTAAAGATATCCTCATATTCATCATTGTGAGATTGGAAGTACAATTTACTTCATATTGCGTTATTATTGAAAGTATAGGGTTTTTTTTTTTTAAGTCTATTTATTTTGAGAGAGAGAGAACAATCAGAGGAAGGACAGAGAGAGAGAATCCCAAGCAGTCTTAGCACTGTCTGCTTAGAGCTCCAGGCAGAGCTTTAACTTAAAAACCATGAGTTCATGGGTGCCTGGGTGGCTCAGTTGGTTAAGTGTTCAGCTTCGGCTCAGGTCATGATCTCACGATTGATGGGTTCGAGCCCCACATCAGGCTCTGTGCTGACAGCCAGCTCAAAACCTGGAGCTTGCTTCGGATTCTGTGTCTCCCTGTCTCTCTGACCCTCCTCTCTTCATGCTCTCTCTCTCCTTCTCTCTCTCATTAATAAATAAAACATAAATAAGTACATACATACATACATACATACCCTGAGCTCAGGACCTGAGCTGAAACCAAGAGCTGGCTGCTCAGCTGACTGAGCCACCCAGGTGCCCTGGAGATACAGGTTTTTAAAAGAATGTGTGTTTCAGCCAAGAGAGGATTTATGAATACTCACAGAAAGATGATAATATAGTGGCATAACCATCAAGGGGAGTGAATAGTACTCCTTAGAGCCATTTTAGAAGACTGAAAAGAGACAATCATAATGCAGACATTTAAAGAGAGATTGGACGGTGAAGACGTGGAAGTACTTACTAATTGTTAGAAGTTATGAGTTAGAATTTATTAACTGTCAGAAGAAAAGCTGAAAATAAAAGATGATAAGAAAGCAAATAATGATCTCTCAAGCAACAGTTGTGATTTATATTTTCGTGTTTTTTTTTTTTTTCCTGAAAACTACTCCTAGGTTAGCATTTTCTGGAGATGTTAAAAACTGTAGTATTAGACCTAGGGCAAAGATAGGAAATGAAATCTACACTTAACAATATTGCAAATTCGATTTATCTTTTATATATATTAATATTTTATCTCTGGAAAAATCAAGACAGAAAATCTAAGTTTGACTTATTTTAATGCTATGAAAAAAATATTTTACTCAACCTTCAAAAGAAGAAAGAAAACATCAAAAGTCTTCTTTATACCAATAATTTTTAAATAAAAAATCTCATTTGTACAAAAATAATTTCACAGACAGCATAATTCATCTTATCTTCTCATACCTATGCACAGAGGCAGAGCATTAATATATTTAGACCTTTTGATTGGAGACTTAGCATTTACACTGGCATAAAATATTAATACTATCATCCAAGCATGAAAATTCCAAATTAACAGAAACCAATATTGCTATTCAGGCAAAATGGGAGTTACTGTGAGAAATGGAAACAATTATATAAAACATGGGTTAGCAGGATATTAAGAATCTAGATTTAAGCTTTATTCTTTATACATGGTAGGACAAGGCATTAAGCTACCTACTTTCTCTGTTTTGAATGAAAATGCTTTCTTTCTATGCATTTAACATTAATACCTGATGATGATTTTAAACCCTGGATCCATATTGTTTGGCTTTCAATCTGACTTTGTCTAGTAATCCTAGGCAGGTTACTTCAAAATTCTATGCGTTAGTTTTCCCAACCTTGTTTTTATTTTTTATTTTTTGAAGTATAATTGGTACACAGCCTTACTTTAGTTTCAAGTGTACAATTTAATGATTCAACATTTCTGTACATTGTAAAATGATCACCACGTTAAGTCTATTCACCATACAGAGTTATAAGACTTTTTTCTTCTCATGAGAAATTTTAAGATTTACTTTCTTAGCAGATTCTTAATTAGTGATACGATATTATTGACTATAGTCCCCATTCTGTAGACTGCATCCCAATGAATTATGTATTTTATAAGCTGAATTGTGTACCTTTTTATTTTACAAGTTGAAGTGTGTACCTTGGGATCTCCTTAAGCCATTTCACCACTCCTCAAACCCTTTTCTCTGGCAACCACCGATCTTCTCTTTATGGGTTTTGTTTTGATACATTTTGTTTTGTTTGTTCACATGTTTTTTTTTGGTTTATTTTTTTGTTTTTACATTCCAGATACAAGTGAAATAATGCAGTATTTGTCTTTCTCTGTTGCACTTATTTCGCTTAGCATAATACTCTCAAGATCCATCCATACTGTCTCAAATAGCAAGGTTTCAATCTTTTCATGGCTGAGTAATATTCCATTGTAAGTATATACCACATGTTCTTTAGCCATTCATCTATCAGTGGATGCTTAGATTCTTTCTATATCTTGGCTTTGTACATAATGTTGCGATAATCATAGGGATGTATATGTCTTCATATAAGTGTTTTTATTTTCTATAGGCTAAAACTTAGAGGTAAATTATTGGATTGTATGGTATTTCCACTTTTAATTTTTGGAGAGCCCCCATACTGTTTTCCTCAGTGGTTGCACAAATTTATATACCTAACAATAGTGTAAGAGGTTCTCATTTTTCCACATTCTCGCCAACACTTATTATTTTTGGTCTTTTTGATAGCCATTCTGACAGGTATAAGTTGATAGTCCATTGCCATTTTGATTTGCATATCCTTGAATGATTAGTGATAGTAAGCATCTTTTCTGTTGGACATCTGTACAGATTCTTTTGAAAAATGTCTATTCAGATCCTCTTCCCATTTTTAAATCTGATTGGTTATTTTTTATTGTTGATATATGAGTTTTTAAAATATATTTTGAATATTAACCCTTTATTAGGTATATGGTTTGAAATATTTTATCCCATTTAGTAGGTTTCCTTTTTATTTTGTTGATAGTTTCCTTCACTGTGCAGAAGCCTTTAAGTTTTATGTGGTCTCATTTGTTTAGTTTTGCTTTTGTTGTCATTGTTTCCAGAGTCAGATTAGATACATATATATATATATATATACATATATACATACATACATATGTATGTATATATATATATACATATATACATACATATGTATGTATGTATGTATACATATATTATAATATATGTATCTGCTTGTATATGTATCTGCTTGTCAGTAGGCCACTTAGAACCTAGTTTCAAGCTGATTGTACATTAGGTCCTCAGTTCTTTATAGACCGTTGGATCTCCTGGAGGTAAGCCCAGTTGATTTTTAAAACCAGATGTTTTGGGGGCTCCTTTATCCAGAACAGGTCTCAAGGACTGGGGTGGCTGATCTGGCGTACAAACCCCTACTTCCTCGGGGACAAGTTCTGTGTTTGTTAGATCACTCCCAGTATCTTAACTGTGGATGGAGTTTTTGGCAAGACTGTTTCTCTGCATCCCGTACTTCACTCAATGTGTCCCTTTGCTGCTTTTCTTTACTTGTTTAGGTAGTTTTCAGAGGAAATTTTCTCATCTCTAGTTGCAGATTGATTTTGGCCATGGAAGGAGGTGAGTTCAGATTCTTCCTACACTGCTTCCTTTCCTCATCTCTAACTGTGACAGTTGTGCTGTGCTCCTAAAGGTGATGTCACCGGCACATGAGAAGCACTCCTGGAGTGTGAGCAACTTGTAGTTTTTCAATCAAACAATTTAATTGAAAAACCAAAAATGATTCTGATAATCTACAAAAATACATGAAGAAGCATCTCTATAGGTAAAAATTACCTGTAATGTTAATGAATTAAAATATCACCATTTAATGGATACACAAATAAGTAAAGTGAGTATTTTTACTTTTCTTAAATTGCTATACAATATCATTTTGCTATATTTAAGCACTGTTTTTTCTCTTTTTTTATATACCGACTTAAGCAAATTTAGTCAGCAACAACCCAAACAGAAGTTTCTTTTGTGAAAATTATTCACCTTCAATAGCATACATATTATTTAAATTCATTCCGCATATTTGAAATCCAGACATTAGATTTTTTTATTTGCAATTCTTTCTATCTCTGTGCACTCTCAGAAAAAGTAATGAATAGCCCAAATGCCTTTGCTCTCAAACTTCAGTTTCCAATGATGAAATCACTCCTGAGCCAAGCATCTCTTTTGCAGGAAGGGAAAGCACTAATGAAAATTAGCATTCCAAAAGAATCTTCAGCAGCTGTCATCATAAAAAGAAACTGATTAGTGGTTTGGACGGTGCTAACTCTGTAAATTATCAAACAAAATACTGCAGAAGCATCCATTTACGTATATGAAAATTACAATTTGAACATCACACTTAGAGCACATTAATCAACTTCATTCTTTGTTTTTATGGGTAATGAGGCTTTGCAGAAAGGTAAACAGCCAGCTAAATAAAGTTGCTTTGACAAAATGGATTAAATGTATTCATACTTTTAAAAAAATGTGCTAAGAGGTGTTTAAATAAAGAAAGCACCCCCTGGTCATTTATTTCTATTTTTGGTTCCTACTTGGACTTTTCCCAGTTCTGGCTTTTTTTTTTTTTTGTCTTACATGTATTTTGGTGTCTTCCATAGTTTATCTGTAATGTTAATGTGGGACTTTGAGAAGCTGATTAATATGTTCTATCACTTTTTGTTTGACATTCAAAAATATAACCTTAATTAAAATATTTTGGTTCTTAAAAACTCAGATGTTAGATAATTTGTTGTATACAGCAACAACTATTTCTTGCGATCGAAAAGGCATGATATTTTTCTAATAGCTTTTCCTGTCTTATATTATTATACATAATAATTTATATAAAGGGAAGCTTCTCCGTTTATGGGAATTATATTTCTGGGAAAAGGAACCAATATCATAGATGCCTAAATTTATAGTTCTGATCATCTATGGGTAAATAGATTAGTCAGACAAACCAAATACCTTTGTTTCTCTAAATATTTGAATACCTAGCATGCACAAGGTACTATGGATGTAGCTGTAGGAAACACTTTAATGATTGACTCATGTTTTATTAAGTGATACTTGCTTGTCTTGATCAATGATGGAAAACCACTGGAGAACTGAGAATCCAGCAAATACTAGGTGTCAGTGAATGCACTCAATAAAAGATTATATATCAAAAATGAAATCCATTTGTAATATACCTATACTTCCTTTTTACAGGATTGGATTAAAGGACACAGTGCACCATTTTCTTTTCATGTGCCAATTGTTTACATTCTATTGTGAAGATTATGTGAGAGTCCCAATCCACTTTCTTTTGGTTCATGTTTTCAAATTTGCCTCAGGCTTTCTGATTTTAGTCTCCTAATTATTATTGTTACTTAAATAATTCTTCCAAATTAAATTCTGTCAGTTTTGTCAATTCCAATTTTGAAATATCTTCCCTCCAGCACCACTTCAGAAAAATTCCAGAAAATCAGGAATTGATTTATATAAAACACTATTTTTCTAGTGTTTGCTTTTATATTAGGTAATGTTTATCTCCTCCTAAAGGGCTCAAAAAGACATGAGGTGGAGGAGGCTCCTGGGTGGCTCAGTCGGTTGAGCATCTGACTCTTGATTTCATGTGAGGTCATGATCCTAGGATCATGGGATCAAGTCCCACATCAAGCTGTGCACTGAGCAAGGAGCCTGCTTGGGATTCTCTCTCTCTCTCTCTCTCTCTCTCTCTTTCTCTCTCTGTCTCTCTCATCTGTCTCTCTCTCCATCTGGTGCTCTTCCCCACTAGTGTGTGCTCTCTCTCAAAACAAAAACAAAAACAAGAAAAAGATGAGGTGGACAAAATAAAATTAAAATTAATAATTCTGGTAGTCCAAATTTGGAGAAGTTGAACTTCATTGGATTGAATAATGGGGAATTGTATTTAGTAGGGGAAAATAATCTTAAATTTTGGAGAAGTTTATTAACTACTTTATGGGTAACCAGTTTCATTATTTTAAATTGTGGGATATAAATTTAATATTATTCATGTTTGATAATTTTTAGCTTGATATATAAAACACTGTTGATATTAATCATACAGCTGTGCATTAACCATAGCCACTCTGCTTGCAAACTCAAAGGGAAAAAGGCAGTGCTTTGGAAAAGGTTGGAAATGCTTATCTTATCCATTTAACCTAAAGTGTTTCTTATGTGCAAAATTGTCAGCAACCTCATCAACCAGTCTGTAGATGCACAGACACAGAGTAGGATAATAAATGTGCGCTTGGATATTTTACACCTTTTTGACTAATATACATTAGTCAAATCCTTGGAATACCATTCTTGGACAGGTATGCACATACAGGAACATTAAACAAATCTCACTGGTATTGATATCTGCCAATTTTTAGTATATTTCACTTCAAAGAGCTTCTGTCTTTAAAATGATTTAAAAATATTTTTGTCAGTGGCACGGTTAATCAGTCATGCCTAGCAACTTACATATTTTATATACTATTCTAACTGGATTAAAAATATATATATATATATATCTTGCCAATGTCAAAGTGAACAGATGACTTGATGGTGGGTTCTCTCATGATCACCATTATACATATGTTTTAACACAGCAAAAATTCTTATCATTATGTAATTTTCATTATGTAGGTCTACAAAAAGTATCTTTCATGTTTCCCTGTATAGCTTTACTTAATAATTTATTGATTCAATGTAATAGCACAATAATACATGTCATTTTTCTTAAATTTCTGCTGTAAAAATTAATGTTGGTACTCTAATTGGACTACAAAGACTTTAAGAAATTGTGCTCCATAGAGCTATAAGGAGATAGTAGAGTTAAGGAAAAGACAGTAATATGGGTTCAGGGGCCTTTCCTGTCTTTGTCTTTCTTCCTTTAGAACCTAAGAAATACAAAATCTGGAAAATTAAAAATTAAATTTATCTTTGTAGAATTACTGAATACTCTTACAAGCCATTGTGGACCTAAATTGCAAATGTGAAACCACTATTTTTTGCTTTTTACTTTAGTTGCAGAGAGTTGTTTTCTGAAGTTCCTTGAAGTTTTTACCTCCACTATGTCCTTCCTTAAATGTATACCCTTTCTCAAAGAAAATGTTTTAATATGTACGATATTTCAACCTAATTCAGGCATTGAGTGAGATTTGTAATCCAGGAAATCATATTAACCTGTGGAATAATTTGAATGTTACCAGGTCACTGGGTTCTTGTCCCAGATGCACCAAACAGTTGGAAACCTGAGACTAGAGAGGAGAGATAGCATTTACTCAGTACATGAATATAGTACCCTTTGAATAGTGAAAGCGGGCCACTGTCCCAATCATGAGTGGCAATGGCACAGAGAAGCTCAAGCTGCATCCTGTTAGGTCTGCTTTCTGCATATGTAAATTTGGCTTTGTTAGACATTTTTGATTGACAGCTGGTGGCTATGTAACATTTTGGCTTTTGCACATGCTCACCTTCCCATGATACATTCTTTTATAATTGTATTTATTTATCTATTGTATAAGTATCTAATGAGCTTTTGTTGTGACCTTAAAGGTACTTAAGGGGAAGTTGCTCCTTTTATTTGCATGCTCAGCTCTTAGAAGTCCCCTTGGGGATGCTGAGCCAGTTCTGTAGCTAGGCCTTTCCTGTTCTGTTAGCCCTTAGAGGTGCCCTGAAGGATTAGCCATTAAGCCCTCAAGGGTGGCTCTGAGGGTGTGGCCAGCATCTGCTTTATCCTCCTTGTTTATCCCTAACTGCCTAACAAATCTATTATGCTTTAAAATGTTTTTTTTTTTTAATTTAACATGTATTTATTTTTGAAAGACAGAGAGATAGAGCATGAGCAGGGGAAGGGCAGAGAGAGAAGGAGACACAGAATCCTAAGCAGGCTGCAGGCTCCGAGCTGTCAGCACAGAGCCCTACAGGAGGCTTGAACTCACGAACTCACAAACCATGAGATCATGACCTGAGCCAAAGTCAGCTGCCCAACCTACCGAGTCACCCAGGTGTCCCTAAAATGCTTCTTTTAATGTAGTCTTCTACAAATATTTGCAATGCCTTTTTTAAAAAAAAAATAATTGTATATTTCTGCTCTCAACTATTTTCCTACTTGTTTGTTTTGCTGGCTTGTTTGCTTCCTTGCTTTAGTGTGAAAGATTGTGTCAAATTTAGCTGAGTTTTGCTACAGTAGAAACCAAATCCTAAATCTCATAACCCGTAATAATGTCTGCATCATAGGTTATGTCTCTCCTGCACTAGCAGCCTTTCTATTCCACATTATTTTTGAGCCCAAGCTAAAGGCACATCCCCTATTTGGATTATTATAAATCTCAAGGGAAAGGAAACAAAAACATTTTGAAACCATGTGATAATTCTGAAACTGGTTAAAAGTGGCTCCCATAACTTTAGCTCAAAATTATTGGCAAGAAATTGTCAAGGTCTAATGTGAATGGGCAATATAATTTCTGCAAAAGGAAAGGAAGTAAATAATTTGAAGAATAATACAATTTACCACGGAGGATTTATTTATTTATTTATTTATTTATTTAGAGAGCACATGTGAGTGAGGGGAAAGGGATATAGGGAAAAAGAGAGAGTCTTAAACAGGCTCCTTGCTTAGCACTGAGCCCACCTCAGGGCTTGATCCCATGTCCCTGAGATTATGACCTGAGTGTATGTCAAGAGTCAGACACTCAACCAACTGAGCCACCCAGGTGGCCCACCACAGAGGAATTTAAAAGAAAATAATATCAAAACAATTGCCTAAGACGTACATGAGGGTAAGAATTTGTGAAATTTCCCCCCAGTTTTACTGAGATACATATTGATAAGTTTAAGATGTGGAACATAATGATTTCATATATGTAAATATTGGGAAATAATCCTTACAATAAGTTAACACACACCGCCTTAGATAGTTACAAGGTGTTTTCCTTGTGATGAAATATTTTATGTTCTACTCTCTTTCAAATATACCAAACAGTATTGTTAGCTATAGTCATCATGTTGTATATTGCATCCCAGAAACTATTTCTCATATAAACTGGAGGTTTATGTGTTTTGATTACTTTCACCCACATCCCCCACACCCATCCCTGCCTTTGGCAACCATAGAACTAATCTGTTTCTGAGTTTGGTTTTGTCAGCCCATATACAAGCATAACTTTTCTTTCTCTGTCTGACTTATTTTGCTTAGCATAATGCCCTGAAGGTCTATCTATATTGTCACAAATGGCAGGCTTTCCTTAGTTTTTATTTTTTTATGGCTTAATATTATACTATTGTATGTATACATTCCAAATTTCTTTATTCATTCATCAGGTGTTGGACACTTAGGTTACTTCCATGTCTTAGCTATTGTAAACAATCTACTATGAACATGAGAGTGCAGATATCTTTTCAAGTTAGTGCTTACATTTTCTTTGGCTATATTCCCAGAAGTGAAATTTATGAATCATATGGTAATTATATTTTTAATTTTTTGAGACATTTCCATACTGTTTTCCAGACTGACTGTACTAATTTACATTCCCACTAATAGTGCACAAGGATTCCCTTTTCTCCATATTCTCACCAGCATTTGTCATCTTTTGCATTTTTGATGATGCTCCTTCTAACACATGGGAGATCATATTTCATTGTGGTTTTGATTTTCACTTCGTTAATGACTAGTGATGTTGAACAATCACTACTGTACACAAAATGTACTTGTTGACCATTTGAATATATTCTTAGCAAAAATGTCTCTTTGGGTCCTTTGCCCATTTTTTAATCAGATTATTTATTTATTTCAGTATTAAGTTGTATGAATTCCTTATACATTTTGTATATTAACAGTTCATCAATGTATAATTTGAAAACATCTCCTTTTCTGTAAGTAGACTTCTCATTTAGTTGATTGTTTCTTTTCTGTGCCGATATATTTTTTTTAGTTTGATATAGTCCCACTTATTTTTTTATTATGCTGCTTGTGTTTAGCTGTCATGTATTTTTTTTTTTATTTTTATTTTTATTTCTAGGAGAGAGAGAGAGCATGAGCAGGGGAGGGTCAGAGAGAGAGGGAGTCACAGACTGAAACAGGCTCCAGGCTCTGAGCTGGCAGTCAGCACAGAGCCCGATGCGGGGCTCGAACCCACGAACCGCGAGATCATGACCTAAGCGAAAGTCTGATGCTTAACCGACTAAGCCACCCAGGCGCCCCATGTGTCATGTATTTTTAAAAAATCATTGCCAAAGCCAAGTCAAGAAGCTTTTTACTAAACTTTATTTTAGAAGTTCGATAGTTTAACATTTACATTTAACATTTTAATTCAATACAAGTTAATTTTTGTGAGTGGACTAAAATAGAGGTCTCATTTCATTTTTTTGTATATGAATGTCTAATGTTTACAGCACCATATATTAAAGAGATTATCTTTTCTCCATTGAGTGTTCTTTTTTCTCTTTTAAAATATTTTTTACTGTTAACACATGAGTTTATTTCTGTGCTCTCAACTGTATTCTGTTGGTCTATGTTTCTGTTTTAATACCAGAACCATATTGTTTTGATTACTGTCATTTTGTAATATTGTTTGAAATCAGGAAGTTGGGTACCTTCAGCTTTGTTTCTCTTTCTCAATATGATTTTGGCTATTCAGAGTATTTTTGTGGTTCTATACAAATTTTGAGATTAGTTTTCCTAATTCTTTAAAAAATTCATTGGAAACTTGATAAGCATTGCATAGAATCTATATATGGCTTTGAGTTGTATGGACATTTAAACTATATTAATTCTTCCACGACATGAGTGAGAAATATCTTTCCATTTATCTGTGTCTTCAGTTTCTTGTATCAATGTGTTATACGGTTTTCAGTGTACAGAAATTTCACCTCCTTGGTTAAATTTATTCCTGTGTGTTTTATTGTTTTTGATGCTATTAGAATTGGGATTATTTTATTGATTTTTCAGATAATTTGTTTTTAGGGTGTAGAAACACTACTAAGTTTTTGTATGTTAATTTTGTATCCTACAGATTTACTGCATTTGTTGATAAGATCTAATTTTTTTTAAGTGGAGTCTTTAGGATTCCCTATATATAAAATTATCTTCTACAAATAGAGACCATTGTACTTCTTTCCTTTCCGATTCTGATGCCTTTTAATTATTTTTTCTTGTCTGACTAATGTGGCTATAATTTTCAGCACTGTGTTGAATAGTAGTGCTGAGAGTGGGCACTCTTATCTTGTTCCTGATCATATGAGAAAAACTTTCAATATTTTACCATAGAGTATGATGTTAACTGTGGGCTTATCATATATAGCCTTTATAATGTTGAGGTACATTCCTTGAATACCCAGTTTGTTGAGATTTTTTATCATGAATGTTGATTTTTGCCAAATGTCTTCTCTCCATCTTTTGAGATGTTCATATGATTTTTATTTTTCATCCCATGTGGCCCATCGATTTATTTGCATATGTTAGACTGTCCTTGCATCCAAGGAACAAATTCCACTTGCTCATTGTGTATGATCATTTTAACATTCAGATAAATTTGGTTGGCTACACTTTTGTTGATCATTTTTGCATTATATTCATCAGGCATATGGACTTGCAATTTTATTTTCTATAGTGTCTTATATTCATTTAAATGAGGGTGATGATGGACTCTTAAAATGAGTTTATGTTACCTCCTCTTTAATATTTTTTGAAGAGTTTGAGAAGAATTAACAGTAATTCTATTTTAAACATTTGGTAGCATTCACCCCTGAAGATATCTGGTCCTTAAATATTTGTTCTTGTTGTTGAGAAAGTTTGGTTACTGATTCAATCTTATTACTTGTTATTGGCCTGTTTAGATATTTTTTTCTTCTTGATTTGGTCTTGGTAGGTTATACATTACTAGTAATTTATTCATTTCCTCTAACCATTCAGTTTATTGCCATATAGTTGTTCATAGTAATCTCTTATAATCCTTTGTATTTGGATATTAATCAATTTTAATGTCCCTTATTTCATTTATAATTTTATTTATTTGGGTTCTTTCCCTGTTTTTCTTAGTCTAGTAAAGATTTTGTCTATTTTCCTTATCTTCACAAAAAAAAATTCTTAGTTTTGTTGATTGTTTTTATTTTTTTTCTAGTCTCTATTTCATGTATTTCTATGCTAATCTGTATTATTTCTTTTCTTCTCCTAACTTTGGGTTTAGTTTATTCTTATTATTTGGTTCCTTGAGATACAAAGTTAGTTTTTTAAATTTTGAAATCTTTTTTTTTAATTTTCTTGATGCATGAGTTTATAGTTATACAATTTTCTCTTATAAATGTTTTTCTGCATCTATGTTTTGATTAGTTGTGTTTCCATTTTCATTGTCTCAAGGTATCTTATTTACCTTTTAAATTTTTCTTTGATCCATTGGTTGTTTCATTTTCATGTACTTGTAAAGTTTCCATTTTTTCTCCTATTATTGATTTATAGTTTTTTGTTTTTAGTTTTTTACCATTGTAGTCAGAAAAAATACTAGACATGATTTCATTCTTCTTAAATTTACTGAGCCTTGTTTTGTGACCTAACATATGATATATTTTAGGGAAAGTTCCATGTGCCCTTGAGAAGAATGTGTATTCTACTAGTTGGATGGCATTGTCTCTGTATATCTCTTAGGTCTACTTGGTCTCAAGTGTTGTTCAAATCCATGGTTTCCTTATTGATTCTCTATCTAGATGACCTATCCATTGTTGAGAATGGCATAGTAAAGTCCATAACAATTATTGTATTACTGCTTATTTCTCCATTTAGTTTTGTTGCTATTTGGTCAACATATTTAAGTAATCCGATATTGGGTGCATAAATATTTACAGTTGTTATTTCTTCTTGAAAGATTGGCTACTTTATCATCTTATAAATAGCCTTCTTTGTCTCTTATGGCCAGTTTTAGCTTAAAGTATATTTTTTCTGAAATAAATATAGCTATTCCTGTTTCCTTTTGCTTACTTTTTGCTTGAAATATATGTATTTTCTATCCCTTCACTTTTTAGCTATGTTTACTCTTAAAACTAGGTAAATCTTTTATAGGCAGGATATTGTTGGATCACATGTTTTTATACACTCAGCTACTTTATGTTGTTTCTTTTAATTTTTATTTATTTTTGAGAGAGAGAGACAGCATGACCAGGGGAGAGTCAGAGAGAGGGAGATACAAAATCTAAAGACAGGCTCCAGGCTCAGAGCTAGCTGTCAACACAGAGCCTGACGTGGAGCTCGAACCCATGAACCATGAGATCATGATCTGAGCAGAAGTCGATGCTTCACTGCCTGAGCCACCCAGGTGCCCCACAGCTATTTTATGTCTTTTAGTTGGAGAATTTAATCCATTTATCCTTAAAGTAGTTGTTAAAATTTTAGGTCAGGGCTTAATAACGCCACTGTTTTCTGAAATTGTTCACTGTTTTCTGATTGCATATCTAGTATTTCTTGCTTATTTTGCTGTATTTTTTGTGATTTAATTTTTTTGTAGTGGTATGTTTTATTTATTATAGCCTTTTCTGTATTGACTAATGGATTTTCCTATGGTTATCATGGGGTTTATATAAGATATATTTTTAACAATATATTTTAAGTGAATAACAACTTTAATAGCATTTATAAAATTACACTTTTACTTTTCCCTCTTCTCATATTTTAGGTTAGTAATACTACAACTTACATATTTTTACATTGTGTATCCAAAACTAATTATTGTAATTATAGTTACTTTTCATTCGTCTATTTTTTTAACTTTTAAACTATAGTTGCAAGTGAATTATGCACAATTTCTTTTACAGTATGAGAAAACCTGACTTTTAGTATACATTTACAATTACCAGTGAATTTTATACCTACATTTATCTGTTTTCATTATGTTAATTAACATTCCTTTATTTCCAGTTGAAGAATTTCCTTTAGCATTTTTTTTCTTTAGTTTATTTATTTTGAAGGGGCAAGGGCAGAGAGAGAGGGAGAAAGAGAATCCCAAGCAGGCTCCCTCCTTTCAGCACAGAGACTGATGCACCTAGATCTCATGAACCATAAGATCATAACCTGACCCAAAATCAAGTCAGACACTTAAGCAACTGAGACACTTAGGTGCCCCTCCCTTTAGGATTTCTTATAAAGTAGGTCCAATGTTTATTTAGTGATGATGTATTGTCTCAGCTTTTGTTTTCAAAATCTTTATTTTATCCCAGCAAAATCTTTATTTCTCCATCATCTCTGAAGGACCACTTTTCCAGGTACAGTATTATTGACTGAGAGTTTTTTTCTTCAATATTTAAAATACATTATTCTGGGGGCGCCTGGGTGGCTTAGTCGGTTAAGCGTCCGACTTTTGCTCAGGTCATGATCTCGCGGTTCGTGGGTTCGAGCCCCGCGTTGGGCTCTGTGCTGACTGCCAGCTCAGAGCCTGGAGCCTGTTTCAGTCTGTGACTCCCTCTCTCTCTGACCCTCCCCTGCTCATGCTGTCTCTCTCTCTCCGAGAAATAAATAAAAACCATTAAAAAAATTAAAAAAAAAAAATAAAATAAAATACATTATTCTGTTCTCTCCAGGCCTGAAAAATTGGTTTTGAGAAATTCTCCTATAATTCACTTGTTTGTAACATGTCACTTTTTTTCTTGATGCTTCCAAAATTCTCTCTTTGTCTTTGACTTTTGAGTTTAATTATAATATCCCAGTGTATCCCTTTGTCAGTTCAACCCGTTTGGGATCTTTTGGGCCTGTGAATCTGGATGTCTTTTTATCACACAGAATTGGGAAGTTTTCAACTATTATTGTCTGAAATATAATTTCCTTTACTTTTTTTGTAACTTTACTTTTATTTCTTTTACTCTTCTGGAATTCCTGTACTGAAAATACATTTTCTCCTGGTGGTATCCCATAAGTTCTGTAGACTTTCTTCACACTTTTTTTTTCACTTTGGTGCCTTTGTTTTGTTGATTTCAAAAGTCCTGTCTCTTTTCACTGAGTTTTACTTCTCATTTGTTAATTTGCTATTGAAGCTCTCCATTGAATTCTTATCTTTCAGTCACTGTATTCATCTCTAGGATATCTGTTTTATTTTCTTTTTGATGACTTCTACTTCATTGAACCTAACATTTTGTTCATGCATTGTTTTCTAATTTTGTTTAGTTATTTATTTGTGTATTCTTGTAGTTTACTAAACTACTGTAAGAGGACTATTCTGAATTCTTTACCAGAGTCCATAGATCTTCATTTCTTTAGAAACAGTTATGCTTTATTAGTTTCCTTTGGTGGTGTCATGTTGTGTGTGTGTGTGTGTGTGTGTGTGTGTGTGTGTGTAATCCTTGATTCTGTTTTTTTTTTTTTTTTTTCAAAATATTTATTTTGGAGGGATAGCGTGAATGTGGGACCAGATGAAGAGGAGGACAGAGGATCTGAAGCAGACTCTGTGCTGACAGGTTGACAGCAGTGAGCCTGAGATGGAGCTCAAACTTATGAACTATGAGATCATGACTTGAGCCAAAGTCAGATGCTCAACCAACTGAGCCACCCAGAGGACTGATATTTGGTTCTTTATATTGGTATCTTTGCATTTGAAAAAGTGGTCTCTTCTTCCAGATCTTACATGTTTGCTTTGGCAGAGACAGCCTTTCACTAGTCGGCTCAGCTTAGTGTTCTAAAAGGGTCAGCTCCTAGAGTCTCTGTACAGGTAGGGCCTGCATTGGGATCCATTTTTTGGGTGAGACCATTGCCTGAACTCTGAGGTCATGAGAGAATGCCACTAGATGGGGGTGATTGGCTTGGACTGCTGGCTGCTGGCGTGGCTTCCTTTCCACGCGTGGCTCTAGGATATGCTCCATGGTTGTCTGGATTTCTTGGCCTGGCATCCTAGGCAGTCTCTGGCTGCAATTTCAAGTCAAATGCCCCTGCATAGGTGCTGTAGGATGGGCTACACAATTGTCTAGGTGCTCTGATTAGGTTTTCTGGTCAGGACTGAAGACCTGATTCAAAAGTGGGTGGGGCTACAAATTAGCCTCCTTGTCTTGGTGGAAGTACAGAACAGACCCCAAGGCCAGCAGCACAGCAGCACTCACTGTTTGGGGGAAGAAATCAGATAGAACTGCACATCAAAATCCCTGACTAGCTGGGGCTGTCACTGGCCCAGCTCTGTACTTGAGTATTCCTGGGTATCTAGCTTCTCAGGTTCTCTGTTCAGTTTTCCATTTTGAGCAGAGTTGGGGACTACATTTGGCAGTAAACAAGACTGTGTATTATCTACCTTGCCTCTATGGGGTGGCAGAATAGACTTCTAGGCTGGCATTTTTTGTAGTCCAAAATTAGGTAGAACTATGCACCAAACTCCTTATTGGCTTGGCTCTATAAAGGTGCATAGCAACTGGCTGGGCATTCTGCTCAGTGCTGCTGAGCTACACAGCTTCCTGGGTGCTCTGCTCAGATTTCCTTGTTGGGTAGGCCTGGGGACCACACATATCAGTAGTCATGGCTATAAATCAGTCCCACTATCCAGGCTGAGTGCCAGAACAGGTTCCAAGACCAGTTAGACTCACTGGTGTCCTGAATTCAGACGGAACTATGCATTGAGTTCCCTTGCAAGAAGGGACCATTTTTTTGGCTCTGCAGATGGGCAGAGCCACTTGTTGGGATTTCTGCCTGTGTGCTCCAGCATGTAGAAATTTTGTATGCCAGGATCCAAGCATCAGTTAGCCACCTTCTACCTTACAATATGATTTTCAGTAACCAAGCCCCAAAGATTCCTCCTGTAATCTCTGTGAGGAAAGACCTAATTGGGCCTCCTAGGAGGTAACCCACAGCGTTGGGGGAGCTGAATATCTACTTTGTGTTCTCTACCCACTGGAGAGTACAGAGGATCAGTGGTCCCTCTTTGTGTGGTGTTGTGCTGGCATGGGGGAGGGTTACTGTGGTCAATGTATAATTGCTCCACTTACTCTTTTTATGTTGTTGTTTTTGGTCTCTGGTCCAGGGGGTGCTTCTGCTTCATCTCTGCATTCCAGAATTTTCACAGTTATGTCTTGTCTATGTATAGCTGCTGTTTGGTTTTGTGAGGAGGAATGAGATTGAGAATGATCTGTGTCACCATCTTGATGTCACACCGCAATTTGAAGACTTTTAGTGGTATTGGACAAGTGTTAAATGCTCTTTCTGAGGTTTTCTTCCTTGAGTTTGCCCTATAGCTTCCTAGAATGTTCAATAGTATTCATATTACTATCGTTAAGCAATTTAGATTCATGCTTTATTGATCTCAATCTGTTGATTACATCTTCTTGTAGCTAGAATGAAAGAGCATCATCTTTTCTTGGTATGATTTCTGAGGTTTATCTTGGTCATTTTTCTACAAGGTGTAAAACATTTGACATTTCCATCATGGATAACCTAACTCATTTATTCTAATGGACTGTGTATGACTGATTTAAAACATAGTTGCTGCCAACTATTCAAAATTTACATCACTGGATGTAAGCCTTTTTTTCCAGTGGAATTTGTCAAATTTCATGTTATAACACTAAGGTAACTTTAACTCACAATGCTCATCAAAAATAGACTTACCTTCTTGGGATAGGGATTCCTTTCATTGCTAAGAAGTTGAAGTCAACTAAACCTAGTCTCCTTACATCTTCCCTGCTGAAATATGTCTCTGCAGGTGGTCTTCTTTTGAACTACAAGGCACCTGCTTTACAGAACTCCTCCATGTCTATTGATATTGACTCCAGGTTTAAGCCTGAATGTAAGATGTGTTTGTTGTCATTGCTACTTATCTGATTTTAACTAATTAACTCAGCAGGAGTGATAACTTTTTAAAGTTTAATGTTACTGCAAAGCACCTTGAGATACCACAGCATGACAAGATGACATAAAAGTTAGTGTGTGTATGCCTCCACCTTCTCTTAGAGATAGGCACCCTGGTGGTTTAGACAAATGCACTGGTCGTTGAAATGGAAACTGGATGCTAAGAGTCGTGGGGAGAAAAAAGACTGAATTCTAATTTGATGTTTTCAGTTTGTTACAAACATGAAAAAATGAGGGACTCATGTATAATTTCTATGGATCCTTGCAACCAGATAGAAAGTACTGAGACGTGGAAAAAATTCCTGGGAAAAGTGCTTAATGATATCTGCATTCCTTTTTCATTTCATCTGTTATTATATAAACTATGGTGTACTATTTAAAGCTAACATTTGGATGATATGAACATTAAAAAAACTTCTTTCACATAAATTATTTTTACATCTCCTATAATTGTTATTATAATGTGTCTATTTAACAAAAAATAAATAACATTCTAAAAACTGAAAAAAAATCTAAATATATAGGAATTAGAAACAATTATATTGGTACTCAAATACAGGTATCAAATTATGCTTCTAATATAGGTTATTTTAACAATTAAAATTGTGTAATTTTATAACAAGTGAATGATCTTTGAAATAAATACTATACCTATTAAAACTGCACTGCTCTATGTCTTGGTTGGAATATTTTGGGAGGGACAGCTTAAAACATTAATGAAATTAAAGTAAATTCATACTGCATGTTTCTCTAGTTAAAAATGAATTAGAATATGTATCTGAACATTTATAACATGTATGGAATATTGATAGCAAATAAAATTTGCTTTGCTTTGTGATATATTAAGTAGAGATTTAAGATTTCAAGTATAGCTGTATATTTATAAGAACTTTTTAAAAAATAAGATATCCTGATATATCATGGTATTGTTTGGGGGAAGTATGCTACAAATAAATATATAACAAATTCTTACTTCTTGTATGCATTTAAAATCAAATGAAACAGAGCCAATTTATTCACCTTTCCTGTATCTAGAGATGAAAAGTTAAAAAAAAAAGTTAAAGTTTAAAGGCAAGTTGCATATGAGGTACTTGATGAGACATTACAAGCCATTCACCTGTTGATTCATTTTTGTTTATTCATTTACTTAACATTCTTAACATAAGTATTACTACTATTTAAAGTGCATTATCATGGGCTTTTTGATACAGATAAGCCTCTGTCCTAAAAGAATTTCAAAGAAAGAGGACAAATTTTAAACTGTTAATTAAACGAAGTTATCAATAAATAAATACATGTCACAAGGATTTAGAGAAAGAGACACAAACAATCAAAAAGATCAGAAGGAGACTAACTTTAAAAGGGGGTTTGAATGAGGGAGAAGAAGGGGAAAAGTAGTTGGGGAGAGGGAGGGAAACAAACCATGAGGGACTCTTGAATGCTGAGAACAAACTGAAGGCTGATGGGGGTGGGGGAAAGGGGGAATGATGGGCATGGAGGAGGGCACTTGTTGGGATGAGCACTGGGTGTTATATGGAAACCTATTTGACAGTAAACTATTTAAGACAAAAAGTAAAAAAATAAAAAGCAAGGGTGCCTGGGTGGCTTAGTCGGTTAAGCGTCCAACTTTCTCTTGGGTCATGATCTCGCAGTTCGTGGGTTCGAGGCCCGCGTCCGGTTCTGTGCTGACTGCCAGCTCAGAGCCTGGAGCCTGTTTCAGAGTCTGTATCTCCCTCTCTCTCTGACCCTCCCCTGCTCATGCTGTCTCTCTCTCTCTCCTAAAAAATAAATAAATAAATAAATAAAAAGCAGTTTGATAGAGAATAATGTTGATGATTGTTCAAGATGCTCACATATATCCATGTCTAGAAGATGATATTTAATTTGAGCTCTGAAGTTTGAGGAGAGCCAGTCACATGAATATATTGGGAAAGATGAAGAAAAGAGCTGCTGCGAAGTTCTGAACATGGAAGAGTTTGTCATGTGTGAGAAACAAAAAACCCAATGGACTTGGGGTATAGCGAGTAAGGGAGAGATTGCACAAGGTAAATCTATAGATATAAGTAACAAATCAGAATAAATACAGAACTACAGATCTGGGAAAGTATTTGAAGTTTAATCATATGCTTTATGAAAATACACTGATTTTTAAAGTTCAAATAAAATTTATTTGTTTGCAAGAAAAACAAAGAAAGGACAGAAAAAGAAAAGACACTGAAGGGAAACTAAGAAGAGGTTTTAAATGAATGAGTGAGTGAATGAACAAATAAGCCAACCAGTCAATCAGCTTCTTCTATTATTAAAGAATGCCATCCTATAAGGACAGAAGGGGAGGCAATCAGGAAATAAATTATAGAGACTACTTAAGAGATTATTATAATAATTCTAACGGATGGTAACTTGAATGTTGACGGTGAAACTTTAAATATACAAAAGTGAACAGATTTTATCTTGGGTCATCATCTTCAAGAAACTTAAAATCTGAAAGAGGAGATTACCTTTTTCCTAATCTGTGTAATTAAAATTGACATCTGAAAAGGCTTCAGGATGTGAGAGGCAACAAGACAGAAGGAGGAATTAAGAAACCTTAACAAGAATTGTGAAAAGAGTTTGGAGTAGAGCATAATGTTGAGCACAGAAAGAAAATAACAGGGTATATAAAGTAAATGCTTAATTATAAGAGACTATGCAGATTAATGAAAGATATGAAGGCATTTTGAGAAAATGGAATTGATTAAGGACTTGTCAAATGGGTATATTTTCTTAGTTTGTGGCTTGAGATGTAAATACAGAAACAGAAAATTATAGTTTTGATTATCAAAAGAATAGCACCCAGAGTACTACTGGAAGTGAGTATAACTAGAAGAAGTCTAAGATATCATTTTAAAGACTATTTTTAGAGCAATTTTCAGTTCACAGAAAAAGGAAGTTCACAGAGGAAGATACAAAAATTTATGATATTACTCCAGAATAATAACATTACTCCATATGTACAATCACCTCCCCATTATCAATATCCACCACCAGAATGATACATTTGTTAAAATTTATTTGACACATTATATTCACTCAACTTTCATAGTTTACATTAGGGTTCACTGTTGGTGTTATACACTCTGTGGGTTTGGATAAATGTATGATGGCATGTGCCCATCATGATAGTACTATAAAGGATATTGTACTGCCCTAAAATTCTGTGCTCCACCTGTTCATCCACAGCCTCTGACCCTTCGCAGCCACTGACTTTTTAATGCCCCGTAGTTTTGCCTTTTCCCAAATGCTATGTAGATAGGATTATATAGAACATAGTCCTTTCGTATTGCCTTCTTTCACTTAGTAATATGTATCTAAGTTTCCTCCATGTCTTTTCATGGCTTGATAGCTCATTTCTTTTTGGAGCTGAATAATATTCCATGGTTTGGATGTACCACAGATTATCCATTTACTTACTGAAGGACATTTTGATTTCTTCCAAGTTTTGTCAATTATGAATAGAGCTGCTGTAAAGATCTATTTACAGTTAAATACCAACGGGCACAATTGCTGGATGATATAGTAGGAATATGTTTAGTTTTGTTCTATGGTAACATTTTATGGACAGTGAATCAAAGAGAACAATAGATTACTAGATTGGAAGAAATCAAGATTTAATGTCATATCTAAACCCAAATCAGGATGGATATGTCTTCCCTTTGCAATCTGGAACAATAGGAATTTCTTTTGCTTCCTAATTTGATTTCTCTTGAATTAAACAATCATAATTTAGAGATTAAGAATCTTACTTGGATTTAAAAGTTAATTTGTTGCCTGTGGAATTAAAACTTCATAAATGCAATCACTTCCCCAATAATTTTCTGAATAATAAGAATTTCTCTAAGAACAAGTTAAAATGTGATTTTAGTACATATATAAGACTGTTGAACTCTATTGAAAAGCTTCATTTTCAAAATAAACAAGCAAGCTATGTTAATTAATCTTTTACCATATATTTAAACATATTCTGCTTAACTAAAATATAGTGAAATTGCCTTTAAAAGAGTTGCTTATATACTATAATGTATATTTGTATTAATAAAAAATACATTCTAAAAGTCAGTGGCTGATTCATCTTCTACCCTTGTAAATCTAAGAAAACTGCCAGCATGTTACTCTGAATGAGAAAGGAAAAAAAAAATTCTTCTGGTAAATGTTTGTGGGAAACTTCTTATAAGGTTATGAAAATTCTTGAAATTACAAAAGAGATTTCAACTTCCTTTATTTCTAGCTCAGAACATTGTTGAACTTTCCTTCTTATTCCTATTACGAAGTCGGTGAAACAAATCCTTTTATACCCTACAAAGCTCACTTAGCCCCAAAGAAAGTGGTCCACTTGATTTCCATGTT
Organism: Proteles cristata cristata; assembly: GCA_017311185.1. Classification (NCBI taxonomy): domain Eukaryota; kingdom Metazoa; phylum Chordata; class Mammalia; order Carnivora; family Hyaenidae; genus Proteles; species Proteles cristata. The sequence continues at coordinate 86,646 of JAESUZ010001351.1, forward strand.
TTAGTAGCACTTGCTCCATAACCTATTTCCTCTGTTTCCTGCTTTGTTTGTTTGTTTTTTCTTTATTTTTTGCCACCTCCCACTTGTTTGCTGATGATACTGACACTTAAGAAAAAAACAAACAAGAGGCGCCTGGGTGGCTCAGTCAGTTAAGCTTCTGACTTCGGCTCAGGTCATGATCTCCCAGTTTGTGAGTTCGAGCTCTGAATCAGGCTCTGTGCTGACTGTCCAGAGCCTGGAGCCTGCTTTGGATTCTGTGTCTCCCTCTCTCTCTCTGCTCCTCCCTTGCTCATGCTCTGTCTCTGTCTCTCTCTGTCTCTCAGAAATAAATCAACATTTAAAAAAAAGGAAAAAAAAACAAGCAAAACTTCATTTCCTCCTCAAAATTTGTTGAATAAAATCAAAATTCCAGAGACAGCAATTTCATTTTCTGTGCTCATATTTAACTATTTTCCTAGTTTTATATTTTTCAGCATCGACAGAGATATTCTAAAACTAGGTAAACTGGGCCATTCACCATTATTAAATAGACAAATATCACCTCATTGTTACTTTTCCTATTCCATCTGGCACAAATGTTCTCTTACTCTTATTTCTGCCATTTTCATTGACCACAGTCTGTTTTCTTAAGATTTAGCTCTGAGGTGATCTTCTTTATGAAATCTTCCATGATATTCCTCTAATTTTTCACTGACAAAGATAGAAGAAGCTTTACTTTTTCTTAAAGTCTTCAGAAGATTGGAAGCCCAATTTTTTATTGTTCTTTTTAGATAGTGCTTTTTTTTCCAGGTTTTTATTTAAATTCCAGTTATTTACCATACAGTGTAATATTGGTGTCAGGTGTTGGAATTTAGTGATTCATCACTTACAGGCCCAGTGCTCATCACAAGTACCCTCTATAATGTCCATCACAGATTTAATTCAACCCCCTGCCTACCTCCACTCTGACAACCTTCAGTTTGTTCTCTATAGGTAAGAATTTGTTTTCTAGGGGCGCCTGGGTGGCTCAATCGGTTAAATGTCCAACATCAGCTCAGGTCATGATCACACGGTTCGTGGGTTTGAGCCCTGCATTGGGTTCTGTGCTGACAGCTAGCTCAGAGCTTGCAGCTTGCTTCAGATTCTGTGTCTCCCTCTCTCCATGGACCTTCCTCTGGCTCATGCTCTGTCTCTCTCTGTCTCAAAAATAAATAATCTATAAAAAAATTAAAAAAAAAGAATTTGTTTTCTGCTTTTTCTCCCCCCCCACCATGCCATGCTCATCTGTTTTATTTTTTAATTACACATATGAGTGAAATTGTATATTTGTCTTTCTCTCACTGACTTATTTTGCTGAGCATAATTTTCTGTAGCTCTATCTACATCATTGCAAATGGAGAGATTTCTTTTTTTTTTAACGGATGAGTAATATTTCCATGTGTGCGTATGCATATCATCTCTTCTTTATCCATTAATCTATCAATGGACCCTTGGGCAGCTTCCATAGTTAGTGTTGTAGATAATGCTACTGTAAACATCAGGGTGCATGTATCCCTTTCAAATCTGTATTTTTGTATTTTTTGGATAAATGCGTAGAATTACAATTGCTGGGTCATAGGATAGTTCTATTTTTAACTTTTTGAGGAAATTTCACACCATTTTCCAGAGTGGCTGCATCAGTTTGCATTCCCAACAGTGTAAGAGTGTTCCCTTTCTCTGCATCCTCGCCAACATGTATTGATTCCTGTGTTACTAATTTTAGCCATACTGACAGGTGTAAGATGATATCTCATTATAGTTTTCATTTTTATTTTCATGATGATGAGTGATATTCATGTCTGTGCCATCTGTATGTCTTCTTTATAAAAATGTCTATTCATGTTTTCTGCCCATTTCTTCACTGGATTATTTGTTTTAAGGGGGGGGGTTGAGTTTGATAAGTACTTTATATGTTTTGAATACTAATTTTTTATCAGATGTGCCATGTGCAGATATCTTCTCCCATTTCAGAGGTTGCCTTTTAGTTTTGCTGATTGTGTCCTTCACCGTGTAGAAACTCTTTATCTTGATGAAGTCTCAATATTTTTGCTTTTATTTTCCTTACTTCAGGAGACATACCTGGTAAGATGTTGTGAGGGCCAATGTCAAAGAAGTTACTGCTTATGTTCCTCTCTAGGGTTTTGATGATTTTCTGTGTCTCATTTAGGCCTTTCATTCATTTTGAATCTATTTTTGTTTATGGTGTAAAAAAATGGTCCGGTTTCTTTCTTTTGCATGTCGCTGTCCAGTTTTCCCAACACCATTTATTGAAAGCCTGTCTTTTTTCCATTAGATATTCTTTATTGCTTTGTTGAAGATTGATGATCATATAGCTGTGAGTCCATTTCTGGGTTTTCATTCTGTTCCATTAATCTATGTGTCTGTTTTTGTGCCAGTACCATACTGTCTTGACACTACAGCTTTGTAATATAACTTGAAGTCTGGAATTGTGATGTCTCCAGCATTGCTTTTCTTTCCAAGATTGCTTTTGGAATTCAGGGTCCTTTGTGGTTCCATACAAACATTAGGATTATTTATTCTAGCTCTGTGAAAAGTGCTACTTGTGTTTAGTTAGGGGTTGCATTAAATGTGTACATTGCTTTAGGTAGTATAGACATTTTAAACGTATTTGTTCTTGTAATCCAAGAACATGGAATGTTTTCCCATTTCTTTGTGTCATCTTCAGTTTCCTTCATAAGCATTTTATCATTTTCAGATAAAAACGATATAGGTATGGATCTTTTACCTCCTTGGTTAGGTTTATTCCTAGGTATCTTTTGGTTTTTGGTAAAATTGTGAATGGGACTGATTTCTTGATTTTTTTTTCTTTTTTCTGCTTCATCACTGGTGTATAGAAATGCAACAGATTTCTGAACATTTTATTATGATTTTATATCTTCTGACTTTACTGAATTCATATATCAGTCCTAGCAATTTTTTTGTGAAGTCTTTTGGGTTTTCTACATGGAGTATGATGTCATCTGCACATAGTGAAAGATTGACTTCTTCATTGCTGATTGGATCCCTTTTATTTCTATTTTGCTTTCTGATTGCTGAGGCTAAGACTTCCAAAACTATGCTAAATGACAGTGATGAGAGTGGACAGCCCTGTCTTGTTCCTGACCATAGAAGAAATGCTCTCAGTTTTTCCCTATTGAGGATGATATTACCTATAGGTTTTTTTTATATGGTCTTTATGATGTTGAGGTATGTTCCTTTGATCACTACTTTGTTGAGGATTTTTTTTTTTTTATCAAGAATGAATTTTGTAGTTTGTCAAATGCTTTTTTCTGTACCTATTGACAGGATTTTATGGCTCTTTCCCTTCTTTATTAATGTGGTGTATCACATTAATTGATTTGCTAATACTGAACCATCCTTGAAACCCAGGAATAAATCCCACTTGATTGTACTCAGTGGTTCTTTTAATGTGCTATTGGATACAATTGCTAGTATTTTGTTGAGAATTTTTACATCCATGTTCATCAAGGATATTGGCCTGTAGTTCTCTTCTTTTAGTGAAGTATTTGTCTGATTTTGGATTCAGGGTAATGTTGGCCTCATAGAATCAGTTTGGAAGTTTTCATTCAATTTTGTGTTCTTTGGAATATTTTGAGAAAAGTAGATATCAACGCTTCTTTAAATGTTTGGTAGAATTCCCCTGTGAAGCAATCTGTTCTAGACTTTTGTTTGTAACAGCTTTTTGATTACTGATTCAGTTTCATTGCTAGTAATTTATCTGTTCAAATTTTCTATTTTTTCCTGGTTCAGTTTTGGGAGGTTATGTTTCTAAGAATTTCTCCATTTCTTTGAAGTAGTCCAATTGGTTGGCATATAATTTTTCATAATATTCTGTAATAATCCTTTTCATTTCTGTGGTGTGGTTGGTATTTCTCCTCTTTCATTTATTATTTTATTTACTTGAGTTCTTCAAATATGACAAAATTTTAACAAAGGTCAAATATAGATTATGGGTTTACTAGGGATTATTATATTTGCTTTTATTTGACTTTACCATTAATATATTTTTTACATAAAAACTTTGTAAAACTAGTTTTAACTTAATTATATTTTAACCTTATTCAACGGAGAGAAAGAATATAGAATAATTATTTATTGGATGAACAATAATGATGAGTTTCTATTTTTATAAGTAATCTTGGTGATGGCAGTTTGTTACAATTACAAACTACTAACAATGATTTAAATCATTACTGAGAAATTTTGCCATATATTAGCTAATGTGTGAAAAAAGCAAACCCTGCTTTCTAGTAGATTCTATGGTAGAGTTTACATATACAGTAACAATGTAGTCTTTCAAATGCTACTGTAAACTAACTCTTTCTTTCTTTTTTTCTTTCTTTCTTTCTTTCTTTCTTTCTTTCTTTTGTTTTCTTTCTTTCTTTCTTTCTTTCTTTCTTTCTTTCTTTCTTTCTTTCTTTCTTTCTTTCTTTCTTTCTTTCTCTCTCCTTCCTTCCTTCCTTCCTTCCTTCCTTCCTTCCTTCCTTCCTTCCTTCTTTCCTTCCTTCCTTCTCTTCTTTCCTTCTTTCTTTCTTTCTTCCTTTATTTCAGAAGACAATATATACACCTAACCTGCCACTTTCTTTTTGCTTTTCTTTTTTTATACTATTTAAAATACAATTTTTTCAGTATCATATAGAGTTTTTTGGTCAGATTATATTTATTGTATTGGTATCTCAACCCTACTAGTAAGCTAAAATCTATTTCAAGAATTTTTATTTTCATTTTATTGCTGTAAAAGTACCTAATATAAAATCTACTCTTTTAACAGATTTTAAGTATAACAGTGTATTTTTAGGCTCAGTGTCATGCAGCAGATCTCAAGAATGTATTCATCATGCATAACTAAATTTACAGTTATTGATTAACAGTTCCCCCTTTTCCCTTCCTCTTCACCACTGGCAACCACTATTCTACTTTCTGTTTTTATAACATTGGCTATATTAGAATCCTCATTTAAGTGGAATCATGTAATATTACTTCTCTTGTGACTGGCTTCTATCTCTTAGAATAGTCTCATCAAGTTTCATCTATATTGTTGCACATTATAGGATTTCCTCCTTTTTGAAGGTTGAATAATATCCCACTGCATGCTATACTACATTTTCTCTATCTATTCATCCATCCATGAGTACTTGGGTTGTTTCTACATTTTTCTATTGTGAGTAGTGCTGAAATGGACAGGGGAGTGATATCTCTTTGAGACCCTGATTTCATTCTTTTGCCAAATATCCAGAACAGGATTGCTGGTTCAAAAACAATTATAAAATTGCATGGAACCACAAAGAACCTCAGATACCCAAAACAATCTTGAGAAGGAAGAATAAAACTGAAGAGATTATACTTTCTAATTTCAGAATACATTAAAATACTAAAGTAATTAAACCAATATACTATTGGCATAAAAACAGACATAAAAATAGAATAGAATAGAGAGTCCAAAAATAAACCCACAAATAAACTGTCAACTGATGAATAATACTCTATCGGGAAAAGATAGTCTCTTCAATAAATGTTTATTGGGAAAGCTGGATAATTACCTGAAAAATGTAGCTGGATCCCCGTTTTATTCCACTCACAAAAATTAACTTGATATGGATTAAAGGTAAATTGTAAGGCCTGAAACCATAAAAATCCTACACAGAAACATAGGAGTAAAGCTCTCTGACATTGGTCTTGGCCAAAAATTTTTGAATATAACACCAAACCACAAGTAACAAAAGCAAAAGTTGACAAGTGGGATTTCATTAAATTAAAAAACTTTTACTCAGCAAAAAAAAAAAAAAAAAACACAAGCAAACAAACACAAACAAAAAAAACTCTAAAATAATGAAAAGGTAACCAACAAAATGGGAGAAGATATTTGCAAACCATATTCTGCTAAGGAGTTATTACTCGAAATATGTATGTAATTCATAGAACTCACTAATGAAAAAAAGCAAATAATCTAATTTTAAAAAGGACAAAGGACTTGAATAGATATCTTTAAAGTTATTAGGCCTGTTAGGATAGCTATTATCAAAAAGACAAGAAATAACAAGTGCGTGCCAGCAAGAATATTGATAAAATGATACTTTTGTGGGGTGCCTGGGTGGGTTGGTAGGTTAAACATCTGACTCTTAGTTTTGGCTCAGGTCATGATCTCACAGTTTGTGAGTGCAGAGCCTGCTTGGGATTTTCTCTCTCCCTCTCTCTCTGACTCTCTCCACTCACATGTAGTCTCTCTCTTTCTCTCTCTTTCAAAATAAATAAGCTAAAAAAAATGATTCTTTGGTGCATTGTTGATGGAAATGTAAACTGGTACAGCCATTAATGAAATAATTTGGAATTTCTTCAATAAAGTAAAGTAGAACTACCTTATGGTAGCTATTCACAATAGCCAAGACATAAAAGCAATCTAATACATACATACACACACACACACACACACACACACACACACACACACACATATATACACACATATATCCATAATATACACACATATATATACATACACACACACACACACACACACATATATATGTATATACACACACATTAGGATATTATTCAGCCATAAAAAATAAGATAATTCTGCAACTTGTGATGAGATGCATGGACTTGAGGGTATTATGATAAGTAAAATAAATCAGACACTGACTAGAATCTAAAATAGGTATATGATTTCACTTTATATGTGGAATCCAAAAATGCTATATTCACAGAAACAGAGAGGAGTAGATAAATATCCAGTAATAAGGCGAATAATTATTGGGGATCTAATGTATGGTATTGTGAATGTAGTTAATAATACTATCTTTTATAGTTGGAAAATTGCTAAGAGAGCAGATCTTAAATGTTCTTACCACATCCAAAATAAGTAATGATGCGAAGTGAGGGATATGTTTACTAGAATTATTGTGATAGTCATTTCACAATGTATATGTGTTTTAAATAATCACATTGTACACTTTAATCTTACATATTATATTTCAATAAAGCCAGAAAAAATGGGCTAAGAGTTTTCAATAAAGCTGGAAAAAATAGGTTAAGAGTTTCTCAAAGGAAGAGATACAAATGGCAAACAGGTATATAAAAATGCCACTTATTATTAGAAAATGCTAATCAAAATTATAGTACAATATTACCTCATACCTGTCTTGAGAGCTATTATTGAAAAAAAAATGTCAACAGGTATTGGCAATAATGTGGAGAAAAAGGAATCCTGTACACTGTAGGTAGAAATGTAAACTGGTACAGCTACTATTAAAAAACAATATAAAGGTTCCTTAAAACATTAAAAATAGAATTTCTAAATAATCATATTCTCTTTTTTTGCTGTTGAAAAATACTTCTTCAGATGTGCACTTGCTAATATTTTAATCATTATTATTTTCTATATTGAAAACATTTTCACTAAATTGGCCAGTTAGAAAAAATGTCTTGGTCAATAAGCAAATAGAGTGATTATTTATTATTTTATTCTCTATCCATCATCAGAATACAAAAAGAAGTAATAATTTACTATTTTTAGACAAAGATCCTTCTGCTTTTATTGAACTGTTCTGTGCAAAATTTTGGTACCAGGAATTTTGAGCCAAACTTTGACTTTTCAAGTGACTCTTTGCAATATATCATGTCTAAAATAACAACTCTTTCATTGCTAATATAATTATAATATGAAAACATCAACCTTAACTCTCATATACGTTTGTGAAAAACATGTATTGACAACTGGTAAATTGTTTACAAATGGATTCTTATTTAATCAGAACCAATTTGAGTAATAATATGCAATAGTGATAATCAAAACATATATTCATTGAATTTTCTGTAGGTCTATATAAATATTGTGGAATTGGAATTGATGATCAGATCACAGCCATTTGGTGAGCATAAGGAAAAAATGTAATATAATGATTAGGATTATAATTAATACAGAAGTATATTTGGCATAAAGGAAATAGAAAACATTTGAAGTAATAGAAAATAATTATTCAGAAATTTAAGAGTTCAATTTAAGGATATCTTCAAGAGGTACCTGATTGGCTTAGTCAGTAGAGCTTGTACTCTTGAGGTTCAAGTCAAGAGTTCAAGCCCCACATTGGGCATAAAGTTTACCTAAACTAAAAAAGAAACAAAGATAAAAGGATATATTTGGAAAAGGTAGGAAATTCATCATTTTCGGAAATATTCACCAGTTCTCAGTCCTCTATGTAAATATATTTCTCTCTATTATGTGGATAAGGAAGTTGAGATATATTGGCATTCTTGGTTCAGAATACTCCTCTCTTCTACAAAAGATCTGAGGGGGGGAAAAAACTTTAATGTCAATATTGTTGGAATACAGTTACATTCAGAGTTTGATATGCAATGTGTTTCACATGGTTAATGAATACTTTTTAAAACCGTTGTTTTTTGATTGGATAAGATCCTGAAATCAAGGCTAAGTTTTGGTATCTCACTAAAAGTTTTGCTTGACCAAGTTACCTTCCCCAAGTTTCATCTTCCCCAAGCTGGCCTGTGTGATGTTTCTTTTGTTTCTATGATATGCACTAACATAAATTTCAGAATACTATATGTAAACTATAATATATATTTCTATGCCTACTTTCCCCCTTGTGAACTCTACCAACGAGTGCTTACTTAAATCTATAACATTTTAGTTATGTAACTAAAAGATACTTATATCTATAACCTTTTAGTTATATAAAGAGGTGCATTATGTCTGGCATGAATTCTCCTTTCTTAGGAGGTAGAGTAGCTTATTCATTTATCTATTCAAAAATCTTTATTTTGCATTTATTATCACTAGAGTACTAGTTAGAAGAATAGCATAGCTTGCCTTTGATTTTTATTATTTTAAGGTTTAATGTTTTAAGGTTTAAATTTTGACTTAATATTTTAACACTTGCATTACTAATATCTGATTCAGAAATCAGAAAATCCAAAGTAAAAACCTTAAAAATCCATGCCCTTAACAATAGTAGAATAGTAGAAACAATAGTAGACAATTGGGCAAGCTAATTAAGTATTAATTAAGCTGAGCTTGAATTTCCCTGCCTGTAATATGAGGTAATAATTCCTATGTCAAAATGTTGTTTTAATGGCTAAACCAGTTAAGATTAAATTAAAATGCAAAATAACAATAATCATAGAAGTATTAGGAACTTTATGGCGTAAATGTTTGTATCCTCCCAAATTCATATGTTGAAGCCCTAATCCCCCACAGTGTGGTGGTGTTTGGAGTGGGGTCTTTGGAGGTAATTGGGTTTAGATGAATTCATTAATATGGGATCCTCACGAAGGGCTCAGTGACTTTATAAGAGACCAAGGAGGTAGCTCTTCCTCCCTGCACTGTGAGAACACAGCGAGAAGATGGCCTTCTGCAAGCCAAGAAGAGTGCCTTCAACCAAAAGTCAAATCAGCTGGCACTCAGATCTAGGACTTCCAGCCCCCAGAATTGTGAGAAATAAATGCCTATTGCTTAAGCCACCAGATTTGGATATTTTGTTAAAGCAGCCAACAACAGGTGCTGATATCCGGCATACTAGGTGTGCATCTCTGCAATACCATTCAGCATTAAAAAGTGTTTTATATTGAAGTAACTCTTCAATTTCTTTAGTTTTATTTCTTTGCTTATGTTGGCAACACCACTGTTATCATTTTGGTTTTTAATCTCTACTACCAGGGAAGGACAGTCTTACATATCTGTTAGAATATCTAATTTCTAATATGTACAGAATTTACCATCTTAATATCATTAAGTTGCTTTAAAAGAGGGTATCTTTCTTAGAGCATAAGATTAAAGCAGCACATAGCATTTACTTGAGTGATTTTCTTAATTTAAAGCTGAGATTTAGAAATATCCCATTACAAAATATGCAATAAAAAATAAAACCACGATTGACAGGCAAAAACATGTATTTTATTCAGGAAAAAAAATCTTCCAAAGACTGTTTTTTTTTTTTCATTCTGTTGTTGGGGTTGCCTAGAAACCAGTACTAAGATCATGATTTAAGGGAGTGCTATCTAATGTCTCCTTTTCCCCCTAACGCAGAAAGAAGAGTATGCTGATTATCACTCAAAATTAACAGCATCTCATTAGAACTTTGTGACACTTTCCTCTGACTGGCTGCATAGGCAGACCCACTGCTGGCTGTCTTTCAAACCAAGGAAACAGACTCTTGTTAATTGGCCAGCAGGGGGGAACCAATTTCCCTGCCCACTTCCAAACTGGGATTAACCCTCTTATATCCTTCATGCCTCCAGCATTAGAAGTTTGGAGCACAGTCCACCTGAGAGTGATACACTCTTTTGTAGTCTTTCTTTACAACTGCAACCTGTGTGTTGAACGGTTGCAAATGATTTTTAAAATAGTTTCTTTAGTAACAAAGAAGACTGAGGTCAATTCAGTGAAAGGTGTATATCATTTCATTTATTCTTTCCAATGTAACTGACTTCCTATCAAAGTAGAACTAAGGATATATCGCTCAGAATACTCTGAGTCCAAATGTGATATTTGTGAAGAGCTAAACATAATAACATTGATAACAATTCTATAGAGGATGCATTCTCCAGATTCATGTGAAGCGCACGTGATGTGCCATTTAGTTCTATTGTGTTCGAGTACTTTTTCTTCCCATTTCAGATGATACCAGAGATGAAATTTAACCAGGGGTTAGCTCTCGTCTCAAGGAAAGAACAATTTGTATTTGAAATGAACTGCCAGTGCTAAGGGACTGGAATGGTCCAGTTCTGCATTGCTAGTTAGGAAGGTGTGTTACAAATCAAATGGGACTTGATAAAGCCATTTGACAAAGAGAGATTAACATTAAATCGAAATGTAAACAGCTTGGCTAAGAGGAAGAGTGAGTGTGGGGGCAGAGCTGATTAGTAATTCAGATTTTATCTCCGCTGAAAGGGACTGATAGCTCGAGTCCTGGCAATCTTCACCTTTTGTTGACCATCTGTACTGTGAGTTCCCCAGCAGAGAGCCAGCTCATCTGGGGACAAGGAAGCAGAAGGGCATAGCTTCTCATATGAGTGCAAAACCAAAAGCCACGCTAAACACCATCAATTAAAATGCATTAGTCCTGTAGGAGCGGCCCATTAGAGGGCTGAGTGTGCACAGATGTCGCCGTTACAAGCATGACACCAGTAATTAGGTATCACAAGTAGGAGGACTTCACACACTATTTAGCAAAAATATTACAGTGTTTTTGCATAAACTTTTGCCATAACTTTAATTGCAGTAGGTTTCACCAATATCGGTCAAAAGAAGTATTGCCATTTTATCACAGCCAGAACTGTTGCTTTCTAATTAGGTTGAAGACACATAACAAAATAGATGAGATTACCAAATAGAAGGAGGGAAAAAAAGAGTACTCTGCTATTATAAGTGCATTAGTTATGATGAATGTCTATAGTTAGTCAAGAAAAATTAAAGCCCTATTTATTCTTATACATTTTCATGTTCTCTGTCATTGCTGACTGATGACTTGTCTTTGAGTGAATCTGTAATGCTTTAAAATAAATAAAATAGGACTAGAATCTACATCTCAACTGCTGCCACATATTTTCAGTAGTGCCATGTCTTGTGTTAAAGGGATTTTTCTTATTCATCTAAGAAACTGTCTGTCCTTTTCTCACTCAGTATCTCTCTCTCTGTCTCTGTCTCTGTCTCTCTTTCTCTCTCTCTAAAGCAGTATTATTTTCAAAAATATAGGGAGAAAACAGTACAGATATTTTAACTGATAACGAATCTAGGGAATGTAATGTGGGCTATCCCGAACGGGATATTGTGAATAGGTCCTCTGTACATGAGTGTCACTTTTCTAAGAAACATTATCCACATAAAACACCATTTTCCTACTTATGTCTTGATGTCTCAGGGAAAAAAGTAATGAAAGGGTAGAGTCTTCCCCCTCACCCCTGAAGCCAGGACTCTCTAAATACAAATCAGACAGTTGCAAACACCACCAACATGTCACAGTAAACCTCTCAAGGGAATGGGGTGTGCAGCATGCAGACTAATAGAAAAGGAAGATTAAACAAATCACTTGGGCATCCCTGACGCTTCCTCCCTGGTCATCACACATCTTTTTAAGAGCTCTGTACATTACCCTCATTAGGACAATGTGTACAAGGCTCTGTATCTCCCAGGAAGAGCTTCCCAGTAAGGAAATAGGAATCAATGGTGAAAGCTTCAAGAGGACAATCAAGCAGTCCCCAGGACAGTGAAGAGGCAAGGAAAATAACAGCTTGTAAAGCTTGACAAGCTCGAGTCAGATGCTGCTTCAGGACTCCTGTTGCTTGGCGTCTGCATCCTAAAATAAGAACATTGTTCTTAGGGGATGGCCACGGCCCTGCTGTCTTTATTTGGGGTGCATAAAACTGCCCAAGGCAGAGGTCCAGAGTGATTTAGAGAGTACATTTCATATAGAGATGAATACCAGACCACTGGGAAGACTAAAAATAAAATAAAATAAAATAAAATACCTAAGAATCCGTGAGTGCATGTGCATGTACATGTGAGTGTGTGTATGTCTGTGTATTGGGACCCATTGATGAGATGTGCAAAATCAATAATCTTCAGCCTCACACAGAGCTTTTTAGCTGCTAGGCCAGGAAAAGAAGAAAAGAAAATGGAATATACAGTCAAGAGATAAATATAGTTGATCATTTTATTTTTTTCTTCATTATGTTCCTAAATAAAATGACATTGTTTTTTAAAACACTTATTTAAAATTCTACATTTTAAGTCCATTTTCAGAAGTTAGTGTATCAAAAAACTAAGATATTAAGCTTTATAGCTTTTCTAATATATAACATATGTAATATATAGCACTATGGATCTTACATGTAATATACATTCTCATAAAATCTTCAAAAATACTCTAAATGTATTCTACTAATTAGAAGTCCAATAAAAAATCCCAAATGATGTTTCAGGATTTCTTATTGGAATTTATGAGAGCAGAACAGAAATTAAAATGGCAACCTAATTGCTCTGAATACAAACATCATATTATTTCATTGGCTTGGTATTTGCATAAGATGATTAGTCTTCTTACCAGTTGAAAGAAGCTATCAGCATCAGAGAAACAATTAAAAGTATTTCTGATTCTATGAGGAACAGGCTAGTAAAAGTACTCCCTCTCGGGAGGAAAGTGCTTGTCCATATGAGGTAAATTATCCCTCCAAGGGAGCCAAATGATGATAATGATTTTCAGAGGCCAAGTAATAATTCAGCGACAAGTAAAATTTTTCCATGGCAAGTATGAGTTTAGAGTATTTATAGATTCCCCTGAGCCTTTCACATTAGAAATATAGCAAATGGCCTCATAATTTGATATTTTCAAACTTAAATGCATTTACCCAACATGTAGCTGATTATTAGAGATCATTGTAATATTTATGACATGATTTTCCTGGCTCTGTAGGTGTGCACCACATAGAGGCTTGCTGTGTCGTTTAAAACCTTAACACACCATATATTAGGGTATGAACTACTCCATATTCACACACACTTCCACACACACACATCACACACACACTGATAATTGAGTAATTACACATATGTTACACACATCTATTTTCTCTCAAGGGCACAGCTAAAATATCTAGCAGCTTTCAGTCTGAAATGTTGCCCCTTGTCATATTTTTCTTTGTCTTCTATCTTGGAGCTAACTACAGTAGATGCTGAGGTGATAATAGAAGTGTATTTGTTTCTAATGTTTTCTCTAGCTTCTTATTTATTTCTTTACTTACTTACTTATTATTGAAGTAATCAAATTGGCATTTATTATTGAATCAACCTCTGCCATAGACCTTCCCCATAAATTTACTAATTAAAGATCACTTTAGGGTAGATAAGCAATTATGGTTATGGACAGTAGGTACTTCAAATGATGGCAAGCAGTGAGTTTTCTCTGCCAGGATCTTTAGTTCTGGTGAAGTCAGTGAAAAAGAAAACATAGCTGAGTCTTCAATAAAACTTAAGACACAGTTTTCTTTCAAAATTATACTTTGATTGAAGCGCAAAGGTTCAAAGCCAAAACAGCTAAATATATGGGAGAGAAAACCATCCACGTTTTCAAGTAATGAAAGTATATCAATTTATCACACACTATATATTCTTCTAGTTTGACTTCCATTTTTTATAAAAACAGGAAGAAATTGTAGGTATCTTTCAAAGTAACCTGAGAAACTATTGAAACTCATTTCAGGCACTGGTCCTACGTGCCAAACTGAAGAAGAAAATGGAAACTACATGTAAATAGCAGTAACTAACGAAAAGTATAACTTTTATAATAAAACTATAGAAATGTCATAACATCATTTCAAATTATGGTTAAGATTTTGTTTCTTACTAATTTCTTTCTTTCTTTCTAATTAATTCATTTCTTGTTATCCACTTCGGTGAGTCCATTGTATAAGGGATGGAAACTAAGAAAGTTATCTTCTCGATTGTTTGAATAGTTAAAATCATATACTAGAAAGTTCAATAAATCCTCGAATATTGAAAAGATTCTTAAATGTCTCCCAAGGGCTCTTAGCAGAACCCCTTGTAATTCCCCCTTTGCTAGTTTCTTCCTGATTCACTATGCTATGCTTCTACTAGTTTAAAGAATAATAACTCACTATCATCTTCACTTTATTTTCTTATTCTCTCCAAATTGTATTCTCCTGTGATTCAAAAATTATCTTAAATGGGTTATTCACCCCAATAATTCAAAATGCTCTGAAACTACCTTTTTCTTGATGAAATTACACAAATGATCACCCAGAAGAATAAGCTTATAGGAGTCACCAGAATTCTGTGATGAAGAAGGGATGATATGACAAGTATTTTAAAAATATTATAAAACTATGATAATCAAAAGACTATGGTTTTGGTACTGTGATACATGCAAATATCAAATTAATACAAGACAATTGAGACATTTCTATTTAACAGAGACAATACTGGCAACTCAATAAATGATGTAGGGGTAGTTAGTTAGCCAGTTAGAAAAATAAGTCTAGTTTATTGCTTCTCAGACTTCTGGTTAAGATCAAGTGAAAAACAAGTCAGTTTCCTCTTCTCATGGGTTAATAAAAGTACATGTGACTCAATGATATAGAAGTAAAATAAAGCAAAAAATAACCTATATAACTAATAGAGGAAAACATGAAAGATATCTAATATATATCATTTTTTTATTAAGTGGAGAAAAAAGCAAGGTGCAGAATGTTATCTTAGCGCTTTCGTTTTACTAATTTATATGTGTATGTGTTTGGGTACACTTGGAATGTTTCTAAAAAGACCTGTTGAAATGTTTGATGGTCAACAATGATACTGGTCTCCAAACACACACACACACACACACACACACACACACACACACACACACACCAAAAAAATCGGTTTTTGAAATCATTAAAATTCTTATTCTTAAAATGTGGATTTTATCCTAAAACTTTGACACTACTTAATAAAACAAGAAAAACCTCAAGGTTTCCCCTCATGACATAGTCCTTCTGCTTTTCTTCTCACCATATGATCATAATGATACTGGTATTTTCACTGCCTTTATTTGTATGTACTGAACAATATTGTTGTTAGTTCAGTATATATCTTAAAAATATATGGCAACCTCAGAGGACATTGCCAAATTTTGAACACCTTGGTAAAATGAACATTGGATTTTGAACATGCAACATACAGAAACTGAACTGCATCATTTTTCCTTAGCCTTTCAGCAATGTTTACCTGATCAAGATTGTCATTGAAAACACGTTCATATCTCTTCAAGCATCCAAGTCATTTCACTGAATGCAAGTAAGTGCTTAATCTTAACCTTCTTGTAATTACATTCTTCTTAAAAAAGGAAACAAAAGAAATCCAAGAATTCTCAAGGTAAGACTCTCTTTTCCCAGCAAAAATTGTTCACTGGCAAGTGTGAAGTGAGGGTGATGGCCATCTCCTTATTTATTTATTTATTTATTTATTTATTTATTTATTTATTTATTATTGAATAAATTCATCACCATCGCCAAACACCATAACACTGGTAGGCTTACTAATGTGTTTTTTCCCCACACCACTGAGCAGTTCTTCAATTTGCTATGGACATTGACTGAGTGTCCTGCAATAGAACTGAATTCTGACACTGTCTACCTGGATATAATATCAGATCCAACAGGATGAGGGCTCAGTTCCCAAAGACTGCCAAAATGCCTTTCAGGTGCCAGTCACAAATCAGGTTGTCAGCCGTGCTTCTGACCTATATGGCCTATAGTTGAGACCCTCCCAAGACACCCTCCTTGATTTTGATGAATTTGCGAAGCAGATTGCAGAACTCAGAGAAACATTTATTTATATTTACTTGTTTATTACAAAACATGCTATAAAGGATACAAACAAAAAAGTATGTAGCATGAGGTCTGGAAAGGTCCCGAATGCAGGAGCTTCTCTCCCTATGGAATTGGTGTGCACCAGCCTCTGGGATGTGGATCTTCACCAAATCTTGTTGTTTAAAGAGTATTTACATATCTTCTCTTGCTCTCCTTCCGGCAAGGGGAAGGTCTTTGAATGGGCTGTAAGTTCTAACCCTGTTATCACTTGGTGTTCCTCATGACTAGCCCCACCCTGAGTCCACCCTGCAGCATTTCCCTGCCCTAATTCACCTCATTACATAAGTCCAAAAGGTCTCCTGATGAGTAACAAAAAGACACTTATCACTCAGGAGATTACACGAATTTGAGGAACTTGGTACCAGGAGCCAGAGGTGAAAAACAAACATATACCATACTTTATACCACACTCACTTTCCAGGATTTTTAAATTGATCAACACAAGAAGCCCTAAACTCTCAATTTAGTGTCTCATATCCATTCTCTTATACTGTCTCCCCCTCTCTTCCCTCTTCATCTTAAACCTTTCCCCTCTGCCCTTTGGAAGGCAGAGTTCAATGTTTATTGCCTTTGTAGTCTACATTCTTAACCTCTGCAAAACTTTCTTTACCAATTTGCTTTAATTGATACCTGCCTATTCTCTGAGAATCTTCCTTCTCCAGTGCCCTTCCCAAATGGTTGGAGGTCCTCTCTGTATAATTCATATTACTGGACCTGACATGGGATAGATGACTCCATTACTTAAAGCCTCATCCAGATCCTCTTTCTTCTTCCCTGAGGTGCCCAAGCTTTGAATTTCGTATCATTAGACAAAGCCAATAGCACATCCTTGTAACAGACCCTGAGTTTGGACACCATCAGTTTTCTTTTCTTTTCTTTTCTTTTTTTTTAATGTTTTTATTTATTTCTAGGAGAGAGAGAGACAGCGTGAGCAGGGGAGGGTCAGAGAGAGAGGGAGTCACAGACTGGAACAGGCTCCAGGCTCTGAGCTGGCAGTCAGCACAGAGCCCGACGCGGGGCTCGAACCCACGAACCGCGAGATTATGACCTAAGCGAAAGTCGGACGCTTAACCGACTAAGCCACCCAGGCGCCCCTGGACACCATCAGTTTTCAAGCATTTAGGTTTTTGGCTTACTTTTTCCAACACTACTACCTCAGTTATTTGTAACTTCAGTAGTCACACAAAGAATCCCAGCTTAACTCTGTAAGACATTCTCAGGTAGCTGAACAAGTATTCTTCAACGACTGTCCTCTCCATGGTTAGGCCACTAGTCTCCTTGATTGTAACTAGACTGTATCAGTACAAATAATCATAACACTTTCTTCATCTCAGTTTTATTCATCCTTCTTAGAATCCCAGCCTCTTTTTTTTTTTTTTCCCCAGTTCACTTTCTCTCATCTCCATTATCTAAAAGTTTCTGTCTTTTGTTTGCCATAATCAAACTCCATCATGGGTAAATCCAAACTTCTGTTAACTCAGAGATTGTACTCATGCAGCTAGCTGAATGTGGCTAGAGAAAAAATCACCCAGTAATGCTTACAGTTCTCACATTAAATTTATGACTACTAATCTCAAGTGGGTCCTTAACTCTGACAGATAAAACCAATAAATTCCCCTACTCTGAGTAGACTCTCACTATCCTAACATCATACCTTCTACTCTCTTCTCCAATCTCCATGTTCCTATCACCCTGTATGTGCTCTGATGAACTGATGAGTCTGCCTATCTATTAAGAAGAAAAAGGAAGCAGAGGAAAACTTCCACAGACTTTCTCTCTCCACCATCTAATTATCCGCCACTGTCTGTACTCTGTCCTTCCTCCTGTTTCCGTAGATGAACAAAGATCCTTGTAATAGACCCTAGCTGTTCCCATACACCGAAGAACATAGCTCCTTCAATCGCTTCTTTATTATATCTTTATTATATCAATGGTCACTCTTTCTTTTTGAAGATAACCTCATCAAACCAAAATAGGATGCTTTTTCTCCTTATTTAAACAGTAAAAACGACAGCACAAAAACCCTGCTTTGATGCCATTATCTCTATTGCCATTCACTTCCCTATTTCCTGTATGGTAAAACTTTCTTAAAAAGTTGGCTGTCCATAATTCCTCTTATTACATTCTGACATTGTTTCCTAAACCCTATTTAAAAAGGATTTCCTCAACACATTTCCTTAAAAATTTATTTTATCAAGATCATAAATTATCTCCATGTACTAAATCCAGTCTTCATCTTATTGCTTTCTTGACAACATTTGGAAAAGTTGATCATTCCTTCCTTTTGAGACTTTTTATTCATATGGCTTTTTGATTCATTGGCTTCTCCTCCTAATCATTTTTGCAAGTTTCTCTTCAGATCCCTGAGCTCTTAATATTAGAATGTTCTCTATTGAACCCCCACTGTGATTATCTCATTCAGTCTCATGATTTTAAATAACATCTATCCATGGATAGCTAACAAATGTGTATTTATAATCTTGTTCTTGCTCTGAATTTATGAAACAGGTTTGCCTATACACACCCCCATTTGAATGATTTATAAGATATCTGGCAATTGTCTTATATAAGACTAAAGTCTTAATATTCCTCCCTCCATGAAATTAGCATTCCTCATCTCAGTCGATGGCAGTATCTTTGAAATGCACAGGTCTGAGTCCATGGACTTATTATTGATCCTTTTCAAATCACCAATCAAACCAGCATAGTCCAAGCATCATAATGTCTGACTAGATTATTGCCAAGATTCCTCCCTGAGCTCTGTGCTTTCACCTCTGTCCCTCAAATACTGTGTTTTCAACATGGTAATTGGAGTGACTCTATTGAAATGTTAGATTTTACTTTTCTTTTTAAAGTCTCAAATGGTTCCCCAATTCAATTGGAATTCAAGCTAAAGTCTTTTTTTTTTTTTTTTTAAATTTTTTAATATATATTTTATTTATTTATTTCTAGGAGAGAGACAGCGTGAGCAGGGGAGGGTCAGAGAGAGAGGGAGTCACAGACTCTGAAACAGGCTCCAGGCTCTGAGCTGGCAGTCAGCACAGAGCCTGACGCGGGGCTCGAACCCACGAACTGCGAGATCATGACCTAAGCGAAAGTCGGACGCTTAACCGACTAAGCCACCCAGGCGCCCCAGCTAAAGTCTTTATCAAAGGCTTATAAAACCCTTCTCACTCCGGTTACCTCTGTAATCCCTTCTACCACACTTCCTGCTGCACACTCAGTTTACTTTTTCTGCAGACTTTTTCATGTTGCTTTTTCCACCTAGATATTTATTTTCCTTGATATTCACACAGTTCATCTGATCATCTCCTTCAATTCTGAGGTATCACCTTTTTTGTTTACTGTTTATTTATTTTTGAGAGAGAGACAGAGCTCAAGCAAGAGAGGGACAGAGAGAGATGGAGACACAGAATCTGAAGTAGGGTCTTGAGTATGAGCTGTCAACACAGAGCCCAATAAAGGGCTCAAACCCACAAACGGTGAGATCATGACCTGAACTGAAGTCAAACACTTAAATGACTGGGCCACCCAGGAGCCCCTCACCTTTATTCAGTGATGCCTCCCCTGACAAATCTCTCTAAAATTTCAACATGTCACCCAGCTGACAGCTCTTATTCCAGCCCCCTGTTGTTTCTCTCTTTAAATCACCATATCTAATATGTAATATATCCACTAATTTTTTGAAGTGTCTGTTCCACTTCCCATATTATAAAGTAAGATGTATGAAAGTAGAAAAAGTTTTCACCTTGTATCTCTTGTTGGTAAAGCAAATGTCATTTTTGTAAGTATATTATTTTTTGGTTGCTTACTAGATATAAGAAGCAAATCTCTAATAGTGTACTTTTAGGCAGTAAAGAGACAAATTTAACAGGCATTTGGACAAGGTTACACCGAATTCTATATTAAGTTGTAAGTTAAACTTTAATTTCAGACATGAAGGTTAGATGAGGTACTTTAATCCTTGTGTTCTAGAAAACATGAGCTGTCACATTTAAAGAAAAAAATACAATTTTGTAAATCTGACACTAAGCTCCTTAAGGTGTAAGACTAAATCTTTATAAATTTAATTACAAACTATCTAACATCTATTCACTCAGTTAGTAGCTTTTATGTGTCTCTTTTGAATACACTGATGCCCAAAGATGCTCTTAAAATATCTCAATGCCTCTGAAGTTCCACTGAATTTGTTAAAGAAAAGGAACAAGAGTCTAATATATGTATAAATTATAACACTTCAAATATGCAATATAGTCTAAAAATTGCTTCATTGGTTTTATTTTAAATTATATTTCAGCACTTGATTTTTAAAAATTATTTGTGCTTTTCAGAACATTTACATTCTCTGTAGTAGAATTTCTCAAATGACAGTCACTCATTGAAAAGAGTCAACTGTGCTGAATTTGTAACACATGTTATTTAATAATCTTCTCTTTAATTAATTTTGGCTTTATTAATCTCCTATTCTTTCAAATGAATCTCTGAAATCCCATTTAAAGAAAGCTTTCAAGTGATAATGTATTTGTCAAATAATCTCAAGCAATTTGTAAAATTTATATACAGATGACCCTTTTATATGTCCAATGAAATTTAATAATCCTATAAACATAATAGCTAAGTTTAGACAGTGTGAGAAAACTAGCCTTGGTTGGCTATTTTTAGCCAACACAATGACTTAATTAGATAACTCTATAGTTGATGCAATTGATTGGTGGTAGAACATAAATGGTTGGAAAATAATGAACAGATTGGGGCCAAAATAAATATAGGTTCATACATGTGTATATACTTGCATGCATATGTACAGTCTGCATAGACACAGCTATGCCAAGACTTATATGGAAAGATACATGTATCTGTATTGATTTATCTCAAGATTCTACCCTCTGATTAGCCTTATATTTTTCTCAGTGATTCATGATATAATAAATGGTTGAAACATATTTCCTCAGCTATTTTTAAGAAATGTTATGCACTAATATAAAGTGGATTGGCACCTATCACATGAGGTTTGAATATCACCTCACCTATTCCTAGCTGAAAATACTACTTAAAATCCTACTATCAGTGATTTATTACTGGAGTTAACACTTTCTGTCTGTTAAAATAGAAGTATCCCTTGTGGAAGAGAAACATGTTATGCAGTATTCAGCTATTAATAAAATGAGTAAAAAATACCTTGTATTCTTGTATAATATCTCAATTTAGCAAAGGTCACTTTATCAGTATTCTAAGCTTCTAGCAAGTAGTAATGGAAGACAGTATTTGTAGTTTTTGTAAGAGAGAGGCTAGAAAGTCACAGAACTGGGTCGCTGTCTGTGGGAAATTGACGTGGATGGGGCATGGCAGTAAGAGGGTGAAACCACCCAGAGGCCCGTTTACAGGTCAGGGATGGTGGGTGGCAGTCAGGTGTTTCAATGCTGACAGCTAGAAAGTCAGGTTATAAAGGTGGAGAAGAAGATGCCAAAAGCCACTGTAACATATTTAATTATTTAATCAGCTGCTATATTTGCACAACTGCATACCATGCCACTTATGGAAGTAATAAACATAATTATTAATATTATTTATGTTCTGCTCCTCTCCCTGAGAAATTGGTAGATTTGCAAATGTCTTCTAATGGAAAACATATCCATTTGAAAAGCTAATTAAAATCTGGGATTTTTATTTGGCTTGAAACCTTCACAGGTGTCAATCTTTCTTAATTAAGAATACAGTGGAAAAAAAAAAGCATCCATATTACTCTAAGCCATTTTGTGCACAGTGAAATTGCTTTTTCTTTTCAAGGAATTGGAAAGTCATTTCTTGTTCTTAACACACATTCCAGACATTTTAAATGGATATTTCCTGGAAGAGTTGCAAAATCCACAAAGTACTTACTTTCTTGAAGTATTTTCACTTTTATAAATAAGCAAATAGATAAGAAGGCAAATCTATATATGGTTTTGTAAGGAAAAATTTAAATATATATGCATAAATATGAATTTTATACATGCACATATAAATAGAAATTGAATCTATATGAATATATTTAATATATGCATATTATGTGCATATTAATTTTCCCATTGAAATATTATTTGTTATTGCTATTTTTCCAAAGAGCTCAGATTACTTCATACACATTTAATTAATCTTTAGTATTTCTACAAGATTTTTTTTGTTTTTTGCTTTTTTTAAATTTAAGGGTAAATAAAATGTACAACATAACAAGCTTTTAATTGTCGTTCAAAAAAAGTGCATTTTTATACAGTGAACATATAAAGTTCACAAAAAGTATATCGTGAAAAATATATTTATTGCATGCATGTGTGTATGTATTCCGTTTGACTCTTAATACTCAAATGTGTCCACATTGTCAAATAAGAAATTGTTTTAGCTCTTTCAAATTATTGACTATTAGAGATAAAATACTTATTTCAGTGACACTACTTTTATTTTCTATAATTTATATAATTATCTCTTGGAATTCTCTTCAGAGCCAGAGCCACGTTCCCTGCTTTTTCAATTGCTCAGAAAGAATAAAATTGACTAGTGAGGAACTCTCAGTGGGCAATAAGAGCTTACAGCATTTATCTGGAGGCCTGCAAAAGTGATTTGTAATCCAGTAAGATCATGGTTATAGAAGAAGCCAGTCTTTGGTTTAGAATTAAACACAGTACAGTTAGAAAAGATAGCCTTAGGCCAAAATTCTTGCAGTAGCAAGAACTCCTCATAAGCCTTGTCTTCTCCTACAGCCGGCACCAACTGTTGCTCATTGCTCCCTAACGGGTTTTACCGGCAAATGTGGCTTTCTAAGATGCTACAATCCCATTACAAAGAAGAAAATTACAGTCTGGGCTTTGGTTAGTGAAAAGTACATAAATTTGGTGATAAGCAAATAGAAATTTGAATTCTTTCATACTATCTGCCAGTGGAGACATATTATATAAATTATTTGCACCTTAGTGTTCTTACCTGTAAAACTAGGATGATAATATCTACTTAATATGATCCAATGTGAATTTGT
Source organism: Proteles cristata cristata (assembly GCA_017311185.1). Taxonomy (NCBI): domain Eukaryota; kingdom Metazoa; phylum Chordata; class Mammalia; order Carnivora; family Hyaenidae; genus Proteles; species Proteles cristata. Next base: position 110,077 of record JAESUZ010001351.1, read on the forward strand.
TACTATAATTCATAGGAAATAGATGCTGAATAGATATTAGTTTTTTCCTTGATTAATCCAAAGAACAGGAGGAAAACCAGCTTTTCAGTGAGTAAACTGGACACCAGCATATGGACAGGGGCAAATAAACAAGCTGCAGGCAGATGTAATAAGAGAACCATGATAAGTAAAAGTATGAGACTGTAAAAGTATGAGTGAAAGTCACTCAGCTTTCTCAACCACAATTCTGGGCTTGCCCCGACCCTACCACTAATCAGTGAGTCTGGAATTTGTGAAGATGAACAGTCAGAAGAGAAGGAAATACCATTTGTTAAATTCCTATCAGACAAGCAGCAATGTGATAGCTACTTTCTTTACAATAATCATTGATATATTTAATGACTCTATTTCAAGTACATTCAATGACTTGTGAAATCACATGTCTGGAAAGTATAGAGGCTGATTATAAGCTGTGACTCCAAAGCTCATGATTGTCTTCTAAGATAATTTTTCCTAGGGACACAGGGAAGATTCATCAGAGGCATTTTAAAATATATATGCCAATTCTCTACCCAAAATGTTTTATTTTATTTTTTTAACTTTAAGAAGTAGGGAGAATGATATAAAATATTTTATTTTTAATTATTTATTTATTGTTTATTTTTTAATTTATTTTGAGAGAAAGCACATGTGAGAGTGGGGGAGGAGCAGAGAGAGAGAGAGAGAGAGAGAGAATCCTGAGCAGGCTCCATGCTGTCAGCACAGAGCCTGATGCAGGGGTCAAACTCATGAAACATGAGATGGTGACCTGAGCCAAAATTAAGAGTTGAAAGCATAACCTAAAATGTGTTTTAAAGATATTTTGATATTTTCTTCTCTTTCTGATGACTCATTATATCTCCAAGACAAGTAAACAAATATAAATAATAATAAATAGAAACACAGGGTTGGGGGGGGTTGCCTGGGTAGCTCAGTATATTAAGCATCTGACTCTTGAAAGTGGCTCAAGTTGTGATCCTGTGGTCATGGATTGAGCCCTGTGTTGGACTCCATGATCAGTGTGTACCTGCTTGGGATTCTCTGTCTCCCTTTTTGGCTGTCTCTCTCTGTCTCATAAAGAAATAAACACTGGTGGTCATCTGGGAGGTCAGAACGACTGATTTCTCTTGGTCCTGAGTTGGTGGCTATGAGGTAGCAGAGAATAGAATGTTCTTAAGATGAGTAACATAAAAATATACTGAATAATATTTAAAATGTTGTATATGTGTAATCATGAACATGAGTCAGTTATTCCTACAAAGTTTATAAGCGCAACAACCAACAGTTTAAGAGAAACTATGAAATTCAATTTAGATGTTTATCACATGATTTTTGTTAAACAGAATAAAATAGAAATTAAAAAGGAATTCTTCTTTCAAGTCTTTAGACCAAGAGTGAATTTAGAGGACTATACAACATTATAGTTATGATAATTTGGTGTATTTTAACCATAGGCATGTAGAAACCCTAGATCAATCAACATTTGTTTATTCAATCCACCAAATATAGGAGTTAGTTCGGAAGATACATGTGGATTTGCCCATGAACATTGAGTAAAACTAGAGGACAGGAAGGTGACAAATAGTTGTATTCTTCATGCAAACTTGAATTAATTGTTAATGATTCTGGAACACTCTATTGAAGAAGGATTCTGGAATACCTTTGCCAAGCTGGAGTGCCATGTTCGGTTAGTAATGTCTCTTATAGCTAGTGAAAGGATGGTGGTTTTGTTTTGTTTTGTTTTGTTGAAAAATCTGGTTTCAATCCCTATGTTTTATAGCCTGACTTACAGATTACTTTTATGTATCTAAGTAAAGTTTCCTGTGTCAAATAATGCATTGATAAAACAAATATCCCCCATCCTTCATTCTCCAGAGAAGAAAAGTACTATGGTTCATATTATATTCAAATATGCTCACATCTAAAGCCAGAGCCTGGCTCCACACTTCTTGTTTATTTAGTGTTCTACTCAGATATTCAAAAGTTGAAGATATCATTTATAGAAAATAGCACAGATATTTAGACAGGACATAGGTTGATAGCTTGGTTTTAGCATATTGTAGCTCTGTGATTATGAGAAAGTTAATCAACTTCTCAAACCCTCTGACTCTACAGTAACAGTGATGGAATAATGTTTATTTTAACAGCAATGAAGCTGCTATAAAAGTTATATAAAATAAAGGTATGTAAAATACACAGCACAATACTTGATATTTAATAAGCAAAGGCAAAAGTATTACATATTGTTAGTATAATTGTAAAACAAGTAAAACTTCATTGGCATATTGCAATAAGCCTAAATTATATGCTGCCAACTGAAACTAGCAGTGACAATAATTTTCTCTATACACCCTACATTTTATTTTTTCTTTAACCTTTAGAGATTTGAGCTTGCATGCATAAAGACTTTTAAAACATGTCTTCAGGGGCACCTGGGTGGCTCAGTTGGTTAAGTGTCCGACTTCGGCTCAGGTCATGATCTTATGGTAATTGGGTTCGAGCCCCGCGTCGGGCTCTGTGCTGACAGCTAGCTCATAGCCTGGAGCCTATTTCAGATTCTGTGTCTCCCACTCTCTCTGACCTTCCCCTGCGCTCTCTCTCTCTCTCTCTGTCTCTCGGAAATAAATAAAACATTAAAAATAACCATATCTTCAGTATCCTGCCTGATCCCAGATTTCAAGCCTTTTTAAGTGTCCATCTTAGAAAATTTCTGAGAATTTTGATGGAAAGTTTCAAATTACCTAAATGTCACTTATTTAGTTTTTATAAATAATAAACAACATTTGTTATCATACTAATGGTTAATATCTTTATCTTGCCCATTGTTATATAGTTGACCAAATCACAACTTATTTTTGAAAGCATCCCTCACTAATCTGCTAACAGATCTATTCAGAATTATATTGTGTTGCCAATAATAATGATGTTATCATTAATACTGACCCTCTCCCTGAAGGTGTAGCAGAGCCGGGTGTTCTGGCATACTGGGTCAGATATTTCTCTGCTAGTACCTGTAATTTGCAAGTTCTTATGCCTATTCATGAATACTCCTTGGACTGACATTTCTTCTGATGTCTTTGCTACAACGTGATGCTCTATTTCTGCCTCGTAACCATTTTAGTGACCTAAAACACTTGCTCCTTATCAATAACTGAATTACAAATTGATTCTTCACCTAAACCTCGGTAATAAATGGATGTCCTTCTGCAGCCCCTTTAATGAAAGATTTCCAATGAGCAATTAGCAATGTGATTTTCCAGAAGATAAGTGACTGTACTCTAGCAGATGGAATTTACAATTTTTTTTTATCCTGTTTGTGATTGACTTGGCTGGACATCTTTGTTAGTAGAACTTCTCAGTGCTTTTAATATGTTGTTATTAGTGTCTTAAACATAGAATACTTTTTGAGAATACCAGAAGGCAGCAAGAGTGAATATTAGGACTTTTGGTAATAACAATGGTATCAACAACAAATGCTACCTATATAAACAACTTACTCTACTTTTCAACTTTTTCGATGTGTTTGGGTCTCTGGTGTGTGTGTTGTAAAATCTAGGAATGTATGGTGTGTGTATGTGTGCATTTGAAGACTCCAAGAATAATTAGTGATTATCATTTGGGTATATTGAGAAATAACTATAGTGACAGAAATGTGAAGAGTGGCAACCTCTATACTCTCTCAAATGTCACTCCATATGTATGAAGGTTTAATAAAAAATGGTGCAAATATATGATTCATGAAAAGAGCATGAATATAACGACAGGGAAATAAGACTTTTCACATATTTGTTTTGGCCAGAATTGTGCTATTAAGGAAATGGAAAAAGAGAAAGTGTGAAAATATAGAGAAATTAACTACTATATATAGGAGAGTACCAATACCAGCAAATCTCATCATTTCTGGCGCTATGTTATGTGACAGGGTTTTCTGAACTAAAACACAAATTTCATCAGCACACTCAGATTCTTCCCCTAAGCATCCTAACCCTCTAAGGGCTAGGGGAGCCCTAACCTTCCTTCCTCACTGAGCTTTGAGAGGGAATTTTCTAAGATGTTGATGTTCCTCCCATCAGAATTTCTGGTTCTCTACTCAATGCCAAAACACTTTTTTTCCCATATACATATTAATGTGCTCTTAGAATAAATGTCTTATTAGATTATAAAATGAAAAATTTGGTTGTTATAACTTTCAGTGAATTTTCCCCCTTTATAGGTGAGTAAACTGTGGTCCTAGACTTAGAATTTCTTCAGAAATTCTGCGTGAAACAGGTTTAAAACAAAAACTAATTTAATATTATTGAAACCCTCTTTGAACAAAAATACATCTCTAGTGGTTTTTTTTGTTGTTGTTTTTGTTTTTTGTTTTGTTTTCATTTTTGCGCAGAAATTGCTAATCTGGTCAGATATAACACAATTCTCACTTGCCTCATGATTTTACAAGATATTTATAAAGTGAAAATTTCCCTCTAAGTTGTTAATGGGAGAATCCTAAGAACGACAAGGCAATTTAGTAACATTATTATGGGCAAACAAAAGTTTGCCCCTGATTTAATATTTTAAAGCATTCATTGAATCTCCATATATTATCTCTTTTAACTATTTTATTTACTTATATTTTATCTCATTTCAAAGGGTTTTAAGTGTCATTCGGTCTTGAGAATCATGAATTTTATAGACAGAAAATTAAAGAAATGTTTTCTTTTTTAGAAAGGAAATATCCTTTCTTAGAGTATCTGAAAATAAAAGGGAAAATGAGAGGGATACTCCTGTAATGTAAAACTTCAATTTTTCTCTCCTTCTAAAGACTACAGATCTTAAGCAGAACCCTCAAGTCACAGAGCCACCCCAAGAGGTGAGTTACTCTGAGGGAAAACAAACATAATCTCTTCTGAATATTTTAGAAACCCGAGAAAGCCTGCCAGACCTCTAAGAATTCTGATTTTTGAAGATGTCAGCATGAGTACCATGGACGAAATAGAAAGTGTAAAATACTAATTTTGAAGAATGGGCTTGGGGTGAGGTGGAAAAATGTATTTTTAATTCAATAATAAGATGATGACCTTAATTTTTTCAGGAGGAAATAAAATATATTGTTCAAAGTTGAGAAGCAAATAATAAAGCTACATTAAAGTATGAACACATAATATCGTTCATACTAGTTAGCTAATAAGTACTGCCAAAAGAAATGGAAGATTAAATCTGTGATCTTCCTTATTTACATTAGACTTCAGGTTCCAATAACTTGAGGCTGTGTCTACTTTGTTGTTAAGTATATCCTCAAATGCCAGTCTTGCCCTTTGTCATACATCTAGTTCTCATTAATATTGTTTTTTTTTTTATTTTTTTAACGTTTTATTTATTTCTAGGAGAGAGAGAGAGACAGCGTGAGCAGGGGAGGGTCAGAGAGAGAGGGAGTCACAGACTAAAACAGGCTTCAGGCTCTGAGCTGGCAGTCAACACAGAGCCCAACGCGGGGCTCGAACTCACGAACCGCGAGATCATGACCTAAGCGAAAGTCGGACGCTTAACCGACTAAGCCACCCAGGCGCCCCTCATTAATATTGTTGAATGGATTAATTAACACACCCCTGCACTTACTTCTCTCTTTGCTCTCTCTTTCATTATTATTTTTTCTTTTTTTGTTTTTTACCTAACTGCCAGGAGCTCATTTTTAAATAAACCTAATACTCTGCCTCCTCAGTACCTTCTCTCTGGATGCTATTGCTAGAGATTGCTGGGAATAATTCCAGAAAAGTATCATTTGGGGTCACCATCAATTCTTGGCCTTTAATCTCCACTGGAAAGCCTTCGCAATGTCCTCAGTGTACTTTGTACCCCCAGCTACTTCGAGAATTCACTATTTTCTTTTTTCCCTGTAGCCTTTCAGCTTCCCAATATCCCTCACGCTCAAAAGATGACTTAGTCTTCTCCAAAGTACAAAAAGACATCAAAATCTGAGAGCTCGTCAACATCTCAACCCTCACTATAAATGCTGTTTTGGTTTCATCCCGTATGAATCCATTCTCTCCTGTTATGATTCCGAAGCAAAACAAAACAAGAAAAGCAAAGAAACATCACCCAGGCAATGCTACCCTATACCATTATTTTCCCCTGCCCAAATACTATTTTGTCGCAGGTAAGCTTCTTGAAATATTCCTAAATGTATCTGCTTCATTTACTTCTCATTTACTCCCCAGTCTTTGAAAGTATTCTTCTTAGCCTTCCAATGAAATCCCAGACAAGGAGAATTTTTAAACTTTATTTTGACCTCTCTGCTCTCGTTGGCACCATTGATAGAGTACCTTTGTCCTGAGACACTTTTCATCTTTGACTTCGGTGACCAAATACATTACTGCTTGTCTTCCTATTTTCTTGATGTCTCATGTTAATCCTATATATGTATTGCTTCCCTTAACATTTGTATTTGGCTTTCTCTTAACACTGGATACACTTAGTGTAAGCATTCTTATCCAGTCATGTCTTCCTCGACTACTTGTCCATGAGTTATCCCCAAATTTCGTCTTGAGCTAAAGGTAAACATCCTTTGCCCCCAGACAGATTCGTGCAGGTGTCTCACAAGCACCTGATCCCAAAATGTTTAAAAAAAAAAAAAAAAAAAGCATCTTCCCATTTCAAACCTGCTTGTCTTTGTCTCTGGCTATTTTCAGTTACCAACAGTACACAAACCAGAAACCGGGGGTAATCTTGAATGTCTCTTATTTCCTTTGTTCAGCAAACAAATCATCATGTTGATTGTACCTACAGACTATCACTTGAGTTATGAATCTGTCTTTTAATATCCTCACTATTGCCGCCTTAATTTAGGCCCTCACCCTGTCTTGTTTGGATTCCTGTAACAGCCTCCTGGCTGGATTGCTTCCTTCTAGTTTTACTTTCCTCTAATCCATTATTTACACTGCTGCCAGAGTGAGCATTCTAAAATGCAAATCTAATCATGTCTTTTTCTTGCTCCGAAATCTTATAATGACTCCCATAGCTTTCATGATAAAGTCCAAACTCCTTAGCATGGCATATAAGGTATTTTATGACCTGGCATCTGCTTACTTCTCTACTTGTACTTCTTTTTATATTCTGGCTTTCTGATATTGAGCAACAAGCTATTCACAAATGGTCCTGCCCACTCTAGCCCTTGAGTATATATGACTTTTTTAAAAGTTTATTTACATATTTTGAGAGAGACAGAGGGAGAGAGAAATTGAAGGTGAGAGAATGGGGGGAGGGACAAAGAGAGAGGGAAAGAGAGAATCCCAGTCAGGTTCTGGCTATCAGCGAGGAAAGCCCAATACCAGGGCTCAAACTAACAAACTGTGAGATCATGACCTGAGCTGAAATCAAGAGATGGACACTTCACTGGCTGAACTCCTGGGTGTCTGTGATTTGAATATTCCCTATCCTTCCATGTCTGAGGTAACTTTCACTCATCTTTAAAAACCCAGTTTGAGGGATACCTCATTCAGGAAGGCAAGGTGTCTTGATTCTAGTCCACTTTAGAATACTTCCTCTTTGTCCTTTCATTGTATGATGCCTAGCACGGCATTAAATCACATTGTATTTCTGGTATGTGCTTTCCTTACTTGAATATTATATGAAGGATAGATATTGTGACTTCAATCTTAGCTCTACCAGTCACTAGTTCTGGGACCTCAGATAGTTACTCAATCTCCTGATGTTCCAGTTATTTTATAGGAATAATCCATAGTTCCTACTACATAGTGGAAGATAAAATGAAGTAATTCAGAAAAAAAATCACGTATTTCAGTGGTATAAAAAAATGCTAGCTCTTGAAATGCCTGGGTGGCTCAGTGGTTAAGCAGGGACTCTTGATCTCAGCTCAGGTCTTGATCTCTGGGTAGTGAGTTCAATCCCCATGTTGGGTTCTGCTCTGAGCATGAAGTTTACTTAAAAACCCAAATCCAGAATATGTGCTTCTCTTCTTCAACATTGCTAGCTCTTATCCTTGCTTTCAGATGGTCACACGGATGGATGTGTTTGACTACAAAGAAGTAGATTAATGGTTAGCAAGTACAAGGTGACTTATTTTTTCTGAAATAAGGAAGAACTTTTAAAAACGTCAAATGACCTACACTCCAACAACTGTCTAATGAAGGTAATATGAATGTACAGGAAGGAAGAGACACAGCTCAGTATCACAGTATATTTGAAAATTAGACAGATTTCAGCTGACAGAAAATTTAATGTGATTCAAAGAATGATATGCTTATCTGAAAAGTAATCTCAAGGAAGACTTAAAGAGAATATGTCTACAAAGAGCAAAGGTAGTTCAATTTACACCGTACTTGTGAAACTATACCTAGAATTTGCAACTAATTCTCATTGTTTAAATGAGGACAGATAAAAACACAAGGATGGTGGCAATTATTAAAACCAAGGGAATGAGGAATGGTAAAGGGGAACTGAGAAAGTTCAGTATGGACAGAGGAAGACTACAGGCAAATATTACAGCTGTTTTCAAACACTATTATGTGTTATGTAGCCTTAGAGGATTGGATTTCACTTCTGGCTTATTGATTTTTAAGCAATGTGAATCTGAAGAGATATCCAACATCTTTGAATATCTATATTCTCATTTGTAAAGGGGCAAAATAATAACTCTCTCTAGAGTTGTTGGGGAGATGAAATTAGATCATTATATTTAAAGTTATTAGCTTGGTGATTGACATTGAAGGGATGGAGAAAGGATCGAAATTATTTTTAACTAGAAGTTTAAGTTTCCTCTCCCTTGAAGTATAAAGTCACAATCAAAAGAGAGATACCAGTTTAATATAGATAGTATTTTCCAACTGCTAGAGATGATGGAAGGTCTGAGTTTCTTGTTTTGGGATCTCAAAACTCACATCTTCAAGGAAGGATTCTTTAAAATATCAGTTACTTGTACTTATCCTCTATAGAATATTAACTCAGTTATAATTTTATGTTTATGAAGTATGTCTCTGCTGTTTAAGTATAATATACAATGAGGGAAGGGACCATTCCTACTTTATTTTGCTCTTGTATTTCCAGAATCTAACACTTGAATGTTTAAAACAGGTTAACTCTTATGTACTATTTCTTGAAGTAGTGACCAAAGAGTGTTTGAAGAAATTAATGTAGTCATATTCAAATAATGTGTTTGAATTAATGAATGAAGGTCAATGTCAAAGCTGTTTTACAGAGAATTTAAAAAATTTGGGAGTGGTTAGGCAAATTACTTACTCGATTCTTTCTAACACCAAAATTTATTTAATGTTGAATGAGTTCCTTTCCGTAGAAATTTCCAACAAGATTTGTCCTACATCCATCAGAAATCATTTAGAAAAAATTCTTCACTACTTAAAAGGTTGGATTAAGTGCTCTTTAAGCTCCCTTCCAATGCCAAGATCCTGTGAATTATTATTTCATGATTACATTTAGCCATGCATTGAGAAAAGGCTATATGCAAAATGCAAGAATAGCTACTATCAAAGAGTACACATGTTCTGAGATTTAAATTAGGATCTAAAAGTAGTGACCTGGTTATTTTTAGTTCTTACATGCAGTAATTATTGGAACAGCCTTTCTCTATGCAGAACAGCTTCTAAGTAAGTAAATCATCTAAGTAAGTTACCATTTCGCAAATGATAAATTAAATCTATTAAAAATTTCACATTATGTCAGAAGTGGGAGGTAGCTGCGGGGCACCTGGGTGGCTTAGTCGGTTGAGGGTCCGACTTTCGCTTAGGTCATGATCTGGCGGTTCGTGGGTTCGAGCCCCGTGTCGGGCTCAGTGCTGACTGCCAGCTCAGAGCCTGGAGCCTGTTTCAGTCTGTGACTCCTTCTCTCTCTGACCCTCCCCTGCTCACGCTGTCTCTCTCTCTCTCTCCTAGAAATAAATTAAAAAAAAAAAATTAAAAAAAAAAAAAGAAGTGGGAGGTAGCTGCAACTGCTTCCTTTCCCACTTGTAGTTACTTCATCTGTTTTCTCTTATCTAGAGAGTGGGTAATATTGCAGGACATGCTTAGTATAACTGTTGATTCAAACTTTTTGAGCCACACCACAATTCTATAATAATCCCATAAGTAGATGACATTTGTTCCCAATACCATCAATCTCTACCTCCAATCCCCCACCCCCATGCCTCAGGACACTGGTATTTCTAAATAAATGATTTCATGCTATCAAGAAAGATCACACATGCTGATTCATTAACTCTAGTGTACCTCTAGGATCAAATCTGTGCTGTTAGTGAAGAAAGAAGGAGGCAATACATGCAAATTAGTTGTAAGGAAACAATTTGGCTACCACAGAACCAATTGCATGTATGATTATAGAGATATCTTGAGAAACCCAAGGTCAGAAAAACATCCCACATTCAAGAGTTAGATTGTGCACAGTTTCTCAAACTTGATACTTTTGACATTTATTTTATGTGTGAATGTCCTGTGCATTGTAGGGAATTCAGCAGTATCTAGGCCTCTGCCTACTAGAATTGAATGGCACCCTCTCCCCAGTTATGATAACCAAAAATATCTCTAGTTGGTATCAATTGTCACTCTAGTTGAGGACCACTTATTTGGAGTGATGGGAGAAATTCCCTGGGGCTAGAGTAGTTTTCCAATATTAAAGCCATAAGAGCATTAAGCAGAATCTCAGAGATAGACAGGAAATGTGTCCCAAGTCTAGTTTCCTACCCTGGGGCCTAGTGGGTGAGGAGAATTCTATTTAATATCTGGAGAGTACCAGATCTATGGATTCATATCCAAAAAGTTAACTGTAGGCAAATTTGATGAGATCTAAATTTGATCATAATTCTCTCTTCTGATACTATCCTCCCCACCAAAGGCAAAATAAATATGTTTGTATTTAAATATTGTATACTTTCTGGTTTTAGGTGATAAAATGAATAAAAATTTTAACACAATGCTTTTTCCATGCCAGTAGGAAAATGTGGAAGGTAATAGAATACGGTACTCCAGTTTCTTTCTGACTAGGGTTCTCTGGAGTGTGGTGTGTGTGTGTGTGTGTGTGTGTGTATGCCTGTGTGTTTTTCATATACTTTTGAAAATGATAGTGATGCCTTTTAACTTCAAGGTTTCTATTTGCAATGTATTACAACTAGGTAGTTGCTCCTGGGTTTCTCTCATGAGGTGGTAAGTGGATTAGGGGAAGCATTGGCTAATACATTTAATGTATAGCCCCTGTATTTGCTTATGTCTGATAACAAAAGGAACATTCCTAAAGGTAGTTGGTAAATGTCCCATATCGGAAAACCTCCACCATAAGCATTTTGCAATTTAATTCCGCATTCTACTCTATTCCATATGTGCTTTATTACTCTCTCAAGGAGTTCAATACCAGACATGAATTCTCTGCAAAAGGCTAACCAGTAAGGAAAATAAAACTGACAAACAAAGGCACTGAAGCATTAAACAATCAGAAGAGTTTAGAGTCTTATTCTCTTTTAGTGCTATTTGTAAACGACTTCAGATTTTTCCACATCCAGCTTCCTCTGGGGTTTGTGTCTTTCTTATACAGTCATTGTGACAAAATTCCAGCTTCTAGTATTCTTTTATACATCCAAGATGACCTTGATTAGTAAAAAAGACAAAAAAAAATGTCCTTTAATAGATTTCTGTCATAGTTGCTACTGGAGAGGAAAAAATTATCAGAGATAGAATTCGACCATAATCAGTGAAGATTATATATTTTGTAGGTGACTTGGTACATAAGATATTTTGATTCATATTTTATAATTCACTGCTTCACAATAAATTTCTTTTATCACTATAAAATGGGGACATATTTAAATCATATTTTCCTCTGATCCATTTACCCACTTGGGCACTCAGGAAGAGAATCAGAAGGTAAATTGCCGCAGCACTTCTGTATGGTGACCTGGAGTGGCACAAGCAGGTGACCCTCTTGAATGCGAGAGGCACAGCAGCACATTTTGTGAATTCTTTCTGTCGTGTATTATTGGCTCAGCATTTCTCGGCAAAGTTCAATGAGGTTCATTAGCTTATCTGAAGAGAACGGGACCAGTACTTTTGAGACAGCTTCTCTCTGTGACTTTTCTAATTAAACTCCTTCCATCAGAGGAAGAGCTGCCCTTTTTACTTGACAAACATTTGTTCTAATTTGGCCTTGCTTGATTTTTCAGCGCTTTTACGTCCTTCTCCCCCTCTCTATACCCACTAGCATCTGTTAGTCAGAAGATCTCTCTGGCTGACATTTACTCTGAATGTGCTTGCTTATTAAAATATTTCAGTGTTAGACAAGCTTATCAGTTGAAAAATACAATATAGCTTCAGAGTACTTGCGGACCTCATCGTAAAGAAAGGTTTTGTTGCAGATACATCTTTCTTATTTTTTATGAGATAAGGTTAAAGATACTGAGAGACATAGGAAGTCTGTGGGAAGCAGCCACATACACATTTTGTAGTGCAAACTAAACCCTCTCCCTTAATTTACCCTTAAGTGGAAGAATTGCATGTTTCCTAGGTAAACAGGGGGTCAACTAATGATTAAAAGGAATATAACACAAAGCAGTAGCATTGGCCTTATCGGAATGTGAAACTAAGTGGTCAATAGTGGTGTCTGCCTCGCTTCAGAATGCAACAGTGGAGGGCGTTGACAACTTCAGAAACATTTAAATTCCAAGCATTTCTCAGGTTTTGAAAAAAACTAGCAAAAGCTCGCAGATATATAGCTGATTGGTGGCTAATCCTTCAGGAAGACTCTTCTTCATAGACCAAATGATGATATGTAAGGTTAAGTGCTCACTAGGAGCAAGTAAAGAGTCGAGGCTTTGAATGTTCACCCAGGACTTCAGAAAGGCATCCTCTGTCAGTGACAAGCTTTGCTACATTCAGTTTATTCTCCTATTTTCTTTAACACTATCCAGTGCTATTAGCTTGCCAGCCATGTAGTCTGTAAGTAATAGGTTGCAATAGCAGCTGAAATTGACAAGTGCTTAGCCCAGAGCATGGATTGAATGTAATTCATAGGGTTCCCGAGTTAATTTCCAATACCTATTTCATCAAGGCAGACTGATAGATGGCTGCCAGCATCTTTTGGCTTTATCTGTAAATCCCTATGTCTTTTGCTGCCATCATTTGGTTTTTTTATACATTCCATCCCTTGCATTCGCTCGTCTCCATTTCCATAACTTCAAATGGAGCTTCTCTCTAGGCGCATCAGTCATTTAGGTTAGAGGCCCTTGCAGCTAAATGCAAGACCTTCAAATGTTATTGAAGTGTATTTTTCCATGTGGCCCTGTTTAAAGTGATGTTTCTTTAGGGACTGCAGGGTGAAATATGAAGTTATCTGGGAGAGTAAATCTGAGATGTTGGACAGATGGTGAAGCGTCAGTGCATCCACAGAAATGCATTTCATTTTTATACAGGGGATGCTCTCAATCAATTTTGGCTTGAGAAAACAGTTGCTTGTATTGCATCGGTGACTTTTTTTTTTCTTTAACAGATCAATAGCGAAACCTACAATTCCCCTAATAAATTATAACTGAACTCATTAAGTAAACAAATGTGGACAAAATATAAATTTCACATTGTAAAAAATTTGCCAAGATTAAGAGTTTATTACAAGTAGAACAAAGGTTATCACTAAAAGATCGAATAGAATAACTATTGGCAAAACATAAAACTACATAAAACTCTCTTACTCTGTAGGATGGGAGTTTTAATTTCTCACCTAACGTACTTTGGGAACAGCATCTCTTTACTAAAGTTTTTATTTAAACTTTGCAAAATGCCTTTTTTTTCATTGAAGGTCCAAATTTCCATTGATATCACACGCATTTAACAACTTTCTAAGCCATCCATCTCAATCCTCCTTTGTGTTCTTAGTACTATGCCAGCCGCTACTGCCCTCACATCACTGGCTTCATCTAGCATTTGGAAAAGAACATTTAGAATATTGTATATTTTATCTATTATGAAACCACTATTTGAAAATTTTCAAATGAGAATCCAGTAATATTTTGGTGTATATTCTCCACTCATGAGTGATACCCTAGACTATGTCTTCTTCCCTATAGTCATGATTTACCGTTTAACAAGGGTTGAATAGGTTATGCTTAAACTGATTTTCTCCATCAATACACAGTATAATCAGACTTGGAAAAACATACCAAAGAGAAGTAAACTAAATCATCTGAATTCCTCAAAGGTGTAGTTGAGTCTTCAAAATTACGGACTTTCCAGAATTACATTGTCCCAGTAAAATGTGTCAACAAGGTAAAAAATTGTTTGAGTGATAGTACTCAATACTGAATATAAAGAGGGGATAGCTTATTGACATAGGTGCTAGAACAGGGATTGGCTTTTTTTTTTTTTTTTTTTTTTTCTGTAAAAGACCAGATAGTAAACATTTTCAGTTTTGTGGGTTAAATGGTCTCTGGGGTAGCTACACAACTCTGTTGTTTATGGCACAAAAGTAGCCATGAACAAAAATAAACAAGTGGGCATGATGCCTCTCTAATAAAACTTTATAAAAACAAGTAGAGAAATGGATGCTATGACCTGAATGTTTGTGTTCTCCCTAAATTTGTATGTTGAAATTCTAATGCTCAGTGTGATGGTGTTAGAAGGTTGGGCCTTTGGGAGATGCATAGGTCATAAGGGTGGCGACTTCATGTGGGGTTTATGTTCTTATAAAAGAAACCCTGCAGAGCTCCCTAGACCCATGAGGACACAGCATGAAGGAGACAGTTTGCAGTCTGGGAGAGGTCTTCACCAGAACATGGCCATGCTGGTGCCATGATCTTAGGCCTCCCCGGCCTCCAGAACTGTGAGAAACAAAGGTCTGTTGTTTATAAACCACTGAGCCTGAAACACCTTTTGGTAGTATTTTACGCCAACAACTGAAACAGATTGAGATCATGGATTCACTACTCCCCCATCCCCAACCCCCTCTCCAGAATACAGTTTTAGTATCACCTATACTTGGATTTGAATCCTAACTCTCCCATTTACAAATTGTGTACTCAGAGGGAGTTACTTAACCCTTCTCCCTGTCAGTTTCTTTCTCTGTAATGTGAGGAAAAGAATAACACATAGTGTATGAGGTTAAATGAGATAGTATTTGAAGGCCTGCAGTACGTTGTTCATGCTTAATAAATACACATTATTGATGCTAGAAGACAGCAGTGGCCGTCTACTTCAGGTTCCAGAAAAGGAAGAATGGTTCAGAAGGACACAAGCAGAGGGAATCATTTGGATTTGCCAAATGATGGTTCTGAGAGACAAGGAAAAAAAGGTCTTCAAAAAAGTCAGCAGCCTGAATTTAATGTTTTTAGAATTCATTACTGAGACAAGAATGGGACTCAAAATTGACGTGGAAAGAATACAGTAAAATTTTACTCATTCACAGTAATTGAGGTGGAACCCCTTCTGGATCACTGAAAAGTTTGAATTATATGATGCTTTTTATAGAAAGCAGTTTTGTTGTTTTCAAGTACATACAGTAATTGGCAAAACATCCAAGAAAGTATTGCCAAGTAGACTTCCTGCTGGCATGTTTAAGTGAAAAACTGAGACTCATTTAAAATTAGCATAGTATTATGTATGTGTATGAAAATGGCCCAACTAAAATTCTTGAAAACAGTTTGGTTTTTAAGGTAGGTTAGACATTTTCCTTATTGTATGAAAAAATAAAAAAATAAACAAAGCCAGGCAGTTTTTAGTCATTGTGCTTCCTCAATAGGATTCTCTTCTCTGCATCTGCACATTTAACTTTCTTTGACTTAAAATAATGGTTAGACTGTGTCCTTGGAATCCCAGCATTTCTCTGACCCTCTTGTGTCATTTGCACCTGGAATTCCTTCAAGTAATTCAAAATGGAATCGCATACCAAATCACTTTGAATGAAGAACTAATTCACTTTGTGGTGAGTATTCATAGAAAAAAAAAAAAAAAACAAAAAACCACATGCACATAGGGTACTATGTTAGGGATTTAATTGATTATATATTTAAAATATCACTGGAATCCTTGTAGATTGCCATTCTCGCCACTGCTCTTTCCATTTTGTAATCCTTTTCTATTGGAATTCAATTTTTGAGTGGTTATTCTAGTAAAATTTCCCCTTGTAATGGCCCATATCAGATGCTGGAGTCTTTCCTTTAAGAGTTGTAAATAAATGCAACCTTCCATTCATTCAACATTTTTTCATTTAGTAAAATTTTGCTGAGTCGCTCTTGTGCCGCTATTTGGCGAGGTACTGAGAATATAAGGATGATTATGCTATTTTATTTTCAGGAGGCTTTTTCCTTAGACACATGGCTGTGTCTTTGTGAGCCTTGTGGACCCCTCTGTGGCCACTTTAACTTGAAGCTCAGAATAGTCTTCTTAATAGCCTCTGTTCAATAGCCTCTACCTTAGTTGCCTCAAATTTGCTCACTGCATACACTGAAAATGAAACTCTAGTTTAACAGGTTCTTATACAAGGATGAAACTGTCCTTGTAGCCACTTACAACAGCAAATAAACCAAACTCTTTTGAAGTTTGGCTCTATAATATTTGATTGTTAATTTTCTCCTTCATTGAACTTCCTTCTCAATTCACTCATCTTCGGGTCATAGCTACTTGTTTCTTCTTTTGTATTTGTATTTAAAAAGATTCCTGGGACACACAGGTAGCTCAGGTGGTTAAGCATCCAGCTCTTGATTTCAGATCAGATCATGGTCTCATGGTTCTTGAGTTTGAGCCCCACATCAGGCTCTGTGCTGACAGTGTGGAGCCTGCTTGGGATTCTCTCTCTGTCTTCATTTCTCTTTGTTCCTGTCTTTCTCTCTCTAAATAAATAAGTAAACTTAAAAAAAATTCTGATTGTATTCTTTTAAATTTAATTCTAGACTGTACTGTCGTGCACTTAATTCTATATTTCTCTTTTATGGTAGCTATTTTTACTTAATGCCTGCCTGCTCAAGTAAGCAGTTTTTTTGACCCAGCTTTGAGATGCTAACCCAGTATTTCATGGTTATAAATTGCTATATCAATTTCATAAGGAGGCTCATTACTCGAATACATATTCATAGATTAATATAGCTGTTGGTCTAGAAGTTGCCTTTCAGATAGTTGTTTTACAGGAAAATGTGTTCAGTGAGGATACCAGGTTGTGATGAATATGAATATGAACTCTAAGTGGCTTAACAAGGAAAGAGGAAATTTGTTATTTCACATGAATAATAGTGGGCCAGGTGATATAGCGGCACATTATATAGTGACAAACATCAGGTACAAATGCGGTCAATGTTCCAATGATGTCTTCAGGACAGTAGTTCTGTCTGTCTACTTGGCTTGGCATTTCTCCCCATGTTGGTTTCATTTTCATGCTGCACATAGTAATGAGATGGATACAGCAGGTCCTAGTTTATTCCCTCTCAGTCTAAGCCTCGAGGAAGAGAACAATCACCTCTTCAAGATACTCTAACAAAAATCCTGGGATTAGCAATAAATGGGCGTGATGTGGCCATTTTTAAACTGATCTCTGTGGCTGGAGTAAAGGAATGTGGTGACTGACCTAAGCCTCGCTGCCTTCCATCCAGAACACACAAACTGAGAACTGGAGATAGTTGTTGGCAAATGGAGATTGTGGGCTCTTATTAGAAAAGGGTGTGTGAATGGATGCTGACCATTAGTTCCCAAACAGTGAATATCCATTACTGCATCCATTCAAGAAAATTAGATTTAGAAGTTGTTTGTTAGCAAATCACTTAAACTCTCTTAAGTTGTTTTTTTTCCCCTATTTGAAATGAATGGAAGACATTTGTGTAACATTGTTTTAGGTAATGAGTACAATAACGTACATGAAAAAACTGTGTACTGTACATATAAATTTGTTGTTAGTAGTGGTGACAGTGATAATATTTGTGCCAAAACAATTGAAATAATTTTCAGAAATTTAGAGAGGACCTAAGTAGCAATGTTTCACTAGAACTATCGGTAAGAGGCAGGGCAGTACTTGGAAATTCAACATTTAAACTGATGGAAGGGTAGGTGGGAGGGGATATTTTTAGCTTGAAAGCCACTGACACTTAAAATATGGAGAAAGTTGTGAGGTCAAGTGAAAATAAAACTGATAGGAAAGGACAAGGCAAGATCATTTGTTATAACTCTTGGTAATTATTCTCAGAAGAACATAAGTAAAGTTGTAAGAGAAAATAATGTACTATGCAGACTTCCTAATTTATCTTTTAAGACAGAATTCAAATGTTTGCTCCTTTCCACAGCTTTCTGCCATATCTGTATATAGAACTTATTCTTTGTTCTGTTTTCATATCTAGCTGTCTGCGTATCTATCTGCAATCTCTCTCTCTCTCTCTCTCTCGTCTATCTATCTATCTATCTATCTATCTATCTATCTATCTATCTATCATCCGTGTACATATCTGTCATCTATCTACGATTAGTCAATTTGGGTTGCCTTAATAGAATACCACATTTTGGGTGGCTTGAACAACAGATATATATTTTCTCTCAGTTCTGGAGTCTAGAAGTCCCAGATCAGGTCCTATCACCTGATTCATTTCTGGCTAATTCTGTCTTCCTGACTTGCAAATATCCACCTTATCACTGTGTCCCCACATGTCTTTCATCACTCTGTGTATGAGGAAAGAAAGAGAGATCTTTGTGTCTCCTCTTCTGTAAGGAGTAGAGCTCACATGTATGACCTCCTTAACCTCAATTACCTGTTTAAATACTCTTTCTCCATATGAAGCCACATTTAGACTTCAACATACAAATTTTGCAGAGTTTGGTGGGCCCAGTTCAGCACATGCCACCATTATTTCTTTTCTCATTGTAATACTTAAAAGTACATTTTAATTGATTACATGTTTTTCTATTTACTTTCCATAAGGACACTAATCTTATCTAATTCTCTTTAAGTTTTTTTTTTTTTTTAATTTACATTTCTTTGTTGGTTGTAGTACTCAATAAAAAATTTGTTAGTTTCTTGATTTAAATTGATAATAAGTAAGAGGCTAACATCAGGAGTTCTTTTACTTTTGCCTTCTTGGGAAAGAACCAATATTGGCCTCACTGTCACATCTGACTGTTGTTCCCTGTTATAAGGTTCCTTCAATATCTTATTCAATAAATTTGATGGATTATAATATTCCTCCTGGGAAATCACAAACTTTCTTCTATTAAAGTTTGAAAACTACTTAAAAATATGACCTGTAATTTAGTCTCTTTAATGTGGCATAATTCTTCACTTTTTGTGGGAGGTAGAGGGGAGTGTGGTTGTAAATAAATGTATTTATAAAACTTCTATTTTCAAAGATCTCACACACACACACACACACACACACACACACACACACTTCAGCCTGGCTACAATTATTCAAACAGGAATCCCAAAATTAAAAGCATCAGATTTAAATAAATGCAGTTTTGAAGCACAAAGTAGTAAACACATTCTCATAATCTTTTAAGCAATTGGTAATTTGGAATTTATGCACTCATCAAGTATGCTACTAATTGCTTTTTACATTGCAGATTGCTTTTTTGTTTGGTAGTGAATTTAGAGACCCTTTCTCCCCAGTGCTCAAAATATTTTTAATTTCTTGCAAGGAAGAAATGAAATCATTTAAAAACGTATACTAATATTTGGTTTGTTACCTGGAGGTAAGTCACTGGATATTCTGACCCTTCAGACTTCTCATTTTGAAAAATGTTATGATTGTGTTTGTTCTCAGCTTTTAAATATAGATAACAACAATAATTTGCAGGTTAATTACATTAAAAATTCACAAATTGTTTAGTGTTTCTTGGGGTTGGAGGCCATATAAATATAGCTGTCATTCTTTTCCTAGGACTTGACCAAATTTCTTTTAAAAGCAAAAGGTTTTCATCTTGTTTTCGTGAAACATGACCTATGTTAGCAGTCATGATGCTTTATAGCATTGATGCAGCTGCCTACTGAACCATTTAAAGCACCTTTCGATCTGGAAACTTTGATTACATTTTATGATCACTCTCCTAAGGTCAAGGAATTTGATTTGCATCCATCAGGCAAGTAGAAAGAGGAAAGCTTTTCCGAAACATCAGCACCAGCTTATCTTAAGGCAAATCGTTCTCAACATTTTCTTCATACACATTTTCATAGGTACCTTGAATGTACATATTCTGTGCTTTTGTGCTAATATTTTTAGGACTTCAAAAGATAAAATCACAAGTCTTGTAGAACCTGGAACAAATGTACAATTTCAATTTATTAGTTAGTTTTAAGTCCTGGAGACCCATTGCCATTTTGAAAGGTTCCAGAAAGCAGAAGTACTTATTTGATAAAACCAAGTCACCACACATCAGACAATCATTTTGTAAAGGGCATGGAGCTTGGTGGAGCCAACATAATTTAGGCTGCAGATGCTGCACTAACTTCCTCCTGGGATTTGGAGAATCGGCTCTGGGGCTGCCATTTCAGAAGCTGTCTACTAAGCCACATGTGGGAAAACTTAAAACAAAGAAGTCTTGGAAACATTTAATGCTAATGCTCTTCACTAACTTTATTAGATTTGAATAGAGAAATATTTGTTATCTGAGCACTAGCACAGATATGATAAAATTTGGTGTTCTGTGAAAGCCAGAGGGTATCAATCCCCACTCGCAACGTGACAGACAAACCTGCAGACAGTAGGGACCAGGCAGCTACCTTATGCCTTGGAAAGTAGGGAAAGAGATGGAATGTAATGTTTGAAGGATGATTGTTCAAATAGTTTTATTGGGCTTGATGCAATTTGATGTCAAATTGTGGCAAGAGGAAAAGATGTCAGAAATCCTGGATTTTATTGAATGGTTTATGTAGGCCCTTTACAAGGTCACCTTAAATTTCACTACAGAACTCCTAAGATTTTCTATTTTGCCAGAATGCCATTACCACCTCATGTGGCATCTAAAACATTTTTCAAAAGCAATTTTGTTGGGAGTATTTATGCCACGGACTTCTGTATTTAATAAAGATGTCTCAGTAAACTTCAAGCCATTTCCCAACCCTTTATTTTTGTTGGCTTATTCTACAGTTAATTGGTAATCAATCTCTGTCAAGATAAGCAATTTGATCTATCTTAATGGAGTAACGAGTTCAGTTGGGAAGTGATAAAAACTCATTTCATTTTAATATGACCTACGCTGCAGGTATCGCATGGGTTAGCACAGGCATTCTGTTTGTTTCTGTGTTGTAGAGAAAGAAATGTCCAGATTTATCATAAATGTACCAACGCCACATTATAAGAATACATATTAGACTGTATCTGATTATATATTAATTAGAAATCACTGGTCAAACATCTATTAGTGCCTAGCACTATGCGATGATGTAGCAATTGTTTGCAGTTTTAACAGATGAAAAAGGCTGTGTTTACTTGTCTTAAAAAACACAAGTCAAACAATTCAGAAGTCTCCATCGGAAAACAAATGAGGTGACTCTTTGTGATTGGTAACAGAGCCAAAACAACTTGAGAGTTTGCTTGTGTATTTTCACTATCTGCTCTAGCACTGTGTATAACCCCTAAGATGGAATTAAACGTCTCCTTTCTCCATATTGCAACTACATTGATTTCATTATAAGAACCAGAGCTGCTTCATTTAGCATGAGAGGGAAGTGTTGAGGTGATCGTCAAAAGGATATAAACATAGCACAAATGTTGACCCAAAAGTATAAAAGTGAATGATGAAAAGTTTGTCTCTGACACAGAATTGATCCAAGGTCAGAATAGTGATAGGCAAAGGACTTGAAGAAATGGACTGGTATGAAATATGCATCCAGTACTAGAGCAAACCCTATTGTAACACACTGCTAGTTGAATTACCAGGGATTTAAAAAGCATAGGTCTAATAAAACAAATTAACCTATGGATGCCATGTATGATCTAATGACGTGTGTGTGTGTGTGTGTGTGTGTGTGTGTGTGTGTGTGTGTGTACGCACTTAATAGCCAGGAGTTCTGACCCTCCCCTGCTCACGCTGTCTCTCTCTCTCTCTCTCTCTCTCTCTCTTTCTCTTTCTCTCTCTCCTAGAAATAAATAATAATAATAAAAAAAAAAACATGAGAAAAAATAGCCAGGAGTAACTGTATCCAGTGCTTTACATAGTGCCAGAGCTTATAGTTGTACTTTTGTTTTCATGTTATGTACTCTTGGTAATTACTGTGATACTTAAATGTTGAGTCCGTGATCAGGAAAACAATTTATACTGAAATTGATTTATTTCTTTAGAAAATATAATGTTAGCTGAATTGTTAAATTCAAATGACTCTGAAGAGGAAACAAAGTCCCAGGAAAGATTTTACAGTTCGGTTATACCTGGTGAATGTGTGCGTGTGTGTGTGTGCGCGTGCGCGTGAGAGAGAGAGAGTTAGTTTGTGTCTATGTTCATGTATTTGTATTCATGTCATCTGAAGTTAATAGCAGCTAACAATCCCAAGTGCTTGCACATGTATAATTTCAGAATATTTAGGAAGAGATCAAGCAATCAAGTTAAATTACCTTTTGTCAGAACAGCCAATATGTAAGACTGAAGACTTTGAAGTTTGAATTAACCATATTGAAATAATACATTCAGCCCTGTGACTTTCTCCACTCTCCACTTCACAGACTGCCTTGGCAACTCAATGGCACAAATGGTTAATTTCACATAGTTTTCCTATCAGTTCATGAATTCATATCTGTGCTTTTATTACATATAAATTATCAATTAATTGTTGAATTGTTGATTTTTGGTATATAGGGATCCTGTTAAGTGCATAAGGTTCAGGTGACTAGCTGTCATCTAAATGTGTATTGAGTTTAAAGCCTTTATTTTGTTTTCTTGAAATACTCTACATAAAAACATCTTTTCCTTCCTCTAACCCATTTCAGAAAAAACAAATAATTTATTTTCTGAAGATTTTAAATCCTATAACTTAAAATTATTTTATATTAAATTACATATGAAAGTGCATAGCATATCACAGATATTCATTGTTTCATTTTTTATTTGATTTTTCTATTTTAATTTTTTTAACATTTATTCAGTTTTTTTAGAGAGAGAGAGGGAGACACAGAATTCCAAGCAGGCTCCAGGCTCTGAGCTGTCAGCACAGAGCCTGAGGCAGGGTTCAAACTCAAGGACTCTGACATGACCTGAGCTGAAGTTGGACATTTAACTGACTGAGCACCCTCAGGCACCCCTGGTTTTTCTATTTTAATTACTGTCTTTCAGCATAATAATTATATTATCCTCCTGACTTTGCACCTTCACAAATAAAAATTAGTCCTGATTTATTCTTTTGATTCTTTTCTACATCACTTTTGGTCACAAATCTTACTAATGTTGTTTGGAACATATTTCCCCTTTTCATTATCAAAATAACTGGTCAAAATCTACCAACTATAACAGTTGTACATATTCTTTTCATCCTTTTGAAACAATTACACAGAGGCCTTTATAACTTTTACTCCACATTACATAGGGTTCTCCAGAGAAACAGAACCTTATGGGGACTGAAAATTCCTACAATCTATTGTCTCTAAACTGGGGCCCCAGGAAAGGCCATTGTGTAATTCAGTCCAAGTGTGAATGTGTGAGAATAAGGGGGGGGGGGTTATTGTTTAAATATCAGTTTGAGGCCCAGGGAAGATAAGAGATGTCCCAGCTCAGTCATTGAGGCAGAAAAAATAGAATGATTTCTACCTTCTTCCACTGTGTTCTATTCAGACCCTCAGCGGATGGGTTGCCTAACCACGTTTCAAAGGACAGTCTACCTTCCTAAGTCCACTGATTCAAATGCTAATATTATCCAGAAATATCTTCAAAGATCACATCCAGAAATGATGGTTTATCTGGGCATCCATGGCCCACTTAAAATGATGTATAAAATGAATCCCAACGCTGCATCTTCTTTGTAAAGATTTTCCCAGGTTTCCCCTTATGCATGCATTCTTTTTTTCCTCTTATGCTTCTTGTCAAAGAGACTTTTTCATAATCCATAAATTGTATATGACTTGCATTTTTTTTCTGTGAAGTGTTTCACGCCTTGAATGCAGGTTGATGATTCCTACTCTCACTCCAAGTATATCTATCTATATATGGTGGGGTGGGGAAGAGGGAAAAGGAGAAGGAGAATATTTTTCTTTTAATCTAAACAATTGTAGTTGGTCTAAAGCTATTTTTCTGTCTCCCGTATGCTACCTCAATAAGGCATCCATTCACACATTCAGTAATCATGCATCACATTCCTCCTGTGTGCCATACATTGTCACAACGTTTGGGATACAATGATAAAAGTACTTATGTTTCTTTTACACTTTTCATTCTTATCAGGGAAGTATTTAGTTATTTAGATTATAGATATTAAAAAATAACTTCTTAATAAATTCAAAAGATAATTTGAGACTATGATAAATGGTATGAAGGAAACACACAAGATAACTTGTAAATGGGGAGCTACTTCAGAATGTATGTGTAGGTGGTAAACTTCTCTGGGGAGCTAAATTTAAGCTGATATATATAAGGGGGAAGATGCCTGAGAGAAAAATTCTAGGAAGGGAACATGATAAGGGCAAATGCTCTAAGGTAGGAATGTTTTGAGATTTAAACAGCCTGCGTATTATGGGATATTAGAATAAAGAGAGAAGTGTTTTTAAATGGTATCAGAGATGGGCAGGGTCTAGTTGCATAGAACATTCTAGGCCATGGTTAAGATTTTGAATTTTATTTTGCTGCAATGGAAGCAGAAATGATAACTCAGTGTATATTTTCAAAAGATTACATTACCTACTTCTTTAAAGAAAGAACTCTATGTGGTAATAAGTCAGGGAAATCAGTTAGGCATTTACTTCATTTGTCTAAGCAATGATAAAAGCCAGCACCATGTGAACATTGTCATCTCACATTTTCTATATATAAAAAAAAAAATAGAAGGGGGTGCAGAAGGAAATTTCTTTCTAAAATAGAAAAAGTATGCATACTTAATAAGTGTTTTATATCTTTCATACAAGATTAACATAAATTTAAAGAAAGAAATAGCATCAATCTTGCTAGTATTCATTCAACCACTATTTTTAGTCACTAACTAGTCAATTAGTTTTATTCTGAAGTGAGAATAAAGCATCCTTTGGCTAAAATAGTCTCTATACTCACTGGATTTTCTAGAACAACATCTGGCATACAACCTTGTCTTCAAACTCTGACATTCCGGTATTAATATATCCTTTGAAGTTGTGATACAATTTCTTTTTTCAAAAATGGGGTCTGTATTTGAAGTCAAAGAATGATTAATTTAGTCCTCATTGGGTACTTGTGGCTTCCAAGAAGTTGAAAGACAAATATGTGGCCTCTCTGTTAGATGTGTATAGAACTTCACAGTATTCCTGTTTAATAGCCAACTTAATCTTAGAAGCTGGGTAATTCACCTGTATTTTATTTAATGATTAATTCTCTCAGTTTAAAAAAAAAATGTTTGGTTGACAGATGCAATATATCTATTATTTCTTTTTTTAATGTTTTATTTATTTCTGAGAGATAGAGAGAGAGACAGTGTGAGCAAGGGAGGGCCAGAGAGAGAGAGAGAGAGATACAGAATCTGAAACAGGCTCCAGGCTCTGAGCTGACTGTCAGCACAGACCCTGACGTGAGGCTCGAACCCATGAACCATGAGATCATGACTTGAACCGAAGTCAAACCCCCAACCGACTGAGCCACTCAGGCACCCCTGATTCAATATATCTATTATTTCTTAACTACTTTCTGTGAACCAACTATTATTCTAAGTGTGTCCATATATGTCATCTCACTTAATTCTCAGGACAGTTCTGTGATATGGATATTACAAGTACAGTAAAAAAATAATAAGGAAGAATTGAACTTAAGCAGAAGGAGATTAAAATCACTTGTTCGAGGTGACAGATTGTAAATAACACAGCTAGAATTAAAATCTACATTGTCCTGCTAAACAGAGAGCCTCCCGACTCTGAAGACCATCCTCTTAATTAGTATATTATCTTCTTATGACAGGTAAAACATTCTATTTCAAGTATACTATATAATTGTGCATATGTATGCAGGTAAATATACATATGCATCATATTTAAATAATGTATATATTTATATAAAATTTAGATATATAAACTTAAATGCATTTAAAATTCACATGCTTTTAAACACTGAAGCTGTTATTTTAAATATCTTAATATAATTTTCTTCACATAGACTCTAGGATAATGATTAAAATTAAACTTAAATAAGCTTAATAGTTTAAGTTATTTTCAGGTAAAATTAGATATAAAGAGAACTTACCGTAATTATTCATGCTTTGCTCTTGGGTCATTTTGTAATTACCCCACTTTGCTTTCCCTACCTTTGAGAATTCTGCTCTAGAGAATTATGTGTATTCCTTCTGTCATTGGCCCCATAAAATTTAGTTTTCCATACATTCAGTTAATTGACTGGCAAATATAAAATTAGAAAACTATGATTCAGAAAACTGGATTCAATCCACAATAGTACCCCTATATTACATGGATGTGGTAAACAAACACTAAATCCTGTATCATGGGCTTTGAACGGTTACAAGTTGGAGACCAAAGCCCATTCTGTGACCTGGTGAGTCATTCCTTAAGCACTGCATTCTCTAATTATGACCTCTGCACTCTTCTGCAAATGCTTCCCAGCTCTTCTACATGTATAGCATATGAAGTTGCTTCCTTTCTCTTTGTCTCTGACCTAATACAAATCAGCATCCTTTTTCTGTGTGTGTTTACTTTTATCCACATTCAGGTGAAAAATGGGAAGTTAAAGTGTAATGCCCCATTTCAACTATACTGGTTCCCATGAGGCAGACATCTTTCTGGCAATTTTCATCCAATGGGTAATGTTGATAAAATACAATATAAAGTAATAAAGGAGACTTTCTCTAGGCATCTCTGTGGGCAATATTTCTTTTAAAAATCATTCACTTCCTGCACTTGTAAGAGGAAAGGCAAAGTTTCTCCCTAAGACAGGTGAACAAGTTAATGAGGACCAAGGCAGTCGCTGAAGAGGAAGATGGACAGTCTGACACCTGATGGTTTTGTCTTGTGTAATCTCAAGTTTGTACTAGCCCATTGGGAAATTAGAAGGAAATAGCAATAAACCACTACTTGCTGACAAAGCAGACTGCTTTGTGAAGGCGTTCCAACCTATTGACAAATACATGGCAAAGTGTTTAATTTATCAGAGTAAATGGTAGTTCATTTTCCATTCTATGGTTGGTCTCATTTTTTGTCTAGATCTGAAGGTGCACATGCAGTTCAAAGTTAGGAAACTGTATAAAGGCAATCAGAGTTCATAAGTGATGATTACATAGCTCATATTGATATCTATATAAACATTTTATGCATAATTTATAGAAAATATGTAATTTCATTTTGTTATATTTATTTTATTTTATTCATTTGTTTTGTTTTTCATAATTAAAATAAAGACTGAATCTTATGTAACTTCACTCATAGGGAGGAAGGATAGAAGTGAAAATTTGAGAGTGACACAGATGTTTGAGTACGTACAAGGACTTTACTTGTCTCTTCCTACCATTCCTTAGGCTGAAGCACAACTTCCAAGCTTAAACCTCTCTCAAGAAATGTATTAAAGTAAGTTTATTCAGCCACTCATTCTCTTGTCTCCCTCAGTGTCATCATTCTAAAATATTTAGCTGATGTTGAATTGAGGGAAGACAGGGAAGCAGTTTGTTATCAATTGCAAATATGTAGTGCCACTGTATTCTGATTTATGAATATATCTAGTTCTAAGAGAATTCAACTATAGCTTGTTCTGAGAGTAGGAGATCTCTAAGAGCCTCTTTCTCTCTCTGCCCAATTACTTGGGTTACATGAGGTCAACACGGAGTATCTCATTTTTCCCAGTAGTAGTCCTATGCTCTTCTCAATGTTTATACAGTTATTTGAATGGTGGTATCCCTTCTAACTTGCAGTTGTAGAAAAATATTTGCTTTCTATGTGCTTAATTTTACCAAGAAATATAAACTTTAATTCAAGTAACTATTCTACAGACCAACCTATCTTTCAGGAACCATACTATATTCTGCAAAGACTAAGACAAATAGGAAATATTCTGCTGATGAGGAACTTAAGACACAATAAGGAAGTGGGATATAGAAATATGAATTGAAAACGTGGTTTTCTGTGGGCACGAAAGTTTATCCATAATCCAGATGATGTCAGAAAAGTTTGTAGAGAAAAGGCGTTGTTTTATCTAACTGTTAGATGACGATAACTGTTCACCAGGCAGTTGGGGGCTAGAGTATGAGTGTGTATGAATGTGTGTGTGTATGTGTATGCGTGCACATGTGTTCGGATTAGGTATAAGGTATGCAAAGAGTACTGAAGAGAGAAAACAAAGTCAGGCCCAAGCACCTGAAACAATCTGTCATAATAGAAGAAATGTAAGGGATTTGGTATGGACAAAGAAAGGGATATGATGAAAGAGGAATTTGTAGTTTCAAATAGGGGCCAGATCAAGGAGAGCCTCATGTATGATACCAAGTTTTTATTGATCCTGTGGTAAACAAGGAGCCATTAAAAGGTTTTAATCAGGAGTAAATGTGATTAGATTTGCATTTTAGGAAAAATCAATCCGGCAGTAATAGCCAGATGGGTTGTGCAAGACTGGAAGCAAAAACTATTTAGGAGCTTATTAGTATAAATCAGGCTGTGGCAAGGGTCTCCACCAGGGCAATAGCTGTAGGAATTAGAGAGGAGCGGCCAGATAAAACGAGGTACAGTTAGCCAACCTAACAGTTGATTTGTTTGTGAAATGGTAGGCACAACTGAGGAGTTAGTTTTGTTCTTTTAGTTGAGTTATGGGATTCAAGACAGGTTGGATCTTCGATGGAAATTTGGAGGCCAACTATTATAAAGAGTTGGAGAGACAAAGGTGGTTGAGATTACTAGGAGGTCTTATGGAGTAAAGAAAGAAGAAACTCATAGACGAAAATTCAGGATAGAAAAACAGATACCTAAAGGACAAGCAGAAAAAATTGGAGCCAGCAAAGCCTGAGAAAGAATGATTAGTAAAAACAGAAGGGATCTCAGAAAAAGTGGTGTCATTAAAACCAAAAGAGGAAAGGGTTTCAGAAAGTAGCTAAAAGCATCAAATGCAATGTAGTGGTCAAGTAAGAAAAGGAACTTAAGGCTCCTTTGAATTTGGAAATTTTAGGTTATTGTCACTCTTTAGGAAAGTAGAGTCAAAGAAGTAAGGATATGGTCATTTAATATCAATGGATGGAAATAATGAACATAAGATTTGTAGCATATTTTAGTGGAGTGATTTAGTGGGAAATGAAAAATATAATTAGGAAAAGATGTGAAAACAGAGATAGTATGTGGTGATGATGTAAAATAATAGCGACTTAAAAATATTTACTGAGTAAAATAAGGAGTAAATTGAGAGAGAAGTTAAGCAAATCATGTTAAGAGTACTTAATGCTAAAGCAGTAGATTGTTGATTTTTTGCTTGACTTTGTTGATTCCATTTCTTATGAAAAACATCCAGATGAGAAGTAAGTTTGAAATTGTGGCTCTTTTCCTTATACCCTTAAATTAAATTAGTATAGGAGCACTTGGGTTGCTCAGTTGTTTAAGTGCCTGACTTCTTCTCAGGTCATGATCTCATGGTTTGTGAGTTTGAGTCCCACATCAGGCTCTGCACCGACAGCATGGAGCCAGGAACCTGCTTCAGATTCTGTGTCTTCTTCTCTCTCTGTGCAGCCCTCCCCCCGTATCTCTCTCTCTCTCTATCTCTCAAAAATTAATAAACATTAACAAATTTTAAAAAATTAAATAGTATAAAGAAAACTTCTGGTCAAAACAGGGTAATGGCTCCAAAATATTTGTTCTTTACTTGCACATGATAATGCAAAAATCATGAATGGAACTTTATTTTGGTAGATTTCTAACACTCATTTCTTTGCATGTATGATGCCACTTTATCTTCCCACAATATGTGTGTTTACCTATCAAATTTATATACATATATTTCACTCTGGATGTATCATCATTTCATGTTCTGGTCATTTATTGCTTGAAGGGATAGTCTATAACCAATTACTGTCTGAAAAAAAAACATAAATATTTAATGCCTGTTATTATAAGATTGTAGAACCACTTGTCTCCTTCCTAGGCTATGTGCGCGTTGAATTATTTTTTTTCCCAAAAGCAATTCAATCCATGCTCTTTAATTCCATCCCCTCAGTGAGCAATAATACCCATTTGCAAAATTCCTGATTGGAGATTGTGGAAAAAAGGGCAAACTGTGGCAGTGGAACTTAGAAAGATAATTGACCCATGAGGGGATTACACCTATGGCCTTGGCTCCATTAACATTTGCCCCAAACAGCTATGCTAAGCAGCCTAAGTCACTGAAGCTAATATAGTATTGGTGCATGATAAACAATTTCAAATAAGAACATGCAGACTTATCACAAGTCTAAAATAAGACTTTAAAAGTTAAACAAAAAGATAAAATGCAATCTGGAATTTAGCTTTTCTTCTCCAGTGATTATGTGAGTTTTTTTAATTTTTTAAATGTTTTATTTATTTCTGAGAGAGAGAGAGACAGCGTGAGCAGGAGAGGGTCAGAGAGAGACGGAGATACAGAATCAGAAGCAAGCTCCAGGCTCTGAACTAGCTGTCAGCACAGAGCCTGACATGGGGCTCGAACCCACTAACCATGAGATCATGAACTAACCCGAAGTTGGATGTTCAACCAACTGAGCCACCCAGGGGCCCCAATGACTATATGAGTTTTAAGGGATTTTTTTGTAAATATTACCTGATATTATTTTTGGTTGCAAATCACCACATATATAGGGCATTTGAAAACTCATGAGGAATCTAATAATAATAACTGTTGATTAACTCTATAACATATACGAATGATATAAGTCACAAATGGTACTAAAAATTGGCCAGGATGATTGTTCTCGATTTAGCTCTGATGTGTAAAGAGCTTAGAAATTGTCATTCCATCCTTACTAGAATGAAAAAGAAAATCTAATTGAAATGAAAATCAACAGCTTTTCTTGGGCCTACCAGAGAAATGAAGCTGGAGGGCATGTCTCCATCTGGAAGTCTGGAGAAAAGGGTGAACTCATAGTTACTGAGAGATCCTTACGTGGAACAGAAACCACTAGAGCCATAACATGGTATGAACACCGGAGTGATATTTAACAAATTGCTGGAGACTGAGTGTGAGCTAACATGAGAATCAAATTCCTGGAGGCTGCAATTTTGGAGGGTCTCTACATTCTTGTGTTTATCTCCAGGAACCCCAAAGGGTTCTCATAGTGGAGATCAAGAAAGTTCTCCCCCCTTGTTCTGGCAGGGAAGGAAAAAGTAAACACTGTGAAATATGCCCTGAGTGTTTCCTATGGGAAAGAGCCTGTTTTCCAGAGGAAAATATTTTAACAGAGCCTTATCCTTCCTGGGGGAATTCATCCCCAAACTGTCTCTCTCAGCCTTGCCACCTTACTTAAGAGTGGGGAGGAAGCTGTATCAATGAAGAAATACTTGTCTAGAAACACAGACTACCATAAGACTGAGATTTAATCATAAGATTAAAGAACATTTACTGCTCCCAATCTTAATACTATACTAACTATATTCCAGTATAATATCAGAGGAGTATAGATGATAAAGTTGGAAGAACTAGATATTCTCTGAGGAAGAATACTTAGGAAGCCCAAAATCAAGAGAGGAGACTGAAATAATAAAATGAAATGAAATGAAATAAAACATTAGGGGCATTTGATGCTTTGAAACACAAGGCTATAGCAAATATTAAACACAATCCAATTTCTAGCCAGATTAACATAAATCCTCACAGACTATTTACCTCAGTCCATATTGCCCTACACACTATGTCTAACTTTCAACAAAGGATCACAAGCTATGACAGAATGACATGGGAAAACAAAATACAAACAAGGAAAAAAAAAATCCCCAAAACCCAGCAGTCCTAAGAGACAAAGACAAAGCAGTCAACAGAACTAGACTCATAAATGACACTGGTGTTACAGTTTTATTTTTTTAATAACTATGATTAATATATACCTTTACATATTAATGTTCTCCCATGTGAGAACAGATGAGCAATGTAAGCAGAAGGATAGAATTTCTAAGAATCACAAGGATATACTAGGAAAAAAAACCACACTAACAATACTGAAGAATGTCTCTGATGGGCTTATGGACTTACTTGAGGAAAATCAGTGAGCTTGAAGATAGATCAGTAGGAAATTTTCAAACTGAAATGCCAAGGGGTAGGGGAGAGAAGAAGAAATGAACATGCAAGAATGGTGGGATGGGGGCACCTGTTAAGCATCTGACTTTGGCTCAGGTCATGATCTCACGATTGGTGGGTTTGAACCCCACATTGGACTCTGTGCTGACAGCTAGCTCAGAGCCTGGAGCCTGTCTTCAGATTCTGTATCTCTCCCTCTCTATGACCCTCCCCTGCTCATGCTAGCTCTCTCTTTTTCTCTCTCTCAAAAATAAATAAAACATTAAAAAATTTAAAAAGAAAGAGTGGTCAGACAATGTCAGAGTTGTAACATCTTTGTATTTGGAGTACCAGAAGAAAGAACAGAGCAGAATAAATATGTGAAGTAATAAGTGTTAAGAACTTTTCAAAAACTAATGCCAGACATCAAAATACAGAACTAGAAAACTCAGGAAACACAAACCAGGATAAACTCAAAAAAAGAAACCACAAACAAAAAAATAAAACGAACAAACATTACCTTGTTTGAATTTGAATATCATATTCAAACTGCAGAAAACCAAAGCCAAAAAGTAAATCTTGAAAAGTAATCTTGGAAGAAGACAGAGAGGCAAAAACCATATTACCTACAAAGTAACAAGGATAAGAATTATAAGTGACTTCTTATCAAGAACCACACAAAGAAGAAAAGATTAGAATAAAATGTTAAAAGTTTGAAGGAAACAAAAACCCACTACAGTGGGATTTTATATCCATCGAAGCTATATTTAAACTTGGAGAAATCTCTTCTGTGACAAAAACTGAGAAAATTCATCATCACCAAACCTTAAGTCTTAACTCTGGCTGCTCTAACAAAAGAGACGCTTGGTGCTTCAACAACAGAAATGTATTTCTCACAGATCTGGAGATTGGGAGTCCAAGATCAAGGTGCTAGCAAGGTCATTGTCAGTTGAGAGCTCTGTCCTTGGGTTGTAGATAGCAAACTTCTGGCTGTGTGGCAGAGAAGAAGAGGCCTAGTTTCTCTTCCTCTTTTTATAAGGGCCCTAATCCCATCATGAGGGACTCATCCTGACTGCTTCATCTAAACCTAATTATCTTTCAAAAGCTCTACCTCCAAATGTATCATAGAGTTAGGGCTAACATTTGAATTTAGAGAGGACATTCAGCCCATAACACTTTCCTCACAAGAAATGTTTAAATAAGTTCCTCAAGTAGAAGAAAAAATATTATAGGTTAGAAACTTGGATCTATATAAAGAAAGGAAGAGTGTTTAGTATGAATAAATAAAAGAAAAATATGATATTCTATTTTTCTTATTCTTGATTAAAAGATAACTATTTAATAATAGTGACAATACATTGAGAGATGATAGCATAAATGCTAAGTAAAATTAATGACAACAATGACACAGGAAACATTTCTATATGTAACTTCACTACACATGAGGTGGTAAAATATTATTTGGAGATGGAGTTAGATTGGTTAAAATGTTTATTAGAAACTCTAGGACAACCACTAAATTTTTAAAATAAAAAGTAGGATTGATATGTTAAGGGAGAAGATAAAATGCATAAATAACGATCCATTTGAAATCTAAGGAGGAATAAAAAGAGAGGAAGAAGTGAAAAATAAAGAGCAAATGAAATGTTTATAAAAGACTTCAAATTTGGTAGATATTAATTTAACTATATAATAATCACTTTAAATGTTAATGGTGAAAATGCACCAATTAAAATACAGAGAATGTCAGAGTGGATTTTAAAAAGACAATTATATCTTTTCTGGATTATTTCTGCATTAAATATAAATACATAGATAGGCTAAGAGTAAAGAGATAGTAAAAGATATACCATCCTACAACTAATCAAAAGAAAGCTGGAGTATTATATTAATTTTAGAAGAACAGTCTTCAGGATAAGGAAGATTTTCAAGGATAATGTAAGGCATTGTATAATGAAAAGGAGTCAAATCCCAAGAAGACATAACAACCCTATAAATACATGCACCTAAAAATAGGGCATCAAAATATGTGAAGCATAACACGGAAGTGAAAGTAGAAACAGACACCCTGCTATTAAAGTCATAGATTTTTAACATTCCTCTTTCAGTACATGATAGATCAAGCAGGTAGAAAAATCAGTAAAAATATCAACGACTTCAATAGCACTGTCTGCCATCTTGATCTAATTGACATATATAGACTACTCCGGTAACATCAGAATATACATTCTTCTTAAATTCACATGGAATGTTCATCAGAATAAACCATATTCTGGACCATAAAATGCACCTTAACAAATTAAAAAAAATAAAATCCTCAAGGGGCGCCTGGATGGCTTAGTCGGTTAAGCGTCTGACTTTCGCCTGGGTCATGATCTTGCGGTTCGTGGGTTCCAGCCCCGTGTCGGGCTCTGTGCTGCCTGCCAGCTCAGAGCCTGGAGCCTGTTTCAGTCTGTGACTCCCTGTCTCTCTGACCCTCCCCTGCTCATGCTGTCTCTCTCTCTCTCTCTCTCTCTAGAAATAAATAAAACATTAAAAAAATTTTTTAAAAAATAAATAAAAAATAAAATCCCCAAGCATTTGATTGTCAAACAACACAGTTCTAAAAGCACAGGTTTCTATAAAGAAATCTCAAGAGAAGTTTTAAAATACTTTGAATTGAATAAAAATGAAAATACAACTATCAAAATATTTATGATAAACAAAAGTGGTACATAGTGGGAAATATTTAGCATTAAGTGAAAATATTAGAAAAGAATAAAGATCTAAAATCAACTAGGAAACTTGAAAAATAGAAATTTAAGTTTAAAGCAAGCAGAATAAAATAAATAATAAAAAAATTAAAAAAGGGGCGCCTGGGTGGCTTAGTCGGTTAAGCGTCCGACTTTCGCTTAGGTCATGATCTCGCGGTTCGTGGGTTCGAGCCCCGCGTCGGGCTCTGTGCTGAATGCCAGCTCAGAGCCTGGAGCCTGTTTCAGTCTGTGACTCCCTCTCTCTCTGACCCTCCCCTGCTCACGCTGTCTCTCTCTCTCTCTGCTAGAAATAAATAAAAAAGCAGTAAAAAAAAAAATTTAAAAAAAAATTAAAAAGGATGCTGAAAACAGCAAAGCAATAAATAAAATCAACAAAATCAAAAACTAGTTCTTTGAAAAGATTAATAAAATTGATAAACATCTACCCAAGCTAACCAAGGAAATATGAGTAAAAAGATAAATTAATACCAAAAAACAAAAGAGGAATCACCACTGATCCCACAGATGTTAAAAGAATAATAAAAGAATATTATGTCAATTCTTTGTCCCCATTTGATAACTTAGATGAAACAGACCAAATTACTAAAAGACACAAACTATCAAAATTAACACAAGGGGAGATAAATAATCAGGATAGAACTACATCTATTAAAGTAATTGAATCAAAATGTAATAATGTTCCAAGAAAAAAAAAAAAATCACCAGACCCAGAAATTTCACTGGTGAATTCTACTAATATTTGTGGAAGAAATGCTGCTAATTCCCTAACAATCTCTCCCAGAAGACAGAAGTAGAGAGACACTGCTTAACACTTTCTGTGGGGCCAGCATTATTCTAATTGCAACACTACATAAAAACATTGCAAGAAACAAAACCAATATCTCTCTTGAATATAAATGCAAAAACATTAAAAAATATTAGCAATTCAAATCCAACAATGAGTGAAAGTTTCATATACTACGATAAAGTGAGATTCACTCCAGAAATATAAGATAGTTTCTATATTTGAAAATCAATGTAATCCACTATAAGAACAGGTAAAGGATGAAAGATTGTGCAACATCAAATGATGAAGAAAAAGCTTTTAGCAAAATCAACACCCATTATTATAAAGTTTCAGAAAACTAGGAATAGAGGAAATCTTCTTCAGTTCAATAAACAGCATCTAGAAAACCAATCTACAACTACCATGATGCTTATTGATGAGACACTGGCAGTTTTTTCCTACTGTTTGGAGGAAGGCCAGGATGTCCTTTCATAATTCTTGTATTTGAATGACATTAGGTTAGAAGTCCTAGCTAGTACAATAAGAACAGACAAAGAAACAAAATGTACACCTTTTGGAGAGGAAGAAATAAAATTGTTGGTGTTTTCAGATGACCAGATTGTCCACAAAAATCCCAGAGAATCACCAAAAAACCCCTTGGAACTAGTAAATGAGTATATTAAGCATACAGGACAGAAGTTAAAAACATGTCAGTTATTTTCCCATATAACAGCAATGAATAATTGGAACTTGAAATTTTAAAATATAATTGTATAATAATGTTATAAAAATGAAATACTTTAAATAAAGTTTGTTGAGGATTTACATGTGAAAGGTCACAAAACTGATGAAAAAATAAAAATCCTTAATTCTCACCTATGTATCTTCTTTGATGACATGTTCCTTTCAATCTCTTGCCTTTTCTGTTTCTTTCTTTTTCTTTCTTTCTTTCTTTCTTTCTTTCTTTCTTTCTTTCTTTCTTTCTTTCTTTCTTTCTTTCTTTCTTTTTCTTTCTTTCTTTCTTCCTTTCTTTCTTTATCTTTCTGTCTTTCTATTTTGATATTTTGGGTTTCTTATTGCTGAGTTTTAAGTTTGGGTCTTGTTTGTTTTCTGTTTATTTCTTATTTGTACATTTTCCTCACAAGTTTTTTTTATCAGACATATGTTTTGCAAATATTTTTTTCCCATTCTGTGGCTTATCTTCATTTTTTAACAGTGCTTTTCTCACAGCAGAAGTTTTTAAGTTTAATAAAGTCTAACAATTTCCTCTCTCAATAGTTGCTCTTAACATGTTGTACCCAAAAAATCATAACCAGATCCAAGGTCATCCACATTTTCTCTTATGTTTTGTTCTAGATTTATATTTGTGCATTTTACATTAGGCCTAGGGTCCCTTTTGAGTTAATTTTTGTGAAAGAGGTAGGATCTATGGTTTAGGTTTTGTTTGTTTGCTTGTGTGTTTGATTTTTGGTATGTGGATATCCAGTCATTCCAGCATTGTATTTATTGAAAAGTCTATGACTTTTTATCCTTTCTTTATTGAATTGCCTTTGCTCTTCTGACAAAGATCAGTTGACTATATTTGTGTGGGTCTATTTCTGGGCTATCTGTTCTATTGAACTACGTGTCTATTCTTTTGCCAATCCCACATTACTTGTGCTTCATAGGAAGTTGGGAAATCAGTTCTGCTGTATTCAGCTGGTAGGGCAGTGGGACAGCACAAGTGTAGCTATGAAAAGGTGGCCCAAAGGTGCTTCGTGGAATGAAGAGTTCTGTATGTTGATTGCTTTCAAGGTGATATGAATCTTTATATGATAAAATTGTCCAGAACTATCAACTATAAACTCTGCGAATTGTATGAGTGTCCATTCTTGGTTTTGATACTGTGCTACAGTACAAGAAATTGGGCAGGATTTTTTATTCTGATTATTATTCTAGGACCTAAACATTAGCTTGGACTGTTGCAATTTTACAGTAGGCATTGAAAGTATAAACTATAATAAAATAGTATCTATCAATGTGATAAATTATTCCATTGAATGTCAAAACAGAGACTGGGTAGATATCACTTATCTGTTTAGGTCATATTTCTTGCACACTCCCAGGATCCTTGTTGAGAAGGTGAGTGCCATTATGGGGAGGACACAAGATTCAGTAGACTTAGACTAACACTTCTTTATAGCTCTTCATGTCTTTTGAAGCCTTCTTACCTTTTATTGCATGCACATCACGATAGTCACAGGATTTCTTTAGGAAGGTGACATTATATTAATTTTTCAAATTAGAGTATTTAATCTCATAAGCTAAACACTGTTTTCCCATACTAGTTGTTGATAAAATAAAGGATAGAAGCTATTTACCTGGTCTCATTTATCGCACGAAGAACCTTTAGTTATTGCATGCTTGATCCCTCTCAGGAGTACATGAAATATTATAATCAAAAGCACAGGGTTTACTTTTGTTTTGTTATTCAAAAAACAATAGTTTCGTGCCTATTACACAAAACTTTAGGCAATGCAGTGATAAATAAATACAGCCCTTTTCAATAAAACTGAACAATGCAATCACTAATATCAAGACGTATGTTAAATGTATCCATGGGAGAAACATAGAAAGAATTTTTAAGTGAATGTTTTATGACTACCTAGGAAATAAAATTGCAAGCACAAGGAAATATTATGGCCATTGTAAGAAAAATTTGTGCTAAATTGAAATTTACTAACTTTTTAGACATGGATGATAGTCAGAATACATTTAAATATTATTGCTAATTTTATGGTGCTATTATTTTAAGACGGACATTAAAATTGGGGCAAATCTAAACAATGCTAGCCAGCATAGTGCAGAGCATGATGAGAGAGTCTTACGAGAAGCAATTGAAGGGATTTGATTTGCTAACTTGTATTTTAAGATAATACTTAAGGGAAACATTAAAAAAAAATAACAGAATTATTATTATTTTTATTATTTTTAATGGAAGGGAGAACAAAGTTGTACTCTATATAGCATCATTAACCCAAATACAGAAATACAATTTGGGCTATAATAAGAAAGTTCTAATTTTAAAACTAATTTTTTTTAGTTTTAAATAAAATTTAAATTTAGTTTTAAATTAATTCAAGTTTTAAATTTAGTTCTAAATTTAAATTATTTAAAAAACTATTTTTTTTAATTTTAAAAATTGGACAAAGGAGCACTTGGGTGGCTCTATTGGTTGAGTGT
Organism: Proteles cristata cristata; assembly: GCA_017311185.1. NCBI lineage: Eukaryota > Metazoa > Chordata > Mammalia > Carnivora > Hyaenidae > Proteles > Proteles cristata. The sequence continues at coordinate 149,109 of JAESUZ010001351.1, forward strand.
CTAACTCTTGATTTCAGCCCAGTTCGTGATCCCTGGGTTGTGGGATTGAGTCCCATGTCGGGCTCCATGTTTACTGTGGAGTCTGCTTAAGATGATTTCTCCCTGTGCCCCCTCCCTTGTTCTCACTCTCTATCTCTCTCTAAAGTAAACAATTTTTAAAAAATCAACACAAACTTAAAAGTAAGAACTATGTTGTCATGTGGAGTTCATGTTATTGGGACTATTAAAACAGAAGTTGTCAACACATTTCTCAAGGTTGTGGCATATAGTTTCTTATCTTTAAAAGATGTTAACAAGGCACCTGGATGGCCCAGTCCCTTAAGCGTCCAGCTCTTGATTTCAGTTCAGGTCATGACCCCATGGTTCATGAGACTGAGTCCTGTGTTGGGTTCTGTGCAGACAGCACAGAGCTTGCTTGGGATTCTCTCTCTTCCTCTCTCTCTGCCCCTCCACTGCTTGGTCTCTCTCTCTCTCTCTCTCAAAGTAAATAAATAAACTAAAAAAGAAGAATTTAACAAAATAACTTCTCAATTTCCTTTCGAATCTAATAAAAAGTATTTTTCTTGGACATACAGACAATGAACTACGTATAAAACACATGTACAAACATGTATAATTTGGGCAAATAAAAAATTACCCAAACTACTGAGTTAAAGAAATAGGAGGAAATAGGAGGCACAGATTTGGTATATGTGTGTTGACAATGTGCTGCAGAGACTCTGGAAAAAGTATGGAGGCAGCTGTGGGATTAGGTAATAAAGAAATAATTAAACAATATAGCATTGAAGAGTAGAGAAGGAGAAAACATTAAAATATATCCATTACATTAATTCCTTTTTCTCTTGTATAGAAAATGGGAATAAAAACGTAAATTCCTTGGAGCAATTCAGAATGGGAACAGAGATTATCTTGAAGCATGAGGAGAATTTGTGTGTCTTTTCTTCATACTTTGAAAATAGTTTCCACATTTTATACACTGTATATATATTACTTTTATTTGTTTTATTTAAAAAAATAATGTTTATTTATTTGTTTAATGTTCTTATTTATTTCTAGGAGAGAGAGAGAGACAGCGTGAGCAGGGGAGGGTCAGAGAGAGAGGGAGTCACAGACTGAAACAGGCTCCAGGCTCTGAGCCGGCAGTCAGCACAGAGCCCGACGCGGGGCTCGAACCCACGAACCGCGAGATCATGGCGTAAGCGAAAGTCGGACGCTTAACTGACTAAGCCACCCAAGCGCCCCAATGTGTATTTATTTTTGAGAGAGAGAGAGAACGTGTGCAAGTGGGGGAGGGGCAGAGAGAGAAGGAGACAAAGCACAATGCAGGTCTCAAACCCACAAACTGTGAGATCATGACCTTAGCCGAAGTCTGACACTTAACCAACTGAACTCCCCACCACCCCAACATATTACTTTTATATTCTAAATAAAAATACTAAAATAGCGGCGTCTGGGTGGCTTAGTCGGTTGAGCATCCAACTTTCGCTTAGGTCATGATCTCGCGGTTTGTGGGTTCGAGCCCCGCGTCGGGCTCTGTGCTGACAGCCAGCTCAGAGCCTGGAGCCTGCTTCAGATTCTGTGTCTCCCTCTCTCTCTGACCCTCCCCTACTCACGCTGTGTCTCTCTCTCTTAGAAAGAAATAAAATTTAAAAAAAATACTAAAATATTTTGAAAAAATATATAAAAATGAGGAGAGTAAATTGATAGTGTATATTCTTCTATTGGTGAAAACCAAGCATTTTGTCCATGTCTGAGTCATCCGTAAGTAGATCATGAAGCAGTGATCACTCAATAATGACTCTTCTGAAAACAAAACATTTTTTAAATGTTTTTCACATTAAAAGCTGTATCAAGCTCTCACCAATGCTTAGTGCCATTCTGTATATACCCTGCACTGAAAAGAACAAGTTGACATAGAATTTGGCCAGTTGACATTAATAACTGCATGTTGGTCCCTACTGAAGACTGTATAGCCAGTGGCTGCGCTTGGTGGCAGGAAAAGCTGTTTAGATAATGGCTGGGTGCAGCCTCTGTGCCGCTAGATGCAAAACCAAACACCTAGTATGCTCGAGTCACTTACAAGCTTCCTACCTCATCAGTTAAAAGTAATGCTTCAGAATATGCCATTTCCATCTCTTTCTTGGCTTTTCTTTTCTTTTTTTACAGGGGGAAGGGTGGGGGTGGGAAGGGATCAGAGAGTCACCACTTTTATTTATTATGCTCTATTGTCTTTCTTATCTTACTCCTGCTCTTCACCAAGTGTCCCTTTTGATCCTTCTCCATGTCTGATTCTCTCCTCTTCTTTTAAAATGACATTCTGGAAAGCACTAATGCATAACAAAATTACTTCAAATATTCAGTTTCAGATCCCTAATAAGTTATACTTTTGTTCATTTTCATAATGGCTATAGAACATGTTATTAATCTTCCTGGGGCATCTGATCTTCCACTGATCTCCAAGGTTGCGATTGTTCAGCAGATCAGCTAAGTGGTATGACTTTGATCCTCCTTGCTCCTTGAACACCTATCCTAAAGTTTGCGTTTTTTCCAAGGGCATTATCTTCTGAGATAAGGAAGAGCCCTTCTTTAATAAGATGTATACTGTTGGTTTTAAAGAGAAAAGAGTTTAAAGTTTCTAGCTTTTTCTCCTTCTCCAATTATCATGACAACCATCGCTACCACACAGTACCACCACCAAAGGAAAGTGTTAATTGGATCGATCAAAGGACACTAATTAGATGGCTTTTTGTTGTGGTGCATCATTAGCTGGAGGGGTAGTCTATGGTGGGGAATAGGTGGCTTTTTCTCTCTGGAACTTTTTGATAAATGCAAAGTGATAAAGTAGCTTGGGCTCCTCCCTCTCATTTCTCAAAAACTGTCTCTTTCATCTTACTCTTGACATCTGTCTCTTTTTCTTTTTTCTCTATCTCTTTGTCTGCTGTGAGTCTGGAGAAATGTGACAGAGCTGGTCCCCTTGTCTATGTGAGCAGTCAAGGTAGATTTCCCTGAAGGTTACTACCATGTGCACTATCCCCTCCTGAAAATCTTTTAAGTTTGAGCACTAGACACTTTTCTTCTAAACATCACAGAAAGTTCTTTGCTGAACTCTCTATACTTGGGGAGGTCTAATATGACCTGGGGTTGCCTGTTCTTGCTGCTGGAAGAGGATTGGCTGAGCCTGGGTGTGAAAGGTCAAAGGCTGAGTATTCTACAGTTGCATTTCTAGACTTGAGACCATCTTGCGTTTTTTTTTTTTTAAAGATTTTTATTTATTTCTAGGAGAGAGAGAGAAAGACAGCGTGAGCAGGGGAGGGTCAGAGAGAGAGGGAGTCACAGACTGAAACAGGCTCCAGGCTCCAAGCTGGCAGTCAGCACAGAGCCCGACGCGGGGCTCGAACCCACAAACCGTGAGATCATGACCCAAGTGAAAGTCGGACGCTTAACCGACTAAGCCACCCAGGCGCCCCGAGACCATCTTGCGTTTAAATAAAAGGAGTTACCCATTTTTCCCAGTGTAGCTTGTTAAGCTTACATACTGTGGTTCAGAGCCGCCTCCTAACAGTAACAGACCTCCATATTGAGGTACAGGAGAGGTGACTGACTGGTACAAGAGAGGATTCCGGTTTTCTGTGTCCCCTGGCCAAAATTCAACCTGATACTGTTCTGTAAATATTTAAGACAAAAATCTATGTTCCCCCATCATTTTCTTCCCCATATTCTCACTAAAGCCTCCACATTGTAATTTCTGTTATATTTGTATTAACTGAAAAAAAATAGAAATAAATTTCTCTTAAGCAATAGGATTTGTTTCCCCTGATACATTATAAATATTCCAATAAGCCTGTAACTTCAGTTAACCAAAATTGTCACACCCTCAGCTTTTTAGGGAAAAAAACTAAACTGACCCAAAAAAGAAATAATAAACTAGGTTGATATCAGGGCTTTGGTAAAAATGCAATTTCCAGAGTTTTACTTATATTCACTAGAGTTGCAGTCTGATCTATGGCCATAAAATGAGGATTGATGTTTAGAATGATGTCCCTGAGGCATTGCGGATTCTGAATCATGAAAGATTCAATTACCTTCAATAAACTGAACTTAACTATCTCAGGAAAGGTGATGAATACAAATTAGAAATATCATCAACAAGCAATGCTAAAACACAGAAGTTTTTTGATTAAGTATCAGGTAACTAGCATTTCTGATTCGTTAGAAACTATTCTCTAAGCATCTCAGAAAACTGAAATTTACTATATATTCCTTCATTGTGGCTCAGCTCGCTATGGTACAGCACCAATAATATGTGGGTTTTCTAGATTACCCTAGATAATAAATGACTACCCAAAGGGCTCAAATATTTTGAATTAATCCTTTTCCATCTCATCTGCCACATTATGTTTTGTTTGGACTTCTGAGTTGGCCGTTTAAAATGGTTCTTCTTTCCTCTATCGCCTTTCTCCCATCAACCACTTGAACCACAGATGTTATTTTTTTTTAACTGGATTAACTCCCTTCTAATTTATTTTGGAAAAGTCTACAAGACACTGTGTGATATGGCTTTATCTTCTTATTCAAGTGCATTTATTGCCACTGTCTCCCTTCTCACTATGGTACTGACAGATAGGCTCACTAGTCTTCTAAAACAATCCTTCAAAGACAATCTAGGGATGGATATTTGCACATATGAGGATTTAATATATAACAATGTCTTCAGTTAGTGGAAATAGGATTCATTGTTTAATAAATGGTCCTGACAGAAATGGATAGGCACCTGGAAGAAGGCAAGATTTAGGCTGTCCTATATTATACACAATGTAAATACCAGGTAAATTAAATGTAAAATCCATAATTACAGTATTACACATGTTAAGAAATACTATCAGTGTAAAAATAATAGTTACAATAATAAAGGAAAATCTGCCTATGAAGTATAGAAAATATAAGAACTATGTAAAGATAAGAAAGGATAAACAACATGAAAGAAAAAAATGAAGAAAAGCACATTAGTAGGCATGTCACGGAAAAGCAAATCCAAATTGCCAGAAAACATGAAGAGATGGTCAAACTTAGTGATAATCAAGTAAGTAAAATCAAAGCAGTCGTAAAGTGTCACATTTACTTATCCAACAGGCAGAAATGTAGGTATAAAGGGCCCAGCCCTGTCTCTGATGAGGATGGATGGGGATGCAGATGAGAGAGTGCTCCCTTTCAGGGCTGCTGGAGATGGGGGCTGTGGCAGCCATTTTAGAAAACAACCCTGTACCATCTATGAATGAAATAATGGAACACATTTGACTAAATAGTCATATAAGAGTAATTTTTCCCAAGGAGCTTTCCCAATCAGCTTTAAAATGTCTGCATGTGTGCACATTTTTGTGATTTCTTAATTATTTATAGTGACAAAAACCTAGAAAAGGAATATGCAAATATATATATACATATACTTATATGTATTTATATAAGGTGATAGACACAAAAAGAAAATATGAGAGAAAAATATGTATTACTGAGACAAGTTATAGTGAAGAGAAGATATAACAGAAAGAGAAAAAGCAAAAATGAAAAAAAAGTGGAGCAAAAAATCCTGATTTTAAAATAATTCACTCTCATTGTAAAAGGGCAAGAGGTTTTTTAATAAATTAAAAATATTCAAAATCAAAAGGAAAATTTCTGGGAGCAATTATAAAAAGTGTATTTAAAAATGTATTGTCATTGTTATCAAATCATACACATAAAATAAGTGCATTTTTATGTAATTTTTTTCTGGAGAAAGTTGATTTTAAAAGAAAGAAAATCCACCCATCAGGTAATCTTTGTCACACGAACCTTGTTTTCCTGGCACTCTATAGCTTTGGACACTCTTTTTTGCTCTGCATGGTTGACTCCCTTCCTCCCAAACACCCTGTTTCTAAGTGTCACACCATCCCAGCTTTCTTTTCGTTTTTCTTCTTCTTAGCATCTAACATACTAATCATGTACATACTGGTTGCTTCATATCTGCACCGTGGATGATTTCAGTGAACCTAGTCTGTTTTTGTTTTTGTTTTTTTTTTCCCTCAGGGAGTGTCATTTTAGCGCACCACAACTGCACACAGTTGTTGCTTGGTGCATATTTGTCAAGTTAAGGAATAAATATTTTTCATCTCTTTTTGTACCTGCACGTTTTTTAATACCCATTCAACTAAACAAGACTTTACATGGCAGTATATAGGAGTCACTTTGACAGAGAGAGAACAGAATTTGTTAAATTTATCCCAACCACAGGCTAGTGCTTATCAATTGTGTCTATTTTTTTTTTAATTTTTAAACTGTTTATTTATTTTTGAGAGAGAGAGAGAGAGAGAGAGAGAGAGAGAGAATGAGTGGGGGAGGGGCAGGGAGCAATTGAGACACAGTATCCGAAGTAGCCTCTAGGCTCCAAGCTGTCCGCACAGAGTCTGTTGCGGGCCTCGAACTCACAGACTGTGAGATCATGACCTGAGCTCAAGTTGGATGCTTAACTGACTGAGCCACCCAGGCGCCCCAAACTGTGTCTAATTAAATATCTCCCACAATCTATATAATCATCCCCATACTGTGATAATAAAACAGGATTAAATAATTTTATCCACTGAATTATTAAAGGGTAGAGACAAAATTTGGAATAATATCTATATGCTTTCCCAGCTTACCTGCAAACAAATGGGGGAATGGACATGATAATTTATTTGCTACTACTCTGTATCATGCACTTTACTCACCATTCACATGCATTGACTCATTTAATGCACAAAGAGAACCTTGTAATGTTTTTTATTTTAAAAATGAGTTTACTGATAATAATTGGGGTTAAATAATTTGCCTAACACCATAGTTACAGTAGTTAATAGTGAGGACTGAATCACATTCTATCCACATCAAATGCTCTGTGCAACATATCTTATAATCTACTTTGAGTTTAAAAGTTCAAGAAAATCATTATCTTGAATCTCAGTCAAATCTAAACTTTTTTGAAGTGTCTTTATCATTCCGTTGATAAGACCTTAGACAATTTACTTACCCTATCTTAGCCTCAGTTTCCTCATTGATAAACATTGATAATATTATCTACTATATAAGATTGTTTTGAAGGTTATTAGTCAATGCTATTCGTACCATATCTATGTTAAAGTGCTCAAAAGTACTAAGAATTCTTAAAACCATTTTATGGCACCTAAAGCTCAAAAAATTAAGTGACCTGTATAGAACACACACGCACACGCACAGGCACACACACACAAATGGAAAAAGGACTTGAATTTCTCGTATCTTACTATAAATTCCATGTTCTTTTCCACTATCTCACACAGAGGTGCCTATTTAAGGAAATGAATTACTTGATTAGCATACATAGTGTTTGATGGTTAAGAGTGAGTTTTGTCTCTGTTCAGATTGTAGCCTCTAAACTCCCTTTTACTCTACTAGTGGCAGAAAAATCAGAGAGAAGTGCTGGCTCTGTGTTTACCAGTATCTGGGGGTTAAAAAAGTGAATGCTCACAGTAGTGAGTGTGACATGCCCTGGGATATTTCACTATTATCAAATCTGTCAGAGCTTATTCTGCTTCACAAAGGTCACTGGTGTAGAGTCCGTGTTTGTAGTGATTGACAATTGTAGGTATTAAGAACCTGGGGTTATGGACCTCTCTGATCAGGGTTGCTGTAAACAAGTGTTGACAGTCTGAACCGTTTGACAGTGTGCAGGCAGAGGGTCAAGTAGAGCATCTGGGCCTTAATTACTTGTGTTCACCAAACTTCAAATGACATTTGATACTCATTTTTATGCAACCAGAGATCCAGACATGTTTTTCTTTAAAAAATAAAAAAAAATAAAAATAAAAAAACTTTTAATGACAAGGTGTGTTTACTAAAAGCAAGACACAGTGTATTTCCTTTATTGCACCAACTCACTAAGTTAATGTTCCTTCAGCATTATAGAAGCTTTTTGTAAAATGATGTTGCATTTGTCTTGGATGGATCTGATCTTTGGAGGACAAGAACATTATTAAAATGTGATTCAAGTTGTGTGTTCACAAGTGCGTACACAACCAGTGGGTGTTGACTGATTAATTTTTTTATGTTTTATTTATTACTTTTGAGAGCATGAGCGGCTGGGGCAGAGAGAGAGAAGGAGACATAGAACTCGAAATGGGCTCTAGGCTCTGAGCTGTCAGCACAAAGCTCACTGCAGGACTCCAACTCACAGAACGCAAGATCATGGCCTGAGCCAAAGTCAGACACTTAACAAATGCTTAACACCCAAGCATTCTGGGTGTTGACTAGTTTAAAACTTGAGGACACGTCACTTATTTTATTTTTTCCAAATCCAGCTTTATTTCAAAATACTAATTGTCAATTAAAAATAAGGGATAACAGGGGCGCCTGGGTGGCTTAGTCGGTTAAGCGTCCGACTTTCGCTTGGGTCATGATCTCGCGGTTCATGGGTTCAGGCCCGCGTCGGGCTCTGTGCTGACTGCCGGCTCAGAGCCTGGAGCCTGTTTCAGTCTGTGACTCCCTCTCTCTCTGGCCCTCCCCTGCTCACGCTGTCTCTCTCTCCTAGAAATAAATAAAACATTAAAAAATTAAAAAAAAATAAGGGATAACATGTAGGTTAGAATGAGAAAATATTTTGTTACTTGAAGTTATAGAAAGATCGTATATTTTGTGTTGCTCTTTATTGGTCTTCCCTTAGAGTTCATGGTAAAGCATAGAAATCAGAACCTTCTCTGGCTTATGGAATCCTAGGAAGCCTTACTAGTCTAATGAGAGTTGCCAATATCTTGAAAATATGCAACACAAAACAGCACTCTCAGTGGTCTTTTTACCAATCTAATAATAATCTGCATTTTGTAGTGTGGTAGGCTATCTATGATCCCCAAGTCATCCACATAGCTCCAGATGATATCCACATCCTAATCTCCAGAACCTGTGAACATGTTATCTCATGAGGGACATTACACACACAATCAAGTTAAGAAAATGAGGTGGGAAGATTATCCTGAATTATCCCTCCAGATCCTATATAATCACAAAGGTTCTTATAAGAGGGAGGTAGAAGGACAAGAGTCAGAAAAAATACATATAAATAATAAATTAGTGATTATAATGAAGCATTTTGGATATGGAGGAAATGACCATGATCCAAGGAATATAGGCAGACTCTAAACACTGGAAAAGGCAAGAAAACAGATTTCTCTCCTGAAGTCTCCAGAAGGAACATAGCTCTCCTCACTATGTGACTTTCTGACCATGTTGGAAGACAAAAAAGTAATTTTGCTTTGCTGAAGCCACTAAGTTTATGGTAATTTGTTACAGCAGCAATGTAATGAAGACACCTAACATGTAATGAAATTATTACCACAAAATACGTGAATCCTAAATCTACCTGTGGGCCATCCTTCCCATTATGGAAATTTCTCATTTGGGGAATTTATCTTTCTCACATGGTTTTTGATAGCCTAGAAAATCATGGCTGTATATGAGTAAACATGCTTTTCGTGGCAGGCAATAGAAAGCTCTAGCTCATTAGATCCAAAGTAAAAATAAATTAGAAAAAAATTATGCAAATCTAGGGATAAAGCTAAACCAGGGATGCTCTGGGAGACTGTCAGCAGTGGGTTATGGGTTACACAGCAAGATATTCAAGTGATCATGAACTGGGCTCTAATAACTCTGTTTCTGTCTCTCACATTGAAGCATTAAAACCCCTAACTGACCCAGGCTGGACCAGGTATGCCTCTTCTGGATCTGTTAGTCACCATCAAGAAAAAAGCCCATAGAGAAACAATAAGGTGGTTGAAGATTTTTCCCTTTTGTGTGCAGGTAGTTTCCAGAGAACGGGGATCCATGTGAGTTGAACAGTGACCTGAGAGCTGACTATTCGTGGAGCTTATAATACCATGTGTATTGTTTTATTTTTTTTAATGTTTATTTATTTTTGAGAAGGAGAGAGAGCAAGCAATGATGCAGGAGAGGCAGAGAGAGAGGGAGACACAGTATCTGAGGCAGGCTCCAGGGTCTGAGTTGTTAGCACAGAGCCCAACACAGGGCTCAAACTCACCAACTGTGAGAGCATGACTTGAGCCAAAGTTGGATGCTTAACCAACTGAGCCACCCAGGTGCCCCACATGTGTATTGTTAAATACATTTGTTTCTTTTCTGAGGCATGGATACAAAGGAAAAGGCAAAAAATCTCTGATTTAGCTCAATTGCAAAAGGAAAGAATGCAAATTATGACTCAGTAGATAAATAGACAATGCTGAATATTGGCCACAAAATGCCACCTGAGAAATCAAAAATTTATAAATAAAATAATATAACTATAAGGAAAATAAAAAGAAAAGTAATATATGCACTTCAGATATTCATCACTGAATCTCTGTGTCCAGAAAGGTTATCTCAATTACATTCCTGTGGTCCTTTTTTTAAAAGCCCAGACAAACCTGATACATGAGGGTAGGTCAACCTAGGTTAGAATTTGCTGTCCTACAGTGTTAGAATTTGTGTCCATACAGTGTTAACCAGCTGTATGACTTTGGGCAAGTCACTTAATCTATCAGTGCCCCAATTTCTTAATATATGAAATGAGGATTATAATACTATGAAGCGTTGTTAGAATTAGAATCCATAGGGGCGCCTGGGTGGCTTAGTCGGTTAAGCGTCCGACTTTCGCTTAGGTCATGATCTCGCGGTTCGTGGGTTCGAGCCCCGCGTCGGGCTCTGTGCTGACTGCCAGCTCAGAGCCTGGAGCCTGTTTCAGTCTGTGACTCCCTCTCTCTCTGACCCTCCCCTGCTCACGCTGTCTCTCTCTCTCTCTCTCTCTCTCTCTCTCCTAGAAATAAAATTTAAAAAAAAAATAAGAATTAGAATTCATATGTGAAAGTGCCTGCTAGCTAGTGGGTGTTCAATAGATATTAGATGTATTTTCCCTTTCTCCAGTTTACACTATAGCAAGTCAGAGTATGTATGTGGTAAGAAAGCATACATGCTGAATAAAAAGGATGGAAGAATCCCCTTGAAAGACTAATCTGTTCTTAAATTTCTCTGCATTTGGTACAAATCCCTTTTACTTTTCTGAGGATATATTTAAAATCATAAATAATTTATATACTTAAGGAGTGTATATGTTTATCTGTAGGGGTTGCCTGCTTTTAAAAATCGCATTGATGTTTAATAACCTATTTAAATATGCCCTTTCTAGTTTCTGTCTTGCTCTTTCAAGTTTCTAAGGAAACTTAATTTACCCAAACACATGAAAAGCAAAGTTATCTATGACAGGATCCCTGCAGAAATGCATTTAAGATGAGGAGGATGAAGATGACACGATGAAGAGTGAATGAAGGAGGTGTAGTATCTTAGACAGTTAATGTTCTCAGCATAGTCAGTTCGGGGTAACTGTACAGGTTATCTCAAGAGAATAAACTTTTAGTGGAAGGAAGCTCAAGCCAGTAAAGGCAGTGCAGGGTCATGGTTAAGGATAATATAGAGTCAGGCTGCCTGGTTGCAAATCTCTGATGCATCATTCTAGCTGTATGACCTTGAACAAGCTTATTAATCTCTTGGTGTCTCTGTTTCCTCTTTAGTGAAAGATCACAGTTCCTTCCTTTTAGATTTATTTATGAAGATTAAAAGACTAAATATTCTAGGCACTTAGAATAATGCATAGCATATGTATGTGTTGCATAAGCACTTGCTTTAAAAAGTAACATTTTAAAAAATGTTGATATTTAGGGTTATAATTATCATTAAGATGCATCTTACTGCGGTAATTTAACAACCTCAAGTCTATTTTAAGCAACTAATAATTCTACTTTATTCTGCATATAAAAAATATATGCAGTTATGGATTCATTTATGTTTTCCCCCATGGCCAGCCGAATCTTTGCAGAATAGTAGATGCTCATTGTGTACTTCCTTGAACTGAGTTCAGAATATTTGAATCACCAGCCCAATGGAGTATATGAAGTGGCAATTAAAAATCTTATGCACCTCAAACACCTACACATTTCTTCCTCACATATAAACAGAAAACTCACATATAAACAGAAAACTATCTTCCTTATAGGGTTTGAATGAGGATTATTTATAATGACTGTACAAGACCTGGCACTATCTTTGGTAGCTCTCATTGTTGTTTTGAAATACTAGAAATACTGTAGGATGGAATCAGTCTAGAGGGTGATGAATTAATTCAAATTAAGCAAATAAGAGAGTCTCAAAACTCTCACATGATGCCACCAGTTTTGTAATCTGAGTGTTAAAATATGGGGGAATGATCTTGAGATTGTTTATATGTTGATTCGACAAACTTCAGAGAAACTCACAAACTACTTAACAGACTCCTGTGATCTGGAGTGTTAAGTATGTTTTTATCATCTCTATTTTTCCCACTGGATTCTTCATGAGGGTAGTCTCAGTCTTTGTTGTTACCCTGAAGACGACGCATGCCCTATAATATTACAAGAAACTTAACTGCATACTTCATTTGCAGAAATGAGCTCAGTGAGAAACTTAGGGGTTTGCCTCCATACCGTGTGTATTTAACTGGTACACTCACTCACCCCACTGGGACCCATCAGCCTCTGAAATAAATGTGAAAATTGCCTTCACTCGGTAAGTTAAAAGTAATTAAAGATAAGTGGGAAAAAATTGAAAAGTGAGATGATTTTTGTAATGGAAATCAAGTTAAATATTTATAAAAATATTTGATATTCTTTATTCTTTCTTATTTTATCATATAATTAGTAAAACATGTAGAAGGCATTATAAATAATGAAATTTATGCTTTTTACCCTCCATTTATGTCAGTCTATAAAATCAGGTAAATACATTTTATCTTCAAACAATGTCAGGAATAGACATCTTACTGTTTCCTTTTTAAAAAAACAAACATAGTTTTCAAGGTTAAAGAAATTTATATTCATGTTTAAGTAACAGGTGTCAATATACTTGAATTCTCAAGGTTCTCAGCCGTCAGCAAACCATTTGATTAGTGATAGAAGGTGATACAAACTGAATTAAGAATCCCCATAGCAATTCCAATGTACAAATACTTTTGACACATCCATAATCTATAACACTATTTGTTTCCATTTTTGAAGTTAGTTCTTGTAAAGAAGACATTTAATTTTAATGCCAAATTTTATAAATTAATAAAATATAAACACATATTTCTTTTGAAATAGTGATCAAAGTTTAAGAAGAGACATGTGGAGATGGTAGGGTGATATTTTATTGAGTTGACTTCTTTAAGGAATGATACATCGATATCTTTTCCAATAATTAAAACTTACTCTCCAGTTTTGGTGATTGCGTCTAAATATACATACAAGACTAAAAGCAGCTTATATTCTCCCCTTGCTTCTCTCCACTTTTTCTTTCCCTAGTTACTATTTTCCTTCCTCCTTTCTTCCTTTTTTCTCCTTCTTTCCTTCTTCTCCTTTCCCTCTCCTTTCTTCTCACCTCTTATTTCCTTCCTTTCCTCCTTTAGTTCTTTTTTTTTCCCCACTAAATACCTACTATATGACAAACATTGCTCAAGTGCCCAAGAATATATAATCATCAATTCATACTTCTTGGCTTTAAAAAGTTCATGCACAAGAAATGATAACTTGGGTTTTTATTTCAAACATATTCTGATTAGAAAGCAATAACATATCTTAAAATAGTATACATCTAAACCTAAAAAATGGGATAAAATATTTGCAAATCATATATGCAATATAGGATTAGTATCCAAAATATACAAAGAACTCACACAACTTAATAGCAAAAAAAAAAAAAAAAATCCAGTCAAAACATTGGCAGATAATCTGAACATTTTTCCCAAGAAGTCATACAGATGGCCAAAAGGGACATAAAAAGATGTTCAATCTCACTTATCATCAGAGAAATGCAAATTAAGACCACAGTGCAGTGTCACCTCACAACTGTTAGAATGGCTGTTAGCAAAAAGACAAGAAGTAGCAAGTGTCTCTAAGGATGTGGAGAAAAAGGAAGCCTCGTGTACTCTTAGTGGCCATGTAAACTGGTGCCGCCACCATGGAAAACAGTATGGAGATTTCCTCCAAAACCTAAAAACAGAAATACCAAATGATCCAACAAATACACTTCTGGGTATTTATCTGAAGAAAACAGAAACACTACTTCATAAGGCATATGCATCCTTATATTTGTTGCATCATTATTTACAATAGCCAAAAGCCATAGATAGGAAGAAAATCTTCCCACTTCCAAATGAATGGATCTCAAAGGTATCATGCTACGTAAAATAAGTCTGGCAGATAAAGACAAATGTCCTATGATTTGTTATATGTGGACTCTAAGAAACAAAACCTAGGGGCACCTGGGTGGCTCAGTCGGTTAAGCACCTGACTCTTGGTTTCAGCTCAGGATATAATATCAAGGTTCATGAGTTCAAGCCCCTGCTTGGGATTCTCTCTCTGACTCTCTCTCTGCCCCTCCCAGATCACTCTCTCTGTATCTCAAAATAAGTAAATAACCTTCAAAAAAAAAAAAAAAGAACCCTAAAAAACAAAACAATACAATATAAAACTCATAAATACAGAGAAAATGAGTGGTGGTTGCCAGAGAAAGGGGGGCTAGACAGTAAATAAAGTGGGTGAAGGGGGTTCAAGAGATTCAAACTTCCAGTTATAAAATAAGCAAGTCTTGGGGATATAATGTACAACATGATGATCATTGTTGACAATACTGTATGTATATTTGAAAGTGGCTTACAGAGAAAATTTTCAAATTTCTTACCATAAAAAAAAACTGTAACCACGTCTGGTGGCCAGTGGTAACCAGACTTATAGTGTTGATCATTTTGTGGCATATACAAATGTCAAATCATTTTGTTTTACACCTGAAACTAATTTTACATGTCAATTTTACCTCAATAAGAAAAAAAAGAGAGAGAAAGACATGGAAAGGACCCCTTTTTTTTCCTTCTAAATAATAAAAATTCATTTAGTTCATTTTAATAAGGATGGTCAGAAAAAATAAAGCTTAAATCAGAATTTCTCCCTCTCTTCCATGTTTCTGGAGTCAATGAGAAAATGTTTCTTTGTTTATTTCTATACATAATTCAAACAAACAAGCAAACAAAAACTAGACAGGGCTTCTCTGTGGATGTAAGTTCTACTAACATGGTGTGATGTTTTTTACTTTCCCATCTAATTAATATTCATTTTTGATGAATGGAAATCAGCTTACTTATTTTAAGTAAAAATAAAGGGCACGGCTATTTGTAACTAATTGCTAATTGAGCAATTACTTTATCATGTGGCACTGGTAAAAGCCGTTACTTGAGGTTTTCAGCAACTTCTGATTTTAACTTAATAATCAGTTGCATTGAAATTATTTAGTAAATTAAGCATTTCTTTACCAGGAGCTCTTTATACTTCAAGTAATTTCTAATTATGCTACCTAATGAAGTAATTATATCATTAGTTAGGAATTTGTCAGTGTAGTAAGCCTTTTTTAAAAGAATAATAAAATGTGATGACGTTGTTTCCATAAAAAGTAACTATAAAACACATAAGCCATTAAAAATACTCGCCCAAATGTATGTCTACTTAGTCTATGGAGAGTGAATTTAAAAGAATCTTGCCCCTGCCTTTGTCTAGTCCTGATTCACGGTAGATTAATCAGATGGTTAAATGGAATCAAATACTCAGTCCTCTACTTTACTCTTATTTTCCATTTCCCGTCCCTGCACTGCAGGTGCCTTGAAGAATCAGAGTTACAATCAACTGGCCTAGGCACATGGCTTGATCTGTCAGTTCTTCCTTCTACCAGGAACCTTTGGAAATATCTAATCACTGGTGCTAGGAATCTAAAACCTGCCGGTGCTCCCCAAACCTGGTTAGTACAGAGGAAGCTACTGCAAGTTTGTTAAGATTCTTCCTAATTATTAAAAATTCCCACAAATAGACATATACCATGGCAAACTACACTTATGAAGCACTGTACAAAAGGCATCTGAAAATGGAATGAACTTTCCACCAATTTACTCTGCTAAAGAAAATGTTGTATTAGTCTGCACAGAAAATTGGCTATAGTTACTCCTCCTCATCCCTGTCCTATAAATGCTGCCAGTTCATTTAACTCATCAGCCAAAGCTGAATTAGGAGCCACCATCATTTCTGCTCTCACTTGTGCTTTTTCCAATATCATTATTACATAGCAATGCTTCTGCTGGGAGGTTCACTAGACTTGGCAAAGGGATTCTTAGATTGTGCACACTCATTAGCCAAACTGACTCATTTTGTAAATTTAGACATGTTTTTGTCTCTGGACTCAAGTCTTCTATTATTTAATAAAATAAAATATATTTATGAACATTTTCTCTTATTTTTAAGGTTTATTTATGTATTGAGAGAGAGAGAGAGAGAGAGAGAGAGAGAGACTGAGCATGAGTGGGGGAAGGGCAGAGAGGGAAAGAGAATCCCAACAGATAATCTCCATGCTGTAAGCACAGAGCCCGATGCGGAGCTCAGTCTCACCAGCTGTGTGAGCCTGAATCATGACCTGAGCCTAAATCAAGAATCAGATGCTTCGGGCACCTGGGTGACTTAGTCGGTTGAGCGTCTGACTTCTGCTTAGGTCATGATCTCATGGTTCGTGGGTTCAAGCCCCGCGTCGGGCTCTGTGCTGACAGCCAGCTAAGAGCCTGGAGCCTGTTTCAAATTGCATATCTCCCTCTCTCTCTGACTCTCCCCTGCTCATGCTGTCTCTCTCTCTCTCTCCTAGAAATAAATAAAAACATTAAAAAAAAAAAAAGATTCAGATGCTTAACTGACTGAGCCACCCAGGTGCCCCTATTAAAATTTCTATTTTAAAATTTCATTAGAATAGAATAGACCACTCATGATATTTCAAAAATATACTTAAATTTCTACTTCTGTTAGAAAACCCTTTATAGATCCTAAAATATCATAATACCTAATATTATGCAAATCATCTCTAAAAGAAAAAGAAAACACAGAATAACACTATCTTTAATTTTTCCAGCTGAGGTAAAGAGATCAAGAGAAGATATATAATATCATATTTACTGAGCAGTATATAGAGATTTTGGTGCCTCCATACCTGATATACATTAGGATGAAGGTTTTCAGAAGTATTCAACTAACAAACACCATAAGCACTGGAGTTCAATAATCTATCCTACTGAAGAGATTGTCAGATTGCTTTTGTAAAATTCTAATGTCTACTGATACTTTGTAGCCACTTAGGATTTTGTATTTAATTTTTTAAATTTTATAAATGTTTATTTTGGGAGGGACATAGAGCATGTGCACATGAGCAAAGGAGAGACAGAGAGAGGGGAGAGAGAGAATCCTAGGCAGGCTCCACTGTCAGCACAGAGCCCAGCATGTGGTTCAATACCAGAAACCATGAGATCATGACCCGAGCCAAAAACAAGAGTCAGACACTTAAGTAACTGAGCCATTCAGGTGCCTGTATATTTAAAATCATTTGCTTCAAATGATTATACTCTGTTATTTGGTGATTATTGGTAGTAAGCTCCAACTTCCATCTTTTATTTGTCTCTACTACATTTAAATTAATGAATTAATTCAAAATTATGTGCTAATATGCCTGAACTGTTCCAAGCACTGGGTATATTCTGATGTACAAATAGAATGCATTTCTCTTCACATTTTAATGAAGAGAAACACAATCAAGAATACAAATAGGTGTATATTGTGAGATTGTGACAGGGAGGAAATGTAACAGAGTTAGGTGACAGGTCTCTGGACAGCCAATGTGCTCAGGAAAGGTAAATTCTAAGCTCTAACCTGAACTGTGGGAGCAGCCAAGCAAAGATATGAGAGAAGCATTAAAAGCAAGGATAAAAGCAAATGCAATGATCTTTTTGCAAAAGAAACAAAAATGGGCTTGCAGTGTACCAGGCACTGATGGGGAGAGAGCTCACTGAAGTTCCATGAATAAAGAGCAGGGAGATGCGTATGAGGGGCAGAGGCAGAGAGGGGTCCCAGCATGAGAAATAAGTAGCAGCAAATGTTATTCCTGAAAAGATGTCAGTCCAGACTGTATTTTGTTAGACAACTAGACTTGCTTCTGTTTAGGCCCATACACCAGTCAAAGCAGTTAGTTAGGTAGTTTCACATACTACTAGCATCGAAAAAGACATCCCTATCCTTCACCCCTAATAGTGAACTTGAAAGAGGGTAAATAAATAAAATAAGAGCTCTCCAAGCACTAGAAATTGATGTCTGTAATGGCAACAGAATGATAAACCCGTCAGACGGATGGTCCGTCTGGATGTAAGAAATCTCCCCCAAAGAGGATGGATCAGCTGGGAACCTGCTGTGTGTGCTGATACTTACATGTTTAACTAGCTACATATCCTTCCACATGTGTCCTGATGTTTGAAAAGATGGCATAAGTATGTTTTAATTTTAGTTGCCCCCAGAGAATGCACGAGCATTGTAGGAAAAATTCACTTGTTTGCACATTATAAAAGGGACAAATGAAAGGTTGATTGGATTGAATTTCTGTGCTTTGGTTTTAACTACCTTTCTTATGCTTTTACTTTTTTCTCCTGTACAAAGCTCTGACAGATCAACCAAACACTGAGAGGAGGAAAAGAAAATTTTTAAGACAGAAACCTTATTGATGAATTCTTAGGACATTTCGAATATTAAGATCAAATAGTAATTAATTCTTTTGATATATTTTAAGAAGCATCATATGTGGAACATAATAAATGATGACCCCCCACAAAATTGAAGATATTTTTATTTTGTGTTTTGAGGGAGCCACTCCGACAGTCCCCAGATATAATATAGGCTCATGGCTGTTGTAACTTCAGAAAAGCTTTTTTATCATTAGCTGTCTTTTTTTTTTTCTATTATGATTTTTCACTGCTGTACCATTGCAATAGTAGAAAAAAAAACAAAACAAAAAAAAAAAAACCTGGAACTGCTCTTAACTCTGGAGCAGAGATAAAGGAAAGACTGCCACTTTACCCCTCAGACTCCCTACTCAATCTGCCGATTTGCAGAAGTGGGTTACCAGTTTCATTGCTAATGATGAGATCAGAAGATACAGTAGCTGCTCTCACTCCAGCAAGCAATAGTTAGACCCTGTCAAGGACATGATTTTCTTGAATTTTTCCAAAGGATCAAGCTATTAGTACTACTGCTAAATGCCAATATCAGAGAAGTTTTAAAAGCTATAGGGTGCTTTCCTTTTCCTTTAACCCCAAAAAGGAGCTGTTTTGCCCAGCCATAATTAAGAAGAAAAATACAGGACGTGGAAATTTTGTGAAAATATTCTACATAAATAATTTGATTGAATTGTTCATTTTTTATGATACCCAAAAGTAGTACTTGCTTTTCACAAACATTTGCCAGTATTTAATTCTTCCACTCATTCCAAGAAACCCTTCAGCAGCCATACTTGTGTGCCACCAAATTGTGAAAAAAAATAATGTTAGAAATTGACTTGTCCCTGCTGTACAATAGACTTTTTTGTTGTTTTTCAGCTTTATTGGGATAAAATTGACAACTAAAATTGTCATAGATTAAAAGTATACATCAACACTGTTTGATATACATATACACTGTGAAAAAGATTCCCATAACTGAGTTAACACACCCATTACCTCATATATTTACCTTCTGCATGTATGTATGTGCCTGAGAATACTTAAATTCCACTATCATAGGGAATTTTAATAATAAAATACAGTATTGTCAACTATAGTCATGATGTTACACATTAATCTTCAGACTTCATTTATCTTATGATTGAATGTTTGTATACTTTTACCAGAACCCCTCTATTTTCTCCACCCCCCAATCCTTGCCAAAACCATTCTATTGGTTGGACATTTTTTGTTGTTTAGATGCCACTTGTAAATGATACCATGCAATATCTTGTTTCTCAATTGGCTTATCACACTTAGAATAATGCCCTCCAGTCTCATCCATGTTGTCTCAAATGTCTTATTTCTTTTTTAAGGCTGAATGATATTCAGGGTGTGTGTGTGTGTGTGTGTGTGTGTGTGTGTGTGTGTGTGTGTGTGTGTGTGTGTGTGTACACGACATTTTCTTCATCCATTCTTCCATCAATGTAAACGTAAGTTGTTTCTATACCTTGGCTAATATGAATAATGGTACAATAAATATGGGTGTGCAGATATCTTTTCAAGATCCCAATTTCATTCTTTCTGGATGTATACTCAGAAGTGGGGTTGCTGGATCATATGGTTGTTCTATTTTTTTTCCATTTGAGGAAGATCCACACTGTTTTCTATAGTGGATGCATCAGTTTACATTCCCAGTAACAGTGTACGAGGGTTCTTTTTTCTTTTAGATGCTTGCCAGCATTTATTATCTCTTCTCTTTTTGATGATAGGTATTTTAACAGGTGTGAAGTGATACTGTATTGTGATTATGATTTGTATTTTCCTGATGCTTAGTGATATGGAGCCCCTTTGTATGTACCTTTTGACCATCTGTGAATCTCCTTTGAAAGAAATTTCATTTTAGTTCCTCTGCCATACCCTGCACACATGTAGCTACGCACTGAAGAACATGCAGAGCAGTTCTGTCTGAGAGAAATGCAAAAACCAGTTGAATGCCTCCTACACACTGGGAAAACTGACAATATATCCACACTGAAACCAGTAGAAAAAACTGAGACACACCCTCACCATAAACCTCACCCATGGCAGAGTGCAGTAGAGTAGTGAGAGGGAACCTCAAATCCTAGCTTCTCCCCGGAATGCATGTATTTTTTAAAGGCATCAATAAGAGATAACAATAACACTGAAATCCCTCAGTTTTTGTATCTGGATGCCTACTGGGCAGCTTCTCTTTGTTTGAAAACAGCAGGCAAATCAAACTCAATAGGTCGAAAACAACTCCAAAAATTCCACTCTTTGTGAATGATTCCACCACCCACACAATCCCCATCTCCCACCAGACATTTGCCAGTCATCTTAGATTCTTTCTCTCTTTCAATCCATGTGTAGACAATCATTATATTTATTTTTTCTTTTTAAATTTTTTAGTACTGATTTTTGAGAGGAGCCGAGGGGCAGAGAGAGAGGGAGACAGAATCCAAACCAGGCTCCAGGCTCCAAGCTATCAGCACAGAGTCTAAGGCAGGACTTAAACTTACAAACCCCAAGATCGTGAACTGAGCCAGAATCAGACACTTAATCTACTGAGCCACCCAAGTGCCCCAAGACAATCATTATATTCTAATTATGTCATCAACATATTCCACAACCCATTTATTTTGCCATAACTATGGGTTAGGACTTCAGCATCTCTTTCCTGGACCTCTTTTTTTGGAGTCTTATCTGGACTTCCTATTGATAAACATAGTACCTTTGAGGACAAATGAGGCACTGAGGATCCAATAAAGATCAATGAGCTGTAGCCTGAGAAGTAGTGACTGTGGTGGGGAAGAGAAAGAGGTCACAATAATATAAACATGTAATCATCTAGTGGAGTCCTAAGTGTCATTGAGTTAAATACAAAGGATGCATTCAGTGTTTAAGAAAGGGTCACCCAAATCTGTCTATTCTTGATGATTTTTGTTTGCATTCATGAGGGAAAAAAACCCTCTACCCCTCTACCTTAAATTAAATTCTCTGATGGTAGACCCATTGCTCAAACTCACATTGCCTGTAATTCTCTGAAAGAAGCAAGATTGAGCATCAGTTATGAGTATGGACTTGGATGGCATAGTCCCTGTGCTGCATATTTCAGCTTTAATGCTTATCAGATGTGTATCTTTGAACAAAGTACCTGTCTCTTTCTTCCAGTTTAAAATGAGTGAGGGGCGTCGGTTAAGCGTCCGACTTTCGCTTGGGTCATGATCTCGCGGTTCGTGGGTTCGAGGCCCGCGTCGGGCTCTGTGCTGACTGCCAGCTCGGAGCCTGGAGCCTGTTTCAGTCTGTGACTCCCTCTCTCTCTGACCCTCCCCTGCTCACGCTGTCTCTCTCTCTCTCTCTCTCCTAGAAATAAAGCATTAAAAAAAATAATAAAAAATAAAATAAAATGAGTGAACAGTGTGCCTTCATGGTGTTAATGAGAAATTTAAAAAAAATCATATATATAAAGTTTTGAGCATAGGGCTGTGTAATGGCTGGGTCTTAGTACCACCACCACCAATCTTGTAAGAGAAACGAACACTTCTGTTTTAAGGGATTAGAAAACCCTATGTGAACAGATTTCCGTTGGTTAGAAACCATACTCCTCCCCTACTTTGTTTAACTATCAAATGTCTACTCATCTTTCTAGACTCAAAATTAATTATCATTGGCATTTAGAGTTGGAGGCTTGAGTAAGATTGACATTGGTTTGATTATGTATGAGATACAATATACACTAGATACGGAGTCCTGGGTAAATTTATTTTTTGTGAGTCTGTTACCTTATCTCTATGGATAATATTCCTTAGCTCTTATAGAATGACAAGAAACAAGATAATACGAAAAGATGCTGTCCCAGGGGCGCCTGGGTGGCTCAGTCAGTTTAAGCGTCTGACTTCGGCTCAGGTCATGATCTCATGGTTTATGGGTTCGAGCCCCGTGTCGGACTCTGTGCTGACAGCTAGCTCAGAGCCTGGAGCCTGTTTCAGATTCTGTCTCTCCCTCTCTCTCTGACCCTCCCCTGTTCATTGTCTCTCTCTTTCTACCTCTCTCTCTCTCTTTCTGTCAGAAATATCTAAAACATTAAAAATTTTAAAAAAAGAAAAAGAAAAGATGCTGGCCCAGTAGCCCCTCAGTTAATTTCCATTAATGTAAAACTAGGCAGACTTTGGTTGTGTTTCTACCATATCTATCTTGGCTATGTTATGTTTCATTATTAAGTTTTGCATGTGTTTGCTTTTTTACATTTCTCTTTATACATGTAAGCTCCTTTTGGATAAATCTGTTCTTTTCTCTTATTTCATCTTCAAAACATAGATAGTTTTTGAACGCAGTGGGCATTCAGTAAGTGTTTGATGAATGAAGACATGTATATGGTAAAATATGGGAGAATTTATATTTTTTATTGCTTTTATTTCTTTGTAAGAGAAGTCCACTTTTATTGTAACCATATATTGATAAGGTTAAAAGAGTCTCTAGAGCCTGATGGAGCTTTGAAATCTTGCTTTCATAAGGAGCATAGAAGTTACTTGACAAGTTCTTTTCATATACTAAAGGAGATAAGAATTTGATTTTTTTGCGGGAGAGAAATATCTGTAAAATAAAGGAGAGGAGCACATGGGGAAGAAAACATATCTTAGTCGATACCAAGGCAATAATGGGACTTTGGGAAAAAAGACATGCATTTTCTAATTAGGAAAATTTTGAAGTTGAGAGCTACTACCTCTGTGATGCTAAGCCAATTTGAGTAAACTCTAAACACGAATTCATGAAATGCTGTGTGGGAAATGATGCTAGTAGAATGTGATGAAGGGGCCAGAGTGTACATATGTGTTAGCTCCTGAGCCCTATGTGGTAGCTCATCTTGGGTGACCAAACAGCTGGTGTCTTAGTTTAAAAAAAGAAAGGGAATCAGTCACAGAACAAATAGTCGTTTTATGGCTCTTCCTAGAGAACGTGCCCAGGTAGAGAAAAAAGGAAGAGGACAGTGAATACAAATGCTTTAAGAATCTCTACAAGGAATAAAGACCCACTATCTTCTGATAGTTGATGAATTGTCAGCAGGTATCCCTGATAAGTTCTTTGTTATGTTATTTAAGGAAGAGTCACTAAAAGGTCATAGAAAGGGACTACTTTTTTTTCCAAAAGCAGATGGCCTTTGTATAATATTAGAGAGTCAATATATGTATCAAAACCTGAAGCTTGTAAGTCTTTACCTTATTGAAATCCTTAACAATTTCTCCTAATCTCTCTCTTTAGTGGGGTTTAAACACCATTATTTTTTTTAACAAATATTTACACTTACCTACAGATAGGAAGAAAGGAGACCTAGAAGAATGCTAGATACCCTAAATGAGTCAGTCTAGAATGATTTTTAGTTGTAAGTAGTTAGTAAAATATTTTTAAAGTGATAATCTATGTTTAGATAACTAAGAATTAACATTTCTATTTATCTTATTAAAAATTAGGAATTATTCTCTTTTACAACATACACTATAACAATGGCTGTCTTAAACAATGATAAAAATAGTTTCTACTTAGTATATCCATTTTTACTTTTTCTATTTTGTTGGAAAAGATAAGTACCTAAAAAGGGATAGTTAATTGGATTGTTCCTTGTTACTATATGACAAGCAACCAGTTAAACATTAAGGGATTTATAAATAAAGGTTAAAGAAAATATATTCCCTTACCAATTAGAGAAAAAGGATCAAAAGATAAGAATTTGAACATTGTGAACTTTTAAAGTGTAACTTGTAACATCTAAAAAAAAAAAAAACAACGAATGATATAATGAAAAGAATAGGATTGAAATATATTTGTGTCTATTGTCCACAATGGCCCAGTCACTTCCAAGTAATTGGGTCATTGTGTAGGCACATTTGGGGTCAGTGGTCTGAAAGACTTACAGTTTGATAGCCTCTCCCTTTTCTTCTCTTAACCATACCTTCACTCTCATGCCACACATATGTGTGTAGAATTAAATATCAATAAGTGGTTCAGTCGTGGTGAAATTATTACTTTGCTTAATTGCAATTGTCAATACCAAACAATGAACAGAAAAGCAAACAAAAAAATAAAGATGAATTGAAAAGAGAAAGCAATGCATTGGAGCCTTGCTATAATATATTTAGTATATCTTATTTTCGTTTAAAGCTAGGTTGACTTTTTTATTTTTTAAATTTTTTTAATGTCTTATTTATTTCTGAGGGAGAGAGAGAGAGAGCGAGAGAGAGAGACACACACAGCATGAGCAGGGGAGGGTCAGAGAGAGAGGGAGACACAGAATCAGAAGCAGGCTCCAGGCTCTGAGCTAGCTCTAGTTAGCACAGAGCCCAATGAGGGGCTCGAACCCACAATCCATGAGATCAGGATGGGTCAAAGTCAGATGCTCACCCGACTGAGCCACCCAGGTGCCCCTAGGTTGACTTTTATATATATCATATGTATTATTTATATATATTTATTATATACATATATTTATATTTATATATATAAAGTTTATATTAGATATATAAAGATAATGTAATACAACTGTAGTAAATTTATGAAATTAGAAAATAAAAATATGTTAATCAATAAACCTATAATTATAATCCATCTAACCCAGTGATTATATAATATTGATATTTTTCCACTGTGTTTTTAGAAATTCCTCCTAGTGTTTACATAGCTGTGAACATAATAATATATAATAGATAATATATTCCTATAAATACACATACATTTTAATGTATATTTTGATTTTTAAATCAAAGCATTATACATTTTATATATATATATATATAATCAAAACATATATATATGGTTTTACTTTTAAACCATAGTTCTGATGGCCTGTCTCATGTTTTAGGTTTGTATCAAGGTTTTCCTAAATTAGTCCCTCTCTTTTGAACAGGTTACTTTCATTTTTTTTTTTTTTTAACTTTCTTATTCATCTCACTTTTATAGATGCCTATATCATGTAAGATTTTACTAATTTTTGGCTTTCAAAATTTTACTAGGGTAATTTATAGAATTGGAAATAACATTCAAGACTATGAACATTGCTATGTTGTTTCTTTCACATTGCCAATATGTTTCCCCAAAGGTTTATGTGTGTCATAATATTTTTAACAAAAATGTAGGTTAACATGCTTTAAATACACTCAATTTAAATACTTTTGTGGTACATATTAATTGGTTAAGATATTTCAATTATACAATTTTTAGTAGCAAGAAAAGTGTATTTTGAAAAGAAAAAAATGTATTTCCAGAGTATTGTAGAATTAGGTAAAATTCAAAACAATATCTATAGCTTTCAACCTATTTAGAAATTGCTCAAATATAATTAATGGCTCTTTGATTACCCCAGATACCAAACATCCTGATATATTATTTATATTTTCAGTTTAGGAATAAAAAATAAATTTGTTATTTTATTATTAGACATTCTCAAAAGAAAAAAAATATATTAACTAAAATATTTACCGATATAGAAAGGGCCTCTCTATTCTGGGCATTTGAAAAAATATATTAACTAAAATATTTACCTATATAGAAAGGGCCTCTCTATTCTGGGCATTTGATGGTTTATTTTTGTAACAGTAATCGATTATAAATTCAAAGGTTATTCAGATCCTAAATGCTTATCATTGGTAAATACATTGCCAAACTCCAATTACATAGACAAAGATTCCAGGTAGTATATAAGAATATCAATTATGAAATTGGGAGAAAATTAAAGATTACCTACAATTACCAAAGTTCATGATCAACAATTCTTAATTTATTAAAATCAGTTAGCTAAAAATTAAGGTAAAGATAAAAAGATTATCTTTAACTTGTTATAGGGTAAATAAAGACATTTCTACCCTGAAGGTGAGCATCTGGCAAAGAAGACATGAGGTTTGTACTCCAACTATCTGTGGTTCCACAGCATTAGTTCCAAACATCATGCCAATGTAAGCCACTTACAGTCGAAAATCAATTTCTTTAAGGAGTCTCTGGAACAAATCCAAATTCAATTTGAAAATTAAAGAGTGCATGGTCATGGCAACACTAGACAACTGAAGGGTGATGGAAGGAAGAGCAGGTTGCATTGATTGTCTGACCCATATTGAAAAGGCAACATGCAAGTCATAATTCTACAAGGTATAAACATTGATCTCTAGAAAAAAGTTCTTAAAGGCAGAGTAAAAGTATGCCATGTAACTCATTGTGTTTCTTTTTCTCTGGCTGCTCTTTCTCCATGAGCAGGTCAATAACGATAGCAATTTTCTCTTAGGAAATAGAGACTCAGTCCCTCCCTGGTGACTGGACTTTTCAAAATAAGAATTCAAGTCAATGAAACATATGTAGCTGAAAATCATCCTGAAGAAAAACATCAGCTATTTTAATAACATATTAAGTGTGTTTTTCTTTCTGTGCAGAGCTCAGTACATAGACTGTAATGAATCATAGTATTTTTATGACCAAAACATTATATATATGCCATTATCTATCTATCTATCTATCTATCTATCTATCTATCTATCATCTATCTATCATCTATCTATCTATCATCTATCTATCTGTATTTATGTGTGTTGGTGAATAAATATGTGTACATGTATGTTTGCCTGTAATTATAGTCATTCATCAACATGTTATTAATGGTTGTCTCTAGCTTGGAAAATTATGAGTATATATATATGATATATACCATATGTAACATGTAATATATGTGTGTGTATACACACTTCAGTTCTCCAACATGTAAAAATATACACATTTTCTTCTATCCATGCATATACTCACATTTTTAAAAAGAATGAGATATGTGTATAATAATCATTTGCTTAAATGAATCTGTTTCTTTAGCTTAATATTAAAATACATAAACCTATCCTTACCTTAAAGCTTTATCTTTAAAGAGAACAGTGACTTAAAAAAATCTTTTTTTAAGTACTTGATAAGCTGCTCAAGAAAGCATAATAAAAACTCAATGAGATAGTTAAGATTGCATGATTCCAAAAAGGAAGGCCTAAATCAATGTTGGTGTTTTATAGCTTGTATTCTGAATATAACTGAACAACCAAATTCTCTTGTTCCATCAGTGTACAAGAAAACAAGATCCTAATTCAATTGTCATAGAAACTGGAATCTTGCTATGAAATTAGAGTACATATATTAATCATGAAATAGTAAAAATCCCACAGAAAAGGTAAAAAGACTTGAATGATTACATAGAAAATTGGGGTACAATCAAAACTTGAATTATGCAGTGTTTTTGCTTCTCACTGAGGTCATGCATTAGAGGTAATTCCCATAGTCATTTAAGATTAAACCATAGATCTTGAGGGAAGGATTATTTGTTGATCTATTCATGAAGTGTGTGTGTGTGTGTGTGTGTGTGTGTGTGTGTGTGTGTGTGGTGTGTCAAATCAGAGAAAAGACTTTTTTTTGTTGTTTATATCTCTGTGCTTGCTAACAGAGTACCTGAGAATTTAAAGAATTTCTGAATGAAATAAAATTTTAAAGCTTGAAGTTTCTCAAGAAAGCAGTTACTTAAAATAGCTTTCTTATTCATTTGCCATAATACCTGCCAGTCTATCATTAGAGATTCATTACTTGGGAACTGATGTTACCCTCTTCAGATAAATTCTTTGGTAAAATACAACTAAGTAATGTGATAAGGTATTTTTGACTAATCATATAATGAGAACTGTCTTTTCAGAAATTTTACTATTTATCACAGGTACTATAGAATGATAAAAATTTTGGAATAAACGTAGAATTACAGAAAGTTATAGAAAGGATTCTAGTTTACAAATTTGCAGAAAACCAACTTTATGCATTTGGGTTTAATTAAAAAGACATTTTACATAACTTTCCCACTGTTTTCTGATGATATTTAGTTAATTCTGACACTATTGACTTTTAACTTTCTGGAAAGAAGATGGAATGTTTTTAATGCATAATTCTATTATATCACTATTATTCACTTTCCCACCATTGGAAACATATACTATCTCTTTTCCTATTGTATACTTAATTGCACATTTCTTATCTTTTGGCACATAATTCATCTCCATGCATAATTCTCCTACCAAGTTAAACGATACTTATCTTTGATTATTCACCAACTCTGCCTTTCTGAATTCATTTTTGGCCACCCTCATGTGCATAGAAAATGTAGTATAGTGAATGACAATTCATTGGTATTTTGGGAATATTCTCTTTAAATATCTCATATGAACAATACCAGGTAAAACGATGGACTTTCTTGGAAACTTTATCCTGGTTAATATAATACCAATATTTCAAATGTCAGTAGAAGAATCATGACACATTTTCTTCAGGCTTTTGCGAACATCACATCAATAGACCATTTTCTCTCTGAAAATAGAACTCTGTCATGACATTGTCCTATTGTCTCATTATACACGCCACTGCTGTGCTTCCGTCTGTTGGATCTTAACATAAAGTCAGTGGGAACCATAAGAGATTCAGAAATTTTATAGGAACACATAGGTGATGAATGAGTTTGGAAATTAAAAATAATATAGAAATACCTAGAAAATATCTAGACTAAAATTGATTCATAAGCTGACCTGGTAGATAAATCTTTGCACAAGAATTAATGAATAACGTATGTTCCAAATTGAACTAACTGACCATTCGTTAGTAACTAGTCAGACATCTTTTCTTGTTTGCCTATATATGTTCTTCAAATATGGGTTGATCATACTCACTGCACAAGCATAGATTTTTAACTACATCACTTATTTTCTACTTCATCAAAAGTTCCCCTGCATTTAAAGAGAATCAAGGATTTCTACATGGATTAAGGTAATGTCAGCATAGGAAAAAAAAAAAAAGGTAGAAGATTCAAACCTATCTGCTTCATTCAGGCAAAAATATGAAATGGTTAAGAAAATGAAGCTCAGTGTCAAATTGCTCTTTTATGATTGATACTGATTATTTCAACATTGATTGAGATCTATTTTCCACACGTCCATTACTTATAAAACTGATAACTATATACAGCTTCTAGTGTTACAAGAAAACTCAAGCCACTTTGTTCAGCCAGGAAACATGCATAACAAATCCTTTACTCTGGGTACAGAGTAGAGAAGGAATTCCCAGTTCATTATTCTATCAATTCTCTGATCTTATTATTTCTTGTTCTTCTCAGTAGTTTCCAATTTTGGTTATATATATTTTTCTGCCTTTTCTTTATATACTTTCTCTTTGTTCTCTCCGTGTGTGAATTTGTGAAGTGCCCTCAAGGTACATACCCACCTTTAGATATTCAATTCAATTTCATTATGTTTGTAGATTTCACTCTAGAAATAATAAAGTCTGCCGCATGTGGTGGAACAATAAACTTTTCACTTTCTGGTGCACTCAGAGGCATGAATGTGACTATTCTTTTTTCACCTGTCTTAAGCAGCTACAGTTTTTATTTCGAAGTTACCAAATTTAAATTCTAAATGCTGTGGAGTGGAGAGGTTGGGTTACCCTGAGTAAAAACTATGTACAAAATGTCTAAATTTGGAAGTGACAAAAGTGCATTTATATGCGTTGCTGGGGGGAAAATGCTGCAAGCAAAAATACATTTAGTCTTCATACTTTCACTCCACAACATGTAAATATTTCCTTTTTATAGATGCCATATTCTGCCAAATGGCAGGATATTGGCACTTGAACTGAAAATTTTCTGGAAAGCAAACATTCTTTCTGAGTGCTTCAGATAGAAAGTAGCAACAATACTTGACATACATAATTGCCATGTATGACCGATATTTCTTTACATGTGGAGACCGGTAAGAAGGAATGTATGCATTTTCTATTGTTAGTGTCATTTACTCAAAAGCCTTTAATAATCATAGAGTACATTTTATAAGCTCCAGTGGGAAAATGAGGTTAATAACATGGAGTCATGAAGTCAATCTACTCACTTTCTAACGGGAGAGAGAAGCATATAAGCATGTGCTTACAAGTTTATAATATGCACTAAAATAGAGTTGTATATATACACAGTGAGAACAGACAGAAGTATGTAATTGTTTTTGACAAGTATGAACTTCACACGGACATGGTAGTGCTGCCTTAAAGCACAACAGTGTGCATGAAAGGTGGCGAGCTGAGAAGGATTATTCTGGCAAGGAGAGGTGGTGCAGATGACAACTCTTGTGGGGGAGTTCTACTTCAGTACTCTTTCGGATTTCTTTGGTATCCCTTTATTCCCTTCAAATGAGGCAAGTAGATAGATGAAATGATCAGAACAGAAGGAACGGTGTGGGGAGGGGGAATAATGTCATGGCAGTTTAACAGAATTTTATTTTGTCGCAATCCACAGAGGACGTAAAGAGTTCTGACTAGAAAATATTTTGGATGGATGACAAGCAGAAGTCATTGTAATTCTTTTTCAAATATCTTCTAGTTCCTCTTTGATTATACATGTGTGTATGTTGGTATGTATAAAATATATACAATATCCCATATCATATATAATAAAAATATTTTTATTCATATACAAGGGAAGCTTTAATGACACCCTTAATAGAGACAGGTTCAAAAAGGGAATGGGTTGTGCTCTGTTCTTCCTTGGTTTCCTAACCTTTATTCAAGAATTCATCTGGCAAATGAGAAAAGCTTGAGCACAAATGACAACAAAGGGAATATATATACTGATCTTTGATTTTTGTCTTCCTCTAAAGAGACATCAGTGAAAGCATAGGAAAAGAATTTTGACTATGACTTGGGGAAAAGAAACACAAAATTCTTCATATACACGGAAACTTGGTGCCCATTCTTAGGTCTTTCTTTTCTTAGAGTGAGAGTCTAGCAGTTGGGTATTAAATTCAGTTCTGCAGTCCGTGTGTGTCTACCGTATCTATTTATGTTGTAATTGCATCTTCACAACAATGCCATGAATCCTAGAATATAATGAAACTAGACCAAAAGGGTTTGGCTCAAAACAAGCTATCTTAGAATCCCATAATTTCAAGCATTTCTTTAGAGTAATTTTCATACATAGAGCAACTGGAAAAAAAAGGTCATTTGCTACACCCCACACCTTGTGTTGCTGATCCAGATGCACAGCATAACTTCCTCAGTACCTAAGGGGAAACTATACACAGCACTGTATGCAAGGGAACAAGCTTAGGAGCTGATTTTTATTTTCTTTTTAATTTGTTTGTTACTCCCTAGACTTCTCTTCCCATCTTATATATTAATTTAAGGTGATGGTTAATATTTCTTTAGCCATATGTGGATGTTGTCCATGTTACTGATTAATCACATTATAACATACATCTAAATTCTATGCTAAATAATAACAACTTGGTATCTGATTAAGTAAATAATATTATAGACCTGTGGACAACACATGCTATATTCACCATCATTCGATTTAAACATTAAGCACAATGATTTATTTTAAGCATTGAATAAATAAAAATAGGTTAACAGTATATATTATCTCTGCCTCCTATACTATAATATTGGGGTAACATCTAACTATAAGAAAAGTGAGTGTGCAGCCAAGAGAAACTCTGGAGGAAAACAAGAAGATGTGCTGGATTTCTCATCAGTGTAAACAGTAAATAGAAAAATTTCATGAGTTGCCGTTTGTAATGGTGTTCATTTCAACAGAGGGGCCACAAGTCTTTCTTTTAGAGAGTCCCTCACTTTGGAAAACTATTAGATTACAGGAAAGTTGCAAAGATTTTAGAGAGGTTTTCTATACACTCTTCACCCAGATTCAGTTTTCTCTGACATCTTCATCTTCCACTACCGAGTTCCATTTGTCAAAATTGAGAAACAATTATTGGTATATTACTCCAAACTTTATTCAAATTTCACCAGTTTTCCCATTAATGTCCTCTTTCAGTTCCACACAGGACACCACATTGCATTAAGTCATCATGACTCTTCAGGTCCCCTGGTCTGTAAGAGTTTTCAGCCTTTTTTTTTTTTTTTTTTCTTTTTAATGACCTTGACACTTTTGAACAGTACGAGCCAAGTATTTTGTAGACTATTCCTCACATTTGGTTTGTCTGATGTCTGTCCTGTGATTCATCTGGGGTTTTCAGAGTTTAGAAATCATACATCAGAGATGAAGTGCCCTTCTCATGCCGTCACACCATATCATGGCATCCACATGACATCACTGATGATGTAACTTTGATCACCTGGCTAAGGTATTGTCTGCCAGATTTCTTCACTGCAAAGGCACTATTTCCCCTTCCTACTCTATTATTTGGGAGTGACTAAGTCTGGCCAATACTTAGGGAGATGGGGAGGGGGGGAGGTGTTTAAGCTCCATTTCTTTGAGGAAGGAATGTCCACATATATTATTTGG
Organism: Proteles cristata cristata; assembly: GCA_017311185.1. Taxonomy (NCBI): domain Eukaryota; kingdom Metazoa; phylum Chordata; class Mammalia; order Carnivora; family Hyaenidae; genus Proteles; species Proteles cristata. Next base: position 182,099 of record JAESUZ010001351.1, read on the forward strand.
AATTGTTCTGTAGGAAAAATTTGTCTGTTGTTTCTTATTTATGTATTCATTTATTTGTTATTTATTTATATTAATTTGTAGATTTTTATTTTATACTTTGATTTATAAATCAATACTGTATTATAGATTTTTTTAATCAAATTGTCTCAGCTTTGACCGCTAAAATTCCCTCTTATTGGTTCCTGTGCCACTTTGATATGTCCTTCTCCTCCTCCTCCTCCTCCTCCTTCTTCTTCTTCTTCATTTCTTTACATTCCAGTGTGATCATTGCTCCAGAATCATTTTATAGTCTCCCAGTCCCAGCCCTAGAATCAGCCATTTCTCCATGTACTCTTGGTTCCTTTGGTCAATACATATTTAATAACAAAGTTATTTAAAAAGTTATCAAAACATAAAGTTATTTCTTCTCTAAATATATCCAAGTTAACACCTACCGCTGTGTATTTATCTGACATTGACTCACAAGTGGTTTAACTATCTAACTGTTATCTGAAAGTGGTCACCTCATCTGTTTCTTGATTTATTCTAAATATTTGCACTTCTTTATGTATATCTTGGCCCCTATGAACTGATACAACGGTTTTACTCTGCAGTTCTAAACCTAGGTTTCGTTTTAAATCTAATATTGTTCATCATTTCACTTTCTAAACATAGTTCTCTCAGGTGGCTTATTGAGAAGACATTACTTCTGTAAATATTTTTGTTTCCATAACCTTTTAGAACAAACACCCAATAAAGGCATATAAAATTGTTTTATGATTAATGCATGTTCTGTGGCCTCAATATTTTATGGGAGAGATGAAAATCCTGCCTCGAGTGGATGCCAATGCTCATTATGACTCAGGCTATTTCTCTTGCATTTTATTTCAAGACTGTGCAATGGAAAGTCTGAAACAGTACATGTAGGTGATTCATACTCATTAGCTAGGGGAGAGTTCAGTGAAAGCCCACACTCTAGACATTAATGTCCACAGTAATATTTAAATTTTTCTTTCTGATGAAAAGAGTAGAGTAACTATACTACATTATTAAATTCACATTCCCTGAGATATTGAGAATCCTTTCTGTCAATATTACTAAACCTCTGCATAGATATATCTTATGTCTGCCTCCTAGAAATAGGTATTTCTTTATGTATTTCTTTATGATAAGATATTTTAGAAATGATCGAGATCAGATGATTATGGTTGATTATGTGTGAATGCTAAATAGATTTTAGCCATTAAAGCTCATTTAAAATCTACTAAATTCACCATATGAAAGTAAGATGAAAACATACTCATCTGTCTCACACAATATATGATATTTATCTGAAATAACTATTGTATGATTCCATGTCCCAAAGTACACATGTAGCTTTCAATCACATACATTATTTTCCATATATGACAGTGCGGATGCTGGCTGTGCATTTGAAAATAATATTTATTTTTAGGGAAGAGCAAAAACATACTTGTAAAAATATTCTTTTGGAGAAAAATGCACAGAGTCATACAATTCTGCAAGCAGTTCGGGAGGTACAGGGCCGTGGATTCATGAGTCTAATCCATTGGCCCCAGCCGAAGAGCGCTACTACAGGTGTCCTGATGGACAGCTCCTTTTCTCCTTCTGAGACTGTCATAAGCAGCACCCATGTAAACTGCTTTCTGATGACCAATGTCCTCAAACCTGTGTTGAGTCCATGAAGCTTTGGAAATTTATCTATGACCCTTAACAGATTGAAACTAGAGAAGACTGCCTCCACCCTGGCTCCCAGAGAGTTTTGAAAACTTGGAAGAATACTCTAATTTACATGGCTTCACCATTGCTGGTCTGCTAAGAGTCTCCAGTAAGGTTTTGTACTGATGTTTTTGTCTATGAAATTGGGAATCCATTAGTTTCTTAATGAAGGATATTTTCTACATGTAGACCTCAGCTTAAAGTAAACCTGAACAGGACCTCTCCCTAGGCTTTTAGGCCATTTCCCAGACCTGGCTTGTTTTAGATTAAATGGTATATACAGAGATGTGTGAGAGAGAAGAGGCGATACCAACAGGCCAGGCTTTCTGGATAGTCCATTGTCTTTTCCCTATCTGCCGTATGAAACTTGCCTACCTAATTTGATTACTGTTGGAAGGCAAGTAAATGACGTTTATTTTTAATGGTGTCTCTTTTCCTCCACCCTCAGTTGGGATGATAATAACAACAAAAAACAATCTATGTCCAATTAAGACAGAAAGGCCTCTGTGTAGACATACTGAATGGCCTAGCCAATTTGTAGCAAATTCTATAAAATAAGCATCCAGTCCGTGTTGTATGTGATCTTTGCCGATGACAGACCAAGGTTTAGAAAGAAAGGTCCCCCACTCTGTCCCCAGTACAAACTCTAGAGATTGGAATTAATGGAGCTAATATGCCTCAATCACTGTTAGTAGGACAAACACTCCTAGGATCTATGATAGAGAGGCAGTTCCTAAGCAACCAGCCCCAGTTGTGATGTAAGTAGTATCCTTGGGACAAAGTTCACTTGTCCAGACACCCAGGCCTATGAAGTCTGTGCTGTGTATCTATGTGTGTCTCTGCATTGCAGAATAAGGAAGATATGTTGGAGCCACGCTTACTTTTGCAACAACCAAACAGTGTGCAAATATTCTTATCATTTGAGTGGCCCAAACAGTCTGTATTACTGTAACCTACAACAATTGAAAAAACAGAGCTAAATATAAAAGTGAAAAGTGGAAAAGAAAAAAGAAGAAAGAGAAATAGAAGTAATGAATACAGATTTTCAAAGTAACCAGGCATACTTTCAAGATAGGAATTGTAAGAAACAGAGTCTGAACAAGAAAAACATTTAAAGACTTAGAGCATAGCTCCATTTTAGGAGGAGGAAAACCAGAGTGAACCTAGAACTCCTTTCAAACTTCAGTTCACCCCAGGGAAGTGGTGGGCGAAGTAAAATCCCTGGCCTCCTACCAGGATTCCCATTGTGCAGTTTAATTTCCATATAAAAGACTCCTTTGTGCTCTGACTTCAAGTTTTGGGTGAACATGCTCTTTATGTCATTCTTAATATTAGCTGACATGTTCTTCATGCACCTAACAGCTGGTGCATTAACAGAAAACCTTGATTGAACTGTAAATGATCTTTATACCTTTTTACTCCACAAGTTATAACTAATGTAGAAACTCCATAGTATGTGAGCACTTAATTTTCAATAGCCTGTCTCACAGAAAAGTCTAGAATAAAAAAAAACAACAGCAGCTTTAGGCACACAAAGAGGGAATATGTGGTCTGCAGGTCAGAGGGTAAAATGGACTTTGAAGTCAAAGTTGGTCATCTTGAGCAATGTCACACTGAATTATCATTTTTATCCCTTTTCCTGAGAAGTAAGCATTGGGAAAGATCTAAATGTCTATTTTAGGATATTCTTCTCACTGAGGTGGTCAAAGTATTTATATGTCTTGTAAAATAGTATGAAATGTTTGGTCTGAAATGGATTATGCACACATAAAATATATAGTAGTGAGACAAGGATTTGTTTGGATAATTAAACTTATTTAAAAGTTTTCTCCAATAATAATCATCATGGGCATATTTTAACAGAATACTTTTCAGCCTTAGTTATAGTCAGATGATTTCCTTCTTATAACTATATTTTGGCAATGTACATATTTTTTCTTTACTGAACCAGCAAACAGGTTAAATCTCTCTCTCTCTCAACACACACACACACACACACACACCCCAAAGAAATTCTTGAGTAGTTGTATCTGCCTTTTATTTCCCTGTCATTAACTTCTGACAATTTCCCAACTTAAGAGTAATCTATGTACAGACTTTTATCAAAAGCTGGACAGGTTTCTTAACCGTACAGAGACTAAACAGGGTTATTCTATTATTAAGCAACTCATGGAGGATATTAATGAGTGCAAAGTGTTGCACAGATGCCATCAAACAAAGTGACCAGAAAGCAAGAAACAATAGGAATGACAAAAAGGAAACAACCAAGCACAACACTTAGTTAGACAAATGAGGAAGCTGAAAGTCACAGCCAAGAAACAGATGAGTAGGCAGAGAAAGAAACAAATGAGCAATAATACAAAACACACAGGCCACAGAGGCATGTCTGAGATAATGGAGGCCAGCTGTATATTTTGAAGACACAACAGGAGAAGAATTTAATACAAAACTTTGAAATAGCTTCAAAATGATTGCTGTAAGCACAAAGATCAGAAATAGATTCATTATCATCATCATCACCAATAGCAAACTTTGATGGAAGACACTGGCCACTGTGCTGGTGGGGTTTTAAAATGGGCTTCTTTCACTTTCTTGGACAAAAAAAAATATGGTCTAATCTAGCAAACAGCAGTAAATTGTATTCTAATTTAATATGCTTAGCTGGAAAGCAAGAGCAGTTCCTAACTCAGACTGAAACAGAAGCAAAATTCTAATTTCCCAAGAAGTGACTATGTGTATTTGCAAGTACTTTTGTGAAACTCAAGAGGAAATGGACTCTCCATCATTAGAAGCATATAATTATCAGCTGAATGAATCCTTGGCAGAGAAGTCAGAGAGGTTTAAAAATAATAATGATAATAATATTAATGATGGCTTCCATTTTCAAATTTCAAGCATTGTGATTATAGCAGCTGAGTTTTAAGTGTCTTTCAATCTGGAGAGTCTAACACTGTATATGAAGACTATTTGTCATTCTTTTGTAAATATCACCAAGTGATGAGCGTTGTGAGAGATCCCTTACATACATTTTATTGCTTACTTCTTACGACAGCACTTCCAGGTAGATTTTTTTTTTTTTTTAATTTCAATTTCCCTAAAGAAGAAATTGAGGTTCTAAGAAATCAAATAACTTCTCCAAGTACACAGAGTAATTCTTGTCAGAGCCAAGTGTTCTCTGATCTCTCTGTGGTATATTTAGCCATGGCACACTCTTGTGCCCTTTGTGGGTAAATGTCTATCTTTTTAGCTTCTGTCACTACTCTTCATAATGCTGAACCTTCAGATTTTTGCAATGCTTTTAATTTCATTACAACTTTATACCTGAGGATCATTAGTTCACATAGGTGTCAGGAACTCAGGTTTACCTGTGCATATTAATTGTTAAAAATTCCCATTCAATTTACACGGTCTGTACACATCTGCCTTCTTCCTGGAATTATTAGTATTCTGGCTAAATTTAATCACATCTTTTTTAATTGGCTGCATTCTCCCAGTATGATTTTCTGGAAAGGACGTGTTTGTACAATTACTTTCCCACATATTGGAATATTTACTTTTTAAGGTTCTTTCAGTTAACATCTGTACATGAACATTATTGTTCCTTCCATATTCATTTTATTTCTATTGCTCCAGTCAAGAAAGGGAGAGGAAGAGAGAGAGTAGGAGGGAGAGAGAGAGAGAGAAGGAGAAGGAGAGGGTGAGGTAGAGGGAGAAGAGAAATACTGTGAAATATATGTGAGAAGTTTTGGAAAATGACTTCGATCACTACTAGATACCAGGAAATTCTTTTTAAAGGTTTAACACGATAGGATCAGAAGGTGCGAGTGAAATGATTACCTCATTTGGGATTATCTGGTGAGAACTGTGGACTATTTTGTAGCACTCTCTTATTCTGTAATCTTTAATAGCAAAATCTTGTTTATCAAGAAGAACTCTGTGAGCAGCTGCAAACAATTTGCCTTTATTGATTTTACTGCTAAGTCTGACTGACTGATTCACACTGGCTCCAAACTGCCTAGTCAGGACCACGCCTCCTCTCTTGAGTGCTTTCCATCTATTAAACTACAAGTCCTTCACCTCCTCTCCCATCTCAATCAAAAGACTATTGACCAATTAATTACTCACTTCCTTTACCAGGAGACATCTTGCCTGCAGTTGAATGGGTAGAATGTTAGCATTATTTAGTCTTGTTTTTTTTTTTTTTCTTTTTTAATGTTCACCTATATTTGAGAGAGACAGAGTACTGGTGGGGGAGAGGCAGAGAGAGGGAGACACAGAATCAGAAGCAGGCTCCAGACTCTGAGCTGTCAGCGCAGAGCCTGAGCCGGGTTCAAACCCAGAAACCATGAGATCATGACCTGAGCCAAAGTCAGACACTCAACAAAATGAGCCACCCAGGTGCCCGAAGTCTTGCTTGTTAACATAAAATGACCTAAATTCTTAAACTAAGACAGTGAGGGAGAGGAAAAGAGAAGGGTGGGGAGTGAGAGATTAAAGATGAAAACATTTTTAAGAGATCTATTAACCGGTTTCAATGAATGAGTATTATTCATACCTGATTCTAAAACAATGAACAAATTGAAGAAAAAAAACTGAGGCAAACAGATACCAGAACCTTGACTACTTATTTGACAACATTAAGGAATGATTGTTAACAGTGTTTGAGCTATGCGCAAGGTATTTAGAAAGTGTTATTTTTTAAGAGTCCTAATCTTTCAGAGGTATTTCTGATATTTTTGTGGATTAAATGATAGGATAACTGAAATGTATTTTCTAATAATCTAATACTGGAAATTGAAAAGTCAGGGGGTTGGATATAAAACCACAAAGTTGTTTATTATAATATACTTTCTATGAATGCTTCTTTAAACTTTGAAAATTGGTTACCAAAACATAAATCCAGTAGCTTTGCAGTCATTTTAGTAACACTATAAAAACATTAATGATGATAATTGATAAGGGAAACAAAGTCAAGAAAAATGTAGTTTAAATTCCCTTACAGCCTGTAGCCCATGGATGGATGCCAGAGACCTTTAGCATGCACCACTCCCCAAAATGTTTATGGATGCCTTCATGTTTACACTTCTTTTAAAAAACTAAAAGCAACCTTATCTTGACAATAACTGAAATCTTCGGGGTCCTGTGAGACCCTGCATTCAGCATCCAGAAATTCCTTGGAAATTAACTTTATCTGTATCACCCCTCAAACCTAAAAGTATATAATCAGTTGCTCCTCACAAGCTCAGTTAAGATCTTTTCTCCCCATGGGTCCTGTCCCCGTGCTTTAATAAAATCACCTTTTTGCACCAGAGAAGCCTAAAGCATTCTTTCTTAGCCATTTACTCATGAGCCCCACTTCAAATGTCATCAATCATTGTTGACGTTTTTTAACATTAAGCATGTGCTATCCTAAGTAGTTTGCATACTTTGTTTCATCCTAGAACAGCCCTGTGAGGTGTATATATATCAAAATCCTCATTTTACAGATGATGAAATTATAGATTAAAGAATTTAAATGTTTCCCAGAGTTCCTTACCTGACAAATTGCAGAGCCAGAGTTCCATTCTACTTTCTATCAATTCTGTATTTAAAGTATGTACTCTTTCCTTTATTTTAGATTCTGTTTAGATTTCTCCTTTATTTTACTTCTACTTTATAATCAATAGAAATGGATGTTTTCAAGGAGACACTTTATGAACCAATTTTCTGCTAACATACCTTCGTCAATAATTGAGGGTTCATTTTCTAAATGTATAGAATTCACAACTCAAGTTTGCTTGTTTTCAGTTTCTCATTACTAAAGATTTTTTGTATTATAGTTCACAACAGGAGAATTTTCATAAATTTTGCCACTTCTTATAAATGATAACATTTTCTGGTGTGAATGGATCGGGTTGTTTCCAATAGATAATTCCTTAGCATCTTTCATTAAAGAAAAACACAACTCAGCAAAATAAATCACATTGATTGGCTATTGAATTGCTTTCATAATAGAAAACTCTACTTTGTTTATTTACAGAAGTCATCAAACTATTCTGGGTTTCAGTTTTCTCATCAAACCAATAAGGAAATTGACTTTTAAAAGACCTCATGCATAATGATGTTCCACAGGGGAAAAATACCTCCTTGACGTTCCTCAGACTTTCTAAGCACACAGAAACATCAGGAATTTCACACTTCTTTTTCTCTTTTTCTGAAATGTTCATACCTCAGAAAGCTTTATAATCCATATATTCATATCTCTTTTTCCTTCAAGTTTCTGTTCAGGCATTCTTTTATCAGAGGACATATTTGAATACTCTGGAAAAAATAGCGCATATTTTCTCTGTCTCCTTCTGTTGCTTTATTTTTGTTTTTAGCACTAACACTTGTCAAAGCAAAAATTGGATTGAACATTGTTAAACTGGCAAGAAAGACTTGTTCAATGCTATTGCTATAGTGAAAAAAAAAAAAAGAAAAGAAAAAAAAAAAAAACAGAGCTCAGCCTGAAGTCAGTGCCTCTGAAACAAAAGACAGGCGGGTTATTAAGCAGTGGAGGGGGGGGTGCGATGCTGGCCATCTGTGTAGGCTAATTGGACTCACCCAGAGGAAAAGAAAACTTTCTCATATCTTCACAGCATGAGATAGTTTTACAACTTGGAGCAAGATGTCCTCCAAAGTAAGTCTCCTACCTTTCCACAGAAATGGAGATAGGAGTTCTACCTTAGTTGATGTTTACATTTTTAAACATAGCTCCTAGGTCTCTGAGAAAGACATTCTGAGTTGTAAAGTTGACATGAGACTTTTTTTTTTAAAGATATACATCTCAAAGGGGCAAAGAAAAAATTTACAAGTGTTCTCAAGTGAATGCTCCCAGAAAAGAGAGGTGGAAGGAGGTAAGGGGCTACAGTCCGACAGAACCCTGCCTAAAATGTATTCAAGCTGTGTGAGCTTTCTCTGTCAACCCTCACACTGAGAAGTCCAAGAAAAATTTGTGGACTTTTCTCTCTCTATTTAACATTTTCAGTAAGCATGTGCTACAAAAATACTACACCCTTTTGCAATGTATTTTAGAGCCAGGAGAGCTGAAAGTTTTTTTTATTATTGTTCTCACTTCTACATGAAAACATTTGAATACCCTCAAAAAGTCATATCCATTAAACTAATGTAACACTGAGGGGCGCCTGGGTGGCTTAGTCGGTTAAGCGTCCGACTTTCGCTTGGGTCATGATCTCGCGGTTCGTGGGTTCGAGCCCCGCGTCGGGCTCTGTGCTGACTGCCAGCTCAGAGCCTGGAGCCTGTTTCGGTCTGTGACTCCCTCTCTCTCTGACCCTCCCCTGCTCACGCTGTCTCTCTCTCTCTCCTAGAAATAAATAAAAAATATTAAAAAAAAAAAAAAAAAAAACTAATGTAACACTGAGAGGACTGAATAACTCAATATTTGAAAAATCTTATCTCTCTATTATGAAGCAATGATAGTAGATTAACAGATACACGGTGAAAAGGAGCATTCTTGGCCCCTGTTAAGTAGGGAAAATTGTTAACTCAAGTCTGAGGTGCATTTACCCTAAAATTAATCATACCCATCAGACGTAGTTGGTTCATGGTCACACTTCATGGTTCATTTTAGCTTTCGTGCTTTTGTCATTTTTTAAATTGTTCCTAATATTTTGTATTGTCAGCTGTTACTCATTTTTAGGTAACTCTTTCCTCTAGGTAACTGGGTTTTTGCTGTTGCCATTGTTGTTTGTTTCTGTTTAAAATCACACTGTGTATTATATTCACACCAAGGGTTTTCATACTGTGAAAACAATATATTTGCTATTCCTATTTTTTATCCAGTTAGCCAATTTGTTTTATTATTCATAACCATCAACAAACCAGAATTTTGTTTAGACTTTGCATTTATTTAGAAAACCCTATCCTAGTTTTGAAAAGCATGTGTTTCAATTGTTATGTCTCTCAAAGAATAAATTGCAATAATACAGGAGGTCCTAGAGTAGGACCCAGTTTATTCACTACACTTTACAAAAGGTATATTTATTACATTCTACAAAAGGAGTTAGTTGTCTTTTCATTATTTTTCTTTAAATAATGTGTGTATGTTTTCCCCCAAAACCCCTCAATGGTCGGATGGTCAGCTACATCTGGTTAGTAATCATTGGAGATAGAAATGAAACCTGTTCACTAAACTTACTATTTTCTTTTTTCTGCTGTGACTCACTGTCTGTTCGTCATACTCTTTATGAAAACATATATTGACTTTGATGTGGTTCCCTGTATACTCAAGTATAAATGACTGTATGATCTGGACTGCAGAAAATATTTTATACATATATATTATACCTCTAGGAAGTGTTAAAAAATGGAAGCTTTAATAGTTACAGTGTATTGATTAGAGAAGTAAACACATTGAATATTCCCATAAAGTATAATCTAATTAGGAGAATATGTTAAGCAGCTATATAATATGTTAATTAAGCATTTTCTACATATATATTATACCTCTAGGAAGTGTTAAAAAATGGAAGCTTTACATAATAGTCACAGTGTATTGATTAGAGAAGTAAACACATCGAATAGTCCCATAAAGTATAATCTAATTAGGAGAATATGTTAAGCAGCTATATAATATGTTAATTAAGTATTGAAAAGAAGGAAATTGTATGAAGATATTTTCTTGTGAAATACTTTAGTATATTAATTTACACTAGGCTCTTTATGCTGAGTCACAGATTTTGTGCAAGTTGCAAAAACATACCCTTTCCTGATTCATGATAATAACCCTTACCTTTTTTCACGTAAATGAAGCTGTTTCCATCTGTAACCAAGTCATATCAAAAGAATTAGTGGAAATTCAGGTTACAATCAAGAATTGTAGATGGAGAAGAGGGAGTGATTCTCCTTTGGTGAATCATAGCTGGAGAGAACACAGATAAAAGAAATTGTAAGAGAGAAAAGAGACAAAAACCACCATGACATGCTCTTCGAGATTATGAGAATGATGTTACCCAAAGAACTTGACATTTCAGAAGTCTTTTATTTAGAAAGCTAGATATTCCAGCAAATATTTTCAGAGTCCAGGCACCAACCCTTGGGCCTGAAAGCCTGAACATTTCTAGCTACCAGCAAAACTAAAACCATCCCTCAACTGAGTGGAATGGATAAGACACTATTTCTATGATATATAAGATCTCTCTGTGAGAAGTGTGATGTGCTATGAACCTGAGACCCTCCTAAGCAAGTGTGAAAGAATAAGGATGGCAACAAAATAAAGACCATGTACTTTCAAGGAGCAATGGCAAAGATACTGCAGTAGATCAAGAATCTCTGGGGCACCTGAGTGGCTCAGTTGGTTAAGCGTCCAACTCTTGGTTTCAGCTCAGGTCATGATCTCATGGTTTGTGAGTTTGAGACTCACATCAGGCTTTGGTGCTGACAGTGTGGAGCCCTGCTTGGGATCCCCTCTCCTTCTGCCCCTCCCATGCTCTTTCTCTCTGTCTCTTTCTAAAAGATAAATAAATAAACTTAAAAAAAAAAAAAAAAGAGAATCTCCGTGTACATCATCTTACAATAAGGACTTGTATTAAGCAAGGTCTAATAATAAACAACAGGCCCTATTATAACTTAAGAAAAAAACAAACCGAGTATTATTAGGATATAGTAGGAGGAGATTTTAAGGTGACTTATGACAATTAGACTTTTTTTTTAATACCTGTCAGTCATTAGCTATTATGGTTAAGAATGCGTGAGAGATATACGAATGCCAAAACAAATTCCCTACCAAATGAAAGTCTCATGTTGTTACCTCACACCTACAAAAACACCTTCTGCCACTTTAGCACAAAACATGAATACAACCTTTTTTTGTAAAATTGGCGAAGTTCAAGAAAACTGTCTTTTAGGTTCTTCAACATTTGTACCTTGCACAAAAGTTCATTGGAAGCAGATATAATGATATACTAGCTGTAACACCAGCTATCTACTTATTGAGAATCAAAGGACATAATCTTCTGTCATTTGCAGAACATGGGACTGAACTAAAGCTTTAGAGTAGGACCCAGAATGCTAATCTAAAGACATTTGGTTGATTCTGCTCACCAGATTCTTAAACAGCAATCATCCAATTGTAGCAATGTCTATAAAATATGTCTAGTTAATTTACACATTTGAGTGCTGCTTATTTTATTGATGGAAAGCTATTTTTAGCATTTTTATGCTAATTAATGAGCTCCTCATGAAGATATAGTTAGGGTCAGTTGAAGCAATTGTAGTGGTAGTTTCTAGAATGTGGATGCCTGATTAATGTTTTTCAAATGTTAACCACCCCTTGAGTGCTGATTCCACATAAGAGTACTTCAAAATAAACTAACCTCCTCTGAGACATGTAGAGTAAGATACGTATACACTTAGACATTATTATCAAGTTGTCTGTGTTGAAAAAAATTTAAACTTACTATAGGAAATCTAATGGGATATATATATATACACATATATATATGTATATATATATATATAAATTAGAGCATCAAAATATGTAGTTCAGTTGGAGTTTTGAGTAATGAAGCAAGAATTCTACTACCCTCTCTCTCATTTCCACTATGAGGTTGTGAGATCTATTTACATTATTTCATATACAATATTGTATTTATAGTATTGTATTGTAGTAAGAGACCAGATAATAAGTCAAATCAGTGTTTAGTCAAATTTCTAGTGTCAAATGGTTTTCCCTCCATATTTCTTATTCAAAACCAAGATCTATAGATGCTGGCATATTCTCTCTGCCTCTGAACTATAAGGAGAAAAGGAGAGCATCATCACTATAATGTTTTCCTGGATGGTACTATAAATACACTGTATGAAATAGGCATTTGAAAGTAAGGCAAGTAATATCTGCAATATTGAAAGAAAACATGGCATTTGGAAGAAGTTTCGAATTATGAGAGAACCTCTGTTCTCTAAGTCAAGAGACCTGGGTTCAGATCCCAGATTTGCCATATATTAACTGCAAAAACTTGGACAGGTTGTTCAACATAATGGGAGCAGTTCGTCCTTAACATGCAGAGAGTGACATCTTCTCCTACATCATATGGAGACCTTATTAAATAAGATAGCATATAACTAACTTAAAGCAGAGTTCAGTAGAGCAACCATACAATATTAGTTTTTGTTGCTGTTGTTGATGTTAGTAACAGCAGTCACAGAGGTGTCCACCGCATCAATCTGGTCTCTACTCTCATTTGTGATGGAGTATAAATACAAATTAGTCATTCTAAATCACTGTAGTACTGCCTGGACAATTGAAGATTTCTGCCAATTGCATATCTGTACTTTCCTCCCCAGATTCTTTCAATTAAAATTCTGAAAAATAATTACACGATTTTGCCAATGCTCCTTTGCTGATAAAACCCATTATAATAGTGAAGAATTGGGAAAAGAGAATCAAATCAAGGTGACAGGAAAATAGTAGTAATTATTATTATGGATCATAGAAATTATAATACCTTTTTGTTTCAAAAGGAAATATGTGTACTTAAAAAAACGTTCTACTCATGCAGTGCTATCAAGTGTATTGTTCATTGTTATTGCATTGTTTTTATCTTTTTGGCTGACTTTAAACCAGGATAGACTGTTACATCTAGGTATTTTCATTTGTCCAAAAATTGGACACTGTAAGACAGTGCACTGTAAGACAAATTCTGGTAAAGCAAAACAAAAATATGCTGCTGGTTCATCTGTTTTAAATGATGCTTATCATCACTGGTAAATCACTGAGTGTGTAGGAAGTGAAATATAAGTGCCTATTAGAGTAAAATGAATAGAGTGATGACATGAAAAATTACAAAAATTGGGAACTGACTGTTTAAATGTCATTCTGCCCTAGCCATAGCCAGTAGACTACAGGAATTCTAATGGCCCATTCAGACGTTATACTTCCTGAGTTAAATGTGGAGGAAACACAGCCAACTCTACAACATTTATATCACTTCCTAGGTGTCCTTCAGAATTAATCTATTTGTTGAGAGATATCCAGAGAGAGAGAGAGAGAGAGAGAGAGAGAAAGCAGACATAGAGCAGAATATATAGAAATTTGTGATCTATGATATACCAAAGATATTATAATATACCATTTATAATATGCTAATATAACATAATATATACCAAAGACATGTTGTGTTGTTAAAATTCAGGATTAAAAAGGTAGCTAGAAGTTATTTCTCCTTACTTTGTAAGTTTACAATTAAATGATGTAGTCTATCTCCCATTTTGGAGAAGTGATCAACAAATAGAGGAAAGATTGACCTGTAATCTCAGGGAGGCCTATCAGAATCACCTAAAGGTCTCTTCGAGTTATAAACTATCACTCACTAGTTCCTAATATGTCTAACTTTTCATATTAATCAGTGAGAATCATTGTTTTTGAGCCATGCTACTGATGGTGTATTGTATGCCTTAGATATGTTGGACCAACAGCAACAACAGAAATGTGATAAATAATGACTGAAAAACTAAATTCCCTTAATCATGAATAAAATTTTTCAAGATATTATTTCAAGTATTATCTTATTTTACTTTATTTTATTTTATTTTTTTAAATATTTTTATATATTTCTAGGAGAGAGAGAGAGACAGCGTGAGCAGGGGAGGGTCAGAGAGAGAGGGAGTCACAGACTGAAACAGGCTCCAGGTTCTGAGCTGGCAGTCAGCACAGAGCCCGACGCTGGGCTCGAACCCACGAACCGTGAGATCGTGACCTAAGCGAAAGTCGGACGCTTAACCGACTAAGCCACCCAGGCGCCCCAAGTATTATCTTATTTTAAAAGAAGTTCTCTTCATTATAATTGTCCATAAATGAACATTACTTAACACTTTTCTAAGATTAAATATATTGGTCAATCTTCTGGTTAACTCAAGCAGCTCAACTATGAAGATGCAAAATATGGTAAGTTGGAAATAGAAGATGCTAAGGAATTAACGTAGAAAACTCTGAAAATTCCTGAGTAAACACGGTGGCCCTGAACTGGAGAAATCACAGCCTATTTAGAAGAAACTTAAGCAACACTGTTAAGTGGGATGAAATATGGACAATGTGATAGTTTTACTATTATTTTTCCCCTCATAATTTGCTTAGTGTATTGCTACTTTTAGTATCTAAAAGTGAAAGACCATCAACTGTGTGGAGCAAAAAGCCAAGTAAATTTTGATGTGGTGTTTTGGCTTGACTGTGATGGGAACCAATAACTTGTTTTGGTAATGCTCACTACCCTAAGTTATCTCCCTACCTCCATATGCTGAAGGGCAGAGAGATGATTAGAATCCAGGGAGCAGAGAGTGAGAGACTGGACATTTCCACTGAGGAAAACTGGTAGGAATGGAGAAGACACATTTATAATAAAAATGGCTTTCTTCTTTTAGGTGAGTTTTATCACTATGATGGCTAATTTTATCCATACGCTTGGTTAGGTTATACTACCTAGTTATTTAATCCAATCCTAATCTAAGGGTTACTGTAAAGGCATTTTGTAGATGTGATTAATATCTACCATTAGTTGACTTTAAATAAAGGAAATTATCCACTTTTAATTGTGACCAAATATTAATAAATTAAAAAATAACTCAAGAAATAAGAAAAAGTATATCAATATTAAGAACAAAAGGAAGGAATTGATGCAGGAAATAGCAAGAAATTAAAAATTGAGAAAAGGCAAATGTTAGAACTCATAGATAATTTCAAGGGAAATCTCTAAAAAATATTACAGCAATAAAACATATTACTATCTATCTAATCAATAGCCAAAAATATTATTAAAACGACAAACATTCAAGTTTGGAATAAAATTGACAAATACCTACAAATACAAAGGAAATTGAATAAATTTTAGGAGAATTCTGTATTTAATTCCATTCCAAAAAAAAAAAGCTGAAAAGCTATATTTGGAAGGGACAGAACTTTTTTTACAAAGTAGTTATTACAGCTATGGATAAGAAATGTGATAAAACTTCCCTTTGTGTCTACCTCTCCACAGTTCTCCATCAGAACTTATGGGCCCCAATCCTACAAAATGAAAATAATTACTAGGAAAAGAAATCTTCTCAATGGGGGCGCCTGTGTGGCTCAGTCAGTTGAGCATCCAACTTCGGCTCAGGTCAGATCTCACGGTTTGTGGGTTCGAGCCCCCCATTAGGCTCTGTGCTGACAGCTAGCTCAGAGCCTGGAGCCTGTTTCAGATTCTGTGTCTCCCTCTCTCTCTGACCCCCCACTCATGCTCTGTCTCAAAAATAAATAAACTATAAAAAAATTTAAAAAACAAAATCTTCTCAATGGATTTTAGTCATACATTTAAGGAGCAGATAAATCCAATTATATTTAAAGTTGCAGAGTATATAAAAATAAGAAACAGTTTTTAAACTTTTATATAAAGCAAGTTTCATACTATGTAGTATATATCCATGCAAACATATAATGTAGCCTACAATGAAGAAACTTAAATAATTTAATCCTATTTATGAAAAGTATCTAAATACCAAATTAGCAAATATATTAAAAATAAAATAAAAGAATTAAAGTGCAAGAAGAATTATCCTAGATATTCAAAGATATTTCAATGTCAAAAGTCTAAAAAGAGGTACAAAAAGTCTAAATTGAAAAGACTGAGTGGGTCAGTTGATTAAATGTCCAACTACTGATTTTGGCTCAGGTCATGATCTTGCAGGTCTTGAGATTGAGCTTTGTGTAGGGCCTTGTGCTGACAGCTCAGAGCCTGCCTGAGATTCTCACTCTGTCTCTCTCTCTCTCTGTTTCTTTCTGCTCCTCCCCTGCTTACATACACACCCTCTCTGTCTCTCAAAATAAATAAATAAACTTTAAAAAAAAGAGAGAAAAGTCACATAAGTAATCAATAGCTTATGCAGTACTAATGTCAATGCCTAAAAAGGTATATCAAAAAATGCATAACTAAAAAACAATAGATAGCTACTTCTGTTAGGTCAGGAACAGAAAAAAGATGTGCCACATTTTGCTTAAATTTTCTCTGCAAGTATAAGTCAAAGCAATATTGTGATATATAAAAATGAGTTAAAATATTTTAAAAGATGCAATGTAATCATTTTTTTGGTCATCAGAGTCTATTCATGAGAAAGCTAAAACAATCTAAATATTACTAAATACATTATTGTTTAAAGCTATTGAAATTAATGCATTTTAAACCCAGTAAGGTATGAAGTCATAAAATTATTATAAAGTAGCCAATAGGAAAAAGGATAATAGCTAACATAATATGTGTGTTTACTATGAGCTAATCACTGTTAAATGATATTTTATATAAATGAAATTTTATCCTCAAAATGATCTTAAAGTTATACTCATTTAAAGATGAGGAAATTAAAAAATCAATCTTATTATTAATAAATTTAGTAAGAATGTTCAGGACCTATGAGAAAAAATGAAAATAGTGTTTCAAATTGAAGTCTCAGAACAGTTGTCTAAATATTTGGGGAAAAACATAACACTGGATTTCTATTTGTGTCTCTAAAATAAATGTATGTGAAAAAATTTAGATAAACTTGAAGTAGAATCAAAGTTTTAAAATAAGATATAAGCAGCCAGAAGCAGGTAAGAAAAAGATTGATGATAAATTTGAGTCTTATAATTTTAAATTTTCTACAGGGCAAATAGTTTGTAACCACAACTAAAGATAAACAGGGAAAGATATACGTAGCCCAAATGATGGACAAAAGCCTAGTTTCCTTATTATAAAAGAGTATTTATAAATCAATATAAATCAATAAAAGAAGTGATCAAAATGCAAGAGGAAAACAGGCATAGCGTGAAGACACACTTCACTGTAATAAATACATTCAAAGATAAATGGCTTTTAAATATATGAAAACATAATCTTGTGCATAATTAAATGCAAATTAAACAAATAATGAGATGCCATTTTTCACTTTCCACACTGACACAGATCAAAAATATGTGATAATATTTTGTAGGTGAGAGCAAGAGGAAACAAGCCATTTCAAACACTGTTACATGTGAAAATAGCTGAAAACTCTGGGGAAGTAATGCAGAAATTTGAAAATTCAAACACACTTAACTGGGAATCACATTTGTAAGAATGTATTTGCAGACATGTGTATTTAACAATGCATATATGCATTGTCTTTGATAATAAAATACTGGAAAAATAAATTCCAGCAGTAACAGATTGGTTTAATAGGGAATGCATTGAAGGAATATGCAATTATTAAAAAGACAGAGGTGATAGATTTACACATACATTGAAAAATGACCTTGAAGATACACTTTTAAATATGATGACAGTTATACATCTGGAAAACGGGGGCATATGTCCTTGTGTATACTATGCTTCTATGAGTCTATAAAAAAAAGGATCCGTGTACATACATGCAAGCACACATACATACATATTTATATTGCTTGTATAAGCATTGTATATTTCTCAGAGGATGTATAATTGAATCAACATCAATGGTTGCTTTTGAGAATGGGACACAGAGTGCCGATGTGTAGAGGTAAGAAATATATTGACCTTTTGCAGTATTCCATTTTGCATTGTTTAGTGTTTTATTGTGTTTACTATTTTTGCCATGAATTTCATTACTATTTCAATGAAAAAATGTAAGTAAAGAATAGTGAGTAATTTTGAGCAGAAATTGGAGGATAGAAAACACTGCAATTTATGAGCCAATCTCACTATCCGTTTTGGTAGTGAATATTAAACCTTTCTCCATGGCTTTGATAACGGAAGTTTTCCGTCTTTTGCTTTCTCATAGAAATAGTGTTTTGTTTTGTTTTTTAATATTTTCACATATTACTAGGAGAGAGCGTGAGCAGGGGAGGGTCAGAGAGAGAGGGAGACACAGACTCTGAAATAGGCTCCAGGCTCTGAGCTGGCAGTCAGCACAGAGCCCGACGCGGGGCTCGAAACCACGAACTGCGAGATCATGACCTAAGCGAAAGTCGGACGCCTAACCGACTAAGCCACCCAGGCGCCCTGGAAATAGTGTTTTTAAGCGAAGAGATCAAGAGCTTTGAAGTGCAACACTCAGTGTACAAATCACAGTCCTGTAGAAATTGTGTGATCTCAGAAAATAGTATTTAACTCTCATTCTTACTGCATCCTATTTGGTTATCTAAAATAAGGTCTTAATTAAAAAAAAAAAAAGTATATGTGAAATGAAGTGAAATAAATTCTGCAAAGTTCTTAGTGCCCTGTGAAATTCTGAACAATTCTCCATGACTCCTAGATATCAACAATTCTTGATTCACATGAAAATCCCTTTATTTTGCAGTTTGCATCTTTTTTTTTCTTACAAGCATTAATAGAACAAACAATATAGGCTTTTTTTACTGAATTCAATCAGCCCAGAAAAGAGTTAATTCAACTTCTCTAAATTGTGGTCAGCTACTATAGTTCTAAGGGAACTATAGGGAAACAAAGGGAAAAAGAAAACCACAATGGGAAAAAAAGTCTAAATAGGCCAATGTTTGTCAATATAATTTCCTGTTTTCATACCAAAAGTTGGAAGATTTTTCTTTTCATGAAAGCCTCTCTTCTTTAGTCATTTATCCTTTTAAACAATAGCTTGCTTTCCTTTACTTTGCTGAAAATGCCTGAGTTAACCCATTATCTACTGTTACTTCTCTGCTACTACTTTAGAAACTGACTCTGAACAAATACAACTATATTTAACAGGAACACATGATATTGGAGAAGTAGCAAATCCATAGCATGGCAAAATTAGACAGTGTAAAAAATCCATGTCTATCTTTTAGAAGAAAACCTGAGCTTCCAAGTCGTATCAGTACAAACAGAACTGAGGTAGTAGTTTAACATCTGCACATGCAGAAAGAACTTTCGAATTTTAAATATGAAAAAGCCCAATTTAAGTCTATATTTTAATATAGGTGTGTGAAATGATGCTTTCTCTACAGGTGGCATTAAGAGATGTTTTGGCAAGACTCATAAAGACAGATTCTCTGATCTCTGAACACTCCAAACAATACTTTATCAAATTAGGGAATTGGCTAGATGTTTATAAAGAACGTGGAGAATCGAATATATGGTAGTAAAATAAGTCATTGGATGACCCAAGTATGCATGACTGAAGTAATAGAAATCTCTCATTCTCATCCCCTCCTCACCCATAGTGTTTCACAAACTTTAACAGACTCAAGTATTATTGAGTAGATGGATACATATCAAATTTCTGAACCCCATCCTTGAAGTTTTACATTCAGGAGGTTGCTAATTTCTTTTGCTGCTGATTAGGATACAGATTGCTCTCAAATCATGTTTTGAGAAGCATTGTTCTGAATTCACAATTTAAGTATCCATTCATTTTATTCATTGTGTGTGTGTGTGTGTGTGTGTGTGTGTGTGTGTGTGTGTGTGTGTTTATGAGACATTCAATGAGTAACTGTAATTCAAAGCAGTGTGCTGGGATTCAGGATTATAAACAGTAACAAGGTCCCTGTCTTCAGAGTTCCTATCCAAGTAAGAGCTAATCATGTATACGAGAAAGTACAAACCAGGGAGACAGCAGGAGAAGAGTAAAGCTCAAGGTCAGTAAGGGAAGTATCTGAGAAGAGAACAACTGCAGATGTGGTCATCAGCTAAAAGAGGTGAAACTTGAATAGTGTTTAAGAATGGTTCAGATGACAGCAGGTGTAGATGGAGAGCTAGAGCCACCCTGGCAGGAGCGGCGTTAGCAAAAGCACACAGGCTGAAGGAGACCCATTGTGTTTTGCGTCTGTCTGTCTCTGGCTTCACCTGGATGACTAAGTGGTGTTGACTCCTCATTTCAAACCTCGGTCCTACCATAAAGTCCATTACTGTCTCTCCAGTTCAGTGTCTCATTAATGACGTTGGACTATGTTCCATTTCCAAAATTCTCCAGTTGTATTAATCTACTCAATATTCATGTTTGATGTGTTTTTAAACACCTGGGCCAGGGTCACAGATATGATTTTGTAGATAGAACAAAAAGCAGTTGAAAAAGAGGGATGTGAGGAAATACAATCTAATTCTTGTTTAGCTATAGTTACTACCTGATTATTTTAAAATATAATTGGGGTGCTTGTGGCAGACTATGGAGATATTGAGTATATATGTGTTAACAAACTACATAAAAATTTATTCTTACATTTATTATTGAAATTATTCTACATTTCCTACTATTTTATAATTAGCATTTGAATAGAATCTTTTTGGTCTATTATTTTTTGCTTCTGCATCTATGCAGATTTGACAGTTACTCTCCTTTTCTCATTGACTTCTTCTGAGAATTTATTCAGAAAGTTGATTCAACTAACAATGTTGGGCTTCACCATTCAGTCCAACTCATAGTTTCAGTCTAGACCTTGGTGACACCGGGACTTGCTCATTGCATGAGTCACTGCCTTTACATTTT
Organism: Proteles cristata cristata; assembly: GCA_017311185.1. Taxonomy (NCBI): domain Eukaryota; kingdom Metazoa; phylum Chordata; class Mammalia; order Carnivora; family Hyaenidae; genus Proteles; species Proteles cristata. Next base: position 203,234 of record JAESUZ010001351.1, read on the forward strand.
CTTATCATTTCATATGCTCTGTTGTAGGGAAACATAATAATCCATTTAAATACATCAACAAGAATATTTAAGATGTTTCAGTGTTATCTTTTCGTTTGCAGTGACCTGCCCAGGTCTTTTCATTCTGGATGCTGCCCACATTTCAATAGGAACATGAAAATGCATTTTATGGTGGCCAAACCAAGAGCTTTTCTGTAGAGATTAAGCTAAATATCGAACTCCATGGGTTCATTTCCCTTTATTCATACAGTATCATGTAAAGCTTATATTAGAAATGCAAAGGTTTGCTGAATATTAAAGGCTAAATCAAACCAAATAGTATAAATTATGTTTTCTGTAAATTATGTGTAGATTTGGAATTAAGTTAAAATAACCAGTTGAAATGATAGCAGTAAGTTATAGAGTAACTCACTTTTAGACAAAAAGGTTTTTTCTTAATCTGAAATATTTCCAAGCTTCTTCCAAGAAAATTCAAGAAAATTCCAGCCTTAATTCTAACATTTCTTCTTTGTGAAAAGTGACTTTGTATAATTTACTTTTTTTTTGTATTCCATTGGTGTGCCCACATTTTTAATGCTGTACTACTTCACTATATTTCCCTATTACAGATTTCATTTTTAAATGTCTGAATATCTAGTTTGCAAGTAGATTGTATGGAGTCTCAATATTCAATTTATATGTAATAATAGTGCCATTTGTATCAAATGCCATTTTATTTTGTGGACTTTTTTTTTCTTCATTTTTGACAGATGCAGTGAAAATCAATTCCATTTCAGAGGTCTGATCATTTTGAAGTAAATCTTTTTTATTTCTATAATGTCATGTGCCTACTCAATAATGCTTTAAGTATTCTAGATTTTAGACATTTGCCTTACATCGGATATGAGATGATAGTCTGCTGCTGTCATAATCTTCGACTCTAATTTTAAGCTCTTTTGATTTTACCTTTTGTTTAACGTTTTTTTTTTAAGAAAGAGAGAGAGAGAGAGACAGAGAGACAGAGAGGATGGGTGGGGGAGGGACAGAGAGAGAGGAAGACACAGAATCCAAAACGGGCTCCAGGCTTTAAGCTGCCAGCACAGAACCCGACGCGTGACTCAAATCCACAAACTGTGAGATCATGACCTGAGCTGAAGTCAGATGGTTAACTGACTTAGCCACCCAGGCACCCTGATTTTACCCCTTAAAAAAATTAAACTATAAGCCTCCCTTTTCTTTGATTATTATTATATTAATTTATACCCATAGATATGTTATTGCATTTTACATCTTGGAATTTTTTTTTCTATTTTGAAGAATCATTCACCACCCAAACATCCAAACAACAAGTATTTTTGTATACCTTCTCTATGCAGAATATAGTTTGTCTCTGTTGATTGGGTAAGCATATGAGAGGACACAGTTTACACATTGAATTGGGCTGGCCTTATCTTTTGGAAATATAGATTGCCATTACTTATATGTATTATCTCCTTCCTATTTATTTGATATTATTCCTTTATCTTGAGTCAATTAAATGTCCTTAATTTGAAACCCCTTTTATGACATTATTATTTTATATAGACAGATGCTTTACAAAAAGGTTTTAAAGAGGATGGGAAGAGCTGACTTTACAGGGACTTTTACAAGGCCCTCCTATACATTCTATGTCTCTCCTGAGAAGGAAGTTATGATAAAAGAGCATGGATTTGTTTGAGATTCTCAATTAGGTTTGTCTCGCTGTCATTGTAAAGGAGTGTGAAACATTATCCTGTTTTGAGAGAATTTGTCTCTTAGCTGTATAGGAAAATAATTCAGGATTCAAAGGGAAACTTACTTACGTTTTAAGTAGATCTGTTTAGATTAAAAATGAGACAGCATTTTTAACACTGTTTCCAACAGAGAAATATGTCTAAATTCAACAAATCAATATGATACATACTGCAAGCCATGACAAGAAGTATGGATATAGAATAGAGCATGTTTACACATAAATCAAGCTCAGGTATTAGGCATTTCTAACAGAGAGCAGAGTATTTCAAGTACCCTTCTCAAAGTTCATGAAAAATATGGAGACTGTGTCCACTAAAGAGGATGGTAGTCATTAACTTGATTTAAATGAGGTGGAAAAGTGAATCTATATTCATATTTTATAAATAATATCTTTAGGATAACAACATCCTGGAAGTCTTTGTATTTAAACTGAAGGGAAGATGTGCTGATTTAATTCAATGTCTAACTTCTAGAAATTTCTAAAGAGAAAATGATAAACCATACTCTGGCATTTTAACCTCCAATGACAAAATATGTAAACTAACTGAAAACAAAGGTCTTATTATTTTCCTTCTTCTATCCTATTGAAATTGTCAAAAGAGAATAGTGCAACTTGAACCAATATAAAAACAAGAAACCTTTGTATGATAGTTTATAACTTATGAAGTATTTTCACATATGATCTTTTGGTTTATCAAAAAAAAACTGTAAGACAAATGGGAAGGGGAGTCATGATTATTCTTCTCACTTTAAAGATAAAAAAGCAGGGATTATGATAAATTACATAACTTGACTAAGATTAGAGTTTAGTAATAAGTATGATCAGAATTCGCTTTAAGCCTTCAGAGATCATCACATCATTCTAATTATTCCAGAAGAATAGAATAATGAGATTTCTTAAAACTTCTAGATTAAATGGTTTAGGAACATATATTTCTATATTTGTATAGCCTCATTAAGATTAATCAGATACAATTTCACCATGTCCTTGTTGTGGGAAATAGTCTGTCATATGGGTTAACAGTGAGAACTTGTGTGAAAAAGAGATGTTTTCTTTATACTTTATATAATAATAAATCATCTATCTCTGAAGTTTGTAAAATTAGGAGATGTAGTGTTCCTAATATGACAAGGTTCTATCTAGTGAGGAAAGAGAACATATATACTTTTCTTAAGTATTTGTTCTCAAATCTCTAAATATTACCAGTTAGAATTGCCAGAGAGAAAAAGGAATTACTTGATTTTTTTTAGTCATGCCTTGTGTGTTCTAGGCCAAGATGCATTTTTATTGTTATTGTTGTCATTGATAATGAGTGAATGGATGAATGGAAGCTGGCTTTTATTGAGAGCAGAAAAAAGAGTCTTCGTAAGAATAAACAGCCTCAAATCTTATGAGTCTACTTTGTCAAGTTCAGTCTGTCCCTTGCTTCTTCTCTCTGGGTAAGTTTTATTCTTTAACTCTTTGCCATTTTCTAAAAGAGGATTTGGTCTATCTGTATCTAATCCTGAGATACATCACTCACAGCTCAGCAAGTTGCTAGACAAGACAAGGTATGATCTTCTTTGGCTCACATTAATGGATAGTTTGACTCACGCTATCACTATTGTGACCTTAACGACAGCTTCAACAAACCTCTGGAGGACAGAGCATCCATTGTTCCTTCAAAATCTTCATTGGCCAGAGCACCTGATTGCATTGAAAATAGCATGTCCTATTAATTGGATGTTTCCCAAAAGTTTCCACTCTTATGGAAAGACTGAGATTCCTCTTAATGATAGGTTATTGGTTTAAACTGCATTTGCCTAAAGAGGGATGACTCTATAAAATATCCAACAAGCCTTTGGATACAGCCATGTGAATGTTTTCTAAATTCTCTTTGCTAACTTAGAAACAGCATACTATCCAATTTAATAAGGGTGCAAAACATGACCCTTAGACAAGTTGCCCATCTCAGGTGGCACATAGTTTTCTCAGACTGTATTACTGAGAAGAAAAAAAAAAAAATAGAAAAAGAGACCAAGGGGTGAACTACTCAGTAATCTTGTCATGCACCTTCTGCCACACATTCATTAGAGCACCAGAGTTTTTAAAGCCGAGCACGTAGATTGCTACTCACTGGTAGATATTGGTTGGTGAATGAGAATCGTCGCAGTATCTGACTGAAGTGGTTTAAACAATTAAAAACTTCAGTGAGCTAAACTGCTATGGATAAAGTAGAAGTTAGTGGATTCAACCACATGCTCATGATCATTTGTATCTTTTTCACTTAATGGTATTAGAGCCTTGGAAATAATTTCTGTAAGCCTTTGGTGAAAGCTGAATTCTGCAGAGGAAATGTTGTAATCTTTTAAATTAAAAATGGCTGTGCAATGTCTCCTGCACTATTTAGGGCAAAGTTGTGTTTAGAATACTGATTATAAAATGATTTTGTGGTATTTTCTTCTCTCTAAAAGCTCCTTGTAGTACCAGATAATATCACCTGATGGACAATTTGCCTCTATGCTCTGTTATTTTTTTCCCTTTGTTTCCCTTAACTTTGGGTTTGTTTATAAATAAGAAATGAAAACAAGAATTTATATTTTTCAAAGAATGCTCCAACTTGCTGGTGATCTCAGTGATATCATCTCGCTGATATCTTTCTTTTCTTCTCAGTTGAGAAAAAAATTCTTAATAGCATTAATTACATGAAATTATACATATGTATCTTAATTGTATATATACTGTATATACACACACACTTGCATGTGTATATATATATATATATATATATATATATATATATATATATATATATGTATACACACATATATATATACACATATATATACATGTGTATATATATCCAAACCTTATGTAAACATTTATATTACTAATTCCCTGGTGTGTAATAGCTGACCACTAACCTAGGACACACAACCAAGAAGTAATTACATTTAAGGAATTTGGGAACAATCTTACATGAGTAATTAATGATATTTGTGTAACATCACTAAAACATCGATTAGATTAGCATTAGATTGGTCACAAAAAGCAAACCATTAGTGATCTCTAGGTGTGTAGTATACCAGAAAGGAAAAAGGGTAATATGGATGGCAAATGAGGATTGGACTGGAACATAAGTATCTGAGTTCTAGTACCTTCTCAGCCACTACTTGTCATAGAAATGTCAGCATTGAATCTACGCACTTTGAATTTGGTTTCTTCAGTGAAGTTGAACTGGTGCAGGTATAAATGTGGCAACATCTTAGATATGAATCTTTCTTGTTCACTACTGGAAAAATCTGCATAAAGGGACAGGAAAAGGCAAGCCTTCATTGCAGCATTAGAGGAAATGCATAAATGCCAACATAAGGCAAAGAGTTTATTAACAAACAAAGACATGCAGGAAGCTGTATTGCTAGGGCCCATTGTATAGGAAATGGCAGAGTGTTTTATAATGGAACTCTGAGGGGTAAAGCAGCAGCAGATTCCAGAGAGGGCTTCTAAAAGGCTGTGGTCTCAAAGATAAGTTACCCATCCTAAATTGCAAATGTTGGATGGCTGAGAATGATGTAATAGATAAGGCAAAGTGCTTACCCAGGAAAGATAGAGAGAGTTTGGGTGAGAATCCTGGGGGAGCAAACCTCAGAAGTTCCAGTAAAATTACATTATGTAAGTGTGCGTGATCTGTCTTGAAATCTGGCAAAGATTGGTTATAGTAGTCAGTGGGAAGCCAGGGTGCACATGTAGGGACAGAAGCCTTCCTGAAACTAGCTGTCTTGAAAGAGACAAAATGAAAGCCAACACAGGCACTATATTTTAATAAAACATTTGATCAGCCAAGTGACAGAAGAGGTAGCCTTTGAGTTAAGAAACCTAGAGGATAATCTCAGATGCTGTCACTACTCAATCAGCCAAAAATAAATATAAAGCAAACAGTGCAAGTGTTTCAGGAAAGCCCAACTCTTTCAACCAGTAGTAACTCAAGGAGATCTAGAACAACAATATTGTAATAAAAATTATGCAAGTTTTTAAAAAATATGCAAACAAACAGCAAATCAAAGAGTGGAAAAATGCTTAGTAAATATGTTGTTGCAAATTAAAGGAATATTTTAATAAAGGATTCAATAGGGGCGCCTGGGTGGCTTAGTCAGTTAAGCGTCCGACTTTCACTTGGGTCATGATCTCGCGGTTCGTGGGTTTGAGCCCCGCGTTGGGCTCTGTGCTGACTGCCAGCTCAGAGCCTGGAGCCTGTTTCAGTCTGTGACTCCCTCTCTCTCTGACCCTCCCCGGCTCATGCTGTCTCTCTCTCTCTCCTGGAAATAAATAAATAAAAAAAAACATTAAAAAAATTAAAAAAAAAAAGGATTCAACCATGAATATACATATAAAAATCACAGAACTCAAATATAATAACTCAGGGAAAATATGGCCTAAAAATTAGAAAATATACGGACTGGCAAAATTTAGGAAAGGAAATGAAGGAAACAGTCTTAGAATTGAAGATGAAATTGAGTGACATGCAAGAAAGGAGATGATGTGAAATACAATAAGAAATATGAAAGACAGAAATGAAGAATCAACACTTCCCCTTGAAAAGAATATCCACAAACAAGCAAGGAGTTAAGGAAGAGTTAGACAGTGATAGATTAGAAGATAGTCAAAGGAGAATATTTCACACCACTTGAACAGAATAAATATTTCAAAATATAATAATAACAGGAAGCCTTGAATCTACATATTGAAGGATGTACTGTATACTAGGGGAAGTGTACAATGGAAAATATTAAGATATAGCCTAGTAAAGTTATTGAAATTTTAAAATAAACATTTATCAGTAAGGCAAAATAACAAGTCACTTGTAAAGGGAAAGAGCAGAGAAAGAGAAAGAGAGAGAGAGAGAGAGAAACATTTTCCTCACACTACTCTACCAAATTATTAAACTCCAGACACTGGGCTTAAAATATTCTTAAGAAGATAAAGGTTGAGCCAAAGATTTTATATTCAACCAAGATCTTTCAATTATAAAAGCTACATACAAACAGTTCTCCCCAAAAATCTCTTGAGAAAACAAATAGAGAATGAATACCACTTGCCAAGAGTTGATGGTTGAAAATAAAGCTAAATTGTAAACACCAAATATATTTAATTATAAAACTAAGTTCTAAGGGAAAATGTAGAACAGACTGGTGAAATATAATATAAGCATAATTAAATAAACCAAAAAATATTCATAAGAGAATGAAGGGAAAAGTGGAGAACTTACAAATTATATCATGTGTTGCATCCAGGAATCAAACATTCTGAACAAACTTGACAAATCAATTAGTAGAAGTAGAAGTATATTGAAATGTATAGAATTGAACACTAAGAAAAAGTATACCATAGGCCAACCAACAATAGAAGAGAAGAATAGAGAAGATCAAGGAAAAGAACAGAATACATTTTATTATTTTTCATACTTTGAAACTAATATTTACTCTACATAGAAATATAGAACTAAATATCTTAAGAAAACAATGTAAGGGTAATCTCTGGAACAATCAGGAAATTTATAAATATTAGAACAAAATAGCAAACCGAAAGGTAGAAAATAGGCAACAGAGAACATACATTTAACGAGAAAATAAAAACCTTGCAAAGGTGGAGAAACATAAAATAATATGCCAATAATTGATCTATTAAATGAAATAAGACTTTAGATTGTGTTACAAAGTAAACCCCAAAGCTATGACACATAAAAATGACTCACCCCAAATAATGTTATTTAAGTCTTGGGAAAAAAAAAAAGATTGAGCAAAGCTGTTCAAAGTATATGCTTTCAGTTAAAAAACACTAAAGGTGATAAAAAAAGATACTTCATTACATATAATGAAGAGAATTATTAAAATCTATATATCAGATAAGAAGACAGCAACTTGGCTCAACAAGATATACAGGAGACAAAAGGCAAAATTGACAAAAAGTATGAAGCTTTAATATTTTTTTTAATTTCCAAATGAATCGGGGCAAAATAAACCAGAATACACAAAACCTCAATAGTATAATTTATAAAGGTATCTGATTCATCTCTATTACCTTCAGTATCCTATAATCAGGAATGTGCCTTCTTTTTTTTAATTCCATGGGATATATAGTATAAATTTAATATTACATGTATGTATTCATAGGTGTGTATGTTGCGGTGGAGAGAGGACTTAAGTAACTGTCTTATGGAGTTGAGGAGAGCAGAAGCTACAGTGTAGGCCCAGGATGAGCTGATGTTGCAGCTGGGGTCCAAAGCACAGTCAAGCCTCTTCCTTAGGGACTATTTGGGACTTTCCCCTTAAGTCCTTCAAGTGATTGGATGAGGCCCACCCATATTATGGAGCAAATCTCAAAGTCTACATGACTTAAATGTTAATCTTATCTAAACAAATACATTCCAGCAACTTCTAGACCCTGTTGGACCAAATATCTGAGTACTTGAGGCTAGTCAAGTTGACACATAAAGTTAACTATCCCATGGACATGTGCATTTATGTATGTTTATGTGTGTGTGTGTGTGTGTGTGTGTGTGTGTGTGTGTGTGTGTAATACGTTTTTCCATGCAACACTATTTTTTTGGTAAAATCATTTACTGACACCGTTCCATAAAAATAGGTACCTCAAAATACATTGACATACCTCTCTATTATAAGGCTTTATGATATTGACTCCATTTTCCCTCCTCCTTCCTTGTAAAATAGAGCCATTGCACCACCATGTTTTAAATTGCACATGGCTATTCACTTTAAAGACTAGGTTTTCCATCATATTTTGTAACTAGATATCTTCCAATGATTAAGTTTTGCCACTCGAATACAATTGGAAATGATGCATGCACCTTCAAATCTGCTTCTTTAAAAATGCAAGTATTTAGTGTTCACACTTTAGACTTTCCTCAGACTGGATGCTAGAAGTGTTGGTAACCTAACTTTGACCATCCAGAGAAATAAATTACATATGAAGACAGTAGAGAAGGACAGAAAAAAAAAAAAAAAAAAAGGCAAGAACCTATGTCTCTGAATGACCTCGGGGTTTAGAGCTATGCCATTATCCTGGTTTGGCTTATATAAGATATGAGTAAACTCTCTTGTCTAAACTATATTTAGGGTCTCTTCATTACAGTAGAAGATTACAGTAAAAAGAAAATTTTGACCAAAATTTCCATAAGTAAGGTGATACATCTACATCATAACATTTTCCCTGTATTTTTCATATTTAAGAACAAAATTATTCATTCTTAATTCTTATTTTGATAATTATCAGTTATTTATCTATAGATTGCTTTATGAAAAGGCTGTACTAATTTATACGAGCACCCTCTGTTTATAATATCAATATCACTGCAACCTAATTCCTTGAGACTCCTTTATGACAAAAGAGAGATCAAAGATCTGTTTATGATATCATATCATATCATGCTTTTCACATACTCTATCCAACCAACTTCTTTTCCTTAAATCTTGTAATCATTTAAATATAGGAGATACCACTTGAAGTTGAAAGGACTGGGAAAGAAAAACTGCACTTGGCTTTCCTGAGGGCTTAAAGAAAGAAAATAATCATCTTCATTACATAGTACTTTTCATCTTTAACCTGACTTTCAATAATTAAAGCCTCTAATTATATTAATTAAAAAGGCTACTTTAACACTAATGGTATGGGTGGGGGATGGGGGAGAGTGTTAAGGGAGTTTTGGATTTTGCTTTGACTTCAAATGTTACTTGCTGCCCACTCAGTTCAAATTCCCCTTTCATGAGCTGCTCTGATTACACAGTGTTTGTGCCACTGAGGATGAAGGGAAGCTGAAAGCCATTTTGAGCTTTTATCTTCTGCCCTCTCCGCACCCCCTTGCTCCATGTTACTTTGACATATAGTCAATTGGGCAGTCACTTCCTGTGTGGATGTCATGCTGTTAAAATATGGTTTAACCATATTTTGTTCTCATGAATATTTTCCCTAAGTTTTTAGAGACAAAGATTTCTGACAGCCACTTCCCCGCCGATTTAACAGTGACTCAAGCGGCAAGGATGAGTCCCCAAGCGTGCTCTGACAACAGCACCTTTAGCTGATGGCTTTGGGGAACTGCAAAGCCACTTTCCCTTGGCCTGTGTTGTTCTCTTGAGGAGCGCAGCGGGTTTCCAGACATTTGCTCAGGCCCAAACTGTCATGACAGAGGCAATTAATGTGGTAATGAGAGTTTGGCATCCAAAATGTTATTTCCTGCAGGGCTTGTCACATATTTCAGAGAACATTAGGAGCAAACAAAATTCTGCTTTGTCCCTCTCCATCCCTAAACAGTTGGACCTTGAAAACCTCATACATCAGAGGCATACCAGAGGAAGATTGACAAAACAGAGGCAGAGGGAAGCACTTGAAATTTCCAAGTTTAAAGACTGGCTGATTAAAATTATAGGAATACCCAGGAAGGAGGTTTAAAAAAAATAATGTTATTTTTTTTTCCTATATGGCCAACTTTTATAAACTAACATTTTTTTTTAAATGCAGATTAACTCCAATTTTCAACATATATTTATAGGAGATAAATCTTCCCCCTGAGTTTGAGAGGGCCCACCTTTTCTGTGCACATGAACTTGCAGAGTCATATTGAAGAAATCTGGAAGAGCCATAGCACCAGTCTCTGGCATGCTTAAGTTTCTCCCACAAACTCACAATTTTGTGGTCATATAATAACTCTGTAATTGAACTTGATTTAAAGTCCTTCATTGAGGGGTGGCTGGGTGGCTCAGTTGGTATAAGCATCTGATTTTGGCTCAGGTCATGATCTTGTGGTTTGTGGGTTCGAGCCTTACTGTGCTGACAGCTCAGAACCTGCTTGGAGCCTGCTTCAGATTCTGTGTCTCCCTCTCTCTCTGCCTCTCTCTCTCAAAAATAAACATTAAAAATTTTTAAAAGTTCTTCATTTAAATTATGAGATAGAACAGGTACAGAAAGTTCTTGCATATAAAATTTCCTGAAGCTAAACTGCAGAATAAATATTGTCCCTTAATATGTTTGATAACTAATTCTGTTAAAACAAATTCAATAAATTCATCAAATTGCCACACTTTTTAATTAATAAATTAGCCAGGAATTGGAGATGAAAATCAGAAAAAAAGTGACAATGCTTTGGGAAGTGGCTTGGCTCATGCAAGCCATTGTTGTCCTAATTTATCCTTTTGGATACTTTGTAATGAAGCCTGGAGTGTCCATATCAGATCGGAACTCTAAGGTTTTATGACCTCAAGGATTTGACATATTCTCCAAGACTGGAGAATCATTTTACAAAGTCTTCCAATCAGGCATGAAACCTTGTCACATCTGGGATAGTCTCATGTGCATTTCAGATCACTTTCAGGAACATGGTGCTTTGTGAGTGAATTTTTGTAACTGCAATGCAATGGCTGTACAGATGGTAACTGTGTGTCCAGTGTGTCTAAATTCATGCCTTTTTACCAGTTCTATTGCCTAAGAAACATGATATAATACAGCTATGTGTTTACAGAGACTGAATCATTGTTTTTTGCGCAAAAGAAGGCATACTTTTATCCATACCTGTGGCCTGGATCGCAGTCTACCATCTCTTGCTCTCCATAGCCCTCAGCCTCTTACATACAGACCTATAAAAGGTAGAGTGCTACCATTTAATATCTTAATGTTTAATTTATTTTGAGTACTACCATTTAAAAATAAATATTTCCATCATACACCTGGCAAATGGTCATGGCTGGAAACATCAAACAGATAGGGGTATAGAACACCTGACACTCCTTGGTGGTCTCTGAGTTTCATGTGATTTCTACAGCATGATGGCTTCAAGGACTTCTCACCTGGATACTCAGAGCTACAAATGCATGTATCCCAAAAGAGAGAGAGAGAGAATCAAATGGTAACTTTGCCACAATGTATGACAGTCTTCTAAGGCACACAGTAACTTCTGCCACATTCCATTTGTTAGAAGTGAGCTAGCAAGGCCAGTCTGTAGTTAATGGGGAGATTATACCCAATCTTTCAATAAGAAAGTTGACACAGAACTTGGGGACGTGTTTTTACAACCATCACAAACAGAAATGTCATTCATTTTCTGTTATCTCTAATGTTAATAACCATTATAATAAGGATACCAATGATACTATCTATAATTTTTAGGTGCTTAATATATACCAGGCATATTAAGGAGATCATCTGTAGTATATCCTCTGAGGTAGCTACTACATTATCCTTAGTTTAAGAATTAAGTCTAAAATTTAGAGAGATACGAGGTGCCTGAGTGGCTCACTTAGTTGAGCTTCTGACTCTTGATTTCAACTCAGGTGATGATCTCATGATTTGTGAGATCCAGACCCATGCTAACAGTGCAGATCCTGCTTGAGATTCTTTCTCCCTCTCTCTGCTCTTCCCCACTCACATCTCTCTCGCTCTTTCTCTCAATAAACATTAGAAAAATAAAATAAAATTTAGAGAGGTTTCACAGTCCTACTGCTAGTATTGGGTGAGAAATGATCTCTACCTGCACCTTCATAGTCCCAAAGAATGTTCTCTTCAGCAGTACACTCTACCTACTATACCAACTTACATACCTTTGTAACTTGATTTTCTACACAGTATTGATGCATGGGGCAGGTAACCTATATGTTACTTGCTCTTTTGGTGAGATCATCCTATGTCTTGCTAGCTTACAAGTCAAATATGTTAGATAAAAGTGCTGTTATAGATATGAGAGATGTGTCATTGTTGTGCATGAATTCATTACATGCTCTCAGAGAAAGTATTGGATAGTAAAAGAAATTAACTTGTAACACACTATTAATTTATGTTGACACAGAGTAAAACTGAAAATAAGGAGGTATTTTTAGTTGATAGGTAACCCCTGGAAAAACTGCTGAATGGTTCACCCTTAACGGGAACATTCTGAAGTATTGTATGACAGATGACAGTATTGCCCACTATTATTACCTCTTCTTCAGCAGAAGTTATTTAAAAAGCCTCTGAGCCAAGTTGTTTAAATCATCAATAATATTCATGTAAACACCTGCCACAGTTTAACCAGATACATCACTGTGGGGAATGACAACCAGCTCGAGGCACACAGGGTATTAAAACTGGCCACTAATATATTTTGCATAATAATATAAAAACCAAAATGCACGATATACCAATCCTAGAGGATTGAAACTCTATGCATGTATGATGCTTACATGCTATTTTAATGATTTATGCACTAAGAAAGGATAATAAGATCAGTTATTGCATTTAAGCAATTCTTAAGTCTTCTTGATTTTACTGACAGTGATATCTTACCTTCGGCGTGTTGAGATGTTAACAAAAGTTTGTAAATCAAATAACAAAGGATTATTCACAGTTGACTTTATACATACTTAAGGGATTTGACAAGGTGAATCTTTATGAAAAATATACACATTTTCATCTACTTTTATATTAATTACTTTATAATCCCCACATGTTCTATTCTGTGAGGATGATCTCATTGACTCTTAAATTTGAAAAGAAACTGCATCTTCACTCATTGATGTTTAAAAACAGAGTATTAGGTTTTAGTTATTAAAACATGAGTTTTGAGAAAGTAGATTGATTTCTGGTATGAATGAGGGATTTTAAGCTAAGAATTCAATATATAAACTCGGTTTATGCTACTCAGTGTGTCTGATTCTTAGGGCAAGTCTCTAAATCACTTAGTGGTTCGATTTCACATTTAAAGATTGGACTATTAGGGATTGTATTTCAAATGTACTTTTCCCTAGAATGCCTTATACATGATATGCATGATTATCTTTGAATCCTGGAGGAGGAAGGAACATCATGACTGTAAATTGGGAAATGAGACATACTCAGTGTATGTGACTTATCACAGAGCTAGTTAATGAGACACTTCCCGCATGCCATACCTCCCTGCCAAAATACATCTACTGACTTTCAATCTGCTTTTTTTTTCATGAAACCATTTCCAATAATAGAAATAAGAAGCACAAGAGCATGAATTCTTTCTCAGCTCAAGTTCCCCCTTTTTCTGTCAAATATTACAAGAGGGAAACTACAGATATGGGTACTTTTGGTTCGCGAAATCTTACAACCCTGCATCCATCCCTCTCCCACACCAAAAGAGACTTAAGACAAAAAGGAATTCTGTCTTTTACAGGAATCTGGAGTTAGAATCATACTACCAAGTACTGTAATCACATGGAAGAAATACCTAAAACTCTTCTTTATTCTTGGCTATTCCACTGTAAACAGCCATCTATCAAATATTTTTAAACTATATTAGATGCTCCACAAACTCAGGGTGAAGGTAGTGTTGTGTCCTTTCCCCACCCCACCCCAGTTACCCTCTGTGCATTGACGTGTTACTATCACAAACTTCATTTTTTGCAAGTGATACTTCCCACTCCAAAATTATCCATAAACTCAAAACTCGTATTTATTCTAACAGAAGTGTGTCTTGTATTCAATGTCCAGTCATCTCCCTTTTCAGTTCACCACTATGACCTAAACAACCATTATTTTTCTCTTGAATTAGCATCCTAAATTATTTCCCTTAAGTTACTCATGTCTGTTCAACACCAAGTATCAAGAGTAATTGTTACAAAACATGAGTCAGATCATTTGTTTCCCCTGCTAATAACTCGACTTTCCATTGCGCATAAAAGAAAATTTGCATTCCTTATCCTGGGCGCAAAAGTTGACATTATATGACCATTGCCTTCCTTTCCAACTTCATCCCCTTCTACTCTCTGCTGATAGACTGTGAGTCAACAGCACTAACTCTTTCCGTTCCTCCAATGTACCAATATTGTTCCTGCCTTTAGAACTTTTGGATTGAGTGTCTGTTCTTCTTAAACTCCAGGCCCCAGGATGTAAAATGTGGGCTTCTTTATATAATTCAATATAAAGGTGAATATATTTCACCTCCACCACCCCAGCCATTTTCCACTATATCAACTAACTTTATTATCAATACAACAGTTACTTGGGGAAATTACTTTTTCCTCTCATTTATTTATTTCTTATTACCTCTGTTTCTTCTCATCAGAATCATTAACTTTACAAGAGTCAGTTTTCTAAATTACTAGAATATGGAAAAGTATCTGGCACAAAAATAGGGTCTTGATAAATGTTTTAAAAATTTTATAATGAATTTATAAATACATATTAGGCATAGAGTGCCTAACAGAAATCTGACTCCTTTACTATTTCTGTTGCTTCATGCTTAGTTTGACTGTGGAAGACCAGAGAGTTAGACCAAGGGCTACTGACTAGGGCCAGAAAAGACCAATAAGTCCCCCAAAGGGAATATACTAGGGGAGTATGGCATATCTGGACTGCTGGCATTATAGGAGGAACTCCTCAAAACTCACGAAAGATACTTGAAGCTCATGTAGAACCAGGCTGTATGGCTAGGTGGTTGGATTTTGGCTGTGAGACCATGCATTGGCTAGAGCTTTTACTGTGTATCCTGATTAAATAGAGCTTTACCACAAAGGTTTGCTTTGGTAGGTCTCTTAACATCATATTGTTTCACCTTATTCATTCTTCAAGCACTCCTGGACTTCAGAGTGCATATTATTTTAAAGGTGGCATTTATTCTTTCACCTGGGTTTTTCATATCAGATCTGGCTGATGTCTTCAGAAGCTGTTCCTTCCGGCCTCTCCAGTATGCAACCTCCATCCTTTGACTTTTTAGCTAAACCTCTCTGACTTTTGTGAATACAAATATAGTTCTAAGATGCTTAAAATAACAAACAGCAGCAATAATAATAATAATAGTAGAAGTAGTAGTAGTAATAGTAATAATAACTCACATCTATTGTATGTTTAATATATCCCTGGCATTATGTTGAGCACTTAAGTATTATGAGTTGATATTATCATCCCAAATTTATAAATGGAGAATTTTTTTATTCTGCTTACATATTTCCTTCAAGAAAAAAATATATCATTTCTTCTATTATCTCTGAATACAGACGGCTCATATTTCTATCAGCTTCAGTCCCATGTATAAGATTGCCATCTTGATATCTCCTATTAGAAGTCGCAAAGGACCTCACGCCATCTCTTCCAGGGTTCCTTATTAAAGGAGATGCAACCATTTGTCTAGTCATCCTTGACACATACTATTCCGAAATTCACCCATAATATCTAATTCATCACCTCTTCCCATTATGCTTATATATGTTTCTTCATTTGATCCCTCATATCCATCTAGTTTTTCCAGGCATTATTCTTCCAGCTCCCAACTCCAAACTGGCCTCTTAATAGTCATAAATTATGTCCACCACTACTTCAGCTGATCTATGCACATCAGCCAAAGTGTTCTTTTTTTTCAAATTTACCAATCATACTGTATAATTTTCTAGCTTAGAACTCGGCCTTCTTCTTATTTAGCATACTCCCTCATAATTCAGTAAATTTTTATATGCTATTCTCTTTACTTGGAAATTTTTCCCCCTTTCTCTCTCTTTTCTTTATAATTTCTTGTTTGATTATTTGATTACTGTCTATCCCTCTCCATTTCTTTAATATTTATTATTAAAATTATAATAATGGATAAAATAATGGGTGGCTCAGTCAGTTAAACATCTTAATCTTGGCTGATATCATGATCCCACAGTTGTGATATTGACCACTATATCAGGCATCATGGTAAGCTTGGATCCTGTTTAAGATTCCCTCTTCTTCCTCTCTTCCTCTCTCTCTTTCTCTTCCCATTTCCCCTTCTTGTGCACTCTTTCTATCTCTCCCAAATAGATAGATAGATGGTAGATAGACAGATAGATATATAGATGATAGATAGATAGATAGATAGATAGATAGATAGATAGAGAAATAAAATAATGATAAAATTTTAAAATACTTGAGAATTTGGGGATCTACATGATAAAAGGGCATGCCAATGTGTTTCATCATATCCCCCCACCCTCAGTGAACCATATGATCTGCTATTTGTAATCCTGTGCAGCCATTCTCCCTGAATTTATAATTACTAAATTGTATTAGAAGTAATATTATAACATTCTAAGCCTAATATATAAGAACACATGGGGGCTTTTACTTTTGTACT
Organism: Proteles cristata cristata; assembly: GCA_017311185.1. NCBI lineage: Eukaryota > Metazoa > Chordata > Mammalia > Carnivora > Hyaenidae > Proteles > Proteles cristata. The sequence continues at coordinate 220,066 of JAESUZ010001351.1, forward strand.
TTTGTCATTTTGGAAGGCATCCACCATGTAAGAAATACAATCTTCCTTTCTTTTGGATGGGAGAATTAGACCATTTTCAGCTCAGGGTCTACCTTATCCCTTATGTTGAGTTGTATCAGTGTTCCTTAGAAGATGATAGAGTGGCACTTTATGGAAATTGCTGGCAATTGGACAATTTGTTATCCTGTCCTGTATTTTCTCCTTTGATGTTCATTGGATTTTGGATTAAATTCCATGGAGATGGGTGCTAAGTAACCCTGCTATGAATGCAAGTCCTTCTCTTGGCTTACAGTACTCTATAACACAGATGTCTCTGCTAAGGAGAAGGCAAAATATTCTGCTGTGCCCTGTGATACTTTGAAGCACAGGAAGACTTTATAAAGCTGTTTCAAGTCTTTAGGCCAGATCATTATGCAGACTCCCCCCGCCCCATATTTGCATCATCTTGCCTGTGTGAATATTCAGAGGGATTTTCAGCTTCCAAGATGCTCCTCTGAAGCTATGTTATGGCAGTCCTCTCTGCTGTGTGTTCCGAAAACCAATCTAAACTTTTGATTAGTAGTCACCATATTGAACCTCTGTCTGGACCAGGTGTGGACAGGGGACAAGACCTCTTCATGGAGACTAAGCCACTCAAATGTCTTATCCCTCTGATTCTCCATTCCTTTTATTTCAACAGCCAAGAGTATATTATCTAGTCTTGATAGTAGTAACCTGACATTTTTGTATGCTTTTGCAAGTTTTTAATTTATAGCATAAATTTTGTGTGCTAAGTCTTTCCAAGCTTATATATTTGGACCTCAGACTCCAGTTATTATAACATAAAAGCTTTAGGTGAATGTGACCCATGGCAAGGAAAAAAAGGATACTGGAGACCACAGCTCTCAATTAATAGTTTGTTATTATTTTATCATAATACTTTATGTACTTTTCCACACACTTGTGATAAGTTTAAATGCTTTAGTGCTTTTCTTACTAAAATTTGTTCTCTATAAAGGTTCTGAGCTAGAAGTCACTGAAAATATTCTCTTAATAAAGATGAATATTGAAGCTTAAAGAAAGAATCTCAATATTAGTCTATAAAGAATCATTCTGACGAAAAGCTACATTCTCTGGAGTCAGAATTATCTTCAGATCCTGATTCTGCCTTTTTATTAGCTGTGTCACTTTGAGCATATCATATAAATTCTTTGAACCTATTGTTTTACCTAGGAAAAAGGGAATGATCATACTACCCTCTTCTTAACATTGTTGCAGGGATAAATATAAAATACATGTGAGAAATCTATCATGTTGACATGAGCCTAGTAAGCTCCCAATGCATATTAGCCACTGTGCCTATTGCACTGAGAGATAAATGAAGGCACCTCAGGAAGAGTTTCATTTACAAGATGTGTGTATTGCCTCTGCAGAGCTCTGCTAGGCAGGGGTGAAGGGAATTAGTTCCCTTTACATCACACTGGAATGTAGCCACTTATGGGTGGAATCATTGCATGCTTCCTCTTCTATCTGCCCTTCTGGGAGACAAGAAAACAACATTTCCAATTACAGCACACCAGGAATGTTATAAACCAAATGTAATCACCAATGTTGGAACTATATCAGGAAACCAAGAAGAAAGAGGAAAAAATTGCAGGCTTCTATTACAGAGGAACTCTAAAGAAGATGCTAATTTAATTTATCTCAACTCAATTAAAAAAATCATCTTTACTATTTCATATTAAGCAGCTTGTATTAATGCAATGTATTAATGCAATGTATTAATAATAGAGTAAAGCATCCTGTACATAGCTCTTGCTGTCTTTTGGGAGAAATAACACATATTCATAAAACAATAATAATATTAATATGTAACTTCAAAGAGCACTCACTATATACAAAATGCTGTTTTGGTACTATTTTTCCTTGTTTTCTTTTATTTAAACTTCACAAAATGCCTATGAAATAAGATTTTTTTTCACTTTGTGTTTAAGGAACCTGAGGCACTGAGGGCTTTAAGTAACTAGCACAGGTCACACACCTAATAAATGGCAAAAGTGAGATCGGAGCTGAGAAGTTCTAATCCCAGAACATTCACTTTTCATCAATATACTATGCTGCTAATTTTACAATTGATCTAAACAAAAACTAAAAGCAAATATAAAATATATATTTGCAGTATATAATAAAGAGAAGGAAAATTTCCCATCCAGATAGGAATTGCAAGAAAGGCATTGAAGTACATTTCCAGTTGAAGAGGGCTTTGAAAGATGGATGTGAATACAGGTTAGAAATTTCTGCAGAAGTATTTTAGGTAGGGAAGAGAATAGGTGAGCTAGGTTATGGAAAAGAGAAATTATAGAGCATGTTAGGAGACAAATGAGGTTTCCACTTTAGGAAAAGTCAAAGTTCATCAGGGGACATAAAAGATGATTTTGCAGATAGAAATGGGAACCATAAAAGATCCATGTCTGAAGATCTGTTTTCTGTGGCTAATGGCTGGTAGGTTGCAGACCTAAATATAGGATGTGTCAAATATAGAATGACAATAATTGCCTAAATCTTTACCTCCTTACTCTTTACCTATTATGTCTTCCCTAGAAAGATAAATTATAAGAAAAGTAATAACACATTTTTAAAGTAGCAGAACTCCTTCTTCACATGAAATATCTATAGAAATATCATAAAACTGTATATAAAGGTAGGCCTATCCTATTTGAAAGAAGAAATGGGGTAAGGAGGCATAAATATGCCCATCTGGCTAATCCTCTTCTTCCTGTCCCTTCTCTGACTACTAGAGCTCCAAACAACATATCTAAGAAGTATAATACCTAACTTGGGACCAAAAAGCATCTACATATATAATAGTTTTACTCTGCTTATCCCTTCTTTTATCTATTTTTTTTTCTCCTCTCCTTCCTTCTGCTTCATCTACTTATATATCATTTTCTTTCCTTTTTGTAAATTTTATTTTTCTACTCTTGAACTGGTCACTAGGTATGACAGTCACTTAATTACAATCATAAGCAAAAAGTATTAGGGAAAGTTCCCACCTCAGTGGGCGCTTACTGTTGGCACTTGATGCACCATGTTAAATGTGCACCGTGTTAAGCTGAACTGTTATTAAATTAGAAGAGATTGGTTGTTGTTGTTTTTTTCCCTATAATCTTCTCAGTTCTTCCAGTGTAAAGGTGCCATTGCAGCATCGATATTTACTGGCTTACAGAATAAGGAGCCAATGATGTTGGTGAAGCCTAAATGTTCTGATTCCCTTAGATCAAATTTGTATAGACAGGATGGGGTTGTCAGCTTCAATTAGAGCTTTGAGAACTGATTTTATTTGGCCACTCCATGTAAAAGTAGGGTTAATAACATTTACTCATTCATTAATCTTGCGTTTGTTGGAGGCTCACCTTGAATATAAATTTTTGCAAGACACCAGAGTATGATGACATATTTTTGGTGTCCCCTGATCTCCAGAATCTCATCTTAGAAACCTTATATATCTTATATACATGCTGAGGGGAAGAAGATCACAGTACTTCAGAATCAATCAGTATTGCTAACTGCAGCAGTTTTAAAGATCTGGATAGACTGCACATGCTTGATATAGCAGATTCATATCTATTCTGAAGATAGACCATGGTAAACTACACTGACAGGCTTCCCTCATTTGGTTTATTTTTCTGGGATGCATAAAGATGTGACCTGGATACTGACTGATCTAACAGTGATGTTGTGCAAAATACCTGCAATTTCTAAATACTTTATAGTGACTAGAATTCTGCATAATCATTGAACACTGTTAATATTAAGTACCTTATGTGGAATCATTCAACATTACTATAAATATTTAGACATCAAAGAAAGAGTATAAAGTCAGTAATTGACTTTTCACATTTTTCAATCAGAAAATAATTTTCCAATCTCTATGTTCTGTGGAAGAATCCAATTTAAAAATTATAATAATCTTTGAACGAAGATGAGTGGGTAATTCGAACATTCATGTTTTCTAAGACAGAGAACTATTTCTGCACAACTAAATTACATAACTGGGTTATCTTTAAGAAGGATAACAGGTTGTTTTTAAATGGATTGTTGTCATTCCAAATTTTTATTGGGACTGATTTAAATAAGAGCTTCCTGGTATTATGAAATCAGAACGAGGAACAGAATATATCCTCATAAGTATACTAAAAGATATATCAGCAATCACATTAAACACGAGGGTATATGGTTACTCCATAAATAAACATTCCAATATATCTGATGAATATTCATGTTAATCAACCTTTTCCATTTTTCCTTATTGTCTTGTATTTTTTGACCGTGAATAAAATAAGAGAATAGAGCTCCCTTATTTCCCATCATTCTATTAAATACAAAATCTTGTCACCAGAACTATCATGTAAGAAATGATTTTTTCCATTCAGTTACCAAGAAATGAGCTAAATATTATATGTTAAGAATGAAAAAAGAAAGCATCAGATGTTATTAATGTAATCCATGAAGATAAGGGATCATATCAAATATCTATGAGTCAGCAGCTCTCAGTGAGAATTGAAATTGTTGAATCAACTGACCATGTCAGTTAGCACATAGATTCAATGGACATATTAGAGTACTTTTGGGTGTTCCTTTTCCTCAGATGGTTAGCATAAACTATATATTGCATATGGAATTGACTTGAATAAGAGATGCCAGTAGCCTCTTCCAGAGTAATTTCACATAAAAAATGTGCTTTATAAAACAAAAGCAGATGTTGCCCACAGGGCCCGTCACATATTGCTATTTCCTTCTTGGCTTCATTATCAGGCTTTCATGCTAGTATTTCTTGTCTATTTTTCAAAGTTTTATAAAATAGTTAATATTTCATATGGTATTTCCAAAAAGGCTTTAATAAATTCTATGGATTTGTTTTATGCAAACAAATATGGATGATTCAAAATAATTAAGTTCTGATTCTGTCTTTTTCTAATTCTGTGGTTTTGGGCAAATTAGTTACACATTCAGAGTCTTTGTTTTCTTTTCTCTTAAAGTTCCTGAATAGCAAAAAAGAAACAAACAAACAAACAAACAAAAAAAAAAAACAGTGGAGTGAATAGGTAAGCTAAGAACATGAGAAATATTTACAAATCATATATCAGAGGACCTAATTTATAAAATATGTAAGAAATTCCTACAACTCAATAGCAAAACAAAACAAAATAAAAACAAAAACAAATAATGGGCCAATTAAAAAATGAGATAAGACTTGACTAGATATTTCTCCAAAGAAGACATATGTATGGCCAGTGAAAAGATACTCAACATCACTCATCATTGGAGAAATAAAAATCAATACCATAATGAGATATTACCTTACACCTGTTAGAATGGCTGTTACAAACATCGTCAACAACAACAACAAAACCCAGAAGACAACACATGTTAGTGAGGATGCGGAGAAACTGGAACATTTGTACACTGTTGGTGGGAATGCAAAATAGTGCAGTTGCTGTACAAAACAGTATAGAGATATTCCTCAAAAAATTAAAATAGAACTAACATATGGTTCAGTAATCCACTCCTGGGTATTTATTTTGTTGTTGTTGGTGGTGGTGGTGGTGTTTACTTATTTATTTTGAGAGCAAGTGAGAAAGTAGGGAAAGGGCAGAGAGAGACAGAGAGAGAGAATCTTAAGCAGGCTCCACTCTCAGCATGGAGCCAGACTCAGGTCTCAAATTCATGAACCATGAGATCAATTCCAGTGCCTAAATCAAGATTCAGATGCTTAACTGACTGAGCCACTCAAGCACCCCTATTCAGAAGATTTTAAATTAGAATCTCAAGGAGATATTAGCACTCCAATGTTCATTGTAGTACTATCACAATGGTCAACATGTGGGAACAGTGTAAATATCTGTCAGTGGATGAATGAATAAAGATACAAGGTATGTACATAAAATGGGACACTATTCAGCCTTTAAAAAGAAAGAAATCTTGCAATATGTGACAACATGGATAAATCTTGAGGACAATCACAGAAGGACAAATATCGCATGATTGCACTTATGTGCTGTATCTAAAATAGTCACATTCATAGAATCAGAAAGTAGAATGTTGGTTTTCAGGGGTTTGGGAAGGGAGAAATGAGGAGTTGCTAACTAACAGACATGAAGTCCTCATTATGCAAGCTAAATAAATCCTAGAGACCTACTGAACAGCAGTGTGCCTATGGTTAACAGTACTGTAATACAAACTTAAAAATGCGTTGAGAGGATAGATCTCATGTTAAGTGTTAGTGTCACAATGAAATACAATTTAAACAACTAAAAAAATAGACATGCTGGTAATGCATTTACTAGTTGACTTGTAAGATTGTGAAATACATCAATAAAAAGGAAAAGGATAAGGATTTGGCAAATTGTAAAACACTAAGGAAAGATTTGAACTTATCCTTGACAATGTCACTCTGTTGCCAGAAGCATGAACTTTGTTCTCAGACAAACCTGAGTTGAAGTGCTGGTCTCTGTGTACTAAGAAAGATGACAACTTTACTCAGTATCTCAGAACCTCAGTTTCTTCATCTATAAATGGGAGAAGTAATATTTATCTCACGGAGCTGTTCTGACAGTTAAGTAATAATGCTTGAAAAGCTTTTAGCAAAATGAAAGAGATGCAGAAGTCCTCAAATGTGGTATTTGCTTCTCTAATTATATTAGTCTCATCATTGTTAATTTTACCATTTAGGTCAGAATTAACCAAGGTGATATTTTTAAAATGTCAAGTGGCAAATTTTTAAAAATCCCAATTTTATTGAACTTCTACTTCTCATGAGAAGGGGGAAAAACATAGTATGTTGTTGAGGAAGATTTTAAAATTTTATGTTCAAGTGAAAATTAGTTGAGTCCTGCTGGGCACTCAGCTTGCCGAGCTCAGGTCAGGATTCTGTGAAATATCTCAAGTGTACATTGCCAGTTTCTCCTTTTTTTGTTTCTCTTTGAATTGTTTTATTTTTGTTTTGTTTTGTTTTATTTATTTCTGAGAGAGAGAAAGAGAGAGAGATGTCGTGAGCAGAGGAGGGTCAGAGAGAGAGGGAGACACAGAATCGGAAGCAGGCTCCAGGCTCTGAGCTGGCTGTCAGCACAGAATCCGACGCGGGGCTCGAACCCACAAACCGTGAGATCATGACCTGAGCCGAACTCGGATGCTTAACCGACTGAGCCACCCAGGCGCCTCTGTTTCTCTTTGAATTGTATTTCACAGGTGGACAATGAACTATTTATAAAATATCATGTTGTCTTTGATGCTAGAATAGTTAAAGACCTGTATTTTATGACTAGGGTATTATTAGAAAATAAGAGCGGACAAAATAAGTTTCAGTATTCTTCAGGTACTGGTTGTTGAAGAAGTGGCACCTGTTGATCTGTTGCCAAGAAAATGGAGAGCCTTGATTAACAACACAGCCGGGAGGGTGACACTTTCAAATGCTGATGGCAGGATTCACATTTGTAGTACTTAATAAAAAGTAGAGATCACCAGGCGCCTGGGTGGCTCAGTTGGTTGAGCTTCTGACTTTTGCTCAGGTCATGATCTCAGGGTTCCTGGGTTTGAGCCTGGCATTGGTCTCTGTGCTGACATGTCAGAGACAGGAGCCTGCTTTGGATTCTGTGTTTCCTTCTCTCTCTGTCCCTTTCCCACTCATGCTCGGTCTCTCTCTGTCTCTCAAAATTAAACATTTAAAAAAAAGCATTTAAAAGTAAAGATGACTGGATTAAACCTTGAGAGCAAGCAGTTTGAAATTTGAGAAGAGAATAATCACAGGCTTATCATTCTGGGTGCATATTAAAGAAGATAAATGATTATACCTAAATGGGAGAAGACTTAGAAATTTGATCCAAATTAAAAAAAGACCTCAACTTCTCTCTACATATAAATGCAAGAAACTAAAACTTATTTTTTATTCGTTTTTATTTTTTATTTTTTATTTTTTTTAATTTTGGCCTCTTCATCCATGTCTCCCATCCACATCCTCCACCTGTGGCAATAATCACTGTGTTCTATGTATCCATGAGTTTGTGAGGTGTTTTGTTTTGTTTTGTTTTGTTTTGTTTTTGCTTTTTAGTTTAGGGGTTTGGGGGAAGTTTTCTGTTGTCGTTATTTGTTCATTTGTCTTTTACATATGGGTATACCTTGTTTTATTGGGTAAAATTCAAAGATATTGCATTTTGATTTTGTTTTTTTTTTAACAAATTGAAGGTTTGAGGCAACTGTTAAGCCACTTTCAAGTCCATAAGTGACATTTTCCAATAGCATTTGCTTACCTTGTGTCTCTCTGTCACATATTGGTAACTTTCACAATATTTCAACCTTTTTCATCATTATTATTATTAAATTTGTTTTTGTGGTTAGTGATCAGTGCTCTTTGATGTTGCTTTGATATTGTGTGCGTGCTGAGTGCTCCAGGGACCAGGCAGTCCCAGCCCCTCCCTCTCCTTCAGTTTTTCTGTTCCATGAGACACAAAAATATTGAAATTAGGCCAGTGAATACCTTATAATTGCTTCTAAATGTTCAAATGAAAGGAAGAGTTTCATGTTTCTCACTGTAAATTGTAAGTTAGAAATGATTAAGCTTAGTGAGAAAGTGATGTCAAAAGCCAAGAGCTGCTGAATGCTAGATCTCTTGCACCAAGCAGGTAGCCAATATATGACTGTAAAGGAAAAGTTCTTAAAGGAAATTAAAAATCCTACTTAAGTGGACATATAAATGATAAGATAGCAAAACAGTCTTATTACTGATGTGGAGAAAGTTTTAGTGGTCTGGATAGATCAAACTAGCCACAATGTTTAGTTAAGCCAAAGCCTAATCTAGAGCAAGGCCCTAACTCTCTTCAATTCTATGATGGCTGAGAGGTGAGGAAGCTGCAGAAGAAAAGTTTAAAGCCAGCAGGTGTTGGTTCATGAGGTTTAAGAGAAGAAGCCATCTCCATAACATAACAGTGCAAGGCAAAGCACCAAGTGTTGATATAGAAGCTGCAACACGTTATCCAGAGGATTTAGCTAAGATAATTAGTGAAGATGGCTATGCTAAGTTTCCAGTGTAGACAAAACAGGCTTCTACTGGAAGAAGATGCCAACTAAGGCTTTCATAGCTGGAGAGAAGTCATTGCCTGGCTTCAAGGCTTCAAAAGTTTCAAATGACACACTGACTCTCCTGTGAGGGGCTAATGCAGCTGGTGACTTTTTTGAAGCCAATGCTCATTGACCATTCCAAAATCCTAGGGCCCTTGAGAATGATGCTAAGTCTACTCTGCCTATGCATTGTAAATGCAACAACAAAGTCCAGATGACTACCTGTCTATTTACAGCATGTTTTTCTGATTATTTTAAGCCACTGTTGAGACTTACTGCTAAGAAAAAAGATACCTTTCAAAATACAACTACTCATTGATAATGCACCTGGCCATTGTCTAAATTAGAAAATTCTAATTTAGATGTACAACAAAATTAATGTCATTGTCTTGCCACTAACACAACATCCATTCTGCTCCATGCACCAGGGAACAATTTCTACCTTAAAGTTTTATTATTTAAGAATAAACTTTGTAAGAATATAGTTGCCACAGACAGTAATCCTTCTGGTGGGTTTTGGCAAAGTATATTTTCAAACTTCTGGAAAAGATTCACATTCTAAATGCTAGTAAGAACATTAATAAATCATTGGGAATAGGTCAAAATATCCTCATTCACAAGAGTTAGAAATAAGTTAATTCCAACCATCATGACGGCTTTGAGGGGTTGAAGACTTCAGTGGAGGAAATAACTTCAGAAATAGCAGTAAGATGTGAGTGAATTGCTACAATCTCATGACAAAATTTTAATGGATGAGAAATTGCTTCTTATGGATGAGCTAAAGAAGTGGTTTCTTTAGATGGAATCTTCTCCTAGTGAAGATGCTGTGAAGATTGCTGAAATAACAGCAAAGGATTTACAATATTGTATAAACTTAGTGATAAAGAAGCAGCAGGATTTAAAAGGATTGACTCCAATTTTGAAAGAAGTTCTACTGTGGGTAAAATGGTATCACACAGCATCCATGCTACAGAGAAACTGTTTATGAAAGGAAGAATTGATCATCAGTGCAGCAAACTCTATCATTGTCTTATGTTGAGAAATACCCACAGGCACCCCAACCTTCAGCAAAAACCACCCTAATCAGTCAGTAGCCAACAACATTGAGGTAAAACCCTTGATCAGCAAAAATATTACAATTTGCTGAAAGCTCAGATGATGATTAGCATTTTTTTAGCAATAAATACTTTTTAAATTAAGGTATATGCATTTTTTAGACATAATGTTATTGTACACTTAAGAGACTACGGTATAGTGGGGCGCCTGGGTGGCTTAGTCGGTTAAGCGTCCGGCTTTCGCTTAGGTCATGATCTCGTGGTTCGTGGGTTCGAGCCCCGCGTCGGGCTCTGTGCTGACTGCCAGCTCGGAGCCTGGAGCCTGTTTCAGTCTGTGACTCCCTCTCTGACCCTCCCCTGCTCACGCTGTCTCTCTCTCTCTCTCTCTCCTAGAAATAAATAAAAATAAAACATTAAAAAAAAGAAAAAGAGAGACTACGGTATAGTGCACGTACAACTTTCACATATACCGCGAAACCAGAAACTTCATCTGACTCTCCTTTTGTGAGTCTTTATTCAGTCTGGAACCAAACGTACAACATCTCTCCAAGATATACCTATTTAAGAGAGATGATATGGTATTTTTCTTTCTCTGTCTTCTTTCACTCAGCATAATGACCTTGAGGTCTATCCATGTTATTGTAAAGGTAAGATTTTATTCTTTCTTAACTGAATAATATTGATTGTATGTATTACAATGTCTTTATTCATTCATTCAAATATCAGTGAGCACTTATATTTCTTCTATATTTTGGCTACTGTAAATAATGCTACAATGAACACGGAGGTGCATATATATATATTTGAGTTAATGTTTTTGTTTTCTTCAAATAAATACCCAGAAGTAATTTGCTGAATCATATGATGGTTGTATTTTTAATTTTTAAAGAGCCTCCATATGGTTTTCCATGTTAACTGTGACAGTTTACATTCCTACGAACAGTGCAGAAAGGCTCCCTTTTCTCCACATCCTCACCAACCCTTGTTATCTTTTGTCTTTTTGATGATAGTCATTTTAATAGGTATGAGGTGATATCCTTGTGATTTTGATTTGCATTTTCCTGATCATTAGTGATGTTGAGTGTCCTTTCCTGTGTCTGCTGGCTATCTGCATGTCTTACCGGGAAACATGTGTATGCAGATATTTTGACCATTAAAATAAAATAGATTATTTGGATTTTTACTGTTGAGCTGTATCAAGTTCTTTTTATATTAGCCCCTTATCAGATATATGATTTGCAAATATTTTCTCTTCAGTAGGTTGTCTTTTCATTTTGTTGAGGGCTTCCTTTGCTGTGCAGAAGATTTTTAGTATGGAGTAGTCCTTTTGCTTTTGTAGATATTGCTTTTAGAGTCAGGTTAAAAAAAAAAAGGCATTGCCAAGACCTGTGTCAAGGAGCTTACCACCATTGTTTTCCTCTAGGAGTTTAATGATTTCAGATGTTATGTTATGTTCAAGTCTTTAATTCATTTTGAGTTAAATTTTCTGCATGATGGGGGCGCCTGGGTGCCTTAGTCGGTTAAGTGTCCGACTTTCACTTGGGTCATGATCTCGCGGTTCGTGGGTTCGAGCCCCGCGTCGGGCTCTGTGCTGACTGCGGGCTCGGAGCCTGGAACCTGTTTCGGAGTCTGTGTTTCCCTCTCTCTCTCTCTCTGACCCTCCCCTGCTCACGCTGTCTATCTCTCCCTCTTCTAGAAATAAATAAAAATTAAAAAAAATTTTTTTCTGCATGATGTTAGATAGTAGTCAAGTTTCCTTTTTTCTTTTCTATTTCTTTCTTTCTTTCTTTCTTCCTTCCTTCCTTTTCTTTCTTTCTTTCTTTCTTTCTTTCTTTCTTTCTTTCTTTTTATTTTTTTAATTTTTTTTTTTTTAATGTTTTATTTATTTCTAGGAGAGAGAGAGACAGCATGAGCAGGGAGGGTCAGAGAGAGAGTCACAGACTGAAACAGGCTCCAGGCTCTGAGCTGGCAGTCAGCACAGAGCCCGACGCGGGGCTGGAACCCACAAACCGCGAGATCATGACCTAGCGAAAGTCGGACGCTTAACCGACTAAGCCACCAGGCGCCCTTTCTTTTCTTTCTTTCTTTCTTTCTTTCTTTCTTTCTTTCTTTCTTTCTTTCTTTCTTTCTTTCTCTCTCTCTCTCTCTCTCTCTCTCTCTCTCTCTCTCTCTCTCTCTTTCTTTCTTTCTTTCCTTCTTTCTTTCCTTCTTCTTTCTTTCTTGCATGAGGCTGTCCAGTTTTTCTAACACCATTTATTAAAGAGACTGTCCTTTCCTCATTGTATATTCTTGGCTTCTTTTTTGTACATTAATTGACTATATATGAGTGTGGGTTTATTTGGCGGGGGGGCTCTATTCTGTTCCATTGATCTATGTGTCTGTGCTTATGCCAATACTATACTGTTCTAATTACTGTAGTTTTGTAATAAACTGAAATCAGAGAGTGTGATGCCTGTAGCTTTATTTTACTTTCTTAAAATTGCTTTAGCTATTCAGAGTTTGTGTGTGTGTGTGTGTGTGTGTGTGTGTGTGTGTTTGTGTTACAATACAAATTCTAGGATTATTTGTTCTATTTCTCTGAAAAATGCTTTTGAAATTTTGATGTGGATTGCAATCTGTAGATTGCTTTGGGTAGTATAGACATTTCCATAATATTGATTCTACCAACCCATAGCATGGAATATTTTTCCATTTGCTTGTGTCTTCTTCAATTTATTTTATTAATGTCTTGTTGTTTTTAATATAACAGGTCTTTCACTTCCTTGATTAAATTTATTCCTAGATTTTTATTCTTTTTGATACAATAGTAAATGGGCTTGTTTTCTTTATTCCTCTAGTAGTTTGTTGTCAGTATATAGAAGTACAACAGATATTTGTGTATTGATTTTGTATCCTGCAGCATTCCCAACTTCATTTATTAGTTCTAACAGTTTTTTTGATGGAGTTATTATGGCTCTCTCTATATAAAAAATGTCATTTTCTAATAATACATTTCTATGCCTTTTTTTCAGTATGGATGCTTTTTATTTATTTTCCTTGCTTAATTGCTCTGGCTAGGACTTCCAATGCTATGTTCAATAAAAATAGAAAGGGTGGGCATCTTTGCCTTATTCACAGTCTTAGTGGAAAGGCTTTCAGCTTTCCCGTGTTGAGTATGATGTTACCTGTGGGCTTCTCGTAGAGAGGCTTCATTATGGTGAGTTATGTCCCTTTTCTTCACTTTCTTGAGAGTTTTTATTATAAGTGTATGTTGAATTTTTCAAGTGCTTTTTCAGCATCTATTGAGACAGCCATATGATTTTCATCCTTAATTTTGTTAACATGGTGTAGACGTTGAATGATTTGCAGGTGTTGAAATCCCTGTAATAGATCCCAGTTGATTATGATGTAAGACCCTCTTAATTGTTGTTGAATTTGGTTTGCTAACATCTTACTGAGGTTTTTGCATCTATGTTTGTCAGGGATATTGGCTTGCAGTTTTCTATCTTGTCCTATTGTTTTCTGGTTTTGGTACCAAGAAAGTGGGAAAACTTGTTTTATTTTCCCCTCTCACAGTTTCTCCTGCCTGTTTCCTCTGTACAAATCTTTATTCTATTCAAAGTTATGATTACTAAAGGAGTTCTTTGTTAATGCAACTCAAGGAGAAAAAGAAAATAGGAACTCTTTTTTTTTTTAATGTTTTTAGAGACACAAAGAAAGAGAGGGAGTGGAAGAGGGGAAGAGAGAGAGTGAGAGAGGGAATCTTAAGCAGGCTGCATGCTGAACATGCAGCTTAATCTCACACTTGGTCATGATCTGAGCTGAAATCAAGAGTTAGGGGCTTAAGTGACTAAGCCATCCAGGGGCCTAAAAATGAAAGTTCTTAGAAAAAAAAAAGTCTATTCCGAGAAAAAAATGCAAACAGAAGCTTGGTCTTGGGTGTGGCTTTTAAAAAATATTATCTCTGGGGCACCTCGGTGGCTCAGTGGGTTACGCGTCTGACTTTGGCTCAGGTCATGATCTCACAGTTTGTGGGTTCAAGTCCTGTGCTGTCAGCTCAGAGCCTGGAGCCTGTTTCTGATTCTGTGTCTCCCTCTCCCTCTGACCCTCCCCTGTTCACGCTGTCTCTCTCTCTCAGAAATAAAAAAAATTAAAAGACATTAAAAAAAATATTATCTCTGTGGCGCCTGGGTGGCTTAGTCAGTTGGCCGTCTGACTTTCAGCTCAGGTCATGATCTCACTGTTTGTGGGTTTCAGCCCCGCATTGGGCTCTGTGCTGACAGCTCGGAGCCTGGAGCCTGCATTAGATTCTGTGTCTCCCTCTCTCTCTGCCCTTCCCCCCCCCCCCATGCACACACTCATGCTGTCTCTCTCTGTCTCTCAAAAATAAATAAACATTTAAAAAAATATATCTCTGATTCCAGAGCATGACTTCATCCTTCTCTAACTTCAGCCTTCAAAGTGCTGCCCATTTTCACCACAACCTGAAGAGACAAGCCTGTGCAAGCCTGTGGCTCATTCAAGTAGTGTAGTTTCTTTTGCCATCAACAGTAGATCTTCACCTGGGTAACCTGAGAAGTCTAATCTTCTGCATCACTTTGAGGCTCTAGGAAAGTAAGCTGATTTCTTTTTCTTTTTTTTTTTTTTAAGTTGGGGGGTGGTGCACCTTGTTTGCTCAGTTCGATAAGCTTCTGACTCTTGATTTCGACTCATGTCATGATCTCACAGTTCATGAGCTTAAGCACTGCATCAGGCTTTGCACCAACAGCATGAAGCCTGCTTGGGATTCTCTCTCTCTCCCTCTCCCCTGTTCATGCACATGTTCTCTCTCTCTCGAAATAAATAATAAATACCTAATTCTGAATTCTGACTCTAAAATGGGCTTTTTATATCTTAGAATATGTCTTTGAACTGGAAGTGTACTTGTATTTTGTAATTTCTATATGGTTTTGGACAGGATAACAATAATAACAATTGGTCATAATAAAGAAAGGGAATACAGTTTGTCATTAGCCTTGTAAAGTGTTCTATTTTGGTGCAGTATTTCATGAGCTATATTGTCTGTATTTATGTTTAAGCAGTGTACTCCCTAAAATTCTCCAAGTCAGACTGAGCTCCATTGTTACCATTTTCCCTTGAGACTTCAAAAGACCCTGGCACAGGTTATACCACATTGTTCCAATTAGTCCTTGGTCAAAAAGACTACTTATGATTTTTTTCTCCATGAAATATTTTATTTATATTCCCACACTTTTCCCACAAGATTTCACTTTTTAAAAGGAGTTCTTAAACAGGAAAAAAAATTGATGTCAAATAATGTAGAAAATAATTCAACTTATAGGCCAATAGTGGTGATTAAAAGGTGAACATTAAAATGATTAAAAAACTATACAACAAATAAAAGATAATTTAGCAACATTGACACAAGGGAAAGAGAAAAAGTAACACATGTTAGATGTTTAGTTTGAGGCAGGAATTCTGACAAGTATTTTGGGGATGTTTTACATTAGTCATTTAAGTCTAAGTGGTAAATAATGTCGGCAACATAATTTATACATATGGAAACAAAACTGAAATGTTAAACACATAATGAAATATAAAAATAGAATTCAAACCCATAAGTGTCTGCAAATGCTTTGCTCTTTACACCGATATAACTTACCATTCTAACAAATTTAAGTATGAAGAGTAATACATCTGACATTAAATTCAGTAAACATATTAAAAAATTATATCACTTTATAAAAAATAGCTCAGTTTTATTTCTGATATCTTATTGATGGCAAACTTATATTTCTCTTTGACCACATAATGATGTTCTTTTAACAATTACTATTCCCACTCTCTTGTTGCTAATAGTAACTGTGTGATTCTGGCATTGATCTGTCTAGTTCTGACTTGAAGTTTCTTGGAAAAAATCTGTGTCTAGAAAATTTATTAAGCCAATGGGTTCATAGATTATTCCTTTTCCTTGACTAATTTTGAAATAATAGAAAACATGTTGGAATAGCAGAGTTTTGAGACTAACAATCTGATACTCAGAAAGAATAAGTATGAGTGCTCCTGGATGGCTTGGTCAGTTAAGCATCTGACTCTTGATTTTGGCTCAGGTCATGATTTCATAGACCATGAGATGGAGCCCTGCCTCTGACTCAGTGCTGACAGCCCAGAGCCTGCTTGGGATTCTCTCCCTCTCTCTACCCCTCTTCTATTCATGCTCTTTCTCTCTGTCAAAATAAATAAACTTAAAAACAAAAGAGTAAGTATCAACAAATTTGTATGTGGGATAAAGTATTCAGTTAAGAATAGTTAAGTCGTATGTCAAAGATGAAAATTTCATTAGACAATATAGTGTGCTGAATGAGGAATCAGGATAGTAACTTGATTTTTTATTATGTTCATTTATTAAGAGACTATCCATAAAATATGTTGCTATTGAACATGCACATTTAAAACAAGTTTTATTTAATTACATTTCTAATGTTTTAGTGAACTTTATGACAGTTATCTCTGATATCAGCATTGATATACAACCATGCTTATTTATTATCTACTTTTTAGTTTGTTTTCTACATAGGAGCTTTTAAGTATTCTTAGAGATATAGTGTATTTTTTTTTTAATCTTTCTAAAACTACTGCATCTATAATAGTGCTTGGACTTTTATTAATGTTTATCTATTTATTTTGAGAACGAGAGACAGAGAGAGAAAGTGTGTAAGTAGGAGAGAAGGGCAGAGAGAAGAAAAGAATCTTAAGTGGGCTTCATACTCAGCAATGGAGCCCAATGTGGGTCTCAATCCCACAACCATGAGATCATGACCTGAGCTTAAAGTAAAGTTGGATGTTTAATTGACTGAGACACCAGGCACCCCTGTATTTGGCCTTTAATAATATTGTTACAAAGAGAGTATCTCAAGTAAAATTTTAGAAATATTTGCATTTTAATTGCTGGAGAATCTTTTCCCATGAGATTTAACTAACCAAAAATAACCTATTAAAAGCAGACAAATTTAACATTTATTAAGAGTGCTAGCTGAATTTTGGAGATTTCTTCCTATATATGCCTGATTTTGTTTGTTTATTTAAAACTTTAAAATATTTATTGAGTGCTTGCTGTATGTTAACATTAGAGGTAACATGGCCAGCAAACTGGAATACTCCTCCATCCTTGGAGTTGATGGTGTAGTGATAAATACAGATGTAAACCATTAATCACAAAACTGCTCAATTATAAACCTTAAAAAGAGTATGACAGCTCTGAAGGTATTAGCCAATGAAACATGATAATATGGCACATTAGATAAATAGTCTATTTAAAAAAAGTCATAGTCATTAATGTCAAATGATAAGTAGAAATTTAGGAATGATTATAGCCTGAGTAGTAACTTCTGCTGTATGATAGACCAAGTTTTGGAAAAAGAACTCTCTTGCCAAGAATAACTAGAAACACTGGTTAAAATATCAAAATAAAACAAACAAAACAAATACAAAAGAAACAAAACAACACCAAAAAATCATTGAAGTTTCAGAGAGCTATTAAAGCAGCCAGATCTTGGAGGACCATGATTCTGAAGAGATGAGACAATATACTGAGGTGAAGCTGTTATTGCTGATTTATAAGTAGCATGATGCATAGAGATTGGGGAGCCTAACAAAGTTTTTTGAAGTATTACTTCCAGTAACATTGCATAAAGAATGCTGGTAAACAAAATTTGGATTTCAGGGGAAGAATGGACCTTTATATGCCCCAAGACTTTAGAAAAGAACTGAAGACCGAATCTTTCTGACTAAGACATAAAAAAACTACATAAGATCCCAGAATCCACAATCACCTCAATCTAAAGTGGGGTTTAGATATAAAGTAATTTGCCCTAAATCTAACTATCAAAGAAAAATTAAATTCTCTGTGGAGAAGATACCATTATATAGAACATCTATGATTTTTATACAAAATTTATAGCACTCAACAATTATCAAAATACAAAGCCAAGAAGAAACAGACAATTAAAATTGGCCCAAAATTGATCCAGCTATCAAAGGTATCAGGCACTGTCTTTAAATTAATTGTAATTAATACACTTCAGAAAACAGATGACAAAATAAATTCACCACATATCAAGAATAAAAAAAATAATAAAATGGAGATTCTAGAATTAAATAATATAAAAATTGTCATTAAGATAGCAGTAAATGGGTTTGGTAATACATTAGATACAGCTATTGAAAGGTTTAATAAACTGGAAGATGGAAGCATAAAATACCTACATTTTACAATGGAAATAAAAATAGGTCAAAATAGTATAGAAAAGAGGCAAAAAGCAGGAAAGTGACAAAAACATGTAACCAAATAAATATATGAAGAACTTCTACAAATGCATATGAATAAGAAAATTTCAATTAAAAAAATTGGACAAAAAACAGCAATATAAATACTTTCATGTTTCAGAAAGTTATGGCTGCTTGAGCAAAGAAAACTGCAACCTGGGCTAATGAACAGGTTTTTCAAAGTTAAAAGATGACAGGACAATGAGAACTCCAGAGAGATTTAACTGCCTAGTGGCCATGTATTTATTTACATTTCAAAGTAGGATAAAACCCAGAGCCTTGGAGACATTGCCTGCTTATCCCCCTCTCCTAATACAAATAAACATTTATATACATCACCAAAGATAAAAATCCAGGCACTTTTTATCCCTAAAGAGGAAATATTTACATTAGGAAGATTAGATTCCTCTCATTCCTTGGAAGAGGAATATAGCAGCTAGACAATACACACAGAAACTAAGAGTTCCTTTCCACATGCCCTTTCTGTGACCTACTCCCCTTGTTCTTTGCAGCACTATTCACAGTAGCCAAGATGTAGAAACAATCTAAATGTCAACTGACAGATGAATGGCTACTGAAAAGGTTATATATGCATACAATTGGATAGTACTTAGCCTTAAAGAGGAAAGGAATCCTGCAGTATATGCCACATGAATGGGCCTTGGGGACATTATGCTAAGTGAAATAAGCCAGACACAAAAAGACAAATGTGGCGCAATTCCACTCTTTTGGCATATCTAAAATAATCAAATTAATAAAATTAAAGACTTGAATTATGGTTACAAAGAGCTACGTAGGAAGGGGATGATGGGAGTTATTAATATATAGGAATAAATTGCCAGTTTAGTAAGATGAATAAGCACTAGAGGTCTCCTGTACAGCATTGTGCCAGTAGTCACCAATGCAAACTTAACAGTTGTTAAGACAATAGATCTCATTACATGTCCTTATTATAATGAAATATGAAAGACAAATAAATAAATAAAAACTCATTGGAGACGAAAAGAAAATAAACGCCATCCCCACCTGATGTATAGGCAGGCCTGCCTACCTAGCTCTCATTGCTAGGGAGAATAGGGCATGGAGCACTAATGTAGCTCTTGCTGGAAGTAATAATTGATTCCTGCTTCAGAAACCTCATGTTTTCTTTCAGAATAATATGAATAAATTTAGATATTAAAAAGTTACTAAAGGGGCGCCTGGGTAGCTTAGTCAGTTAAGCAGCTGACTCTTGATTTTGGCCTAGATCATGATTTCAAGACTCAGGAGTTTGAGCTCTGCTCTGCCAGTGCAGAGCCTCCTTGGGATTCTCTCTCTCCTTCTCTATCTGCCTCTTTCTCTTTCTTTCTCTCTCTCTCAAAATGAATTGAAGAGCCAAAAATTAAGTCCTCCATTAAGAACAACCTTGGGCTGCACGTAGCCCCAGTCCCAGTTCCAGGAAAAGCCTCAGATTGTTCAAGGCTAAAGCCATCCTCGGACCGCCCTCAGTTCAGCTAATCAAAAAACATTTCTATGGTCTGAGTCAAGTCTGGGAACTGCAGATACAAACTAGCCAATTTCTCACTGCTTGCCTGAACCCCACGTGGGCTCTTTGAACTCACCTCATAATTGGTCATTTTCAAAGGATTCTTAAAAGTCATGATTGGGTCCCACCAAAAGTAATAAACACCTCACAGATACTGAATGGTCAAAGCTGTTATCATGGGTGTTGTACAATTGTAATTGGTGCTTATGTGACAATGCTACATGTACTGTAACACCCCCATCCCTTACTCCTTAAAAACCCTATTCGCTATTGTTCTTCACTTCACCTTGCTGCCACGACACCGGTAGGCGGGTGAGCCCTGCTCGAGCTTGTCATAAAGACCCTTTTGTATTTGCATCAGTGCTGGCTCCTTGGAGGTCTCTGGAACTCACGATTCGGGTACAAGAGAATAAACTTAAAAGAAAAAAAACCTCACTAAAGTCTTGCTTCAGAAAACCTATTTATAAAAGATGTTCAGAGGCATTTGAGTGGCCAGTCGGTTGAGCCTCCAGCTTCGGCTCAGGTCATAACCTCAGAGTTCATGGGTTTGAGCCCCGCATTGGACTCTGTGCTGACAGCTAGCTCAGAGCCTGGAGCCTGTCTTTGGATTCAGTGTCTCCCTCTCTCTCTGACCCTCCCCTGCTCACGCTGTTTCTCTCTCTCTCAAAAATTTAAAAAAAAAAAAAACAACATTAACTTTTTTTTAATTTAAAAAAATAAAAGATGTTCAAATGGTCAATAAATATAAGGAAATATTCTCGATTTCATTAATCATACAGAAATGCAACTGAAAACTACAATAAGAGATCATTACACAACCACTAACATAATTAAAATGAAAAAGAGTGATTTAATAAGGGGTTAGGTTGTAGAAAGATTGAAACATTTAAAAACTTATGATAGATGTGTAAATTAAATATCTTAAAATCTGTTTGGCAGTACCTAATAAAATTGTACATTGATGCATCTTATGATGCTTGGTATATTCCCAACAAAAATGTATTAAATACACATGCACAAATGGTCATATCAGGTCTATATTGGTAATATCCAAATAGTCCTAATGTCTAGAATCAATAAAATTCAGTACTTCTATATGCCAAACAAAATACCAGTAAATATTCAGCAAAAGATATGAAAAACATGATCGTTAAAACATTATTCACTTATTATCATCCCCAAGAGAAAATAACGCAAATATCTAAAAAAATACACTAAATACAGGTGTAGTCAAACAATATAAAATTATATAATAAAGAAATAATAGATTACTACATGAATAATCACACAATTCTGTGGTTGTAATAATGTTGGTCATAATGTCGAACGTATTGTTAATCAAAAGAAGCCAGAAACAAAATGGTAGCTTTGTATGATCCTATTTCTATCAATTTGAGAAATACACACAAGTAATCTATGATGAAAGACCTCAGAATGGTACCTACCTTTAATTAACAGAGGAATAGTTAGTTACTGGGAAGGAGTAAAAAGGTGTCATAACCTTCTGTTTATTAACTTGATTACGCTGATGTGTGTGTGTGTGTGTGTGTGTGTGTGTGTGTGTGCGTGTGTGTGTGTGAAAATGTATGCACATGAGCACTTAGAATTTCTCTGCTTAATATATGTTCATTATAGTTCACTTTTCAAGACAGATGACTTAAAGTAATAATGTGATTTCGAAAATCAAAATCTTACATTCTACATTAAAATAGTTTAATGTTAACTTAGTATTAACTTCATTTTTGTTGTAAGGAAATTAAATTTTTCTAATCTAACTTGTTTTAGATTTTGGCATCTAAAATGTAATATATTAAAACAACTATATCCCAAAAATGAAATGCTTCCTTCGATTTTTTTTATTAACTTGTAGTAGTTGGCATTGGAGAAAATGAAGGGCTTGTCCATTGCTTTTTGGAAGCAAAGAAAGATTCAGTATGGGAAACAGCTTGTTGGATTTTAAATCCCATGCTTTAGTTTTATTTATCCTCAGAGTTTTACTAAGAGTTTAGGTTTTGTTGCATTTCCTCTTGTTGAGAATATAAATTCACCAAGAAATTCTGTCTCTTTTAGGATGTTAAATTCAAATGTCAAAAGATGGAATTCAAAGTTTATAACTGGGCTACCAAAATGAATTGCATGCATATAAGTGATACTTTTCTTGTATTAACTCTGTTGTCTTGCCCCAAATCTCTCATCTAATAAGTATAGAATAAGTATAGAATTCTAACCCAGTTTGTCCATCTCTGAAGTGCATACAGATATCACTGTGTTTCCTCCTTAACTCCTTTAACTTTCACTGTGAAACTTGTCAATTCTAAATATGAAAATCATCATCTATAGGATTTTACAAAGGTGTGTTTCATTTTAGGAGAGATTGTAGTTCTTATTAGTCTACATTAAAATGGATAAGTAGGAATCACTCCTACTACTACAACAAATGATATGCTAAAAGGTATTATATAATATTTGGGGAAAATATCACTGAAGATGTCCTAAATACCACACCCCAGCCATATAAAAATGCCAGGAAAAAAAAAAAAAAGTTTACCATCACTTTTCTTAAGCAGTATATTCATACTAACCTAGAACCTCTTACTGTAAGATATATGCATATCAGCATGAAGGAGAATGAATAACATAGATATTACCTGCTTGAGGCACTTTATGTAGCTCTTTTGATATGTATTTCTTCTTAAATCCATTAGAGAGTAACTCATTTCAACAAGGGCAAGGTTATGATTGGTTTTCATGAAGATAAGGCAGAGTTTGTAATTAAATTTCACCAGGGACACACCATCTTACCCTAGGGAAAAAATAAAGAGCTTACATTCCTGCCCTAAGAATATAATAAAAGGGTCAAATCACAGATTCCTTCTTGCTAAAATGGTGAACAAAGTTTCCTTAGTGGAGTTTGGCTGAGGTAATTTTCTTTTGCAAACCTCACCAATCTCTCAGCAATATCAGTGTCATTCCCAGGATACTTTGAGTCACTGAGGTTTCTGATATTATGGCAAAGTTTTGAAAATGAGCAAGTGGTAATAAGTGGCTTTTACATAGGTTTGTCATTTTAAAGAGAGAAAAGGTCATGCAGATACTTTTGACTATACTCTGTCTCCACATCTTTGGACCTTCTATCTTCCTGTGATTTAAAAACGGAAAAAAAAAAAAAAATCAAACCTAATCTGGCCCAGGGAGGAATGGTACCTCCAAATTTGGCAGATTCTCAATCCTACAGGGAGTGTAATGACATAGCAAAGATGAAAGGAAGCCATCTTAGTCCAGTCAGGCTGCTATAACGGAATACCATAGACTGAGTCGCTTACAACCAATAAGCATCTATATCTCATGCTTCTGAAAGCTGTGAAATCCAAGATCATGGTGAGAATTCATGTCTGGTGAGAATTTCCTGGTTCATAGGGAACCAGTCTTTTTTTTTTTTTTTCCCCTGTATTCTCATATGGTAGAAGGTGATGGTAGAAGGGGAAAAAGAATCTTTCTGGAGCTTCTTTTATAAAGACATTAATCCCATTAATGAGGGCTCTGTCCCTATTACTTAATCACCTCTTAGAGGCCCCAACCATTAATACCATCACATTGGGGATTAGAATTTCAACATATAAATTTTGAGAGAACTCAAACATTCAGATCATAGTACACATCTCCAAATTGCTCTTGAATCAGGAAATGACTCCGTGAATTGGAAGGGGGAGTAAAGATACACTGCACTCAATAATGGGATCAGAGCCACAGGGCCTAGCGCAACAAGAGGAGTCATTCCTCCAATTACCAAGTGTTATGATTTGAGGTATGTTCCCCACCCCAAAAAAGATATATTGGAGTCCTAACTACCAATATCTATAAATATGAGTTTATTTAGAGTCTTTACAAATGTAATCAAATTAAGATGAGGTTATACAATATTAAAGTGAGCCCTAATCCAATACAACAGTTGTCCTCATAAGGAAAGGAGAAAAGACATACAGACCTATACAGGAAAGATGGCCAATGTGATGACAGAAGCAGAAATGGAAGTGATGTAGCGAAAGAGCACCAAAGATTAATGGCCATCACCAGAAGCTAGGAAGACACAGGGAAGGATTCTAGCCAAAGTCTGAAGGGAATATGTCCATGCTGACAACTTAATTTCAGATTTCTAGCCTCCAGAATTGTAAGACAATACATTTCTGTTGTTTTAAGCCACCCAGTTTATGTTATTTTGTTAGGGGAATCCTAGGAAGCCAATATCAGCAAACAACCCAAATCATCAGCACTGATAGGCACTATACAGGAAACAACCCATACTACATAGGTGTGGTACATGTAACACACTTTACTGCCATTAGCTGAAACTGGGGAGAATGTGCGTATAGTCATAGGTTTCTGTAACAAATTAAGGTTCTTGACTAAGCAGGTGTAGATCCAAAAGAACATGTGGAAACTCATGGGAAAACAATCAGAATAGAGATGTTTTCGTCTACTGACTAAGGGCTTTCATCTGTTCCTTACACTAGCATGGAAGAACTAAAAATTAATAACAAATTCTTATTTTTGTTTACATCATCTGTATGTATTTACTGCATGTGTAAATTCTTTACTTACTTGTATGTTAAAATGTGTATTATTCTCATTCCATTCTATGGGTTTAGTCACTGTCCTCCCCTAAACCAATATAGCTATAGTACAGCATTTTAATGACTGGAAACTTCTCAAATATTTAACAAAGCCTGATGCCTACACAGACTGTGTAGTTAATGTAACTGTTATCAAGACTCTATAGTCCACAATATGGGTTAACTGATGTAAATAGCAGAATATTTATATGTAGGGAATATTTCTTGGCCATGTAAATTTTGTTTGCCTTCTAATACTGCGAATTATACCATAAATTAATTCTGATTCCAGAAACAGTGAAGTCCAAATTTACATGTGCAAAATGCATTAAGCCAACCCATGGAATTAAATGGGCAAAATAGACTTCTGTGTTACTCCATATACACAGTGAAAATCGGACTCGGTAATGTGGGGGTTTTAAAGAAATCTTTATGTCTTTAAATTTTCCCATTCTTCTACTTATGTATGACATTTATTAATTTAAAATGACATATTACTCATAGATTCATTAGCATGACTAGGTCTATGTCATGTAAAAATAGGTTATGGGTAGATGTGACTACAAATCTATCACCAAATATCAGTTGCAAAATAAGAAATGAAGAAATTATTTGCCCTTCTCTCTTTTTGACTTACTTTTAGTATGAACATTTAGTGGAATTTCTTAAGAAACTATGGTAATGGGTACCAAATAAATACACAGATTCCACAAAATTATTCCAATTTTCAAATAAATCATGCTCTAACCACTTACATTAAAACTGAGGAATTTTATATGATACATCATGTGAATCTTTAATTATACAAACTGTTTTTTATTTAAACATATTAGTAGGCTTTAATTTAAAATATTCTAAAATATAATGCTTAGGAAATATTCTAGATGTAATACACTATTATCAATGTAATAGTAGTTATTATTAAAGCTAATATGTAAATATATCATCTTAAAGATCTAAAACATCTTGCAAAAAGCTTTCATTAAGGCTATCTATTATATACAGCACAAATATATATTAGTTAATTAATTTGAACAGTTTTTTTCTTAAATTATAGTTACAGGTTTAGAGGACAAATGTACCAATTTTCTTTAAAGTTAATACTGGAGTACCAAAATATGTAAGATTTTACCATTGATTATTTTTCTATTTTCTGCTTCCCTAATCTAGTTGACTTCTAAGTGAAATCATCATCAAAGATCTACTGAGTACCCCTAAGGACTTAGCAATATACTAGGTGTTTGATCATTGAAAACTATAAAGAATATGCTTAGTTACTGTTGAGTTGAAATGCAATGCTGAATGGTCCATTAGGCAGAAATGAGGAACTCATCCATCAGAGGCATCCATGGTAAATGATTACTCTGACAGTTCATATGTTGAATATGAGAACACTCATGAGAATGTATGCATTGGATGGCAGGATGCTAACTTTTATTCTAAAAGTCTGTTCTTTAGTAAAAGTCTGCAACTCTATCTTAAATTATCTGTCAGGCTGTACATAACATAGACTAAATAATTCTGTCCAAACCATTGTAGCTACAGAAAGTTATCTCAAGTATTTGTATCTATAACATGATCACTACATCTTTATACAACATGTGGGTAATTTTGAGTTTTAATTGCTAAGGGAAGAAGATATAAGGAAATTAGTGATTTTCACAATATTTGAAAAATTCTAATTTTTACCCTGACAAATATATATGTATCATATATATTTTGTATGATACATCATGTATCTGTGTATATATATCTATGTATATCTATATCTATATCTATCTATCTATCTATCTAATCTATCTATATCTATCTATCTATATCTATCTATATATCTATATCTATATATCTGTATCTATATCTATATATCTATATCTATGTATCTATATATCTATATGTATCTATGTATCTATATATCTATATCTATATATATCTATATATCTATATCTATGTATCTATCTATCCATATCTATCTATATATATCTATTTATCTATATCTATCTATCTATATCTATCTATATATCTCTATCTATCTATATCTCTATCCTTCTATATATCTATATCTATATCTATAGATAGAGAGAGAGAGAGAGAGGAATGACATCATAATATACCTATTAGGTTACCAAGTCAAAAGCAACTGGGTCCTTAGTTACTTTACTAAGTTAGATATCATCTGAAAATAGCTGGACTCCATGGCTTTAGGAATCCTCCCAGTTTGGGTCATCTGTGTGGCTCAGTTGGTTAGTAAGCTCTTAAGCGACTGTCTGACTCTTGATTTTGGTTCAGGTCATGATCTCATGGTTTGTGAGTTTAAGCCTGAGTCCGGCTCCATGCTGCCAGTGCAGAGCCTACTTGGGATTCGGTTTCTCACTTTCTCTCTCTCTCTTTCTGTCTCTCTCTGCTTCCTCTTTGACTTGCTCTAGCACACTCTTGCTCTCTCAAAAAAAAAACTTAAAAAAAAAGGAATCCTCTATACTCAAAATTAGTTTTACATTCATAACCCTAACCATAATATTAAAAATAAATTTTTATAGTAATACTAAATGATTTATAATAATATAAAAATACTCCAATAATTGCTAAAAATGGTTAGTACATGCTAAGATATGAGTAAATAATACATACTAAAAATGAATAATTTGAGTTTAATACATTTGTCACAGTGGGAAATACATTTGATCCATTAGCAATAGTGATGATTTTAAGGGATATATAATAGCAATGATGACCTGTGGGGTCCTTTCCTCCATGTGTGAACACATGGTGAGGACAGAAATCAGTGTAACATAGATTAGTTGGAACATTAAAATAACACTTTAAAAAAATGGAAGAGCAAGTGAATGAATGACTACATAACCAAACCAAAATAAATGTCAGTTTAGTAAAATACATGAGCACTGCTGCATGTGATTGGAATTTATGAAACAAATAAGGAGAACTTTATCTGTAGTTATTTTTCAGAGGGTGCCATAATTAGCAGTTCCATTTGTATCTTCATGCCAGATCAAAATATTAAAAACAATTGCATTGAATTTATTTATATGTCTATATAACATCTCTTTATATAAGCCTCTAGCTTATACATATTTAAGATGTATGCAATCAAGACATTTTTTTTTAATATCATCACTATTTTTTTTTTCTATAGCAGTAGCATAAGCATGGAGTCTATCTAATGCATCGCTTTTTAGATTTGGGGATGGCAATGGTTGGCATTCAATATAGCTGTCCTCTGGAAAAATAATTCATAATTAGTCATAAATAATCCATTCTTTTAATGGCTGCACAAAAAGAGGAAAATGAGTAAATAAGGGGAAACACACACACACAAAAGAAAAATGCTGTATAAAATGCTCATGGAGAACTTATACTGCTTATTACTGATTTGTCTTCAGATGTGAAAAACTAGTTATTTTCAAACCATTTTACACACATAGTTATTTCTGAAGGCACTAATTCACTTACTTATTCTTTCATTTAATAAAACTACCTAATATTTATTATATATCTCCATGGATTAGGCAGAGGAATGTAAGCTTCTTGAGGGCAAGTATATTTGTTCTGTAACCTTAGAACAAAGTCTGACACATAGTAGGTATTTGATATATATGTGTTAAGTGAATAAATGAATCCCAGGTGCTAGCATAAAAGTGAATAGATCATGAGTAGTCCTTATCCTTCAGATATCTCCAATGCAGTGGATAGAGCTTACAGATACACAAAATCACTGTTATATATTATTGTAAAGTTTACAGCCATCGTCTAAGAGCAAATCAAAACTTGGTTCAGCAGTGTTAAAAATAAGGTTACCCAGATGCAAGATGTTGAATATTAGGAACAAGGAAATGGAATTTCAAGAAGTGCTAGATTTTAAATGAATATTTTTTTTTTCAGAGAAGTCCCTTAATGTCTATAAAAAATAACAGAATCTGCAGGACTCCTGTACCTCTCTTCGTACTCCTTCAGCATCAGCGAAGTCATCTTCACACATGAAGGCAAGGATAGGCAATTTACAAAAAAAAAAAAAATTGACTATAGAAGTCTCTAAATAGTGGAATTAAGCACAGATTGGCTGTTTATTCACCCCAAAAAAGATCCTCTAGGGAAAGATAAATGATCAGGAATGATTCAATATCCCAGGAGAAAATTCAGTAATAAGCATATCAGCTCTTCAGAGGTACTCCAAAAGTCAGATCTTGGATCCACAGTTTATTGTGTCTATTGAAAACTTAGAAAAAACTATGAAGAAATTGATGGTCAATTACATTAAAATATAGAACATATAAAAAAAAGTCAAGGTAGAAAGAGGGAGATTTTTTTGTTTGTTTAATTTTTAAAGAAGTGTCAAGGAAGATGTGATTACAGCCTTCAAATGTTTATGAGGCTTATCTTATAGTGTATAGTAACAAGTAATTGTCCATTTCCTTAAGGAAAATGAAAAGGAATGCATACATATAAAATGCCTTATAATTAACTTATTAAGCCTTTAAAATAATTTCCTCACAATGATGGTTTTAAAACATTTGTACATGCCTTATTTTGAAAAGTGATGACATGTCCCATTAAAAAATACTTGGGATTCATGTAATTTTCTTCTTCCAGGTATAGATATAATTCTTCCCAAAACAGGGTAGTAGATCTACTTTATCACCGCAGATCCTTTCTAAAATGATACTTTATAACCTTAATTCTCCCTTCACCAATTAACTACCTTCAATTAGCCAAATATACTTACTGTTTTACCTATAAAACCATAAATGTTATGTTGCTAGATTATATGTTTTTATAAGACATCTCAATACTCTTTTGGGACAGTAAGCAGTATCTGAAGTTTATTTACTCTTGCAGGGCACCCAGGAACAGAGTAGTATTAAAATGAACCAATAGAATCCATACGTCTTAAATTTCCGTTTAATTTATAGAAAAATTTATAGAAAAGAAATAATTGTTAATAACTGGATTTAAATACTAATCATAGGAATTAAAGGTCAATTTAGATTTTCAAATGAGTAACTTTTGGTCTCCGATCCCATAGTAATGCTCAAATAACATATTTGGAAGGTCTTTTTGGAAAGTATGCTTTGATAGCATTGTGGGGAAAGAAGGAAACAGCTACACAGAGCCTCTTTCAGCATCAGTGTTATTGCTTTCTATGTTAACTGACCCCAGTGAAAGCTCTGCTCCAAAACCGTCAATCAAATAAGGGTCTACAAATCATCTGGATTCTCACTAAATGAAAAGAAGATGATATGATTTAAAAAATCAGGGTAAAGATGTGTAAGCAGGATTCCTAGGATTAATCATCCAAAGTAAACTTTATTATTTAAGAACTATTGGATTATAAAGGAGCTGTTTTTTTTTTCTTTTCCCCATAACAATGTGGAATAGATTTACATGGTGTCATAAATATTGACAGCATTACGTTAGTCATGCATTTTTATTTCTTTTTCTTACTGAGAATCCTATAGAAACAAGGATTATATAAACATATTTAGGATGGATGCACCCAGAGATTGAAATGATAGGAACAGTGACTCTATGACTATTAAGTTGTTTTTATGCTGTTAAGTATTTTGCCTAACAGTAGGGCACTGGTGGTACCAAGGACTCTTTCAGCATCTCTTACGACAACTCTATTTTGCCCACTATTTATACATAGATTAAAGTTAATAGTTTTGATTCCTTCCCCATGTTTTGTAAAGATAAGGCTAATGCATCAAAATGTTAAGTGCATTTTTTCCTCAGAATTCTAGCTAAAGCCTAAAGCTGAAGACAATAGGTATTAAATACCTACCCATACATCCGTTTACTAAAAGTCAGCAAAACTGGTCAGTCAATCCCACTCCAAGTAAGTTAGCTGACAGATGACAAGAAAAGTGAAAGAGTCTCTTTCACGTGAATTTGTAGGGGAGGGATTGGAATTTCCTCCAGGGTAGTAGGCCTGACATCTCACTGCCTGTTACAATTTTGACTACCCTGTGGCACTGCAGCAACTGTGAGCTTTTGAACCAATCTTTAGAGCAGATCAATGGTCTTGATAGGGACTGGCGCACATGTGGACATAGAGACTGATGCCTGCTCTTCTTTACCAGAAGTCTGAACACAGGAGTGTGACCAGAGCCCAAGAAAGGAATGCTATAGGGAAATAAAAGAAAGGATGTTGAAGCAATGAGGCATGGATTGTTGTGGGGCTATTGGAGCCCATCACCACATCCTGAAGATGTAGCTGGCCACAGAGGTGCAAGAGCACCTGGCTCTGGGGGTCCCAGACAGATCAGACTTGGCCACTCACTGCTGACAAAAGCCAAAGGCAGAGAGACTGATGGTGGTAAAACAAAAAAGGTATTTCAGTGAGGCCAGCCCCAAAAGGAGAGCAGATTAGTTTCTCAAAGACCATATCCCAAGTCCTGAAAATACCTCCACGTTTATATAAGGAAAATGTGAGGCAAAGGTTGGTGGGTACATGCAGGTAGGCAGTGAAGGTCAAATGGATCATTGTTTTGGAGTCGGTCTTTGGCTCAGTCTTGCCTGCTCAGAGCAGTCCTTATTGCTTGAGAGAGTAGTTTCAGTTTCCCTCAGAGGATGCATTCCCTTCAGGGTCTTCTACCTGAGCCAAAATTAAAACTGGAAAGAAGAAGCCAATGAGAAAATTTGAGGTCAAAGGGGAGGCAGCCAAAGTCCTCTTTCAAAGAGGCTCCTTTTGACTGTGCTAAGGTACATATAAGGAATTAAGTACTTCTGTTGTCAATGGGTAGAAACAAAAGTAGACGGAAAAGAGTAGAATCAGTAATATTCCTGAATCTACTAAAAAATACACTAAAAGAGATAACTATATGCCCTATTTTATTAGAGATGGTTGATTTACAGCATTGTTCCAACATCCTGTCCCCTACTGTCTCTTTTCACTCACAAGAGTGTACTGACTAGTGGCTGTGGTGCTCAAAGAGTATATTTCCTGATCAATTTATAGAAAGAAGGGAAATGAAACAGAACATTTAAACTAGTTGCAAAAATGTATGTACAAAAAATTAGTTTAATGAGTTTTTTTTTTTTTTAACTTTGGTTAGTGCTTCTTAAAGTTTCATCATATAAATCAGTTAATCTTTTGGAGGGTAGATGTGCATTTGCTTCCTTTGTGCATAATGTATCTTCAAATAGTTTGCAAGTCCCCTGAGGGTGGGATCTATGTCTAAGCCACTTTAGTATCTCTTTCAACAGACTTACATTTTCTAAATAAATATTAAATGAATGAATGAAGATGAATGAAGAGTGAGTCCAAATTCTGTTAGAAATTTATGAGTAAATCTGGAGAAAAATCAGTCTCAGTTTCAGAAGAGATGTCCATGGTTTTCAATTACATTGCATCATAATTAAATATAGGAGTCATGACATTACTCTAGAAACATCCTCACAAAGTCACATCTGAAATTATTTATGTCTCTAAAAATAGACTAAATACTGACATGATTCACCTTTCAGGTTAGCCTTTTTGGTAGAAACATCTTTGTTGATTCACTCGATCTGAGAGAAGTAGGTATTTATGCTTTATTTATAAAAATAAATTTTGAATAGGAAATTAAAAAATAAGCAGGGGGATATAAGGTCATGGCACATAATCATAAAAAAGACATGGGAAGGTTATCGACTATTCTTCCTCTGAAATAATAAGGGAAAAAATAGTTAAAAAGAACATTTTAGGAGAGGTAAATATTGCTATTTCCGTGTCTTTAAACCACTGGAATTGTTTAATAGGAGGGAAATACTAATTAAGATTTCACTGCTGCCAAGCAATATTTACTGTATTTGAACTGGATGAATTTTATAGCGGCTCAATTTCATTTCCTTGTTAAGATCTTCATGCTGAAACCCAGGCTTCTCAGATTTAATCACAGGCAGCTCCCTCTCCTCCCCCTCTCCCCAGTAGAGAAGAAACACATTTGGTACTCCACGACCTCAAGAGATTATTAATCTATAAAAATGTTCTTGCCCTCCCACAACCTCCCAGCCTATGACAATAATTATGATGGCTGCTGCAGACTTGTATTGCTGTTAAAAATGGCAATAATAATGATGGAATTAAATTCTCTTTCCTTATGTATAAATGCAACACTTATTTCCATGCTATTTGGATAGGATCCATTCTCTTCTAGCAGACACGGCTATGCATCATTCTTAAATATACTGTAAATCTTCTAATAATTAATAACTGCTAGAGTGCAGTTCCTTAAAAAATGAATTTATATGAATTATGAGTCACCTGTAACTGAATTCATTGTTCCCTTTCCTCAGCTGTAAAGCCAAAATGAAAGGGAGCTGTTGTCAAGTATATATATAATTAAAAAATGTTTTTCTCTTTAAAATATTTTGGTTGTTTAGGTTGCATTTTTCTTTATTGGATTAATTCTTCAAAACCATCATTTGACTACTATTTTCAAGATGGTATATTATGTTACATTTGGTTTTCCAGACATTGTTTTGTGTTTGAAACTTGAATTGATTATTTAATGAAATTGGTGCGGTTAATTTAGGAAAAAACAATAATTTTAAAATTCAAAATAAATAAATATACGGTATTTTACCATCATTAAATTCTGTAGTACCTCCATCTAGAGTATTTGCTATATGTGTATGTATATATCTGTATTGTTACTCATATCAATATAGATATGAATATGTTGGTGGGATTATACCATACACTATTTTTTTTAACTTGTTTTTACTTCAAAAACAATCATCACATTATTGCAAGTTGAAAGGTTTGTGCTACTTCACTGTTTGTTACTTAAGGACTTCAGACTAGTTTCTTGAATAGGTATTATATAACCAAAGCCACAATTCATTCTATGGTTCTTTCATCCACTAAAAACGGGACTAATGATATGCCAAATAGTACATATTTGTACACTTTCTAACTTATAGACTCTCTGTGATAGTTCTTCCATCCCTGTACCCCACTATATATTACCTAAAATGTTCATCTTGTTGGGGAATCTGGCATTCAAACAGGTTCAGTACCTTGTCAAAGTCACACAGATAGGAAGCCTTAGAACAAGACTTGCTGTTATCTGCCTTCAAAATTAAGAGGTAGGTTCTGGCACAGTGGGTAGCATTTAGAAACTGACAAAATTCTAAGCAAGTAATTGAGGTATGAACATTAGATGAGAAAGCAAAAGTATTGGGAAGGTTACTCTAAATTGACCAGAGTCTGTAACTTGGCTTCTCTCTGGTTCAATAGGAGGAAATTTTCTGTGAGTGAACACTGTAAACTTAATTTTTAAGTGAGTTTAGAATACATGATACACTATTTTAAAATTCTAAGGTTCGTTATTACCTACCCAATTCTCATTAGCTTACTATTACAAATAAGGAAAATAAGACTAAAAGTTTTACGTGATATTCCCATGAAGTCCCAAATAATTTGTTTACAAGCGCATAGATGGCTCAGAATTTGTTTTTAGTGTTTATTTGTTTTTGAGAGACAGAGAGAGACAGATCATGAGTGGGGGAGGGGCAGAGAGAGAGGGAGACAGAATCCAAAGCAGGCTTTAGGCTCTGAGATGTCAGCACAGAGCCTGACGCGAGGCTTGAACTCATGAGCTGTGAGATAATGACCTTAGCCAAAGTTGGACGCTCAATCTACTGAGCCACCCAGGCGTCCCCAGAATTTCTTACAATATTTGAAATCTACATGAGGAAAACACAAAGGAAGAAAAAGAAAGGAAGAAAACCATTGGTTTACCCTCTGTCTGGTAGTTAGCTCAGCAACTTGAAGATGTATGCTGCATAACTTAGTGGTCATTTGAACATGGAAAGTATGTCTCAGTGGTACTTTTATCTTCTTCACAGAAAACAGTGTGTAAAATTCTGGAAAGAAGGATGTGATTCCATGTGAGATACTGTTTCAAACAACAATTACTAGAATATTTAATACATTTATTAACCTTTTAAATACAGAAATAATGATCCTTTATCTGAAAATATTTTCACTCTCCTTTGCCTATCCCCCAGATCTTGAATATGTTGAGTTAGTATGTTCCTACATTAGTTATATCAATACTATAGCCTATTAAAGTGCAACTGTCACTTCACCTTAACTTAAATCTCACACCCTTTTGTACCAGCATGTTGTACTATAAAGGAGGAATCAGAGAGGACAGTTTCACCCTTTCTGCAGAATTTAGCAGAAAGTACATCATTTTTTTAAAATCTTTGTTGTATTTTCTACATATATTTAAACATTTGCAAGTGCCATATTAGGAACAATACACTTACAACTAAAAAATATCCAAGTATGTGTATTGGGAACCAGAAAGAGATGTCACTATAGGAAGCCAGCATTCTAGGCTTCAACCAGATGTTGAGGGTATAGCCTCCAGGCACAGCTTTGCAGAGGAGAGGGTGCCTTATGCAGCCCTGTGGCCTGAGGCGAGGCTGAAAGGCGTGCCCAGGGAGCTGGCCAAAGCCTGACAGTGGCCCATCTCTGTGCTACAGAAAGGCCATGTATTTCCCCACTAGACCTTCTTGGAGAAGGAACACAACTTTGCTTGAGGGTTTGCCTTACTTAACACAAAGAATGCAGCCCCAGAGGAAGAGAATTTAGCTCAGTTTTGTCAGGGAAAAACTTTTTAGTGATAAATGGAGAAAGAACTCACAGCTTTTAAGCAACTACTTCTAAAACAAGGTCAGGCAGAAGGATCAAGCTTCATCAAACAAGTAAGAAATATCCAGCAAGGAACTTCCTGAAGTAGTGAATGTGACTGAGACTAAAACCCAGAAAGTTAGCTTAAAGTTCAGATACATAAGGAGATCTAACCCACAGAGAAATAAGGTTGCTACCAAGTGGGTTTATTACTAAATGACTGATTATCAGTATTTTTCAGACTCTCAAAAGAAACCTGAGTTTTCTCTGTGCATCTTTAGTTACTTATCTGGAACAAAATTCATTGTCCTAATGATTTTTGTTTTGTTAATTTCAAATGCTCACACTCAGGTTTTAACCTTATAAATCAATCACAAGGGACACCTGGGTGGCTTAGTCGGTTAAGTGTCCGACTTCTGCTCAGGTCAACTCACCATTTATGAGTTTGAGCCCCACATCAACTCTGTGCTGACAGCTCAGAGCCTGGAGACTGCTTTGGATTCTGTGTCTCCCTCTCTTTCTGCCCCTCCACTACCCATGCTCTGTCTGTCTGTCTCTCTCTCTCTCTCAAAAGTAAATAATCATTAAAAAAAAAAGTCAATCAGAAGATTTTACGTGTACCTCTTAAAAGCAATATAAGTAAAGGTTTCTTTTACTGCACTGGCACAAAATTTTTGATGCATTCATAGCTATATAACTGAGTAAAATAATTAATTGCAATCTAACTGAATCTATAATTGGAATGCAGATAGTATACCACATAAAAGCCAGGGTTGGCCAAATTGATCAGTTAATCTATTGAAGTATGGTCCATCTCAGAAGCCATAAACCTATAAAATTGTTTCCAATTTGTATGCCTTTAATTTTGTATAACTTTGTTTGACATCTAAGCAGTTGTGCAGAAAACAATAGTAAGTGAAGAAAGGACACATAATTGTCAAACTATGTCTTGGGCCCTAGGAAACCTTTTGAACTTAGGCAGGGAGGAATGGAGAGATACATCAAGAATGAGAATCACAGGCAGCAAGCAGATCAGAGACAGAAGTAACCTAAAAATTTCCTTCCAAGCCCTCATTTTATAGTGAAGGGAATAAGATAGGTATTTTGTCTAAAATGTTATCGTGCCTCAATGTGCCAGCTCTAGGACAGACCCTACCTTACAGGGGCTTTTTCTTTCTCTTAGGGCTGAAACTGTGTTCTCCAAAAAGATACTGAATTCCTAAACCCCAGTATCTCAGTATATGACTTTATTTGGAAATAGGGTCTTTGCAGATGTAATCAAGTTAAAGTGAGGTCATATTGGAATAGTATGGGTTCTAGTAGAGTATCCTTACAAGAAGAGGAGATTTTGAAACACAGACACACATGGAGAGAATTCCATGTGACAACAGAAGCAGACAACTGAAGTGTAGCAGAAGCAGAGTTTATAAGCCAAAGAACACCAAAGATGGTCAATAAAGCATAAGAAGCTAGGGCAGGGGAAGGAAAGGTCCTCTCCTACCAATGTCAGAAGGAGCATGATCCTACAGACACCTTGATTTTGGACTGTGAGGCTCCAGATCTGTGAGACACTGCATTTCTGTAGATTTAAACCAGACACCCGCAAAACTTCATTGTAGAAGTCCTAGGAAACAAACATGCCTACATATTAAATACCGGTTTCATTACATTGAAGGCTACTGTGAAGTTTGCAAATCATCCAACAACAATATTTAATCTTATTAACTATGGAATTTCAGAAAAGGATTATAACATGAATATAGCACTAATATTAGAACCCTTGGTAATATTGAGACTGATGAATGGAGTTAATGTGTGAGATCCAGCAGGGTTAAACAGACTTTATCGCCAATTTTGAGATAATCTGGAAAATGAAAATACTAAAATTCATCTCTACGTACTTTAAAATGTTATTTTTTCGTTGGTAGTACGGATTCTTCTTTATTTGTACCTCTTGGGTCCTTCTGCACTCTTATCTGTGAGTGACTGGATACCATGAAGATGAGAGATAGGCAAGTTGAGCTGTCTGGCTGGGCTCTGGGTAACTGTAGCAAAATCCATTTATACCAGGGAGATTTTAGATTTGTATATATATTATAGCACTTTTGTGGCCAAAGGGCAGTGAAGTTTCTGGGGAAAAACATATGCCTCTTTCTAATTTATGTGAAGATATTAATAATAGGTCAGCAGAGCA
The DNA here is from genome assembly GCA_017311185.1 of Proteles cristata cristata. Lineage (NCBI taxonomy): Eukaryota > Metazoa > Chordata > Mammalia > Carnivora > Hyaenidae > Proteles > Proteles cristata. The sequence goes on from JAESUZ010001351.1 coordinate 257,486, forward strand.
GAGATGGCTTTAGGTTTTGATTTAGACCTTAGGTGATACTGGAAACAAAAGACAGGCAAAGGGGAACCTAAAAAGTAAACTGAAAATTTTCTTTTACAAAATCTACTCACTTCCATCAGCCATTATTCAGCTATTTTGTTGTCTTAAACAAATTCAAGATTTGTCTAAGTTTTGATCTACCACAGATGCCTCAGGGTGTGAAGGAAAAATAATTAAAATGTGTATTGGTTTAATTCAAAGAACTATAAAAGAAAAACAAAAACTAAGACAATATCATTAACTCTGAACTACAAAATAAAGAAAAAATGTACTTGTTTGAAAGCACAAATCCCTAAGACAGCATACAGTGTTTGGATTCTATCTTATTGGGAAAGTGTGAATGTGTAACTTTGTAATAATGTTGGTGAATTAAATGTCGCTCATCTCCTTGCTATGTTAATACTGAGTATTTTAGATCGTATTCATTTTGATCAAAATCTATAGAAAAGACACCTTATAGAAACTTAAACTTTTATTAACGTTACTTGAGTGAAAGATAAGGATACTCTGAGGCAATTAAGGAAATTGAAAACATAAACCAGTGGGTTAGAAATAGCACATAAATGATTTTTTTAAGTTTATTTATTTTGAGAGAGAGACAGAGAGAGTTGGGGGGGAAGGGGCAGAGAGAGAGGGAGAGCTAATCCTAAGTAGACTCTGCACTGTCAACACAGAGCCTGACGTGGGGCTCAAACTCAGAGCCAAAACCAAGAGGCAAACACTTAACCAACTGAGCCGCCCAGACACCCCTAAATGATTTATTTGTTAAGGGAGGTAATGTTTATGGTTGGACTTTTTAAATAAGGTCTAACATAATTTATAAACGAAGGTTTAGAGAAACTAAATAAAAGCATGTTTGTCTCCTACCTTCAACTTAGGCCCTGAAAGCATAAAACATAATGTTTAAGAGCAAAGACTTCAGCATAGGCAGATTGCCTCCAATCACTCATTAACTGACCTCAAGCAGACTGTCTCAACTTCAGTTTGTTCATATGTATATTTAATCTGTCTCATAGAATTTGTGTAGAAAAATGATAATACATATAAAGTGTTAGGTTGCAAAGCCTATCTCATACTAAGCCCTTAAAAGGGTTTATACTTATTATTTTATATTACAATGAAAAAGAGAGTTATATAGAACACCAAAGTATTAAATCCTCTAAATTTGGGACAAGACACTGACCCACTGCCATGATTTTCATGTTCCTGTTATGAAAATAACAAAATTAACTACCTTTATAATCTATTGTAGTAGCAGCAGGCACTTTGAAAAAATATTTGACATAAATTAACTCATTGAATCCTTGTAGCTATCCCATGAATTAGCCACGATTACTGTATCTATTTTATAAATGTGGAACTGAGGCACAGAGAGTTTTGAACTTTTCCTCAGGATACTCAGCAGAGATGACTATTGATTCTAAGGAAGTCTGACTTCAAAATCTATGGCCAAAACTTGAAGGCACACTCCTGTCATTAAAATGTGTATTACTTTGTGGATTGCTATGGCATGTACTTTGTTCTTCATTCATTTTATGTAGAGGTTCATATAAAGTTTAATTCCATACTTACATTCTTCTCTCTTAATAGCTTATGTGCTGTGTCTTTATGGTATTTAACCAATGTAAATCAGATAGTTTGACCTTCAGTTAACTCAAAGAAAATATTTGTTCACAAATCTGACTTTTAACTTCACTCTGAAAGCCCTTTTATTCACGGGAAAAGAGCTAAAAGAAAACAAGGGAGTATGGCAGGGATGCTTACACAAGGAAGCCCTTACACTTTAAATGTCTATGCTTCTAACAAAGCAAGAAGCCAGCGATTATAATTCACAAAAGAAAGTTGGTTGGCAACTGGAATTCATAATAAACTCAGGGTCAGACTACAGGCTCACAGAGGGAAAAATTATATAGAAAGGAGGAAGAACTTTTTTTCACCATATCATTTCCTGCATAGAGAGCTTCCCTAAGAGATTTATGCAGAGTCATATCTATAGCAGAAAGAAAAGGGTGCTCTGTCCTTAGAATCAAAGCCAAAGGAAGAATGAAGAATAGAATAGCAACAATAAGCTCTCTCTTCTTACAGTGTTGTATAAAAAGGAAGTTAAAGTGTTTCCAACGCTCCCATTAAATGCAGTAAACTGTTTTAGTAAAAGGATCATATTGAAACCATTTCAACAGACTTAAAGAGATAATACTATTCTCAATTTCATTAAAACTTCAGTAGGTGTAAAGGTGTTCACATTTTTCAACTTTATATAAAATTTTTCAAATAACATTGATAGTAGTCTTTTATCTGATATGTTTTGCTACAGTTATCCAAAATAAATTCAATTTTCTTACAAAAAAACAAAAAAAAACACAAACTTGTTCAAAATATTTACTTGAATGGCCAGCTTTCTCATAATTGTTTACTCTTCAAATTTTAAAATATTACTATATTTTTCTTTTATGTGTAATGCATGTCCATTGTAAAAATTCAAACATTTAACAACATGAAGAAATAATATTAGCTGAATTCTTGTCACTCATAAGTAAACCCTACTATCATTTTCTATTATTTGTCATTATAAAATTATATTCTTCTAATGCAGATGTAATTAGATACATTAGGCTTAATAATATATAATAACAATGATGTTAATACCACAGTTTTTTTAAAGCAATTTCATATTGAACCACTTTTCAAGTTTCTCCTATTACAAACAAAGCTACAAATATATATTTTCACACTTTTCCAATTGCTTCTTTTGCATAGATGCTTGTAAATGGTTTAATAATATAAATAATGTATTAAAGAACATTCATGCTTAGATTTTTTAATACATATTTTCAAATTGCATTCTAAAAATATTAACATACATTCCCCGCAACAATATATATTAACATCCTTTTTCAAATATTCTTATCAATACCAGAAATAGCCAAGGGAAAGGTCCCTTGCCCATTCTTCATGTCCATTTAAAAGAATTTTCCATAAACATTTTGGACCTCTTGACCAACCCTTTACTCCATCCTACACAGAAGCAAATGAATAGTTTGATGCTAACAATCATTATACATCTTTCCTTATAGAGAGAAGCTAATGTGGGGGGTAGGGGGAGGGGAATTGGGATTTGTACTGTCATTTGGTTACATTAGCTACACTACCATTAGTCTAACTACAGTTCCCAGAATCCCCTTGTTTATATGATTCCAGGTTAGAGTTTTTCAACAAAGCATCTCTGTAAGATTTGAAAGCTACCATCAAAAACATTTTTTTAAAGATCATGCATTTAAAGACAATGCCAGTGGTCAGAGATGTGCTGAGAAGGCTCAGCTTGCTCTTACCTTCCTCTATTCCATGACGAGCTGTTCTTCCAAACCCCAGCTCTGCTGGCCAAGAGAATCAGCACACCACCAGACACTTGACTACAGAACCACAGTAGAAAGAACTTTCATAGACTTCTTTGCCAACATCCCTCAATGGTCCCCCATTGTTAGTTCCACATGCTAGATTTCTCCAATCAACTGGTTGTGACTTTTCTGATAATCCAACTCTCCCTTTGACATATTCATCTCTTCAGCTGTTCCCACAATTAAGTAATGTTTAATTCCAATAATAAATATTTTATCTGATAGTTGATTTGAAATTTTTCTCTCCTTGGTAAACCTGTATGCTTTGTTTCCCTTCCACCTGGACCAGTGAGACATAGTAACTTAGGTAAGTGTTGGTGGTTTACAAACTCAGACTTAATCCTCCCATAGACTGTCCCAAAGACAATTGGGGGAAGGGGTTGGCCATTGAGTTAGAAAGACCATTTTGGTTCTCATTTTAATGTATGTTCATCAGCTAAGTCTTTATGTTTGTTCTCCATCTGTGGACTTTTAAATCCTGTCAGTTTGTATAGGATGTAGGTGAGAAAATAGGTGATATCAACTAGCCCCTTTTAAAACTAACTCAAGAAGAACTATGATTCTTCTTTCATTTTATTGATTTAATGAAGAAGAAGCATGACTTTTAGATTTATTTAAATATTAACGAGATTGTCTTCATTTGTTTCTTTACCATTTGGAGTGTGATCTAAATGTTGGTTCATACACTGTAGTCAGTGTTTGACTTATTTTCTTTTTGATTTGATAATTATATATGTTCAATATTTGTTACTTTATTTTATAAATTTCTTTATTGTTTTATATCAAATATAAATAGAAAATGGGCACCTCAGTTGGTTTTAAATGCCTGAGATCAGGTTATGATTTTACGGTTTGTGGGTTTGGGCCCCATGTCAGTCTCTGTGCTGACAGCTCCAGCTGTCTGGAGCCTGCTCCAGATTCTGTTTCTTTCTCTCTCTCTCACCCTTCCCTGTTGGTGCTCTGTCTCTCTCTGCCTCTCAAAAATAAATAAATGTTAAAATTTTTGAAAAACAATAAAAATAGTAAAATTGTAGACATAAAAACCATTTGTTCCTCACAAGGTACCAATGACAAAATGAAACATAAGTCACAGATTAGGAAAGGATATTTGCAAATCATATATCTGACAAAGAACTTGCAGCAAGAATGTTTTTTTTTTTTCTTAATTTTAGCACTCAAGGTGCCTAGGTGGCTCAGCTGTCTAAGTGCCCAACTCTTGATGTCAACCAAGGTCATGATCTCACAGTTCATGAGTTCGAATCCTGCATTGGGTTCTGCACTGACAGTGCAGCACCTGGTTGGTATTCTCTCCTTCTCTCTGCCCCTCCCCTGCTGGTACACATGCACTCTCTCTCTCTCTTTAAAATAAACATGTAAAAATTTGAAAAATCTTAGGACTTAATAACAAAGAACAACATTTTCACTAAACAAATCATCAGAGAAGATATTTGAATGATCAGTAAGACATAATATGATGCTTGACATCATTGGATGTTAGGCAAAGATATATTTAAACCAAAATGAGAGATACTGCTCCACACCTACCAGAATTGCTACACTCAAATAGACAATAATAAATGCTGATGAGAATGTGGGTAAATTAGAATCTCATACACTGATGGCAGAAATGCAATATAATGTACTCACTTTGGAAAAAGGTTTGACAGTTTCTTAAAAAATTAAAAGAAATGAATACATATCCACACAAGGCATGGATATGATCTTCATAACAACATTATTCACAATGGCCAAAAAACTGTAAGCAATCCAAATTTCCATCAATAATTGACTGGAGCAAACAACATGGGACATATTCACACAATTGAATACTAATAATCAATAACAAAGTATGAAGTATTGATGCATATTACAACATGAATGAACTTCAAAGCATCATGCCAAGTGAGAGAGGCCAGGTTCCAGAAACCATATATCATCTGATGACATTTATATAAAATGTCCACAAAGCAAACCTATAAAACCAGAAAGTAAATTAATGGTTACCTGGAACTGGAGATGAGAATTGCAACTGCAAAGGAGTATGATGGACCTTTCTTTGAGGTCTTGGAAATGTTCTAAAATTACATTGTATTGTAATAGTTGCATAACTGTATCAACTTACTAAAAATCATTGAATTACAGTTAAAATGAATGAATTGTATGGTATGGAAATTATGCCTCAATAAAACTATTAAAAATAGATAGACCAAAAATTTAGTTAGTTACCCCTGTTGGGCTGATTGCTATAAACATGATTGATTTTACCTTTGAAATATAGATTTATCAAAGGGTTAGTCAATTTGCCAAAGGATACTAAAAAAGGACAGTCCAGCAAATCATTCTTGCTAACCCATTGGGTACTTAGTTTCAGAGAACATAAAATTGAACTAGTAAATCATTATAATGTACTAAAATATTTAACTTTGCTTTTTTATGTATTTTAAGATAAATTATAATTCATTAAACAATTTTTAGTAAAACTTGTGTATTGAAACAAAAAGACCTTTATTAAAATAACTTCTACATTTTAAAAACTGAAACCATAGCTCTTCTTTTACACTCGTGTTAAAAGAAATGAGAGCATACGATTATTTTATAGAAAGACTACTCACACTGTAAATAAAGTGACAAATTTAAACTTTCTTTAAAACTTTCCTTTTGGATGGCAAAGTTCTGTAGTATACATTCTAAGTCTTAAGCATGGCTGGAAATTCTAAGAACATGTGTCTTTGGATATATAAGCACCATTTACCTGTCTTGCTTCAGATCATTTCATGATAGAGATCCAAGAAGAAAAAAAGCAGGTAGGAATAGAAGATGAAGAAATTAGAGACAGAGGATCAAAGTATTTTCTTTCTTTATATATTTATTTTTAACCAAGGACTGTCTTTGAAAAAACCACAGAAGAATGATTCAGAGCAACTATCTATATGGAAGCTGAATAACAGAAGAAAGAGGAATAAATTGAAAACAATACAAAATAAATGCAGTTATAGTAGGCAGTCAGTATTTTAGTTTCTGTTCTATATGGTTTTCTGTTGTTTTCTCAGTTTTTCTTTTTCTTGTGAACTTTCTTCTGTATAAAGAGCTGTTTATATCCATGTTCCTCTGTTCTCTTATTCAAGTTATTCTTACCTTTTTCTCTCATTCAAACAATAACAAATAAAATGTCTACTGTGAATTCTGAAAGCACTTTTAGACACATTAATTTGGCTTGATCTTCACAACTAGATGTGATATAAATGGGCAGATATAATTATTCTCATTTTCTTCTCTCTCTTTCCCTCTCTCTCTCTCTGTGTGTCTGCCTGTCACACACACACACACACACACACACACACACACACACACCAGAGAGGTCATACATGTGAGACTGTCACAGAACTGGGGATTTGTGAAGTTAAAATGTAAAACCAGGTCTTAAGAACCCAGGATTAAAGTCCAGTAATTTTGTTTGTTTTGTTTCATAATTAGAACATTACCTTCATAAACAGTACCACTTTATCTTGATTTCACAAATAGAATCTAATGATTATCTTACATGATTGGTCACAGAATGGCCTGAGAACAAATTAAACTGTGACTTTCAATGAAACATAACTGAATATTATTTTTTAATGAAGTAATTATTTTATACAGAAGCCCTCAGTTGTTTCTAATATACAACATGTCAAGATCTACCACTGAATGACTGAAATTTTAATACATCAGGTGTTTATCCAGAAAAAAATTATTTTTCTGGGTACTGAATACATACAAAAAAAGACATGTATTTAATAAATGTTCAGGTTTCCCGTACCCTCAGAATTCTACAAATTAGCACTATAAGTAAGGGCCCCTGGGTGGATCAGTTAAGCATCTGACTTCAGCTCAGGTCATGGTCTCATGGTTCATGGGTTTGAGCCCCACGTTGGGTTCTGTGCTGGCAGCTCAGAGCCTGGAGTCTGTTTCAGATTCTGTGTTTCACTCTCTCTGTCCCTCCCCCATTCATGTTCTATGTCTCTCTGTCTCAAAAATAAATAAACTATTAAAAAATAGCACTACAAATAAAATTCTACAGATTTTCACATTTAAAAAAATCTGCTTTTATTTTAAACATATATTTTATTTTGAAAAAGTAATACAAACGTTAAGTATTTATTGAACTTTAAATCCATGTCCTTAACCCCAACCCTGCTGGCCAAAGCAAAATATACCAATACATGGCCTTAAAAGAATATCCTTTCCCTTGATTTTTCTGGTTGATTCCTTGCCTAAACTTTGAAACAAGGGAGGGCATTGCCACTCTGTGTTGCTTTTACTAATTTCAAACTAAAAGAATCATACTGAATACATACCTGATTTATTTAAATAAAAATATATTACACATCTAGAAATTACCACAAATATCATGATAAACTTTAAGAGAATATTTTTTTTCTGTATTATGAGGAATTTCAGCAGTCATACTGAAACTACTGTCAAGGTTAAATCTTTTATTTTCAATGATTCTAATTATTTTGACTACCACATGCTTTAATTATCTTAAGAAGGCAATTAATAAGCTCCATTCAACACATCAAAAATTCCCATCATTTTATGCAGCATTCAAATACTCTTTTTTATGTCATAAATGAGTGCTCTCCATAGACTATTTTTTCACTTCTTTTCAATTTCAACCTTAAGCATCAAGAGGATAGACATTGTGCCTTAGGTCAATGGCTTTTCCAATCTAGGTTAGCTTTCTTCTTCAAGCTGCATTGTCTGAGCTCACAAGGATGTGGAAAATAAATTTACAGTTTATCTTACCTATGACATGTACAAAGAAAATAATATTTTATTCTTTTGAAGAGAAATTTTGTTTTCCAAACATTCGTTTTAACCCTCATAGGAACTGATTTCTAGGATCAACTTTGTCACATACAAGTTCCAAGATGAAGGAAGAGACTTCCAATCATTGATTAAGAGAATTTTCAATTAAGTGTTATTCTACCTCAAAAGTGTTTAATAATACATAATCATTCTAATGCAAATATATTCTGAATAAATAGGGAGCAGTCCCCATGGCATATAAAAAATCTTGACAGATTCCCTAAAGAACTATCTCCTATAAACAGTCTCAAATTTCCCTGAAATCTTGTTTAATCCCGATTATCTTATTTTTTTTCAATTTTTTTTATTTATTTCTAGGAGAGAGAGAGAGAGAGACAGGGTGAGCAGGGGAGGGTCAGAGAGAGAGGGAGTCACAGACTGAAACAGGCTCCAGGCTCTGAGCTGGCAGTCAGCACAGAGCCCGACGTGGGGCTCGAACCCACGAACCGCGAGATCATGACCTAAACAAAAGTCAGACGCTCAACCGACTAAGCCACCCAGGCGCCCCAATCCTGATTATCTTATAAATGGAGTTCGTCTTACAATAAACATTTTAAAAGGTATCCAATCATTTATATCTAATATGAGTTTCTTTTCGTGTTTTATTAATATGTTGGGGAAGATGTTTTTAACCTTGAAGAGGATTTTGTTAAGTGAGGAAAGATAAAGGAAAAAAGTATTAGATGGAAGATATCAAAGACAAGCTTCTCTTCTTGTATAATTTTGGCACAGATTACCATATTCCTTAACTAAACTAGCATTTACATTTCATTTTCAAAATAGAGAAAGCCATTCAATCCATGAGTATTATTTTTTAATTTCTTCCTTCGGTAGTTAGTTTCAATGTATTGTTTTATTCTTCATGAACCACAAGAAGAGTGGTGCATGCAATGAAGCCTACGGTTTGATTTCCTCTGTCATTATCTATGCTTTGCATACAACAAATGTTATTAAGAGTCATAAAACTATATAGCCATGGTATTGGGCTCAGTGACCTCCCATGATAGTGAATTCAACAGATTGACTTTATGGAGCATAGAGCAAAATTATTTCTTTCTTTTTTTTTTTCCTTTCAAATTTATGAGTTAGCATTCTATTTGAACTAATATTCCTTGGTTACATTTAAATCTATATATTTGCCACTGACCACAAGGCATAAGAAAAATCAGTAGTCACACTATATAATTTGGGGGCCAGAGTTCTCTTCAGAGGTAACTGGAAATAATTTGCTGAATTCCATAAAAACATATGCTTAATATTTATAAAAAATAGAAATGGTGGGTGCAGATATACTAAATGGAGTCCTTTTTTCTTATGTAGGCATCTGTATTCTTCATAATATGAAAAAAATAGTATCTTCCTTTTCGTACTATTGTAGTAACCTGAATGAGAAAGAATATTCAGTGGGGGAAACTTTCAGCTAAATACCCATAACTTAATAGACTGTTTTCATGTCCTGAGGCTTTTGGGCAATAACAGATATTTAGTTGAGAAGGATATGGGGTAAACAATGTTTAATAACCATTTGTACCTTTGAAAGTTGAGAAAGACCCTCAAGAGAATACCAATCATCTTCTCTAAACTGGATCTAGAGGAGAGGTACTCACGACTGTGTCATGAATGTTTGTGAGATGTATCACAGGGACTATATTTTAAATAATAAACACCTGAAGTGTGAGAATGCTTAATTTAATTAAAATGACAGCAAATTTATGAATGTCCCTATAGTACTTTCATTTACTTGCTCTTAGATACTTGAGCTCCAGAGGGAACAGAGAAACTTGATTTCTGTAGCTTTTTAAAAAATTCTTGTATATACCATTTTATGTCATTCCTGAATGTTTGAAGTGAACTTCTTTTTACACATGTAAAGTCTTATGGGATTTGACTTGCATATAAATTAGAACTATGCCAAATAATCTTCTGATATTGGCCATAGCAGCAGCAGGTGGCCTCACTGTACAGATTGCTAAGCTGATATGGTGACCAAAACTATCATAGTAACCTCCTATCCTCATTTACTTTCCCCACAACTCAGTTCTTTATCTTTGAAACCAACAGGCTGGTAATTGAGTGTGGACTCTCTGCCTGTAGTTTCAAGATTTTTGAAATAGGTCTAATGAAATCAGGATGAGATTGATGTATGAATCATTGTAAGAGCGAAAATGAGAATCCCCTGACCATTCATTTTCTGGCAATCCAATCTACTGCAGTTAGAGAAAGAAGCTGTGTACAATCCATGGAGCTCCTGGTTGTAGCAATATTAATAACACTTAACAGTAATAGAATAACAGTTCCCAGCAGCAATCATTTCTTCTACATCACTCATAGAGACTTAGAAAGATGAATAAAAATATATCTGCAGATTTCTCTTCTGAAGGCTATTTTTTTTGTCAACTTTGAAGGCATTAGATTGCCATTGCATAGGCATTTGAAAGACAGTTACCTAAAATGCAAACATATTGACTCCATAGAAATAGAAAAAGGAAGTCTACATTAATCTATTGTAACCATCATATGGATATTTGCCACAGAGAACCTCAAGGTCCTATATAACCTCCCTATAAAATTCCTTGTTGGGATATTTTCCAATGCAATTTAATATGGTTGAACTTATTCATAAAGATAGCTTAATTTTGAGATTCAATTTGGGAATTCTACATGTTGGATTTTTCTAATTTTATTTCAGATAAAAACAATTCACCATTAAAAACTCAATTTCATATTTTATTAAGATGGAATAGAATTCTGCACTAATGAGTAACATGTAAGATGATAGTTCATGTATCTCCAAACAGAATTGATTCTTTCTATTTTTAAAGTAATTTCTACACCCAACATGGAACTCTAACTCATGACCCTGAAATTAAGAGTTGCTCCACCAACTGAGCCAGCCAGGTGCCCCACAGAATCAATTCTATAATGTCAGTGACATCACACTTTTATAGAGGATATAGAGAAATAGATATAGATTTATGTATAGATGTAGATATATTTTTATAGATCTATTTTTAGATATATATTTTAGAGGGAAAGTGTGAGTGGGATAGGGTCAGAGAGAGAGAGGGAGAGAGAAAGAACCTTTTTAAAAAAAATTTTTTTAATGTTTTATTTATTTCTAGGAGAGAGAGAGAGAGAGAGACAGCATGAGCAAGGGAGGGTCAGAGAGAGAGGGAGTGACAGACTCTGAAACCCGCTCCAGTCTCTGAGCTGGCAGTCAGCACATAGCCCGACACGGGGCTCGAACCCACGAACCGTGAGATCATGACCTAAGCGAAAGTCGGACGCTTAACTGACTAAGCCACCCAGGCGCCCCGAGAAAGAATCTTAAGAAGACTTCCTGCTTAGTGCAGAGTCCTACCCTGGTCTCCATCTCACAACTGAAATCACAACCTGAGACAAAATCAAGACTGGGACCCTTAACCTACTGAGCCATTCAGCCACCCCACACTTTGTATATATTAACCCATAGCAGTTTTATATCCAGCTAATGCTGATTAATAATTTTGTATAAGAATCTCCTTCTGACATGACAGGAGATAACATCTCTTCAAAACAACTATATTCTATATTTCATCAGATTTTGGAGAGAGCACACATGACATACATTTCTGAAACCAGAAGCCATGATAATAATAGTCAATTGTAGAAAACAAATATTTGTGACTGCATTCTATTTTCAAGCTTAAGGTGATTATACTGTTTTGTTACCAGTTGCTACAAGTGAATATAAAATTTGATATTGAGTTTCCTAACTGTCAAAGAGAAAAAAGAACAAAAAGAAACAAACAAAAAAGGAATAATACCAATTTTTGAAGGAAAACAATTATTTTCCCTTTCTTTCTCTCTCTCAGAAGAGTATGTGTTTAGAGGATTTTGGTCAACAGCCTTGCTTGTAACATCCCAAGATAAAATTCAAAGACAAAACATTACAGGTGAACTTAGAGAAACTAATATATGAGAAGCTATGTTGGACTGATATTATCATGTGTATAAATTGTGGCTATTTCACTTCATACAATAATAGGATTTATTCTGTCCTTTAAATGATATTGTAAGACATATTTTTTTCCAAATAGCATTCAGTAGGAGCCAATAACAGACTGAGAATGATTCTTTATCCAGTCCTGAAAAGTTGACTCTCTGTTATTTGTTAAGATCAAATCCATGAGCATTGGATGCCAGATAAGAAGAGTAAGATAGTAAAATAAATTGGTTTAGTGGAAGAGAGAAGGTAAACCGAAGTAAGAGAAAATAGGAAAAAGATGAAGCTATTTTGAATACAGGAAATAGAGTAACCAGATAACAGGAAAAGGATCAGGAAAACACACAGACACATACACACACACACACACACACACACACACACACACACACAGGTGTTTGAGAGTTACGGCAAAAATGTGAAATAGTCCCAAGTTTTAGGTATGTTACGTTGCACTAATTACCATTTCTAAAATTACCAGCAAAAATCTGGAAGGACAGACTAATGCGGCAGCCAAGATTAATGCCGATTAATCGTTTTATATGAAAATCTTCTAACATGGCAGGAGATAACATCTATGCAAAACAACTAAATTGGATATTTCATCAACTCTGTTTAGTGATTAACTCACTCTTCTTAGGAGTGCACGTGGATATTTCATTAGTCTCAAAATAGTTGCTATCTGTTGGGTCCTTATTGTTAGAAGTAATAAATGCTATTTTTGATGCTTTTATATTATCTTTCCAATTACCAAGAAGAAATAAAAACAAATGAAAAATGATAATTTGCCACTTGTGGACCATTAAACACAGACTATACATGTATTCCGCAGTTTAGGACAGCAGCGAGGCCATTGTGGGCTAGTTTTCTTTTATAAAACTGCCTCTTTTTTCTCGCAGGCTTTGTGCTACGGGTCATTCTACTTTTCTTGATTTCACTTTTCAGTAAAACTTGTGGGTTATTTATTAACGTGCCTTCTGTTTTTCACTGTCATTTATTTGCACCTTCCTCGGAATATAAAATCTAAAAAGAAAAGATAAAAATGCTAGTTATATAGATGTCTACTTTTGGAAAAACAAGATTATGCAGTCTTTCAGTGTAATGCTATTTATTTATTTTTGCCTTTTCACTATGACAGTTCAGCAGACTTGTATTCAGGGCCTACCTTATGCCAGGAACTGTGTATATAAAAAGTGGACATGTCCATCATCAAGACAGTATGGTATTGGCACAAAAACAGACACATAGACCAATGGAACAGAATTGAGAACTCAGAAGTGGACCCAAAAGTATACAGCCAACTAATCTTTGACAAAGCAGGAAAGAATATCCGATGGAAAAAAGACAGCCTTTTTAACAGATGGTGTTGGGAGAACTGGACAGCAACATGCAGAAGAATGAAACTAGATCATTTTCTCACACCATGCACAAAAATAAACTCAAAATGGATAAAGGACCTGAACGTGAGACAGAAAACTATCAAAACCCTAGAGGAGAAAGCAGGAAACAACCTCCTTGACCTCCACCGCAGCAACTTCTTACTTGACACATCCCCAAAAGCAAGGGAATTAAGAGCAAAAATAAACTGTTGGGACCTCCTCAAGATTAAAAGCTTCTGCACAGCCAAGGAAACAACCCAGAAAATTAATAGGCAACCAACGGAATGGGAAAAGATAGTTGCAAATGACATATCAGATAAAGGGTTGATATCCAGATTCTACAAGGAACTCACCAAACTACACGCCCGAAAAACAAACAACCCAGTGAAGAAATGGGCAGAAGATATGAACAGACACTTCTCCAAAGAGGACATCCAGATGGCCAACAGACACATGAAACGATGCTCAGCATCGCTCCTCATCAGGGAAATACAAATCAAAACCACACTGAGATACCACCTCACGCCAGTCAGAGTGGCTAAAATGAGCCAATCAGAGAACTCTAGATGCTGGCGAGGATGTGGAGAAACGGGCACCCTCCTACACTGTTGGTGGGAATGTAAACTGGTACAGCCCCTCTGGAAAACAGTGTGGAGGTTCCTCAGGAAACTAACAATAGAACTCCCCTATGACCCAGCAATAGCACTGCTAGGAATTTACCCAAGGGATACAGAAATGCTGATGCATAGGAGCACATGTACCCCAATGTTCATAGCAGCACTCTCCACAATAGCTAAAACATGGAAAGAGCCTAAGTGTCCATCAACAGATGAATGGATCAAGAAGATGTGGTTTATCTATACCATGGAATACTACATGGCAATGAGAAACAATGAAATCTGGCCATGTGTAGCCACATGGATGGATCTTGAGGGTGTGATGCTGAGCGAAATAAGTCAGGCAGAGAAAGACAAATATCATATGTGTGCACGTATAGGAGGATTAGGAGGAGCTTAACAGAGGACCAAGGGAGAGAAGAAGGGCGGAAATGGTGGGGGAAAGGGGGAGAGGCAAACCATGAGAGACTCTTGAATGCTGACAAAAACTGAGGACTGGTGGATGTGGGGGGAGGAGGGGTGGGCATGGAGGAGGGCACTTGTGGGGATGAGCACTGGGTGTTATGTGGAAACTAATTTGACAATAAACTATGTTTAAAAAAAAAATTACAGGATATCTATGTTCTCTAAAATAAAAAGCATTTCAACGTTCTAAAAGCAAAAAAAAAACAAAAAAACAAACAAACAAAAAAAAAGTGGACATGTCCCAAGCTCTCCCACTGAACATTTATTTAAGAAGGAATGTGGACAAGTAAAATATAATTTCTGAGATACAGGGCCAATCCCTGGTATGGTCAATGGGAGGAAAATACAGACATATAGAAGTTAAGGCTGGAAGAGACCCTAGATATGATCTAGTTTCCTCTTTGCAAATGAGAAATCTGAAAGACACAGAAGTTAGGGGGTTGCCCAAAGCCATATAAAGGGTTTGTAGCCACCAGTTGTTAATAGTAGAGCAAAGATTTTTTTGACAAATAGTCAGCATACTCTCTATTATAACACACAACCATTTGACTCAGAAATTGGCAAATTAATTTGGACCTTTAGGGTACAGATAAACCCTTGGTTTCTTCATTTTTCTGTCCTGTCCCGCTTATACACACTCCTTTTTTTAAATATTTATCTTATTTTTCTCAACTGTATAAGAAACTATTGGATGGAGAGGAACTTTGAATATGTATAAAGCACCAAACAATCATCTTGATCTTTATGATTTACACCTTGCTAATTTAAGTTTAAATTAATCAGAAAAATAGATGTGGAGGGACAGATTGCCATTCTTCTATGCAAACACCTCATTTCATCAGTGTGCAGAGTTCCAACTAATTGCAATGAGAACTTCATGTACAGAAGCATGAATTGGGTGCAAGATGCATATTAATTTTGTAGAGCATTTCCCCCAGTTACATTTATGATTTTTTTTTTTTAAATTAAAGGGGAGAGTGCGTGGTTAAATAGTTCAAGACATCCAATGAACACCAAATGTAGTTGGGATCCCTAATTAATATGTGTTTTACAGAGAGGAACCCTTGTTTAAAAGCATTAGGGAGTTTGATGTTATTTTTGAAATAAATTTTTAATTAAATTTTCCTTAATTGAGCATACTGAAATTCCAGTAAAGGATGCCTATAAAGTACTCCTTGGGGTATGGAGGAGATCCACAGAGGTGTGGAGAAATATGTGAATTGGGCTGAGCATCTCATTAATTCTCACAACACCCTGGGAAGAAGATAGGAAGCATAATGTGCAAGCCACAATCACTGAAGTAAAATGACCTCGGAGGGAATGTTAAAACCTTTGATGTCTGGGGACTGAAAGAAGTTTAACATGATTTCCTCCCACCAACCTACTTCCTCTCCCCATGTTCTACCTGTAAATTAGGGAAAATTCTAAGTATGAGTTCTTATGCCCTGGGTTTATAGAGCAGAGACAGTTATTTTTTGTTTCTTTCTTTCTTTCTTTTTTTTTACTAAATACATATTTACTAAAGATTGTTCTTATCAGAGGAAACAATTTAACTTAGCATTTGTTACTATGTACAAGGCATTGAGTGTGTTATGTGGGAGGCATGAAAATTAGTACAAACTGCATTTCTTCTGTCATTCTCCATCAACATGTCACACCTTCTATCATAATTTCAAAGCTATGTAAAACCCTAGAAATTTCCAATCCTTTCTCATTTAATTTAATTTCCATGAAGACACTGATATCATGAATTGGTGAGTTTTCATATAAGATCAAGGGCTCTTCATAGGTTAAAGTGAATATAGGAGACACAGGAAAATACTTAGCCTATAAGGCACTATGAACTGATTGATAAAACAAAAACAGACAAGAGGTTAAAGGAAAAGTTACAAACTACAGGAATATGGATGAAAAGTAAATCTGTCACCATGTAAATCATAGTGAACTTCATCGTCAAGATAGTATTGATATATAATGATCATATTCTGAAACTAATCTCAAATAATCCCATTCCATCATTATGACCCCAAACCCAATTTTCTTACACATTTATTCTTGGGTTGTCACCCAAGTAACAGCCACAGAATCTGATATATTCATTCCAGATATCAAGTCAAAATGAAATTACTGGGCCCAGGTTTAATGAGATTGAGTAATGCAAATAGGAAAAGTGCATTTGCCTTCTAAACCTGTAGGAATTTGTGTGAGGCTCAGGTCCCTGTCAATACAGAACAGGAATTTTAAAAACTCCATGACTTCCATCCTCTTTCTAATCAATGAATAAATATCACAAAAAAAATTAACAGTAACAAATACACATAATGTGATGATGATGATGATGATGTTTCCTGAACTTCAAACTTCTTGAGGATTGCTTCATTTATCATTTTGTCTGGGAATTTTGCCTACTTATTGACATATGGGCTGCCAAAGAGTAGTATATATTTGTTGATGGATAAACAAATGATGTATTTTTTGCCTCTTTTTATAATATTGATTAATTAGCTTCCACAGTAATATTTTTATGTGTCTAAACTATTCAAGAGAATCTGCTTTAGGCCAGCATATAAAAAATGTAAGAGGGGCACCTGGGTGGCTTATTTGGTTAAGCATCCAACTCTTGATTTCAGCTCAGGTCATGAATGATCTGCTTTGTGAGTTCAGTTCCCACATTGGGCTCTGTGCTGACATTGTGGAATGTGCTTGGGATTCTCTCTCTCTGCCCCTCCCATGCTAGTGCTCTCTGTCTCTCCTAAAATAAATAATGAGTAAACAAAGAAAAATAAACAAAGGAAAAATATTAAAACCCCTAAACTTTAAAGGACAGATTCTGATAAATCTTTCCTTAAAATTTATTTTACAAATGAAAATATTTTTTAATCTAATACATTCAAAAGTAAAACTTGATTTGCCAAATGCAATATACATAATTCTCCATGAGTATATCCATTGCATAAAGCAAGATGTCTGAACTAAACTAATTTATATAGTAAACATTTGTTTTATTGTCTGCATTGTAATTCTCTACAGATTACAGCATGAATTTTTTTTAGTGAATAACACTTGTTTGGATAGTTTAACCTAAAATACAATAAAAAATTGTTTTATGTTGGAACTCAGTCCCAAATTTCCAGAAAACACGTCTATTTTCTTCACTAATTTACCTTTTCTAAGCCCCACTTTCTCCTATCTGACCTAAAGGTTGTAATATTCCTAAACAAGAAGACCTCTGAAACTCATCCCTAAGTTTGTAGATAACTTTAATAAAGTATGCTGATGTTTAAGAAGCTATTATTCTTCCATCTTTGTATGATGTTTGATTAAATAGCCTCTTGTCCAAATTTCTAGATACTGCATGTAGGAAACTTACAAATAGATATGGATACCTGTCTGTTTTCTGAGCTTGAAAGATATAACCATTAATCTATAATGACATTAATATCACAATTGTTTATATAACATCATATCAAGGAAGCTATTAATGGAGCAATAAAGCAATCTGGGAAAAGAAAAGAACATGGATAAGTCCAAAAGAGAAGTCCACAAGAAAAGGAAAACTGTATTTTGCAAAATATCACACAAAGTAACATTTTAAAAATCTTGGAATATATTATATGGTTGCCAGATTGATATTTCTGGTTTTCTTACCTCATGGAAATTTTATGGAAATAATAGGATGCAATTTTGACATGTTTAAAATTTATAAGAGATATCGAAGAGTTGTGACATTCATTGCCTTTTTTATTAGAGCAGATAAAAATGGACTACAGGTTATGACATTTCCTTTCAATGAAAATTCTAAAAGTCACTCTTAAGTGTACAGATAACTTTCAATATCATATCATACTGGTTCTTTGGAGGGAATTGCTCTCTTATTTTTCTCTGTACTTTTCTCATATAACATACTTGTCAAGGTGTCTGGAGAATACATGTTACAGCATTATATTGTAAATACAGATAGGTTGGTGTTCTTTGCCTTTAGACATAACAAATTCCAAACTGAAATAAGCACAAGTATAATAATAACCAAAACCTTTCTATTTTTGATTTGCAATAACTAATTTATGTTAAGATGTTCAAGACATAAATAGAATAAAAATCTTTTTCACTGAAGGCTTTTATTTAGGACCAAGTTGGCCAATTTATTAAATTTGTATGATAGAGGTAAAATAAAAGGAATACTGTAATTGAAATGCACAAGAGATATTTTGAATCACAGATAAGATATTGTTATATTATCATGAAGATGGAAATGAGTAAAACAAAAATAAATAAGAACAAAAAAGAGGAAGAATAAGTTGTATCATAAAATGAATGATGAAGGGTAAATATAGAGAAATAAAAAGGCATGAGACTCCTGTGAATATAAGAATAATATTTTGAAACACTGTTATCAATCACAACAGACTAACTCTGACTAATACCTTGGGGCTTAGAAATAAGGACATATCTGGGCAAATAAATTTTCCATCCGGTTTTATATATAGCAATAAGTACAGCACTTCATTTGACCAAATCTATAAGTATGTAAGTGACTCCAGAATCCTCTCTAGTAATTACAAGTAGGAATATAAAATCATTGATGTTATATCTAAGCCAAGTATTCTGCTCTCATTACATTGAATTAATATAAGGGAAATAAGTTACAAATGTAAATATTTTACTTTTACAAAGTTGGAATGTTCTATATCAAGGTGCTACAACAGATTAAAAAAAAAGAAAGAAAGGTTTCAGACAATTGCCTAATTATTGTGATTAGAACCTCTAGTGCACTGTTGAATAAAATGGCTACAGTAGGTATTCTTGATCCTGGTCTTAAGTGGAAAGCATGCATTCTTTCTCCCTTTAAGTATGACATTAGCTATGGGCTTTTTGTAGGTATCCTTTATCAGATTGAGGATGTTTCTTTCTCCTTTCTGGTTGTTAAGTGTTTTAATACAAACAGAGATTAGATTTTGCCAAATACTTCTCCTGCCCGTATTGAAATGATCATCTGATTTTTATTTACATAGTAAACTACAATAATTGTTTTTCATTAGCTGAACTATACAAAAATTCTGTACTAGGAAGTAGTCACACTTGGTCATATTTTATAATCTATCTCATATTTCTGTATTTGGTTTGTTAATACTTTGTTGAGGATTTTCGTATCTATCCTCATCAGTTATTCTGTAGTTTTCCTTTGATGGCTTTACCTGGTTTTATATTACGTGTAATTTAATACACAATCAATGATCTGTCAGAAGATTTCCCTACATGCCTTGCCTGATGATAAAGTTTGCTGATCCTCTGTCTTACTGAGGTTCAGCACTTTTTCTGAGACAGACAATTTTCAATTTGTTCTGAGTCTGGTTAACTGCTAGAGTTCTGAAATGTTGATTTTAGCTGTCCTTCCCACATTATTATTGTTTTAGAGGGAAAGTTAGTTTACCAAAGTCTTTATCTGCCATTTTGGAAGTCAATCTCCTATGTGCACCTTTCTCCATGTTATACTTGTTGCTAACATTCTCTAGAATTGTAAAAACCCACCCACACTTCTCCTTTTGTCTAATATACTACTTCTACTTTACTGGAGACCCAGAGTCTACATCACTCACACTAAAAGCATATATAAACTAAAAGTCAATAATACTCTCTGAGTCCGAGTAACAAATAGAAGCCAAAGATTTTTACAGCTTACTATATATTTCTCTTGCATTTCCCTTTGCTGAACTCTGTACTTCCTTTAAGATTAGATTCACATTTCTCTGTCTTTCTGAAAGGTTTTTCTTCCAATCAGACTTACTCTCCCTATCAGCATTTTGTTCAAATATCTACTGTAATACTTGTACATTTTACTGTGTTTATTGACATCTATTCTATTCTTATTCTACAGAGTATACAATCTTTCAGAGAACAGGCAATTTCTATACATGTATTTGCTTAAATCTGGGAAAATTTCAGCCACTGATTTTTTTATATACGTCATCCTTACCCCCACTGAACACACACATAATCCTCTTCTTCTGGGAATCTAATGACACAAATCTTAACTATTTTCTTCCACTATGTCTTAGAGACTCTATTCATTATTTTTTATTCTATTTTATTTCATTTTATTTAAATTGTGTAATTTCTACTATGCTCTTCAAGTTCACTATTTCCTCTGTCCTCTTCATCCTGCTATTGAGCCCGTCCATTGAGTTATTTTCATTTTAGATGTTATAAATTTTAGTTCTAAAATGGACATTTGATGTATCTTCACATATTCTGGTTTTTTTGCTAAGGTTTTCTATTGTTCCATTTTTTAAGCATGTTTGTAATGTTTGTTGAAGCATTTTTTGAGTGTTTTAAAATTCTTGTCATAGAATTCCAAGTCTACATCATCCTGGTGTTGGTGCCTGTTGGTTGTCTTTTGTCATTCAGTTTGAGACCTTCTTGGTTCATGATTCAATGAGTTATATTCATTTGAAACATGGACATTTTCAGTATTGTAAGATTGATCTCATTTAAGTTTTGTGTTTTAGTTGGCTTCCTCAGATAATGCTCTTGTGGGTGAAGGGGACAAGGATGATACCTTATTACTTCCAAGTGGGGTGCAAGTGTAGGTACTCCACCAGCCTCTTTTGATGCCCAGGAGTGAAAAGTTATTCCTTACTATTTGACTGGATGAAAATTCAATTCCTGACTAAGCATCTGATGATAAAACACTGGCTGACTGGAAGAGGGACACATTTTCACTACTTCTCACTCTATTCCACTGATAGTGAGGTTGGAAGGCTTTCTCCCAAGTTGGAAGGAAAGTCCTAGCTCCCAACCCACTCTTCTCTGACACTACCCTGGTGGATGAATTAAGTCATCTGGCTACAGATGGAAGTCTAGGCTTGCCACTGGCCTTTACTGGGATGGGGCTGCAATTTGGTCTACACTATTTAACCAGAATAAAGTTATTATCAAAGATTACTTTTTTGTCTTGCTAGGTTACCTCTTTCTTGGTCTTCCAACACAGAAAATAGGCTTTTCTTGTGAACTTTCATTGGCATCTGTTGACATTTCCAGGTTGCCTGTTTCTCCAGGATCCAGTGTGGGATACAAGATGTGAAAAGAAAACCTAAGGAACTCACCACCATCATGCCTTGGATCTCAAGCTCTTTAGCTGCTCTGACTTATTCTCTCCAGTTTTCAGGATCATCTTACATTTGCTTTCTGTATAAAGGCTAATATGGCTTTTTAGTTTTACTTGGTAGGAGGGATAGAGGAAAATATGTCTACTCTATCTTTATGGATGGGAAAGTTGTCTCAAGATCTATCAGTATTTTCCTAATATTTTGCATAGTGACTCTCAGATAGTAAATATTTGATAAAGAGTTGTTAGCCAGATGACTTAATGGTAGAATTTTATGTCTACTACTTTGAGAAACCTGGGCTCCATTTGATTCACTTCTTTTTCAGGAACATTTGAGGTTTACAGAGCATAGCATTCCAGTTTAAGGGTAGTATTACTAAAATTATAAAAGTTTTATAATTTCTGTCATGATATTCAAATAAAATGCTTGATTTCAAAAGGGAGCAGGGGTGCCTGGGTGGCTTAGTCAAATGAACATCCAACTTTTGATTTCAGCTCAAGTCATGATCTCATACGTGTGGGTTCGAGCACCATGTTGGGCTCTGCACTGCAGAGCCTGCTTGGGATTTTCTCTTTCTCTCCCTCTCTCTCTGACCCTCTCTCTCTCTCTCTCCCTCTCTCTCCCTGACTCCCTCTCTCTCCTTTTCTCAAAATAATTAAACTTAAAAAATTAAGGAAAAGGAGCAAAAATCCTCTTTCTCTCTCTCTCTCAACCTCTCTCCCTCTCTTTTATGGTGGCCGTGATGTTGCCATCATTTGTATTTGAAAATCTTGTGAAACACTTTACTCCTTAAACTTGTTATTCTTTGTTGAGCTGATTTATAGCTTCTAAATAATTTAGAGAATGTAATTTGTAATTAAGAACATTCTCACTCACATATGCAAATACTAATGACTACTTGTTATGATCTTGCTATTTTTAATAACATTAGTGCTGCTGGGCTGAAATTTCTTAAAGATCAGACTAATTTTAATAGCTCAGTGTTCTTTTTATAATTGTCTAAATCATTTATTTTATTTGGCATTCAGGGAGGTTGGTTATTTTCTTTAATATTTTGATGCTTACAGAATATGACATAAATACCTTGTCACTTGTGATGCAATGAACAATTGTCATTTAAAGGCTTTGTAGTCTCAGAAACTAAAAATGAAATTTATTTCAAAGAATTCTTTAGTGGAAATGCTTTGACAGGTAAGACCTTGATCGTGGCATTATTCCATCCCTCAGCTCCTGTAACTAGTTTTAGACTAATTTGAACTTTTCAAATGCTATTCTTAGTGTCTCCATTGAATAAATCAATTAAACCAAGTTCAGTTCGGGTAATGTTATTTTCAACAAAAGTTGTCAGAAAATCATGAGGTTAAGTGGTAATACTGAAATTAAAGTAACAAAAAGGGAAAATATGTATATTCAAATGATTCCAAAAACAAATAAACATTGTTGCAAGAGGGCATCTCTGTGAGGTACCACTAATGGTACGGTGAAGAGTAAGATAGGAAATGGAACAACAGTCATTTTTTGCCCTATAAACAGATAAATAGAAGTACAGACAACATTAATTTTCTAGTAGCATTACAATCCAGTTGTTATTTTTTAAAAAATATGTAACAGATGTAGGAATGTATGGTCATTTATCTATAGTTCATGGTAGCCCTAAAGATGTTAGCATCTTGGGGCGCCCGGGTGGCGTAGTTGGCTAAGCGTCCGACTTTCGCTCGGGTCATGATCTCTCGGTTCGTGGGTTCGAGCCCCGCGTCGGGCTCTGTGCTGACTGCCAGCTCAGAGCCTGGAGCCTGTTTCAGTCTGTGACTCCCTCTCTCTCTGACCCTCCCCTGCTCACGCTGTGTGTCTCTCTCTCTCTCCTAGAAATAAAAAAAATAAATAAATAAAATAAAGATATTAGCATCTCATCTCATAGCTGAGAACTAAAACTCAGAAAAGTTAAAATAAGTTTTCCGTATCACAATGCTAATAAACATTTCGTCTAGCTCTCTGCTTTTAAACCTAGGTCATTCAAATGCCAGAATTTGTGTTCCTTTCAATATTCATCCTTGTGCGTTATATCTTAAAATTCAGAATCCTCTTTGTTAATAATCTTAAAATTTCTTTTTCCTCAAATTCTGTGTCTTGATCTTCTATAAATTATCTTAGAGCTCTAATACTTATACTAGTCAAAAAGTATACTGGATTTTATCAACTCTGAGATGCCATCCACTGTAATATATAAAGTTTGTAATGTGCCCTCCAGAAAGAAAATGCTGTGTCATTTAATTTTTGTACAACATCAATTGTGAGATACAGTCAGATTTCATTAATATTAACATGTAAAAATATGTGTCTTGGAGCCAGTAAAATATTTTTTCTTTTCTGTTTGGTGCCTGGCGTTATCAGAGCATTATTTATTTATGCAACATGTGCAGAATAGTAGGGAGAGAGGAAGAAGATGACAAGGGAAAGTATCTGAGAAGATTGTCAAACAGAAGGAGATATTCAATCATAACTTTTTTAAAATATTATTTTGATATGATTATCTTGAAGATAATGATAAAAACAATCTTCAGGAAGCAGTGCTACCTTAAGACTCTGTGACTTGCAGACATGTTCAAAGCATGACAGTTTCTTTCCCATGATCACATCCCCCTAACCAATGATTACTCCTGAACATACCACCAGACTCTTACCGCTGAATAATTCCCCTAATGTTAACTCCCAGCTACACCTCTGGCCCCTTTCGGTTAATTCCCATGCCTTCTGGGGTATTGGCACCCTTAGTGACTTTAATTCAAACATATTACTTTACAATAAAATTTCCTGTTTGAATAGAATAATATTAATTCCTTCTCCACACCTGAATTCTTGTTTGACAATGTATTAATGAAAAATTTTCTTATTTAAAAACTGAAAGTAGGATAACGTTACGAGAATTTTCTTATGCACAATCTTGGTCTATCTGTAGTATGTCCAGATAGCCCAGAGCTGGCCAGACAGAGGGGCTACAAGTGAAACAGCTATAGTGTTCATGTGACAAAGTCCAGACTATGGATTGCAAATATTTAATCAGTGTCCAATCATGTTATCGATGGAACTAAATAAAGTGTTTTCCATCTTTGAAGGCCCTTAACACATTCCATTATCATATAGTTAATATGAAGAAATAATGCTTTTGATGATGTATAATTAGGAACAAGATTAAGAAGGTAGGATTTGAATCTAGATCTGTCTGAATTTGAATGCCTTATTCTTAAGCACTCTATGATATTTTGCCTCAGGACATCTTGTTGTCAAGATCTCCAACCTGTGTTCCTTGGGCATCGCTGAGTGTCCTAGGACATTGGGAAGTCAAGATGGTCAACATAAAGCAATATAGGTTAAGATCTGGCATCTTTGAGGCAAGGACAGGCTACCTTCTTATTTAGATCCAAAAAACCATTTCAGGCAGCTGCAAATGGAAAGCTATTTCCCAACAGTGATAGGGAGAAGAAATAACATGCTTACTCAGCATGGGCTATGTGACATGCTCACTAAAATGTCAGAAGATGGTATGAAGATACTGGCTGGGATCCTCAGATCACCCTCGGTTTGGGCAAAGAAAAATTACAGGCCTCTCACTGTTGATTCTTCTCTCCTCAAGCTCACCACTGCCCCAGGATTACTGACCCCATTTTAACCTCCTTTATGGGCAATCTCTTACCTCTTCTCTTTTCAGCCTGAGGCAGGGTAATCTGGCTTTCCTTGAATCATATTCCACGTTCTTTCTATAACATTATTCTTCATTTCAGCTTCTTTTAATTTAAATCTCCAAAGATCACTGTGAACATTGTGAATGTCCAAAAGTGAGCACTATCTATCTTTCTCCTGAAATTATAACAACTTCATTTTTTCTAGATTCAATGTGGATTCTCTTGTTTATTCAGAAAAGCCTCATAAGTGGGCAAGTATGACAAGTAATAAAAGACAGAGAACACTCTTTCAATAATGAATTTTCTATTTTCTTACTACTTAATTTTTGTCTCCCAAATTAAATTAAATCCCATTTAGCTGTTTTGTACCCTATTCCTTTCAAGATGGAAAACATAAATAAGACTCTCACCTGAATCAGACTGAGGATATGTAATTCTATTTCTCTTGAGTCATTGTAGTGATAAAAGATCCTATATCCTTGGAGACATTTAGATTTTTGGCTATCTTAGGGCATATTCTCTACCTTAGATGGTTAAGAAAAAGATTCCTAGACCCAAGGTAAACATTCTCTTCCAAGTTATAATTTTTTTTTAAATTTATTTCTAGGAGAGAGAGAGAGAGACAACGTGAGCAGGGGAGGGTCAGAGAGAGAGGGAGTCACAGGCTGAAACAGGCTCCAGGCTCTGAGCTGGCAGTCAGCACAAAGCCCGACGCGGGGCTCGAACCCACGAACCGCGAGATCATGACCCAAGCGAAAGTCGGACGCTTAACCGGCTAAGCCACCCAGGTGCCCCACTCTTCCAAGTTATATTATGGTCTCTTCATTCAGACTATGGTTTTACTTCCCATTTTACTTCCCTCAAGAATAAAGGTCATTGAGTTTTTTATATCAGTTGTAGGGACAGTCCCTACCATAATCTTTGACAGACCTTAACTAAAAAGAACACAGGATATATTTTCCCTTAAGTGTTCTAAAATAATAGACATTTGTTTTCAATTGTTTTTGAACAAAAGACTGTCCACAATGGTTAAACCACCATTATCTGCTTTCATCTATGAGTTTATATTCCTAGGGATGACTAAAATTAAATCCAAGAGTTAATTAGAAAGGAAAATTTCCAAACCTTAAAGAGAAAAATTCTATTCAAGAACAATTTTTCTCCTCCCATAAATGAGATGTGTACTATGTTAACAGTAGAACTGAATGATCTGAAGTCTTTTCCGGAAAGATCCAGATAGTGTTAAAGTATGTGAAATTAAAAGCACTTGAAAAAATGCTTGAGATAGTGCATTTTAAATAATGGCATGATATACAAATCTCAGAGCCTTAATGCATCCTTCGTCATGGTGGCATGGAAGACTCTCAAAATATGCAGATTGTGGAAATTATGCTATGGATAGGCTGAATATAAAGCGAGTCTGTACACTTCAACCTAAGTTCTAGATTTTTTACAATCTGGAACTGGAGTTCTCTATGTTATACTTGAGAACTAAGCATTATCAAATATTAATAGCTCTTCAAGAAAAATAAAATAGGCTTTGATACCACTTAAAATTGGAGTTCATCAACTGAAATGATATTACAAGTATTTTAGGAATTCTATTTCTTTTCAGGAATGACTAGAAAAAGGAAAATATACTGAAATGTTAACCTGTTCAGGTCACACAATTTTATTTGACAGAACATAAACAAAAACATGTTGATGTACTAGATCTCTTGAAAGGACACCAATTGAAATTATCTTTCATGAAGACCATTACCATTCCCCTCAGCTTGACTAAACTTTGAACAGGCCTCTTCCTACCTCCAGGCTGCCGATCTCCCTTTATTAGTTACTTTAGAAAACTTGTTCTTGCACATTTTTTCTCTGCTCTTTTGAGATACACGTCTTTTAGAATACTTCTTGCCAGTTTTACAAGTCAAGATATTTTTCTTATGGACCTGGGAATCATCTCTTAAAATGTAATTATCAAGGAAGGTAGCTTCTCTATTTCTCAGATTCTGTGGGAGGGTAGGAGTCTAAGTGGACACCTCACACCACATTAATAAGCTACCTCGTATGAAGAAGATATGGGGAAGCTGACTTTGATTCTGGGAACAGCCAATTGGCAAACACATGGCCTGCAATACCTCTACCTCAGCTCTTAAAAACTCTCCCACCTTCTGTTTCAGCAGAGTTTAACTCAGACTGTTGTGGCCTCTCTGTTGTACTCCAATAGCATTGAACATAATTTCCCTTGCCTGCTTAATTAAAGTAATCTGGTGCAATTTTTGCTTTGACATCCTTTAAAAAGTTCTGATTTTGTCAAAGATCCATACAATGTATATAACATGTGGTAGCAGATCAAGACATGGTCATTGCCCTGGAAAAAATAATAACACAATACGGCTTATAGACCTAAATGTGAAATGCAAACTACAAAATCCCTAGAAGACATAGAGAATATTTTCATAAACGTGAATTTGGTGGTAGATTTTTTTTTTAAGATAAAACACGAAGAGCAGGATTCATAAAGAAAAAGGTCTATATGTAAGATTTTTTAATACCAAAAGAGAAGAAATATTTTCAGGTAATTTATTTTTTAAAATGAAGATGTAAAATTTTTAAGTTGTGTCTTGAAATTAATTGGTGTTACATGTGCAGAGAATAGGCAGAGAAGGCAAATTCTGCCCCCAAAATATGTGAAAATCAATTCCAGGGTCCCATATTTAATTCCACTTTTGATCACATCTTTTTCAAGGGCTCTCATCATTTAGTTTTCATTGCTCCCAAAGTAATAAATTTAAGCATTTACCAACATTTTGCAATGATATACCCTCACCTGTTCAAAAATCAAGGACTTGGCTCAAATGCTGTGTGCTAGAATTGGATGAAGGAGACCATATTTACTGTGTTCATGTTCTTAATGACATCTCGCCTTTTGAAACATCACATCCTATATTAACTTTCACTTTTCCAGACTGTGTCAGTTACCAGTTCCATTTCCTTCCCCACTGAACCATTTTTACTGTCATTTGCTTTCTTAGACATTATGAATATGTTAGACTTGAACTGTTTCCTGGTGTCATTGAATATTGATGTATTAATAAGGATTCAGATTCTTTGTTAATAACTAACAAAACCCTTTAAAAGAGGATTTATTATAAGCTTATTGGGTTGTCCAATGCAGATGAAGGTAGAACTGCATACGGGTTTCAGGAAAAAATTGACACAAAAATTACAAAGCCTTTACATTCCAGGCGGTTTCACTCTCTAGTCTCACCTCTCTGCTACCCTTTATCTAACTCCTTTTCTGCCCTTCTTCTTCCCTCTGGACCAATTGCCACTGTATTCCAATCTATAAGTCAAAGTCGTAGCACTGCACACCTCTGTGACTCTTCACACTTGGTCAAGGAATCTTGTAACTACAGCACTCATACCTCCCATCTCACTCATAATTAATAGTTTATTATCAACCTTTAACTGAAATTTCACAGAGGGCTTTTGGATTGTTCAGTACATAAAATAGTTCATTTGTATAGTAGCAACCATAGATTTCAAGTAAAAGCCTGGGGTATATGATGAGAGATTTATTTTTTATTTTGTTTTATTTTTTACATTTATTTATTTTTGAGAGACAGAGTGAGACAGAGCATGAGCGGGGGAGGGGCAGAGAGAGAAGGAAACACAGAATCCAAAACAGGCTCCAGGCTCCGAGCAAGCATTCAGCACAGAGCCTGACACGGGGCTCGAACCCACTAACCGTGAGATCATGACCTGAGCCGAAGTCAGACCCTCAACTGACTGAGCCACCCAGGTCCCCAGATGAGAAATTCGATCTAAGGGTGTGGCTACATATTTGAAATCATGACAATCCTCAAATGACTGGTTGATTTGCCCCCAGTGGGTTTTTTTGTTTGTTTTGTTTTTGTTTTTTGCCACCTATCAAGTATTGTTTTCTTCCACTACTTACAGTGCTATATCTCCCTCATGTTTTTCTTCTGTTCATCTCCCACTTATTTGTTAGATCAGCTTAAATGATGAATTCCTGTTTAGTTGTTCTAAAAAGCCACTGAACATTGGACTTGCCTTCCCCTTCTATATCACTGTGTGTTATGGGTCTCTGCCTCTGTCCTGAGGCTGTGGTGATCATTTCATGTTTGTTATTTACGACATTGCTGAGTGTACCATTAGCACTCAATAAATTAAAATAATAATGATACAGCTCATCACCATAATTATCTTTATTCCCCTAGGCAGATCCAGCAGGGAATGAGACAATTCAGAGGATGCTCCGTTTTCTATAAATGCCCTCTAGAATGTCTGAGGACGTTCTATAAATGCCCTCTAGAATATCTTTCACTCCCTTCATTTTTAAAATCAAAATAATAACAGAGGGGTGATTATTGAGGAATCACTCTTTGAGGCTTACAAGAAAATAAGCTAACATGGCCTGGTGTCCCTTTCCAAACTCCTGAAACACATACTGCCTTTATCACTTTGGTGATAGGTAATATTACTCTTTCATTTTATTTACAAATAAATTATTATTCTTTTAAAGGACGGAATGGGTTTGATCTCCCTTCATATACCAATGACTATCATTAGCAGATTCTAAGTAAACAATTAGCCGCAAATTATGGATAAAAATAATGATAGGTTTGATGTTTAGTAACTCATTTACATGGAAAATCTTTTCCAGTTATGAGACCTGGTAAACTGTGAGCTCCTAGTAATTTTTGAGCTCTTCAATTACACAGACATTTTCTTAATCCCCTGTACACCCACAGTAAATAACCCATGAAATGATACAAAATGCACACAATAAAATTTTTGAACTAAAAGCAATCTAATGTAAATTAAAGTTTTAATTGTAGTGTCAAAATTATATGTATATTTTGTGTCATTTATCCTAGCCCTGGGATTCTATTCTAATAGAAAGACCACTCTTTAAATCTTATGCCACTGGATAAATCCTGAATAATGTTATTACTATCAATGACTGGTCTGACCTATCATGAATACTTTGCACCTGGCTTATTGATTTCTTTTCTATCTCAAACTGTGGTACCATTTTAAGTCATTGTAATACCTATGTGAAGAACCTTTCTTACATTTTAGCTTAAAAAGTACTTTGATCCATACAATTCCAGTAATGTTCACCCTTGTATCTTGAGCCACTGACTTTCCATAGCCATATCCTATATGTTAACATCTTTCTCAATCTCAGGCATATTTAATGCTAATATTTTACTTCCTGACCAAATAACTTATGTCTTCTATCTCATACTCTCAGTTCATTAACCCTTGCTCTTCAAACTTCTACATCTCCAATTTTTTATGTTTTCCTTTTCATAAGGCCAAGCACCCTCTGGCTTTACTTCCCTACACTGAGCACTGCAGAAGATGGTTGTAGAACTGGTAAATCCCTTTAAACACTTGTTTTCATTTCTCTTTTCCCCCCAAATTGCTTCATTTTATAATGGATGATATTATAAATTGATGTTTCTACCTAATGCTGCTTATCAATTTTTTTTCTTGCTTATTATCAATAATCCTCTTTTCTGAAATTTCACAACTTTTCTTACATTCTTTAGCCAACCTCCTGCTTTCACCCTCAAAAATTTGCTTTACCTTCTGTAGTGAAACATGTAAAACCTATGTTGCAAACATGTCAGACATTCAAACCCCATCCCCCCTGCACTTATGTATATCATACCCAACCAGAATTCTTTCCCTCCAAGCTAAGGGAAATAGACTGTCACACTTTTACCCTTGATCCTACACAATCTCATCTCTTAGACCTTGTGTCATAATTTACCTTTTCATCAAAGACTTTAATGTTCAAATTTTGATTTTCTACTATCAAGAACTGCTTTTAGATTTCTCCACAGAAACACATGAAAATAAAATTTCTAAAACTATGTTCCCCAGTAACTATAGGCTCAATTTATTTTCTTCTCTTTCAGTTCCATTTCTAGAAAGAATAGTGATGAATCAGTTTGTTTTGGTCTATCCATTAACACATGATTATTGAAAACCTTTCTCATGTCAGGCTCTGTGCTATGCCTGGGTATTCTATGAAAAATGAGTTAGAGCTGGTACTGATTTCATGGCATTTTAAGCTCTATCGGTTACCTCTCGTTCAGTCTTAACCTACTGTAATCATGATTCCACTCTACCAACTGCACTGAATCAACTCAGTTCTTCACCTCTTAATTCAAAGCAAGTAGACTTTCCAGTTTTGTCTTTTTTTAAATTTTTTAACATTTCTTTTTTTATTGAGAAACAAAGAGAGAAAGAGAACATGAGCAGGGGAAGGGTAGAAAGAAGGGAGAGGATACAGAGTCTGAAACAGGGTCCAGGCTCCAGGCTGTCAGCACATAGCCCAATGTAGGGCTGGAACCCACGGACTGCAAAATCATGACCTGAGCCAAAATCAGATGCCCAACCAACTGAGCCACCCTGGGGCCTCTCCAATATTTGTCTTCTTAAAGAAGAATTTCTAATGCTTATTTGGTTTTCAGAAAGAGAGAGAGAGAGAGAGACAGGAGACGGGCAGAAGGGAAGTGGAGACACAGAACTCAAAGTGGGCTCCAAGGTTCGGCACTGTCAGCACAAAACCTGAGCAGGGCTTGAACTCACGAACGGTGAGATCATGACCTGAGCTGACGTCGGATGCTAAACCCACTGAGCCAACCAGTTGCCTCAATAATTCCAATATTTGTCTTCTTATTGGCTTCTTATGCATTTTATGATACTAACTTCTTTTTCACTTTCTACAATTTAAATTTATATAACTCCAAACTTATCCTGTTCTACTTAGAGTCTTGCCTCTCAGTATCTTTTATGAGTTCTGTTTTTCAGTTCAAAGCTTACAAACATGGCATTCCTCGGGTTTCTGGTACTATCCTCACCTTATCTCTTTGTTGTTATTTTACAACTTCAATATTAACAATATTGGAAATATGATAGGCAAGGATATCCGTGGTTATCTCTGGATCACCTCAAATTCCAAATACCTTCAAATAAGCTCATTATATTTTCTCATTTTCTTGATGTCATTTGGTGTTACCTCTTTCCTGTTTATCAAACTTTGCTTATTTTTCTTTTAATTATGATTGCATCTTCTCTGCATTTAGTATGAATAGCCTAGACAAAGGTTTATTTGAGTTGTTTCCTCATTGGTCTAGCTTTGTCACCAGAACCCCTTAGCTAAAACTGACATTTGATCACATCATAATATTAAGCACTCAATACTTATACATAGCTAATATTGTAAGTAGCAAACTTTTAGTATGATAGAAAAGTCTTGCATTACTAACCCTCTAAACTATGCATATCTTTATATTTTAACTATCGCTACCCCTTGCCTTCTCTTTATTCTTCTTTAGTCTTTTATTTACTGTGGTTTCCAATGTTCTCTGTCTTTCCCCTCCCATGTGTATTTATATATACTCAAGGTTTATGTTGAAAATGTCCTTTTCTCCACTGTTTTTTGTTTTGTGTCATTCTGGATTTTTATTTGCTGACTATGTTAACACTTTTCTTATCTTGAACACTTGGAGAAAATTTCGTGTGTATGAAGAGGATTTTCTGATCTCCAGACTGGATAAGACAGTTCTATTTTCTATTTAAATAGTACCACGTGCATAAACCTGTCATAGGATATATCACAACCTATCTAGTTGATCAATATTTATAATTTTCCTCTGTTGGAGTGTGAATTACATAAAAGGTCAAATAATGTTTGATTGATTCCCTAGGATCTGGAATAGTGTCTTTTATATATGATGAATGAGTACTTTTTTACTTGAATTATAGAAATGAACAATCTTGACACCTTCCTTAATATTCTTATAACATAAATGAATCTAGACATACATACTTACTCAAATATACCTTATTTGAGGTATATTTGAGGCCATGGTTTCTATGATTGCTCCTAACAAATTTCTAAATACAATCTAGAAAAAAGATTTAGACAATGCTATAAACCTTGATATTGAATAGTGGTATATAAATACAATATGCTCTATTGACATTTCTTTGAAGTCAAATGAAGTCAGAATAGACACTATGACATTTGTACTTACTCTGAGGGAAGTGAATCCTTTATTAAATTGTCCACGGACAAAAACTTTAATTTAATCCTGAGCAAAATTTAAAGAAATTTCTTGGACTATATTGCATAGTAGACATATAGACTTTGGTTATTACTTGGAGTTATTATTATACCCTGACCAAGTTAAGTGACTTTTAAGTTCTTTATGACTCTAATTTTCAGTGATTCTGTGGATCCAAAAAAAACTTCTGTCACTTTGTTCTGGTTGCATGACTTAATTTATTTTTTTACATTTACTTTTGAGAGAGAGAGACAGAGACAGAGACAGAAAGTTAGTGGGGCAGGGGCAGAGAGAGAAGGAGACACAGAATCCAGAGCAGGCTCCAGGCTCCAAGCTGTCAGCATAGAGCCCCATGTGGGCTTCAAACCCACAAGAGGTCATATTAGATCATGACCGAGCTGAAGTTGGACACTCAACTTACTGAGCCACCCAGATGCCCTTGATTGCATGATTTATATAGCCTGTTTAATAAATTCAAATCATTCATTTTTACTTGCTGATAACATGGATGTTATAAACATGAAACTACTGATTCAGAAGAGAGTATTACATCATTTAATTTTCATTTTATTTCAGGAAAGACTTATGTAGGGAAACATTAACAATTCTCTGTAACTAGAACATTTAAACAAGTCATATAGTCTTATTAACTCACAGATGGACAGATGAATATGTTAATAGCCTAGAAAATCCACCACAAGAATAATATCTTGAGTTTAAAATTTCTGTCTGCAGTGAATATTTGTGGCCAAGTTACAAAACACTCATTCTAAGGGTTTATAATAGAAATGCAAAAAGACCTTTAAATATAAGAGCAAGAAGAGATACTGCTATAATACAAAATGAATCCTTTTCCAACAAAAAGCTGAATATATAAATCATTGTTATGAAAAATACCTTTCTTCTTAGTTATATTCAATCTGCAAATCATAGACTCATTCTTGCTAGCAAAAAATGGCTCAGATTTTATTTTAATGTTGATTTTTTTTCATGCTTCTCCTCATTCTACATCTGTTCCTACTCTTCCTTTCATCTGTTCTTTTCTTCCTTTCTTGTGATTGCTTAGCTTCATGCTTCCTATATTTTGTTAGACTAAAATGTAATATACTCCAGGTTTGTATTGGCAGGCCCATGCAGCTAGTCAGCTCTGAAGCTGGCTTTCATCTCAAATGAGCAAGGCAGGGGAGGGTGGTAGAGAGGAAAGACAGACAGCAGAACATGGAGGCAGAAGGAAAGAAAAATCTCATTTATATTTCTGAAGTGGCTAATGTTCCTTGTTGCACAAGGTTTCCTAGTAGAGAACACCTCTCTTCAGATAAGTACCGGCAGCTGTGGTGTCTGCAGAGCAGGATACCTGTTTAAAAACACGCAGCTTGGATTATTTTTAATGGTGTGATACCTGTCTCTTGTTTACTTATATTCAGTAAAGTATCCTCAGGTCTGCTGGCTTCATTAGCTCCTAGTTCCTCTGTTTTTGGCTCACCTTGTGTTCTGTTGTCCACAAGTAGGTAATGGGCTTTGAGGAGACATCTGGTCAGAAAATCTCTTCTATCTGAAGCTCTTTAGGTTGTGCCAAGTTGTTTGGTCATCATATTAGCCAATTAAAAAAAAGGATTATGTTTTACTCTACAGTTTTATTTTTCATATAACGGATCCATAATAAAAGTATAATAAATGATTTTGTATGCACAGACAGGAAAGACTTTATTTTTATTCCTCTCATTAAGAACTTGAATTTCCAGGGATTGCCTGAGCAATAGAATACCAAATTCTACCTGTTTATGTGAGCAGTAATTATATATTCTGGGTGGCAGAAAGCACTCGGCAGGACTCTGAGGAAGTCTGTTAGTCATTTCATCATTTTATGCAGCATTGATCTTGCTGACTGCACAGAGCACTAATAGAACAAGTTAATGGAGTTTATTCTGCCACAAATGCTGCCAGTTAAAGAAGATGATTGCCATGTATGGAAAACCAGGCTTTCTCACTTCTTCCTAAAGATGTATAGAAATATTAAATCTGTTATCTGCCATAAGGAAATATATAAATATTGCCTGCCGAGTATGAGTACAGGTGGACACCAGTATTTCAAAGTAGAAATTGCTCAAGTTTTTGGCAGTCTCTGGTTGCAAAACCTACACTGAAATATAGCTGCTTGTGTTTTTATTAATGAATTGTGCAACATCAACATGATAGCTTTTTTTCTCCCGAAAGTTAAATTATCTTAAATAGAGAGATGAGAAACTCATATTTGATGAGCTGAATTTAAACCAAATTGTGCTATTTAATAAGTAACTTGAAGCCTTGGATTGATGTTGATAAAGATGTAAAAACCAAATGTTGTTTCCCAGGCTGCAAAATTACATGTTATTCATGCTAAAATATGAAGCTGATTATAAGATTCAATGGTAATCAGACTGAATTAATAGAAATCCTTTAACAAACCTTCATTTTCTCAATAGTCCTGACAATTCAAGTAAATAAAAAATGAGAGGATGTACTAGTTCAGAAAATAAATTTAGTGTCTTACTTAGTGCCTAAAATATTTCTCCAACTGATCAATAAAACTACCTAATTAAAATATTCTTTTGTGGACATCGAGGTTTCTGAAAGAGTATGAATTCCCACTTACGTGGATCTAATATTTAGTTTAAGTTAGCCAAGAATGAAAGATACATGTGCATGTTTTTTGTCAGCATAAAAAAGTCAGAATAAAAAGACTGTGACTTGTACGATATATCACTATTTTAATTTAACATTTTCGTAAATAATAGTAAAAGTTTAGGCTTTCTTCCAGAAAGTTCCTGAAGATAAAGTCGAGTTCACAAAAAATTTTAGATGTATGTTTTCTAAATAACATTTTCTAAATAAATATATTTCTAATCTAATCTAATATATTTCTAAAATAAATACATTTTCTAATCACAACATTATCTGAATGCTTTTCTATTCAAACTTCAACCAATAAAAAAATGACTACACACACTATAGAATTTTAAAGATTGAAATGGATTCTTCATAAAATTTGTTGCTGAAGATGCTCTACTGGATCTGTTAATATTTAAAAGCAGTAATCATTGAAAGGTAGAAGGTAATTTCATGACCACAATTTTGGTGTTTTCTTATAACAACCTTCAGCATCCTAACTTGTGGGTCATTCTTCTGCCTCCAATTTAGTATAGATTAAACTTTAGTTTTATCAATTTAGAGACCAACATTTTAATAATTCATCTTTTAAATGAGGCATACATTAAGAACAATGATAATGGATTTACATTTGGATAATATGTAACCTATTAATCAGTTAAAAGATAAACAGTTCACTTCCGCTTCCGGATATGAGATAGCATTTTATCAGAATAATCACCCTAAGAAAAACAACTGTAAATGCCAGATATTTCATAAAGTTATTCTTCAAAGAGCATTGGAAAGCAGCCAAAATTGCCAGGAATTAAGGAGCCAAGGAACTAAAGATCCCAGAGAGAAAGGAAGCATATTGAAGTCTGTTGTACATTATTCATTGCTTTTCTCCTAAAGGTATTTGTTGATTACTATGCTAAATAGTATGAGAGGATAAGACAGTAGGCAGAGAACAATAGCTTAGAGACTAAAGAGGTGAGCCCAGCTCTCTGGAATCCCTCAGAGGTGGGTGTTGAAGTTTGAAATGCAGGGTTTACCAGAGAAAAAGATACTAAGTAAATATACAGGTTTTCAGTTGAAACCTCTGAAATGATATGGCCTAGAAGTGGACCTACAAATAGAAGAATATTTCACATAAACTCAAACTTAGCTGTAAATAACCTCATTGCTTGATTTTCTCTAACTACCTCTCAGAAATCAAAATCTCTATGAAGCAAAATGATATCACTGAGTGCCTCAAAAAAATCTTTTTTTAATAACTAGTATCTGAATTTCAAAAAACATTAACAGGCAGGCCAGCAGGAAAAAATAATTGACAATTCAGAGAAAAAGTGACAATGAAAACTGAAACAGAGATGATCATGATATTGAAGTTACCAAGTATAGATTTGTAAATAACTATTTATAAGAAGTTCAGGAAAATAAGTTAAACAGAGAATTTTACCAAAGAATTTTACTAAAGCTTTGAAATTTATGAAAAATTATTAAACACAAATTCTAAAATTGAAAAGATATTATAACTAAAATTAAGAGCTAAAATTGATTTTAAATTATGTGAGAATAAAACATATTAGAGGGAAGTATTATTAAATGGAAAGATAGAGTAGTAGAGAATGTGCAGTGTATGCACTGAGGTATAGAGAGGACATGATGAGAGTATCTTATAATTTATATAATGGGAATGGTCAATAGAGAAAAAAGGAGTGGGAGAATTTTCAGGAGATATCAGACAATAATTATCCAAAATTAATGGAAATACATCACTCCAATCAATCCACAGGTGTAGATGCTGGAGAAACCTCAAAACATTTGCATACCAAGGAAACCAAAGATACAAAATCTTGAAAGTAGCCACAAGAAAAAAGGAACCACAGTACCTTTAAAGGAGCAACACTGAAATTGGCATCTGACTCTTATACAGAGGACGTATTAAACAGAAGAACACTAAATGACATATTGAGAATGCCAATGTAAAAATAAAAACAAAAACAAAAAACAAAAAGTAAAACAAAACAAAATACCAAAAAGCCCAATACCCAGAATTCAATACCCAGATAACGTATATCTCTATAATGTGTAGAGGATAAACAATGACAGAATAGTGAAAACTGAGCTAACTCCATATTTCTGATTTTCACAAACAAAATTCTTAGGGATTGCTTTATGCATAAGGAAACTAACATAAGATAGAGGCTCAGTGAAGCGGGAAAAACAATGACGAGCACATAAAATAATTAACATCTGTTTACATATAGAAACCTATTTAAAATATAAAAATTTTAGAAACTCTTAAAATCAATCCCAGAGAGAAAAAAAAACATGAAAAATACTAATATATAATGGGGTTTCTATTTTGTGCAAAATCAAAATATGTGATGGTAATACACAAAATGTGGATAAACATAAAATACGGATAGTGATCTCAGCAATTTGCATTACGTACGAAGAGGTGGAGCTAACTGATAATAGACGCCAAAGGTGATTGACATTTGCTTTCATCTTTAAGGTAGCTAACACAGTGATAAACAAGGTAAAGTACATGACTTAATAACACAGGCAAATGGCAATACAATGTATCTGATGTATTTATCTTTCCCCATATAGTTTATCTCAGATTAGCCTTCTAGACATAAACAACTAAAAAACTGCATATAAGAAACTACTTTTTCTTTCCTTAGAAAAAGACAATAGTAAAATGTAATCCATGAAGGAAAGAGAGAGATAAACGACATGAACTGTATGGTTGCTTTTGCTTTCTTTCTAGATGAACTTTCCAGAACACAG
The DNA here is from genome assembly GCA_017311185.1 of Proteles cristata cristata. Taxonomy (NCBI): domain Eukaryota; kingdom Metazoa; phylum Chordata; class Mammalia; order Carnivora; family Hyaenidae; genus Proteles; species Proteles cristata. The sequence goes on from JAESUZ010001351.1 coordinate 296,535, forward strand.
ATCAAAGAGAAACCCAAGTAGATTGAAATAATTTTCTAGATGCAAGATTAGATTTGGAGAAGGTGGGGTGTTTAGAATTTGGGAGACGCAGTACTTAAATAATGGAGCTATGCAGAGAAAGAGCTGCAGAAAATGCATAAAGGGCTCCCTTGAGTCTTTGACTGACTGATAAATTTGATTTATATAGAATGAAATTTCTTAGGTCAGCTGAAGAACAACTGTCAGGTAATGGAACAGCAGAGTATAAACCATGTAATTTCTGAAGCTCTCCCCAGACAGGAAGTCGGGAATTCTTTTTTTTTTCTTTTAATGTTTTATTTATTTCTAGGAGAGAGAGAGAGACAGCGTGAGCAGGGGAGGGTCAGAGAGAGAGGGAGTCACAGACTGAAACAGGCTCCAGGCTCTGAGCTGGCAGTCAGCACAGAGCCCGACGCGGGGCTCGAACCCACGAGCCGCGAGATCATGACCTAAGCGAAAGTCGGACGCTTAACCGACTAAGCCACCCAGGCGCCCCAGGAAGTCAGGAATTCTGACCAGCCTAAGAGGAAAAATAATTTGGTAGGGTCACTAGAAAGACTATATGTCATAAGCATGATAAACTATAATTAAATAAGAGGTTACTCTAGAGCCACTCTAACAAAGATTTAAAGAACAGTCTCAAAATAATCAAGCTAATTCACAGAAAACAAATTGGTAACCAGAGAAATCTCAATCTCTCAATATCTTTAAAGGAATACAACAGAAAACAGAGAATTAAAACAATAAAAACAATGTCCACCACCCAAACAATTATTAGACATGTAAAGAAATAAGAAAATAAGACTTGCAACCAAGAGAAAAATCTGTTAATAAGAACATACCTAAAAGTGTCAGAAATGATGGAATTATAAGACAAGCATGTTGGTAGAGCTACAGTAAATATATTTAAGACTCTAAGGAAAACATAGACATAATGAAGAGGAAAATGAAAATGTTAAAAAAAAGGAACCAAAACAAAAAGGGGGGATGCCTGGGTGGCTCAGTCGGTTAACAGTTTGACTCTTGATTTCAGTTCAGGTAATGATCTCACAGTTGTGAGATCCATACCCTCATGGAGTCTGCTTAAAATTCTTTCTCTACCTCTCCCTCTGCCACTTTCCCAATCATACATTCTCTCTCTCAAAACAAAAACAAAACAAAAACAAAAACAAAAACACCTGAGTATCTAGAGATTTTAAAAAGTAAATTGTCTTATATTAATGGCCTTGTGAACAAAGTAAGACCTGCACAGAAAAGATTAGTGGACTTGAAACCACAGTAATAGAAACTCTTCAAAGTGAAGCAGAGAGAGAAAAATGGCTAAAAATAAATGAACAGAGACTTAATGGTCAGTAAATTTTGTCAAGTAATTGCATCCCCAAACGGAATAGGGCTGTATGCAAAAAATTTGCAATGTAATAAGTAAAATATTCCAGATTTGATGAAAGGTAGTACTGCCTAGATCAAAGAGTCTCAACAATATCCAAGGAGAATAAATACATACAAAGGAAATCACTTGAAAGCATATGACAAAGCAATCTCTTCCAACCAAAATTAATGAGAAAATATTAAAGGCACCCAGAAAAGGGTGCATACAATGCATACAGGGGAACAGAGATACAAATTATCAGTGATTTATCATTAGAGATAATGTGGGTCAGAAAACAATGAAACGACACTTTAAAATGCTGAAAGAAAAACAACTGAGAATTTTATATCAAGAAAATATATTTATATCAAGAAAAATATAATTGACACAAAAACATAAAAAATGAAAGCAGATTAAAGATCCTCACACAGAAAGAGGTTGCAAAAGTTCACCAAAAATTTTCACAAAAAAACATAAAAGGGAGTTCTTCAAGCCAGAAAAACAAAGAAACAAAACTATACCAAAAGGAAACTCAGATCTATACAAGTAATAAAAAGTGTGAAGATAGCATATATGTGGGTATTTTTTTAAGAATAACTGAATTTTTAAAGTAAAAACAATAGCAAAGCACTGAGGTGTATACTGCGTAAGTATATATAAAAATCTAAAATAATATCACAAAGGATGGATGGGGAAGTTGGGAGTATATTGTTTTGATGATCTTATACAAATATATATAATACATTTTGAAAATAGACTCATAAATAAAAATGGATCAATTAGAAACCTTAGAGAAACCAACTAAAAATAAACCAGTATTGACTAAACAAGTTAATGAAATAAAATGGAATATTAAAACAATCCAGTAAAATTCAGGAATGGAGAAAAAAAGGAACAAAGATGAGTTGAATTGAATGGAAAAAACAAAAACAGATAGTCGATAGAAAAATGACCTCTCTGTTTTCTTTTCCACTTAAAATAAATAACACATCTACTACGGACCAACGTTGTCAGACTAGGTTTTTTTAAGACAATTATATGCTCTTTTAAGGAAATTAACCGTTTCTCATTCAGCTGTTGATTTTGGCACAAATCGTGATCTAAGGGTTTGTGAGACTGAGCCCCAAGTCAGGCTGACAACATAGAGCCTGCTAGGGATTCTCTCTCTTCCTCTCTCTCTGTCCCTCTCTGCCTCTCTCTCTCTGTCTCTTTGTGTGTCTCACTCTCTCTCAAACTAAATAAATAAATTTTAATAAAGAAATTAACCTTTTGTAACTATATATGGTAACAGATGTTAACTGACCTTATTGTGATCATCATTTTGCAATATATACAAATATCAAATCAATATGTTGCATACCTGAAACTAATATAATGTTATGACAGTTCTATTTCAAGATTGAAGAAAAAAAATAACCTTAAACTGAGAGAAAGACAAAGTGAGTAGATGGGAATAGTGTAAAATGCCAATAAGAGGTGTAAGAAAATTGATGTAGTTTTCTATACCTATTATTGACATTTTATACTATTTTTCTAATAGAGAAAACTAATTTTCGTAACAGAAAAAAGTTTTTCTATTTCTATTTTTTCTAATAGAAAAAAGTTATGAGAAATATTCCAAAATTATAAAAGAGTCATTTCCTTTACAGTCCTCTATGTGTATATAGCTAATAACACAGCTTTAAAATACTTCATGCAAAAATTAAGGACTGAGTTGAGACATGGAAACAGCCACAACTATAATTAGTGATTTCACACTTCTGTCTGAAGAATTGATTTTAAAAATGGTCAGAAAATGAGTATGACCTAAGACACTGAAACAATATTGTCAGTTGATTTGACCTGCCTGATATTTGTGGAAATTATAGAAAAATACCTGTCATGTATGGACAGTCCTTAATAAAATGTTAGCAAATCAAATCCATTTCAGTATTTTCTAAAAATAAAAGTATATCAGCATCTAATGGAGTTTTTCCCAGATATTCAAAATTTGAAGATCAGTGCAATTCACCACAGCAATAGAGAAAAATGAAAAAAAAAAAAAGTCTCAGTAGATGTAGAAAAATCATTTGACAAAATTCAAAACTATTCACAGAAGTCTTGGCAAACTAGCAGATGACAGAATTTCTTCAATCTGATGAAAAGCATCTATGAATACATTTTCAGTAACAAATACCTAATGGTGAAACACTGAATGTTTTCTCCTTAAAATTGAGAACATAGCAAGAGTGTCTATTTTCAGTACTTCTTTCAACTTTTTTCCTGGTCGGTTTAATAAGAAAAAGAAGAGTAGCAAAGATAATTACTTTTAAGTAAAAATTAATATTTTCTTTTCTTTAGGATGACAATATTGTATAATTAGAAAATCCTTAAAAATCAGAAGAAAAACACAGAATTAACTTTTTTAAATATCACAAGATACAAGCTTTATATAAAAATATAGTACAGTCGTTATGTTGGTATTATATTCCTTCATATGTACTAGCAAATAAATTGAAAAATAAAATATAAATATTTGAAATAGAGCAATAAAAAATGTGTAGATTCTGTAGAGTGGAAAACTATATTTTTTGAGGGAACTTTTGAAACATGTAAATAAATTGAAAAACCATATAATGCATTACAATACTTAATATTGTTACCATGTCAAGTCTCCCAAATTAATCTCCATAGAATCAAAAGCAATCCTGGGGCACCTGAGTGCCATAGTTGGTTAAGCATCCAACTCTTTTATTTCAGCGAGGTCATGATCTCACAGTCATGAGATAGGGTCCTGTGATGGGCAGGGAGCCTGCTGAAGATTCTGTCTTCCATCTGCCCCTCCACCGCATGTGAGTTTTCTTTTTCTCTCTCAAAAAATAAAAATCAAATGGGGCGCCTGGGTGGCTTAGTTGGTTAAGCGTCCGACTTTCGCTTAGGTCATGATCTTGCGGTTTGTGGGTTCGAGTCCCCCATCAGGCTCTGTGCTGACTGCCAGCTCAGAGCCTGGAGCCTGTTTCAGTCTGTGTCTCCCTCTCTCTCTGACCCTCCCCTGTTCACGCTGTCTCTCTCTGTCTCCTAGAAATAAAACATTAAAAAAATAAAAAAATTAAAAAAATAAAAAAAAAATAAAAATCAAAGCAATCCCAATCAAATTCTAGTAGGCTTCCTCAAGCAGTGTGGCAAACTACTAGTCAAAATTATGTGAAAGCCAAATCACTCAAAATTTACAAAATTATTTTTCAAAAGGTATCAGAAAATTACTCTATATATTGTTAAAAATTACTGTTTAGTTACAGTAGTCAGGATAATAAGCAGCTAGCATTCAGGAAAAATTACACGTTATTGGAACAGAAAATAATTGTCCAAAAATAAACTCGTCCATATATGGAAAAAATATATGTATGATTTTATATATTTATAATTAATTATATGTATACATTATAAATAAGTATATATTTGCTTGATTTTCCTCACAGGTGCCAGGTAAATTATATGCAAAATAATGGTGGTAGAACAATTGAATTTGTGTATTAAAAAAACTTCGAGGATTGCCTGAGTAGCTTAGTCAGTTAAGCTTCCAACTTCAGCTCAGGTTATGAACTCATGGTTCGTGGATTCAAGCCCCTTGTCAGGCTCTGTGCTGACAGCTCAGAGCCTGGAACCTGCTTTGGATTCTCTGTTTCCCTCTCTCTCTGCCCCTCTCCCATTACCACTCTGTTTCTTTCTCTCTCAAAAATAAATAAAACATTAAAAAAACTTTTTAAATGTTAGAATCTTACTGCTCACTATATATAAATTTAAACTTGATATTAACCATAGACTATATATATATATATAAGCCAGATAATAAAATTCCTAGAAGAAAAAAGAAGAAACTGTCTTCTTGGAGGCTGACAGACTTCTTATACAAGACAAAAATATCATTAACAAAACAAGGCTTTGTTGAGGAAAAATAAAAGGCGAAAGAAAATTACTAGAAAAAATTATACACACATGTGTTTATGTACACATTTATGTAAATAGATACACATATATGTAATATATATACACATCTGTCTATATATATTTGTTTCATTTATTAAGCTTTTTAGAAACTTAGTTATTATGCCTGATGTCTTAGATTCAAAGAAGAGATCTGAATTTCTGACCAGCACTAACTGTATAGTGATAACATGGTTTGTACTGGCCATTGTATCATGTTATTGTTGGAGATGAACCATATTCTTCCTTGTCAGGTTTGACCCAATACATCACTGTATGCAATTTATGATTATTGGAAATGTTTTTTTAGAGCAAGAGAGAGAGAAAAAGAGAGAGATAGGGAGTGCCAGAGAGGAGAGCCATCATTCTCAGTGGGAAGCTTAGTGGTTGATCTCACAACCCATGAAATCATGACCTGAGCTGAATTTACGAAACTCAAGCTTAAGCAGCTTAGCCTCCCAGGTGTTCTGAAACTTTGTTTTTAAGTTTATTTATTTATGTAAGTAATCTCAACATGGAGCTCGAACCCATACCCCTAGATCAAGAGTAACATGCCCTTCCAAATGAGCCAGCTAGGTGCCCTAGACTGGAAACTCTTTTTGAAGTAAATTTGTATGTTTGCATTTAACCTAAGGATAGTAACATAAATAAAATAACAATTATAAAAAATAAAGTAAGTATTATAAAAATAATGGATATATATTATTTACAGTTCGAAAGTGTATATTCAAAATATATGATTATATTTCAGATCTCAATATTAAAGTGACATACAATACAATTAAAAAATGGACAAATATATAAAAGGACAATTCACTGAAGAAGATACAGATATTGCTCATTAATGAAAATATACTCAGTGTCATTAGTCAACAGGGAAATTTATCATAAACTGACTACCCTTTCAAAGCCTTCCCTAAAGTTTTGTCTCTTACTTGGTATGTACTACTACAATGCATCAGTTTCTTTTTTTCCCTGTAGATTATAATATTAGGTTACATGAGAGATGCAAACTTTACCTGTTATACATTTTTATTTATTTTTTTTAATTTCTTTTTTTAAATTTATTTCTGAGAGAGAGAGAGAGAGAGAGACAGCATGAGCAGGGGAGGGTCAGAGAGAGAGGGAGTCACAGACTGAAACAGGCTCCAGGCTCTGAGCTGGCAGTCAGCACTGAGCCCCACGCGGGGCTGGAACCCACGAACCGCGAGATCATGACCTAAGCGAAAGTCGGACGCTTAACCGACTAAGCCACCCAGGCGCCCCAGCCTGTTATACATTTTTAAATAGAATTCCCTCACTGTGGTAGGAAAAAAAGCCAAGAATTCCAAGGTGCATTCTAAAATATCGTTATTTGGTTACTGTTGTATTTAATAGTATGCTAAGTGCCTCGCAAGAAGGAATAAAACACAGAGAAAATGCTATTTAGAACTCTAAAACAATAACTCCTATCTTTTGTCTAGTAACATCAGATAACTATTAACTCAAAGTCTATTGTTTTGAAAGCTTCCTAGTAGGGGAGAAAATTTTATAAGATGAAAAATATGTGTTCTTTGTGTTCTTTGCTTTCCATATCTCCATGATGCCAAGAAGTCAATGAATATTCTTAAGATTCTCTGTGTTAGATGATCTGTCCTTTCTAGGATACACATGATCTATAGGGTCACCAAGATTACAAATAATGGTGATGCCCATCACTATGATATTACAGCAGGAAGAGAAATAAGGATTACATGTAGCAAAGTTGATGCTGAACCTACACTGAATCTGACATACTTGGTACATGACTTGTCTTTGGATATGTGCTTCACAGCAGGCAATTCAAATGTGCACTCGACAAAGTTATAAACTGGTACATGCCGTGAACTTTCACTGTTGCCTAAATATAGTCTAATTAGAAAAATTAAAAATCCAAGAATCTGTTGATGGTGACTATCACTTAAACTGAAATCTCATTTCTTGTTCTGTTCTTAAAAACTGCTTTTCTTACATGAGATCATCTAAAATAATAATATAAAACATGAATATCAAAAGTTCCAGAATTGAAGGTAGTGTACTCCAACATTTTAAGTTTTAGGACTGATACTTGTGTTTGGAAGGGTTGAATATAAACCATAGTTTACTATAACTATGTAACTATGAAGGAAAGATATCTGAATACTGATGTGGTTTGAACTGTTGGGCTTCAGAGCCAATGGCCTAGAAAGAATTCTTGAAATGTCTCTATTGCAAAAAGGTGGTTTTATTAACAGGGCCTCTGGGCAGAAAGAGCTGCATTGGGGTTGTGACAGATGACTGATATATACCTTCTAGTTGGGGAGGGTTAGGGATAGCATCAGTCTCTAAGGTATTTTGGTAGCAAGGTTTCCAGAATCCTCAAGGGCTGGCTGTTGTGAGGAAAAGGATATTTATTACCGTTGAGTAAAAACTCAGTCTTGAGACTGAGGTGTGTATCAGTGGGCCATATGCTTGGAGTATGATTGCCAACATATATCTTGGGGGATAGAGATAAAGGAAGTCTCCAAAGAGTTTTCATATGTTGAAGTACTTAGAGAATCTTGGAGGTCGGGATAATGTTGGGTAAGATTGTCTCTTGCCTTTAGCAGAGTATCATGATCCAGGCAGCTGAGCTCCCAGAGGAAGGTCACTCTGCCTGCCTCAAAGACGTGTCAATGGGCTGTAAGTAGCAAGGAAATTTATTTTTTTTTTCATTTGCCTTTGTTTCCTTCACCAAATACTACTACTGATCTCAAAATCATGAGTGAGAAAGGGCGAATTTTCACGTGGGTACATTCATAGGGCTTAGATTTTTACAATACTGTGTATACACTTTACATGTCTCCAAAGGATGGATTAGAGTGCAGAAGATGAGAAATTCCCAAAAACATTGAGGGCAAGGAAACTACAATTCTTTGCCAGGAAGTTTTAAATATAGGATATCATCAAATGTTATTCATGCTCTTTTCTTTAAAAAGTGCATTGTTGATAACAAGAAACAATGTGAGATTAGAAGGTTAGTAAGAGGTGTCTCAATCTGTGATATATACTTACCGGTATTTATTGTGATATATTTAAATAAAATATCACTTCAAAAAGTAAAGGGGAGAAGAGAGAAAGCAGTAGAGATAAAAGTTAATGCTGTATTTCACAGGAAGGGATTTTGCTTTTATTTTTTTTTCAACTAACATTTTTATGGTCAAATGAATTTCTTACACAAAACCTAATCATCTTCTATGGCGATGGCTTTCAGAAGGGGTAAATAATACACAGTGTGATGGTCATTGCCAAAGAAAATTGTTATCTAACTCTTTAAAAGGTGAATATCACCAGGCAGCAGGGCCAGTTTTCACCCATAAAGGAAATTGATTGGCCTTTTTTATTTCCTTAGTTTCGAGTTGGAAGAGTAAATTTATCTACATATGAAAAGCTGCATAGAAGTTTATGCTGAATAACCTAGCATGAATAGCACATTTTTCTTATACAAATTTTTAAAGTTCTTGAAGATATTATAGCTATATTGACATTTTAAAAGTAATTTAATGCTTGGAAATAAGTAAGTGGCCATCTACTTCTAACATATTACAATCCTCAAGTTATTTATTTTTTTTCCCTTAGGTTAAACCACCTTAGGTACTTTAACTTAAAAAGCATGTAAATGCCCACCTCATTTTACAAAAAAGTAACAAAAACTGTGTTTTTATAAAATGTTTTTTTCAGATATATTGTTTTGAACCAAGAAACAAATTTACACCTTCATAACTGATATGTCAGACTTTGTATTGCTAAAGTTAATTGTTGTGTGTGTGTGAAAGTGTGACTTTGGCTTTCTATAGAACTACAGCATTAATGACCGTAAATGATTTATTGCTTTATCTCATCTCTCAGTGCTTCTGAAGAGAATTACATCTCAATTTATGCAAGTAGTGTAAAATCACTACAAGTCTGCTGAAGTTAGGTTCTCCCCAGTTATTTTCTGCTTTACTGTTAATTTAATACAAGGAGAAGGAAGATGAAACCACTGTAAAGTATTTTCCAGGGATCTATAGTCTTTCTTAAATACTTCTTCAATAATTATTCCTAAGGAAGTAACTGCCCTATTTTTTTTTTTTTTTTTTTTTACTGTAGGGAAGGGCAAAGTTTAATTTCTTGCTACAAGTTGTTATTGTGGTTGATGGAAATAGCCAAACAGAACAAGGCAAAAGAGATAAATGTCTTCAATATGCATAAAATATACAAGATCAAACCTATATAAAGACAATTGTACAAAGCTGGAAACACAGTAGTTTTCTTCTTCTATTGTTTCAAGTCCCAGCAAAGGTGTCCCATGTCCAGTGATACTGCCTAAGGTGAGAATTGTATATGGAACATCATACCTCCCATTTTTAAACTCCTGGGATGGATAGTGAGACCTTTATCCTTTTGTGGCTACTATTGACCCTCTCATGAAGGATGCAGTCTTTTTAGTTATCTGGTGGCCTTTTCTATAGTTCAGCCAGGAATGAAGCATGAATGCTCTGTAATGCAGACACGAGCATTTCTCTCAGACTATACACACCCATGTTTTATTAATTCATCAGGTGGCAAACCAGGAACCATAAATTGCCAAGCAAACTGAATAATTTTGTACCACATGACATTTCGAGGCATCCATAAACTCTGACTACCCCAGGTTGCTCCTAAGTTTCAGGACATCCATAACCATGACTTTCAGAGAAGTCATTGCCTTCTGAAGGGATAGATTGTCCCTTCAAACTAAAATCTCAAAGAGAGAGGGAAGGAAAATATTCCTGCCATTCTCTTTTGGTTTTATTTTAACAATTCACATTTGAAATGGATTATTTCAACAGTGATATGAGTATTAAAAATATTTTAAAATTCACTTGTCAAAATTCAAGTTCAATCCAGATGAAGATAGTCCATATACCACATTTCATCAAATCTAATATGCTATTAAATGTAAGGACATGTCATTATTTTAATGCTACTAAGAAACAATGAGTGGGGCGCCTGAGTGGCTCAGTCGGTTGAGCGTACGACTTCGGCTCAGGTCATGATCTGACGGTTTGTGGGTTCCAGCCCCACATTGGGCTCTGTGCTGACAGCTGACTCAGAGCCTGGAGCCTGTTTCAGATTTGGTGTGTCTCCCTCTCTCTCTGACCCTCCCCTGTTTGTGCTCTCTCTCTCTCTCTCTCTCTCAGAAAAATAAATAAATTAAATAAATAAATAAATAAATAAATAAACAAACAAACAAACAATGAGTGATACTGACAAACTATGGTATGCTACGTGTTATCTTGATATCAGATATGTTAAAAAGATGGATCTTTGAGTTGAAGGGAAAAATTAGTATCTTTAAGAAGTAATTTTAAAAAATGAAAGCCCTTTCTCTGCAGTCCATTATAATATGATAATAGTAATAAGGATATAAGGATAACAATATTCTAGGTAGTCTTATTATGACATTTACCAACCAGATAGGTAACAGAATTAGTTTTTAAAGCATGCAAAATACTACATTGAGAAAGGATTAGAAGGTGCATTAATGTTTTGAAACAGTGTTTTCCAGAATCCTAAAACCTAAGGGTTGGAGATTTTACCATTTCATGATGTTTTACTACTATTTACAATATACTTTGTAAATCGTAAGTCCAATCATAAGTTCAGTGTTATATCTCTTTCAAGGACATACATCAATTGAGAAATATTATCAGGACAAGATGAATAAAAATCAAAGTATAATCTTTATTAAAAAACTAACTATATATGAGGCACCTGGGTGGCTCAGTCAGTTATGTGTCTAAATGTGGCTCAGGTCATGATCTCACAGTTCATGGGTTCAAACCCCACATCGGGCTCTGTGCTGAAAGCTCGGAGTCTGGAGCCTGCTTCCAATTCTGTGTCTTCCTCTCTGACTTCCCTTCCCCTACTCATGCTCTTTCTCTCTCTGTCTCTCAAAAATAAATAAATGTAAAAAAAAAAATTTAGAAAGAAACTAATTATTATGGAGAGTGCTAGTATGTAAGAATTGAATGGTCTTCCACATATTCATCCCCAGAGTTAGACAGACTTCTTACATCAGTAATGATAGACTGACTAGGACAGAGAAGTCAGTGGAGGGATGAAGAAGAACCAAGAGTATTCCACTAATGGACTCATCTTTACCTAAAGGAACAGGGAAGGAGGAAAAGAGGTGGTCCCACCCTAACAATTCAGCCAGTTTTTCTATACATGATTGTGTGCATGAGAAAATAGAACACTATTAATCTTTTGTGGTTTAAAGAACCCAAAAGATCTCCAGTCACCACAGTGACTCAGACCTGTGGACCCCAAAACTTTTAACTTATGCTTAATCTAGGTATAGAACTCATGGAGGGCATGCTGACTTTGGTTTTATGCTTGAATTATGCAACTCTGGTCATCTGAAAGATATAGGGTCTTGAGACGAGTGGAGGAAAGCTGCTGTATAATTTTTACTTGGCAGTAATAATAATAATAGTACATAATATATATACTATATATAATATAACAATATAACTAATAATTTGTGATATTTCTTATAAACAGATGCACATAGCAGGAGGCATTGATGACATTTGATAAAAAATGAACTATACTATGCATGTTATTTAATAAAGAAGTACTGTACTGTTTCAGTGAAATTTAACAACTACCACCATGGAAGTTAAGAGAAGAAATTGTTGAATATAAGATAAATGTTTATTCACACACGTACACATACATTCAAAAATATTTTACTTAAAAAATGTCCGTTTAAAATTGAGAAAAGTGATGGGGCGCCTGGGTGGCTTAGTCGGTTAAGCGTCCGACTTTCGCTTAGGTCATGATCTCGCGGTTCGTGGTTTGAGCCCCGCGTCAGGCTCTGTGCTGACTGCCAGCTCAGAGCCTGGAGCCTGTTTCAGTCTGTGACTCCCTCTCTCTCTGACCCTTCCCTGCTCATGCTGTCTCTCTCACTCTCCTAGAAATAAATAAAAATATTTTAAAAAAATAAAATAAAAAAAAAATAAAATTGAGGAAAGTGAAAATAGTGCCAGTATCATCATATTCCTTTTTTTAAGTTTTATTTAAATTCCAATTAATTAATGTACTATGTAATAATAGCTTCATGTGTGCAATATAGTGATTCAGCACTTCCATACCTTGAGACTTGGAGCTCATCACAAATGCACCCCTTAATCCTCTTCACCTACTGTGCCCATCCTCGATCTCCCTTTGGTAATCATCAGCTTATTCTCTATAGCTAAGAGTCTGTTTCTTGGTTTGCCTCTCTTTTCCCTCCCTTTGTTCATTTGTTTTGTTTCTTCAATTCCACATATGAGTGAAATCATCATGTGTCTTTTAACTGTATATTTCACATTATACTATAACTATTGACACTTTGCTTTAAAAACATAGGGTCATCATCACAACCACATATTACTCATTCTCCTTTTTAAATTTACATTATATTCTATTAAATATAATTCCAGACATTTTGAGATGTATTTTATAACGAATTTACTTTGGAAGGTCATTTTATGATTCTAAAACACAATTTCTCCATTCCTGATTTCTTTTATTTACATAATCTCATTGGTGGCTACATTATTTGGTTATGTTTCATTTCATTTACCTGAAACCTTCCTTCTTTCACCATCCCCTTTCACCCCCTTTTTTATTCCTTATGTATATGAAACTCAATTTTTCTGAGCACAAGCAACCAATATTTTTTCACCTCCAAACTGTGGAGATATACCTTCAGTACCTTCCATTACTGATTATTTTCATGAAAGTATATAAGGTTATTCTGAATTTCTGCCCCTTGTAACCTACCTTTTTTAAAAAATGAATACATTTTCTTTTTAATTAGAAAACAAACTTTTAAAACAAAATTTCAGATAATACATACGCTTTATACACACTATTTACTTTTCTTAGTCAGATCATTGGCGTTGCATCTCCTCAGTCTCTGCCTTTCTGTCCTCCTTCACACGCTGCATAATCATGGTGTCCCTCCACATCTGTGATCTTCTCACATTAATCTACTGTCTCCCTGCTGCTTTTTGTCAGTCACATTTGCTCTACTTTTGTAGCATCCAATGCTGCTTTCCTCCCTGTAGAACCTTTAGTTCTAACTTCTAGTTTTCCTCTCAGCACTTTCAGATTGATTTTATCTCCTTCCTTTGTCTTATAATCACTTCCTTGAACTCCATTTCTCTTATCTGAGTAGTGAGCTTGTTTTGAAAGGTCATATTTTTGCAGTTTTTTGAGACTAAGGAATAGTAGTTGTTTGAACTCTCCCATTATAACTCATCTTGTACTTTCTAATAATTTATTGCTGTGCTTCAAGGGCCTTTTTAAGATCCTTTTCTCATTTTTCAATATAAGTATATGTCTTATCTGTGATTTATTTTTAAAGGAGACAGTGAATTGATGAAGAATGGAATGGGAAATGAGAGAAAGAATGAATGGGCCCCGTGCCCATCAGTAGCACTGGTTTGGGTTTATTGTCTTAGAGACTTTCTCACAAATTTGGTTTCCTTTGCTTTTTGCTCTAGGGACATGGGTGCAATTAGTTTTTGTGATGAAGATGTAAATGTGGCTCCCGGTACCACTCCTTTGAGCCTCTGCTGTAGGTGTTGAACTCTGTTGGGTTCTTTAAGCTGCAAACTTGAATTATAGGAAAATAAAAATTTTGAGCACACAACCTTTCTTTTAGGTTTTCCTTAACTGCTTTCCCATGATGATCTGCTTGATCATCAGAGAAGAGATTCAAATGCAAGTTGATTTGACACATGCCACAGTGCTCTTTCAATATCTTAGACTTTTTACCATAGACTCCAAAATTCTTTGAAAGTAAATCACACAGCAAATAAAATGGAATATTGTGGTAAATTATCTTTCATTTTAAGTGAGACAAACAGGAAACACTTTGATTTCAAAATGTATTATTGAAAACTCTTTTAAAATGTATTAGTCAACTTCCTTGACCTTTATAGTACATTATGCAAAAGGTAATTGATTCTTCTCTAGATGATTGAAGGTTATTTAGGATCTCAATGTTAATATTAGATGGTGGGACTTTCAACATTGCAAACAGTGGATGTGGGCAACTGTGACCAAATAGTAGAATATATTGTGCATTCTAAAAGTTTGCAGTAAAATACCACTAATTTGTAATTTTCTAATAAGTCATTTTGGGAAAGAGCTGTCTTCTATGGAAATAAAGGGGAAAATATTCATATATATGAATCCATAAAAGATAGAAATTTTATATAGTAGTATATATTTATCATATATATCTATAAATGTATATAATATATTTATATAACATATATTTGTGTACTTATATATAAAATATGTATTATGTTTAAAATTGTATTTATCATCTAGTATTACATATTTACAATTTTTTAAATTACCATTTATCAGTGTTTTAGTGTAATTTATTATCTTTTCCTCTTGTACTTTATTTTATGTTTTTATTTTTTTTCTCTTCTCCTATTTTAAATTAATAAAACAAGAAACTGACATAATAAAAAGTTGGATCCATCAATGTTGAGTGTCAGACAAAAGTCTTATAAATATTAGGTAAATAGATACAATCAACTAAAAACAATCAGTATGTCTGTGTCACGTACTATGAGTCACACATTCTATGAAATATCTAAACTATGTTTGTACAAAGGCTTTTAAGTTTCCTTTTAGATATAAGGACTGTCTAGATAAGTTGTGACAATTGAACCAGTGACATTATAGTTTTTTATAGCCAGATGTTAAGAAATTTCTGAAATTGGGCTCAATTTCTCATTTTTCCTTTTTTTGTTTGGCAACATATAAATACAACCTAAGTGCACTCTGATAAACTAGTTTGCCTGTATCTTGACAGTATTTCGACTGGTGACTTTTGCATCCTAGTCCTTGATAAGAAGTTTTCATTATCATATACATTTTAGGTTATTTGATAGCTGAAAGAAAAAAAAAGGACTATCAAAAATACCTGAAAACTCCCTCCTGTTCTTATCTTTCAAAAGGAAAGCATGTGCTGAGTAGATGAATTAAAAGGAGATAGGGAAGCCCAGACTGCCGTTTAACAGAAGTCATTGATCTTTACAAATTAGACTGACAACAGAGATCCATTAAAGTCTACAGCATAAAGAAAAAAATTCCTTTCCTTTGGCTTTTCTTTTATCTCTACTCTTAGTAATTCTGATTCCTCTCTTCCATAGTCTCCTGTCCTTCAAAAGAGACTCTAAATGCTGATGAGGTAATGGCCGTTAGAAACCTCTTTCAATCTCATTTGAGAAATGACTCTGATTCCAAACATTAATTTTTGGTACCTATCTGAATAACAATAAGCTTGCTATCTCATTGATTATGCAGTGGAGAAGAATCAAGGCAGAAAAAGAGGGTCTGCTCATTTTAATACAGCTAAGTCAGCTCAGTGAAATGCATTATGACTTAAAACAGGACACCCACGGCCATTTCTTACACCACTTGCCACAAAACTTACAGCATTTAATCACTTTCTGCATTTAGTTGTTTTTATTTGTTTACTTATATTTTTCTCTTATTTAAAGGTAAACTTCTTATGCTCAGTAACCAAGTCATCCCAGGCTTCCTCACTGCCAAAAA
Organism: Proteles cristata cristata; assembly: GCA_017311185.1. Taxonomy (NCBI): domain Eukaryota; kingdom Metazoa; phylum Chordata; class Mammalia; order Carnivora; family Hyaenidae; genus Proteles; species Proteles cristata. Next base: position 312,517 of record JAESUZ010001351.1, read on the forward strand.
TTCCAAGCCCTAAGTCATCCATTTGTTTAGTCATTTAAGACATAGTTTTTAGGGCACCTGGGTGGCTCAGTCGGTTAAGCTTCCGACTTCAGCTCAGGTCATGATCTCACGGTTCTCACGGTTCGAGCGTTCAAGCACCGTGTCGGGCTCTGTGCTGACAGCTGGCTCAGAGCCTGGAGCCTGTTTCAGATTCTGTATCTCCCTCTCTCTCTGACCCTCCCTGATTCACGCTGCCTCTCTCTCTCAGAAATAAATAAAAGCATTAAAAAAAATTTTTTTAAATGCATAGTTTATAAAGTTTATTTAGTTTGAGAGACGGCATGAGCAGGGAAGGGGCAGAGAGAAAAGAAAGAGAGAGAATCCCAAGCAGGCTCTGTGCTGTCAGCCCAGAGTGTGATTCTGAGATCGATCTCACAAACCCCTAGATCATGACCTGAGCGGATATCGAGTTGGATGCTTAACCGCCTGAGCCACCCAGGCTCCCAGAGACATACTTTTTAGATGCCTGCAAGAAGGCAAGAATGCTTACTGTTGTATGCTGTTTAAATAAATGGGTTACTTAGAGAAGTGAGTAATAAAATGGAGTAATGAATGTGATTAACTGTGACATAAGCTGCAAAATGGAGAAACGGCCTGCAGTGCAGAAATGACTCTTCATTCTCCAGCCCTTGCAGGCAAAGGAGGAAATCATGCTATCCCAGTGTTCTTCAAATATTTTCTTTTCATCTCGTAATAACTTTTATCTGATTGTGTTATAATCCATGCTGTCTTCAAAGGGAAACCACAAGACTCTTAGAGGCAAGGATCTTGTTTCATTCATGTTTATATTTTCAGTGCCTATTTTAGAGCATGCTGAGTCGATGGTCAGTTGTGTATGTGTCCTTGTGCATGTGTGTTGGTGTATATGTACATGTGTTTATTTAGATAGAAGGCAGTAATTACACCAAACCTTTTTGGAAATGCAACAATGCAAGTCATGGGGTCTGCTTCTCACCTGCCTGACCCTATCACAAAAACAGAAATCTAGTTTCAGAAGAAGAAGAAGCTGAATTTTTTTCTACATTTATTTATTTATTTTGAGAGAAGGAGAGAGTGGGCATGAGCAGGGGAGAGGCAGAGAGAAATGGACAAAGAGAGAATTTCAAGTAGGTTCTGAACAGTTAGCACAGAGCCTGACATGGGCCTCAAACTCATGACCCTCAAGATTATGACCTGAGCCGAAGTCAAGAGTTGGATGCTCAACTGACTGAGCCACTCAGATGCCACATGGAGCAGGGCTTCTGTTTGTGGGCTCTGTGGTTGTTCCCATCCCTATTGCCTTCCGTATAGTATCTCATTTATACAAGGTCATTCAGGGAGGTACTATCACATGTTACATAAGGGCATTTGAGTCAGCGCGTCCTTCGTTTACAGCATGTCCTTCGTTTACCTGTTGCCTCCTTCTCTTATGAGCTAAAGTAATTTGAAGAATACATGATTTTGGCATTCTCTACACGGTAATGAAATTATAAAGCCTACTCCTAAATGTGCTAAGTGGGTCTTTATCAGAAAATGTACATTAAACAATTTGCATAATATCTAGCATATAATAAGCCCTCAGTTAATAGTGGCTTCTGCTGCTGCCAGCCTGATCTGAGTGGAGACTGAAATTGATAGGTGAAAAATGTACATCTGACCTTGCAATTATAAGAGGTGGAAACCTGAGGTAATTACAGAGGTCATCTTATAAGAGTAGAAGTCCAGGGTTTTCCTGCTCCCTTGATTTGTCTTACCTACTTCCCATTCCAAAACCAAAGGGACCAAGAAGCTGGGGTAGGAATATGAGGGAGCAACAGTAGGGAAAGATGTCAACAGACTCTCATCCTTGGCCTCAAACTTCCTACATAGAACAGACTCTAGTGAGGGAGAGTGAAAAAATTAATGTAAATCGGATAGAAAGTGCAATCTCCATAGAGCTCAGCTCATGTATTGACTTAACATGATAACAGAACTCTTCATCATCTATGTGTGAATAGAGAAGTTAGGGGTCAGTCTGTATTATCATCCAGAGGTGGGAGGAGGACTTCACCCCTGAATAAACAGAAGAGAAAGAAAATAACTTGCTTTATGATCACATCTAATGAGTCCTGCTTATACAGTGTACTGTTTAAGCCTTCCATTGTGTTAACAAAAATAAACCATGTACTACCCTTTGGATTATTTATTTTAAAAATTATATATTATGACTGCCAATCTGCATAGTCATGCCAGGAGTTGGGTAAATACAGCTAGATTTCCTTCCCTCTACAATTTCAAAATACTTGGAAGTAAAACATATGCTGTATTTTTATATCCACGATTAGTAACTAAACTGATATTTTACCAGAATGGATATGTGCTATTTCTATTAGTTTCGGGTTCCCTTCACTATCTGGTTAGAATTTCTTTTCTGGTTAGAACATTACTTTTATGTAATGGTTTGAGACACTGCAATTTTTTTTGTATGTTAGGTATAAAATATACACAGTACCTGTTTTATCATCATGTCAAGCACATTCTTTTTTAGAAATTGAGAGCCAGTTTTATTCTAGTGTTTGTATGGTGTCTTCCCATTGAGATATCTTTTCATTCCACAGAGGGTAGAAGAATTGGACTTGTTATTTTTAGGAACAGATAAAACATTTCTCCAAGGTAATGGGACACCATGAGGTGTGCTCTTGCATATTACTTCCTTTGCTAATTAAACGGAATGTGAGACCGAAAGTAAGTTGACATTGTTAAAGTAAATGACCCAAAGCTTTAGTAATGAAGACACATCTAGGCTGAAGTTTATTGTTTTAATTTTAATCTTGAGCAATTTCAGTCCTACAGCGTCGGTTTCCTAAGTGTCCTGCAGCGTACTGTTTCCATTGTACTACAGTGCAGCCCACTGACTCTAGAATAACAAAGCTATCTGTAATGAGTTGTATTTTGGAGTGAAGTGGTTTATTTATATGCAAGGTGAATTGATATTGGACATTTATTAAATCTGGTTTTTAACAGGCTGTCATAAGTGGAGTTCTTCAGAGGGCAGAGATATCGGGAGACTAAAAGTTGCTTAAATTATGCTCCATAAAAATATAGATGAGGCTCAGATGCCTTTGGATTAAATATTCATTACTGAATATTTACATAATGCATGTGAAAGTGCTTTTAAAATAAAAACTCTCTTTATATAAATGGAAACTATGGCCAGATTCTCCTACATTATACCCTGTAGAGTATTTCAAAGCATTCTCTGGAGCCTTAGAGGGAAGCTCTTTCTATCACTTGTACAAAGGAAGGAAAAGCTAATTGTTCTGCATTGCCGAGGCCTACCCTACTTGAATTGTTTTGGCAATCTAAACTGTTCAACCTTTACTGAACCTTTAGGGAATAACTGTTTTCTGTGGTTTATAAATATAGGTTTCTAAGAAAAGAAATATGTTTCTCTCAACTACCATCCCCATTGAAAAGTCTTACATGTCGGGGCTCCTGGGTGGCTTAGTTGGTTAAGCGTCCGACTTTTGCTTAGGTCATGATCTCGTGGTTCGTGGGTTTGAGCCCCCCGTCGGGCTCTGTGCTGACTGCCAGCTCAGAGCCTGGAGCCTGTTTCAGTCTGTGACTCCCTCTCTCTCTGACCCTTCCTGCTCACTCTGTCTCTCTCTCTCTCTAGAAATAAATAAAAAAACATTAAAAAAAAAAAAAAAGTCTTACATGTTTAACAGGGCCTCTCATAAATTATGGAGGATCACTTGACTATAATGAAAAAGCATAGAGAGACATGGCTTTATATTCCTCCTCCACTATTTACTAGTTGCATGATCTTGGACAAGTAATTTTAACTCAGTGCTTTATTTTCTTCATCAGTGTCAATGATAGTGTAATGTCTACTTTGAAGGATTACTTGAGAATTAAAAGAGATAGTGCAGGCAACTTTCCCAGGATCGGATACATGCAGAAGGCTGAAAACGATTCATTTCCTCCTACAAAAATAAATTATTACTTCCCCATTGAAAGCATCTGTCAGTTACCTAGGTTAATATATGGAAATCTCTATGCAAATAAATAAATATAATGTAAACATAATTTCACATAGTTTTGGGATCCAGCTTGATATTTTGTATCTAATATTTCAGCCTAGAATTTAGACATGAGAGAGGGATATTGAGAATTGAGTGGTTTAACTTGATCATTTGGTAGATGAAAACATTCAAACAGAGATTAACAATTGCAATTATAAATGTAATCCAGCTAGTTAGTGGTAGAATTGGGACTGAAGATCACATCTCTTTTTTTTTTACCTCCTGTTCTGTGAATTCATAGTACTTGAAATAAAATGAGCAAATTAATGTTTAAAATGTAGATCTCAATTTGAAGTAGCTGAAAAAATGCCTGTCTTCACTAACTACCATGCTATTTATGATTTTCTCTCTGACAATGTCATTCTGGGGGTATCCATCATTAATTACTTATACTTGTCCAAAATACCATATGAGGATATAATTTATGAATAATTCCAGTCAAAATTTTGAGTTAGGTTGGCCTAAACTTTGGACTATTTAGGACTATTGTGGATTAAAAATAAACATTGCTGTCTAAGACCTATAACAGATTGCATTATTTACTTCAGGTTGTACAGGGAGAGCAGGGATGAAGTCTGCTTTTGAGGCTGAGCACATAGGTGCCATTTTAGCTTAATATCTTAGCTTATAACTTCCCTAGAGGCAAAAAAGTAATTAAATGCTTTGTTGTAAAAGTTCTTCTATTGTGACTCATAAGCAGGTAAAACTAGCATATGATAAGAGCGAGCAGCTGCTCATAATGACATAAGTAATGATAAAGAAAAGCTAGTAATAATTTGACAAGAACTGGAAATTGAGATTTGCTTTGGAAAATTCACACAGATAATCTTGTGTGGAAAGAGATTCATTTCCTGTTACTGTCTATCTATACTTCTCTAATGGAGCTTATTTTCACCCTTGCACTGGATGTTATTTATACACATCTTATCTCTTTGATTATACCATTAAGAGGTTGGGGACTTAACCCCTTTCTGCCACATTTTTATAATTTCCAAACACCCAACATATTATACTCTCAAGTATGTATTTACCATATATAGGTTAACTGAATTAATATTTATGTTATGAAAATATTGAAGTTATATTTCATATAATAGAAAGAGGAACGAATCATAAAATAGCTGCAATTCTTTTTTTTTTTAATTTTTTTTAAATGTTTTATTTATTTCTAGGAGACAGAGAGAGAGACAGCGTGAGCAGGGGAGGGTCAGAGAGAGAGGGAGTCACAGACTGAAACAGGCTCCAGGCTCTGAGGTGGCAGTCAGCACAGAGCCCGACGCGGGGCTCGAACCCACGAACCGCGAGATCATGACCTAAGCGAAAGTCGGACGCTTAACCGACTAAGCCACCCAGGCACCCCAAAATAGCTGCAATTCTTAAAGGAAATGTTCTCATAGTCTCTTCAATAAAAGTGGTAAATTATTATTCATCCAAAGCTTTCAAAATAAAAAGAGATGAGGGTTTGTGATAGTAGTTTCAAATATCCCCAGTTTAATATACCTATATTACATGTCTATAATTTACTTGAATGAGATTTTCATAAATTGTATATGAACTGAATATTTTTTAAAAAGTCAAGTCTTTTTGTATGTGGCTAAGTTTTACTACATGATTTCTTTTTTTTTACTTTTTTTTAATGTTTTATTTATTTCTAGGAGAGAGAGAGACAGTGTGAGCAGGGGAGGGTCAGAGAGAGAGGGAGTCACAGACTGAAACAGGCTCCAGGCTCTGAGCTGGCAGTCAGCACAGAGCCCGATGCGGGGCTCGAACCCACGAACCACGAGATCATGACATAAGCAAAAGTCGGACGCTTAACCGACTAAGCCACCCAGGCGCCCCTATGATTTCTAACCTTGCCTACGCATAGCAGTCACTGGTGGCTACGTAGACAATATCTATTTCCTCATCTTTCTTTTCACAGAAATCCTAACCCTTTTTAAGAATTCACTTTGCCTGCACACCCTACAAGAAACTCCAAAGAAGCTGAGTTAACACACAGCTCCAAGGCAAGGTACTGACTGGTCTATTCCATCATGGGTCATCTTTGATTGGTTAGAATATCTGATTCAACCAATCAGTACATATTACCAGTGTCCTGCCTGAGAGTTATTGGTCCATCAGAGAGATATTTGAGAGTATCTCTGTCTTCTCTTGCTCCCCATTTTATCTATATGTCCTTCTTCTCTCCTCCTTTCTCACTTTCATTTTCTTTCTCTCTCTTCCTCTTTTACCCCACCCTCTTTCCTCTCTTCTTCCACTCTCCCTTTCTGCTCATCCTTCAGGCTCCTTCTTCTCCACCTCTCCCATCGCCCTATTTTCACCTCTTATTTCCCTCCTTCTCCCACGGAATATGTGAAAGGAAGCAAGCAGCTCAGCAGCTTTGTGAATACCAATAACCCTCTCACCCTCACAAAGAGGACCAGTCCTACCTGAATTGATGTTGAAGGGGATAGAGGGGAGACACGGAAAGAATCTGGGTTTGTGATGTGATCCCTGAGACATTGCATAGACTAACTCTGAATCGCACACTCCACACGGAGTTCTACTTTCTAAAATGATAAATGTACTTATAGTTCAAGTAAGTTTGTTGCAGTATTACTGAACTAATTTTGATGCATGCTTTAACCTCAATCCTCCACAGCATTTTAAAATTTCTTTCCTTGCCCACTTATTTTTCTATACTTGCCGTCATTATTCTTATGTAGAGAAACATGTCTCGCTTTATGATACTAACTGATTACCATTAAATACTGACAATAGCAAAGGCAAATAGTACAAACTCCAATGAAATACGAACAGCTAAAAGGCAGATTTTATAATGTGCATTTGTAGCAACCATTTGAGTGAGTCTACATAATGGTTTTAAAGGACTTTCAATAATGTTTCCTGCAGCTGTGCAGACTTTTAACTTTTAACTCTTCATTTAAAAAAATACATCTAAATATAAATCAAGCACTATACACTTCCAATTTAGCTGTTTGAATGGAAAGAGAAAGTTGAAAGCTGGAGCAGTCATGAGTAAGTGCTATAGAAAGCTGTAGTCGACAGTTGCAATTTAAAAGCAATCAAGTGGGCAGAAGAAGGGGAACACAGAACCTGAAAATAACTGGGAAGCTTAGAAATAGTTTTAAAGCAGTAGCTACCCTAATAATGATTCTGGTTAATTAGTGATCCAAAGGTCCCACCCTCTCTGCAAGTAGTCAAAGAACAACCCTTCAGTTTCCACCAACAGTAATCACCTGAGTTAATCTTTCCCAGCACAGGGTGCTCTGCCTTGTACCAAAGAGAAGGCAACATTTTTATGGCGACGTGTGTCCATACTCCTACTTCTTTGAGTCAGGCACAAGATTGGAAACGAGGACCCTTTAATGTTGATGGCACATATGACATGAAAAGTGGCATTGAGCTGCCCTGTCAAGAGCATTCATTCATGGGATTCTGCAACTAGAATATGCAAACGTGCCACCTTCTACACTTTTACCCTTGGCTATTATCTCTTGAAGAAGGAGGAAAAAGCCATTTTAGACCAAAAATAATCCTTTCTTTTTAGGACTGAGAAGAAAATAGACTGCCTTCACTGTTCTTTTAGATTTACTTGCTTGTAATATGGGCAAATTATTTAAAGTTACTTTTTGCCCTGTGAAGACAGAGAACATTACCCTGTACAGCTTACCTTATGGGGGAGTTTGGAAAAACACAATTACACATGTATGCAGAACTCCTTTCCAAAGAGGAACGTACTATATAGACACTTAACAGTTGGAGTCATTCTTCATTTCAGATTATCAGTTTCAAGCTAGAAAGAAATCGGAAGATACCTTGCATCATTGGAGTTTATCATATGTCAGGAAAATATTCATTGCTTTAAGCGACCATAAAAATTTCCAAAAACAAACTAACTAACTAAAAACCGAAGCTGGAAAGTGACATTAGATAACTAAGAATATTAGGAAGGCAGTTTACACATTTATCTTTGAAAAATCTTTTTTCCATATATTCAGTCTCAGTAACGTTTACCGTTTTGTTTTGTTTTTTTCTTTTTTCCCTGACCTGCATGGTAGAAAGTATCAAGGCATGGCTTGTTCTCTGTGCTTTATTCTGGAATCTCTACCAGCCTTCCTTGTCGATCCTCCCTGAGGATGTATGCAAAGGTGCTTAAGTGTGAAATAGAACTTTCAATGCTTTGGAAACATTCAGGCCACAAGTTACAAAGAAACCTAGGCCGGCTCTAGCAACTGTACCAGATAAAGGCAGGATGGGAAGGCAGTGAGAGAGCAAAATGCAGTTGTCACAGGGATTGCTTTGTGGATCCCAAACTTTGTTTTCTAGCTTTTCTTTTAGTATAGCTTACAAAACACACAAAAGCATCTCTTGTTTGTTTGTTTTTTTTTCTGTCTCTTTTTCTATTACAAAGATAATATATATTCATTATTTCTGAATAAATGTTTGAAAGATACAGTAAAACACAAAGAAAATTAAATCCAAGCATGACTCCCACACACAGAAGAAACCACTGTTAACATACTGCAGTGTACAGTTCATTTATAAATGGAGAACACAAAACATTCCTATGACAGATTTTATTTTCTAAAAATAGCACAACAGAATTTCTGGTCCCATATGCCCCTCCAGAAACTTAACACTTCCAAACAAAAGACAGAATTTATCTCCCCTCTCCTTGAACCTAGGTAGGATTTGGGACACCTCCACCAATGGAAAATGATGAAATGGACGCCATGTGCATTCAGGTGTAAGGTCATAAATGGTGATACAATTCTCCCTGGCTCCCTCTTGGGATGTTTACCCTCCCACTCAGCCACCATGGAGAGACTGTAGTGCGGGGGGGAGTGGTTGGAGACACCTCTGGGGGAAGCCTCTGAGAGGGGACTGGATGGAGAAAAACAGATCCTCAGTTAGCAGAAGCCTTCAGACATTTGAGTAAATGAGCCCTCAGATGATTACAGCCCCATCCTTCATATCAGCTAACTGACCCATTAATATCATGGAGGAGAGGGGAATGGTCCCTGCTTGTCCAGTCTGCATAGCTGACTCACAGAAACCATGAGTATTAAAAAATTGGAAATCTATTGTGACTTGTTATGCGGTATTAGATAACTGACACATACAATGTTGTACCAAGTTTAGCATCTTTTATTGTGTGCATTCTTTTAGAAATCTTTTTAAATTTTGACCATATTTTGAATGGCCAAACATGGATAAGTGTAAAATATTTTGGGTCAAGTATTTTTGGAAACAATGTGAAAATTTTCACATTATAGAGGGCGATTGTAAGATTCTTTTCTACTTAAAATACTAATTTTCTTCGAACTTTAGCAATTAAAGAGAAGAAATACATTAAACTTTATACTTAGCATTTCCTGGAGATGGAATAAAACTTCCATTCTCCTGCTTCTTAAAGTACTAAGTGCTGTTGAAGAGGAAGGTGACCAAAAGGCATAAGCTTCCAGTTATAAGACAAATAAATACTAGGGGTATAATGTACAATATGATGACTATAGTTCACCCTGCTGCCCAATATCTAGGAAAGTTGTTAAGATAATATATTTTAAGTGTTCTCATCACAAGGAGAATTTTTATTTCTTTCTTGTTTATTGTATCTATGAGGAGATGGATGTTAACTGAACCTATTTGTTGTAATCATCTCACAATGTATGTAAATCAAACATCTTACTATACACCTTAAACTTACACAGCCATGCATGTCAATTACTTATCAGTTAACTTGGGTGAAGTGAATGAAAACAATTAGGAAAAATATTTAGGGGCTAGAGAGAGGACAAATAAAACATTAAGAATTTTAGATGGAAGAGTAAAAAGAGAATAATCACAGAGGAGAGGAAGAGAAAACAAAGATTTGTAGATTTCAAGATGGTTATGCTAGAGAAAGACACATGAAGGATTTTATTTTTCATTTATTTATTTTTTATTTATTTTAATTTTTTATAGTTTATTTATTTTTGAGACAGAGAGAAACCGAGCATGAGTAGGGGAGGGGCAGAGAGAGAGGGAGACAGAATCTGAAACAGGCTCTAGACTCTGAGCTGTCAGCAACAGAGCTGGACCCAGGGCTCGAACCCATGAACAACGAGATCATGACCTGCGCCAAGGTCAGACACTTAACCGACTGAACCACCCAGGCGCCCCTCACATGTAGAGTTTTAATACACCAACCCTCTGACTTTATTGCCCTTTGAAATTTGGAAGTACTGTACTAGGGTCCATAACTCTGCAATGGTCAGATGTACAGCTGACTGAGTCTTTAGCAGGTAGCCACAGCACCCTGCCAGTGAAAGAATTATCCTCAAGGCTAAGCACCATTGCCCCATAGAGCTTCAAGTCCTTAGGTTAGTGGAATTCATCCAAGAGACAAATGTAGCCTATAGATGGCATTAAGAGCCATCGTAGGTCAACAATGAGTTAATGAGTAAATGTTGTGAGTGATGTTATTTTTAATCATGTGACTATAAGATAGGTGTTATAGAACAAACTTAACATTTGTTAGAAATCAACAAATGCAGGGCATTTGGGTAACCCAGTAGGTTAAGTTTCCAACTTTGGACTCAGCTGGTTAGTTTTCAGCCCTTGTCAAGACTCTGCTAACAGCTCAGAGCCTGGAGCCTGCTTCAGATTCTGTGTCTCCCTCTCTCTATGACCCTCCCCTGCTTGTGCTCCATCTCTCTCTGTCTCAAAAATAAATAAACATTAAAAAAATTAAAAAATAAAATGTTAAATGATTTTAAAAATGAACAAATGTAAGATTAATTTCTTTCAGTGATAACACAAATCCAGTAATAGAGCTTTCCAACAACGTGGCTGTTTATTCTAAAACTGCTTCAAGGACTGTTTGGGACTGTTTGAGAGCACAGGCTCTGTCATCAGAACCCCCATGCTGACATCTTGTCTCTATTGCTCACTAGCTGAGTGACAGCCATTAAGTGACTTAACTGCAGAGACTCATTTCACCTGTGAAATAAAGAGAATTATAGAATCTCCATTATAAGTTTGTTTGGAGGTTTTAGTGAGAGATTGCATGTCATGCACTTAAAAAATTCCCAGCACAAAATAAGCATTGAATAATGTGAGCTCCCATTAATATTAATAACTTTTTTTTTCAATTTAAGCAGACTAGTGTCTGCTTTTAGCCAATTATCCTATGATTTTTAGATTGTGAATAGTGGTCATTTGAAATACAAAATTGTTTTGTGGAGTTATATATTAATGCTTTAAAAACAAAATGATTAGATAGCAAAATTAATAATAATAATAACAATAATAATAATGTTCTAAAGTAGAAGATCATTTCAGACACTCACAGCATTAAATAAATTCAGTATAATTAACTCACATTAGCGGGCAAAATTTACGTAATTAAATATATTAAATTAAAGGAAAAGTTTGCTTTCCTTTGAGGAATCTCTCAAGATTATAGACCCAACTGGGCTAAGTGCCGGTTATACGTGCCAGAATGTGCATATTTTTTGGCTACCATTATCTCCCTTTAGGAGCTTCACAATTAAGGGTATTATTGATGGGAAAGGGGTGAAACTTGTATATACCAGAGTATTTCTCTGTTAATCATTTTAAGAGCATAAAATGAAGTTAACTTACCAGGGTATGCATATAGGATAGCATATAATGTCTACATTGAGATGATTTTAATGAATACCTATCAATTTAATAATGATTAGCTATTTGTTGTATTGTATGTTCCACAAATGTTTCAAGGGCAAAAAGGAATGAAGATGCTAAAACAAAATCCTCTGCAAATGGTATTTCAAACTTTCAGATTTTATTTTTGTGCTAAAAGTAATATGCAGAGAGTTTTTAGGCAAAGCACTTGTAAGAACTGGGATTTGGGTGGTGGTGGGGAGGTTGATAATCTAGCATTAAGAAAGACAATCCCTGTCCTTAAAGAAACTTATAATTTAGTGTGGGAGATAATCACATAAGACATAACATTAGGGAATGAATGAAGAGGAATTGGACAAAAGTGTGAGTTATATATAAAAATATCCAGCTGATGGAATTTAAATAAAATGTTTAACTAAAATTTCTCTAGGTAAGCTGTGACACCAAAGTTGTTAAAGCTTTTCAGAAGAGTATTTAATTTTTTAAATTGAAAACAATTGAGTGAACAATTTTTAAATTCCATACTTAAGATACTGTAAGCATTACAATTGCAAATCAGAAAAAAAAAAACCCTCACAAGTTAGGATTTATTACAGCACTTGTACTTTTTTAGTGGAATAAAATTTTATTTTGGCAAAATAAAAAGCATATCAGAATTTTTAAAATTAATTTTTTAAAGATTTGCCACGCATTAGATCTATATTTCATCTCCTTAAGATTTTATCTATCATTTTGAAAGCCTAAAAAGAAATTATTAGAAATTAGAAGTGAAATTACTTTTTTTAAAGCCATAGTACTCAACTATGAATATAAACAAAAAGCATATTTGGTTAAAGCAGTGACAACAAAAATTATATAAATGTGGTTGATGATTAAAAAATACCTGTGGCACGAATACATATTTTTATACATGTTTGTACTCTGATAGCATATAAATCAAACCTTCAATGAGTGTTAGGGCTTTATAAGATGTGGTTGAAAGTTCCTCATGTCCATCACCAGTTGATAGAAGCAGAAGAATAGAATTTGTTTTCACAGGAAAACAAATTGTTGAAGCTGGAGACATTTTTAGGAGTCACGAGATTCAGAAAAGATCTCTCTGGCCTTCCCCTCTTTGTTCATGAGCAACACTCTCCAAGTCACGGAAGAGAGCCTCCAAGGGAGCCCCTCCTTGATTTTGAGATGTCTTTTTCAGGCAGTGTAGCAGATATTGGGATCTTGCCCATATTTCCACTTCAAGGGAATACTCACTGGATTTCCAGTTGTCAGAACCTTAATCACTTTTCCTGAGAGCTTTTCCTGGCTCCTGGATATTGCTTTGCCACTTATACAGCAGGCAAAAGTGCCTGGGAATTAATACACCCTTACCATGAATAGCACTCAACAGGACTGATAGGAGTTGGTATATGAATGAATATATCAGACCCTATGCCTCTTGGGTAATAGATCTGAGGTATGGGTTTTACACAGACTCTCAGAGTTGACCCAGTGGGAGGAAGGCTCATTGCCCAGAGTGGCAGCTGGCTTGTAAAGCCCCATTTCTTAGCTCTTTTGGCTTCACTGTGTCACATCCCACTGCCATGCTTTTCTTTGTTAGCAGTCTGTTTGTTCTCAAAATCCCTGTTTGAGAGATGCTAATAAAGTAATGCCAACTGAAACAAGAGGCAGCAAAAGATTGGTTTAGCCTCATCTTATTTAAGCAAAGGGAAGCAAATACCTCAAAGGAAGCAAATACCCCAGAGAAAGCAGAGTTGTGTCAGAGAGGAGACAATGAAACTGGCTGTATCACCCCTGTTTTTGTTGTGGCAAAGATAAATCCGTTTCCTATGGACCAGAAACTGTGGTCCAAGAAAGTTAGCTGGTTTGAATAACCTTGGTAAGACTCAAGCCAAAGGGACTAACCCTTCCTCCAGGTAGGAGGAAGGCGAGTCAGTATGTTGAAATGTATAGAAAATTAAAGTGAATTAGGCTGGATTTGACTTTTAAAACTCTGAGTGAGAACGCAACCTCTCAGTTCTTATATTGGGAAGTTAGTGGACAAATGTAAGATTTATCCAGATATGAGTAAGAGTAAGGGAGGGAGATCTGGTGTTAGGCAGATATTGTAGCATGTTATTGCATGATGTTAGACAGTGATGAGAGGGAAACAAAATCATGCCATGCTTGCCTCTACCTAATTCAGACTGTTGAATAAACCAACTGATGAGACATGGCATGAATTCTGTCCCAAACTCATGAAAGACATTGCTGGTTTAAACAGATCACTAAGCTCACACTGGTGCCCCAAATCCCTCTCAATAGCAAGATCTGGGTAGTCACTACCAATCAGAGCTGACATGCAAATCACATTCTTTTCTCAATCCTTAATGTTGAGGGAAAAAAATCTTAATTCCTTAGCATCATATTTAAGGATTTTGTCACCTGGCTCCAAACTAACTTACGAGTCTTATATTCCACCAAACTCCCCCACACGTATTAAAATTAAGCCATAAGAACTTATTTGAGGATTAGAGCTCCTCAAATAAAAATTGACTCAGAGTTTTCTAATTTAGAATGCATTTATCATTTATTTTTTCTTGGAAAACTTCTATACACAACTCAGTGGAGTACAAATTCCACTTCACCTCTAACTACTTCCTCAGATAGAATTAGTTTCTCTTTTGATTTCATTGAACTTAAATTAATTTTAAAAATACTATTATAAGACTTAACTCATTTCACTCCATGTTTATCTTTCTTGTGCATTACAATTTGCTGATCGAAACAATTATATTGTATTCGATGTTCATCCCCATGGTACCTGGCACAATATTTACAGATTTTAGCAAATCAAATTGATTTAAAAAATAATTGGCTTTAGTTGTCATTTGGACCGCCCCAAGATCTCCCCCCGCTTATAAGATATGGTTCTCTACTCTCATCCTGCCTAGTTTGATGCTTTCTACTTATATGAGAAACTATGGTATGCAAAAGTATACTAAGTGTAGACATAATTAAATTGTAAGAGATGAGTGGAAATATTCAAGATTTTTAGATTAGAAACTAAAATTTGCTTCCCAGAGTGTGTGACTCCTAATATATCTCACACACACACACACACACACACACACACACACACACACCAAATTTAACTATACAGCAGTGCCCCTTATTTGCAGTTTCATATTCTATTCTATGCAGTTTCATATTCTATAAGTTTCATTTACCCACAGTCAACTGTGGTCTGGAAGCAGAGAATCCTTGTGATGGTGTGTCGTCAGAAAGTCAATAGTAGCCTAACGCTTTGTCCCAATGCCTGTGTCATTCACCTCACTTCAAATCATCACTGAGGAATTTTATCATCTCATATCATTGCAAGCATAAGAGCAAGTACAGTACAGTATGCTGTCTTGAGAGAGAAAAAGACATATGCACAGAATGTTTTTTATACTATATTGGTGTAATTGTTCTATTTTATTACTAGTTGTTGTTATTGATATCTTACTGTGCCTAATTTGTGAATCAGACTTTATCATATGTTTATATATATAGGAAAAAATAATATATATATGCTTTAGTTCTATCTACAGTTTCAGACATCCACTGGGGGGTCCTAGAACTTATCCTTGCAGATAAGAAGGGCCTAGTGTATGTTCAAAACCATTTCAAAATACCTTCGGAAGGGCAAGGTTGATATTGCTCTGATTTATCTTTATATGTTATTTTATTTATTTATTTATTTATTTATTTATTTATTTATTTATTTATAAATATAGTTTATTGTCAAGTTGGTTTCCATATAGCACCCAGTGTTCATCCCAACAAGTGCCCTCCTCCATGCCCATCACCCATTTTTCTCTCTCCCCCACTCCCCCCATCAACCCTAGTTTGTTCTCAGTATTAAAGAGTCTCTCATGGTTTGCCTCCCTCCCTCTCCTTAACTATATTTTCCCTTCTCCTTCCCCATCCCCATGGTCTTCTGGTAAGTTTCTCCTGTTTCACATATGAGTGGAAACATATGGTATCTGTATTTGTCTGTCTGACTTATCTCACTTAGCATAGCACCCTTGAGTTTCATCCATGTTGCTACAAATGGCCAGATTTAATTCTTTCTCATTGCCATGTAGTATTCCATTGTATATATAAACCACATATTCTTGATCCATTCGTCAGTTGATGGACATTTAGGCTCTTTCCATGACTCGGCTATCATTGAAAGTGCTGCTATAAACATTGGGGTACATGTGCTCCTATGCATCACCACTCCTATATCCCTTGGGTAAATTCCTAGCAGTGCTATTACTGGGTCATAGAGTAGTTCTATTGTTGGGGAAACTCCACACTGTTTTCCAGAGTGGCTGTACCAGTTTGCATTCCCAAAGTTGCTCTGATGTGTATTGTTAGTACTTAGATTTATTTTGGTTTAGATTTAAGAGACTTTATTTAAAGCCTATGGAATCATTGAGCTCCAAGAATTGCTCATATTGAGTTTTATTTATTAGCAAGTTTGTGCTCACTTGGTCCTTTATTTTCCTCTGAGTGCTATGTTCTAAGATCCAAGGCAAATCAAAACACTTTCCGAAGACTTAACTCCTTCATATATGAATTGGTAGCTATAATAATTCCTACCAACCTACCAACCTTTTCTAAAGAGTTACAATGAAAATCAAAAGAGAAAGTAATACATACACACATACACACACACTTTCAAAAGTATATTCTTATATAATATTGTGCTCAGTAGAATTACTCTGAAGCAATACAAATTCTAATTCATAGAAGGAGTTTTGATCTAACTGAGGACATGATTAATCCATGAAATTTTCAGAGATTATTATTACCTGGACATAGGGATGGGGGCAGTGCACCAAATAAAATATTTTTTAATCACTTGGGTGAAAATATCTTTGGAAAACAATTCAAAACGCCGCCAAATTGCATGCTACTAGACTAATATTTTGTGGATCATAAATTCTCTTAGAAGGCTTTCGGCAAACTTAATTAGATTAGAAAACCTTCTTTGCTAAGATTAGTTGATGCTTTAATTAGGTGGACACAAAATAAAAAGTGCGGTTTTATTAGATTTATCAAATTATTGCCTGAAATATTTCTCCCCTTTGACATCCTAGAAAGAAGCCTTGTGCTGAAGGTTTAACACCTCCAAGGTGATGGGCAAATCTTTATATTACCAGAGTCCTGGAGGGCTTCTTTCTTCAATCTGTTTTTTTTCCCTTTTTTTTCTTTCAAACCGTTATCTCTAAAAGTGCTGAAAATGCCCATTTGCTCTTGCAAATAATCTGAACTTGTTTATTCAGTGAATCCAGTGGAAAATACATAGCCTGGAAAAAGGTGGAGAGCCTGGAGATGGTTGGGAGTGAAATTATATGACACTTATTTGCGAGACAAAAACCAGTATAGCCTGGAGTTTGATTCAATGTAAGAGAGGGCAAAGGCGACTTTGAGATGTTTAGCTACACAACAGGAAGTGTGATGATGGCCATTTACTGAGTTGGAAAACAAGAGGCTTACCAGGGTTGGAGCTAGACTAGCATCAAGAGAGATACTGTATTCTTTTTTGAATAGTTTTTTTTTTTTTTTAATCTAGCCTAAGGTATTTAAATCCTGCAGTTGGAAAATCATTCATATATATTAAAATTAATCTGTCTCTTTTCTTATAATACAATCCTTTCTGAAAAGTAAACACCATAGGATGACCTTAATATTTCAGAGTATATAGATGAATTTATCAAATTGTTATCCTATGGAATACAAATATTTGTGAGAAATAAGAAAAAGACAAGGAAGTGGAGAGATGATAGCCAAAGGGGGGGGGGGGATCTATCCACTTCTTAATATTAACCCAGACTGACTCTAGTGAAGCTATTAGAATCAGGTAACTTCCATATTTCATAAATTTGGACACATCAGGATTAAACTTTTTTCATGAATTTAACAGCTTTTCAAGGTGTGTGATTACAAACACTTTACCTTAGATTTCCTCTCTGGTCTATATACCACAAATTTTCTTCTTCACTATGTTCAAACAATTAAGTGGAGCTAGTCATTAGCAAATTAACTGAGCCTTCTAAAGTGTGTATTTCAAGCTTATGCTCATGATTTTGAATGAGAACTGATTATGTTCTCACATCTGTCACTCACATCATCAACTGTGGCATGTCAAGCCACACACACACACACACACACACACACATGCATTCACATATATGCACATACTGTTTATATATAGTAGAGGTTCAGGGATGAACTGTTTATTTTAGTTACATGCTGTTGTCAGAATCCATTGACATCTATCAACCGATTTCTTTATTCTTGGTAAGAGCTCATTTGTTTTTGCCAGGTATTTCGACAAAGTTCTTTTCTACATGAGATGATTATTCATTCCTGAATTCAGATGTTAAAGAGTATGTTTATTACAGAGGGGCAGGAGAATTAAGACATCTTAATCCTGATGTGAAACATATGTGCGAAAAGTACTGCAAGAAAATATAGTTGAATAACTGATAGTGAGATGATTCTTTTATATGAATTATTCTAAGGCAGGCATAATTATGATAAGCAACAGTAGATAAAAGTAAAAAATTTTAGTCATATAAAATATCATAATTGAGGTGCCTGAGTGACTTAGTCAATCAACTGTCCGACTCTTTTTTTTTTTTTAATATTTTTATTTATTTCTAGACGAGAGAGAGAGACAGCGTGAGCAGGGGAGGGTCAGAGAGAGAGGGAGTCACAGACTGAAACAGGCTCCAGGCTCTGAGCTGGCAGTCAGCACAGAGCCCGAAGCGGGGCTCGAACCTACGAACCGCGAGATCATGACCTAAGCGAAAGTCGGACGCTCAACCGACTACGCCACCCAGGCGCCCCTCAACTGTCCGACTCTTGATGTTGACTCAGGTCACGATCTCTCAGTCATGAGGTAGAGTTCTGCCTCAGGCTCTGAACTAGGCATGGAGCCTGCCTGGGATTCTGTCTCCTGCTTCCCCTCCCCCACTTCCTTGCAAGCTCACCCTCTCTCTCTAAAAAAAAAAAAGAAAAAAAGAAAAGAAAATCATAAATTAAAGTAAAAATGCAAACTAGCATTTAAAAACTTACGTAAATGTCTAAGCACTTAGCTTATTTTGTTTTCTACCA
Source organism: Proteles cristata cristata (assembly GCA_017311185.1). Lineage (NCBI taxonomy): Eukaryota > Metazoa > Chordata > Mammalia > Carnivora > Hyaenidae > Proteles > Proteles cristata. The sequence continues at coordinate 331,380 of JAESUZ010001351.1, forward strand.
TACAACTTGAAGAATCAGGAATACTGTAAAATTTCTTTAAAAATTAATTAAAATGTCATTTTATTTGAAGTTTGTTTATCAGTGATTTATTGAAATTTTGCTGTTTCCATGTTGTTTGCACATTTTCTTCTATGAATCTATTTTTTTTTAAATATGGAATGCTTCATGACCTTGCATGTCATGCTTGAGCAGGGGCTATCTAATCTGTATGTTGTTTCAATTTTATACATGTGCTGTCGAACTGAGCATTCTTCAGTGAATCTCTTATTAGTGTCTATTACTTACTGATTTTTATGGGCACTTTATATATGAAGACAACTCTTCAACTGTTAGTATATTTTAAGTTTATTTTTCCTCCAATTTATTATTTTTCTGTGGACTATGTTCATGGGAATTTTATCAGATATAGGAGTTTTTATGAGGACAAATCTACCAAACGTCCTTTTTTCACATTTTTTTTTGAAGTTTATTCATTTTTGAGAGAGAGAGAGAGAGAGAGAGAATGAGAGACAAAGTGTAACCAAAGGAGGGGCAGAGGGAAATAGAGGGAAACAGAATCCGAAGCAGGCTCCAGGCTCTGAAGTGGGCTCTGACCTGTTAGCACAAAATCTGACCCAGGGCTGAAACTCATGAACTGTTAGATCATGACCTGATCTGAAGTTGGACACTTAAACAATAGAGCCATCCAAGACTCCCCTACCAAACTTCCTTTTTAAGAAGAGATAAACTTTGAACCCTAGATATCTTTGAAAATAATTAGAAATATTTTAAATCCTTTAAAACCATACTTTATTAATTTGAGAACTTCTGCATTCTATGTTAGTATCCTTGCCTTAGCCTTTATGTGGGAGTTGAAACTATTTCTTCTGTCCTGTCAGGGAAGGCATTTACCAGATATAGCATCTTTCCTTCAGGGAAGTTATTTGTTGAACTTGCACTCATTTAGTCTCTTCTGATGCCCTCAGCCATTACTTGATACAGGAAATTTCTTACTTTTCCCAATGTAATTTCAATTTAAATTTTTAGCAAGACTATTAGGCACAGTGCAGATCAGAGCTTAACCATACTACAGTCAATTTGCCCATATTCTTGGCATTTTTTTACTTTCAAGGGATAATGGCCTCACACATGTTGTACATGATGTTCTAGTCTTCCTTGCTTCATTATTCTTATGACTGCTAATATCTTTAAGCTGCAAGCATGCCTTTTTTTTGTAATTTTCAAATGATTTCCTCTAAATTACTGAGAAGCCACTTTTGGCTTCAAAAACGGATTCTAGTTAGCTAAAATTATGTACGTAAAAGACATAGCACAAAAAAAACCTCTCTGGATGCCATTTATATGTTCATTCATTCTGACTGAGTTTTGGAATGAGATTCCTATTAAGAACAATGTACAAGAAAAGAAGGACCTAGCCTTCACACAAAGGAAAATCAGGAGCCCACATAATCTTAATGCAAAGCTGAAAGACATTTTACAAAGCAGGATTTGAGATATGGGCCCAAATATATTTGGAAGGAGTTCCTTTTTTTTAACTCTAATTTTTTCTTATTCATATCTTCCTTCACTAGTGCCACTTTCATTTACTTATTTCAAGTAATTCATCTTAATTACTTTTTCTTTGTTTAAAACTGTTTTTAATGTTTATTAATTTATTGAGAAAGAGAGACAGAGAGTGAGCAGGGAAGGAGCAGAGAGGGAGACACAGAATCTGAAGCAAGCTCCAGATTCTGAGCTGTCAGCACAGAGCCTGATAGGGAGCTTGAACTCACAAACTGTGAGATCATGAGCTGAGCTGAAGTCAGATACTTAAAGGACTGAGCCACCCAGGTGCCCCCACCTTGAAATCTTTTTATCTTAGGTTAGTTTTATTATAACTTCCAACACTATTTCAAAATCTCTTCTTCATAATCCATATTAACTAAATCAGAACGTTTCATTTAACACAGGTTTTCTCCATTTCAACATTCATGACTCAACTTTTGCAAGTATGCTGAAAACCATTTTTGAGGAATAAATCCATAAGAAAAACAAATAAGTTAAATATTCCCTAATAAGAGGGTACAGAGGGGATTCTTTATTTTTTTTTAATTTTTTTTTTTTTTTACTTTTTAAATTTTTTTTTAATGTTTTATTTATTTCTAGGAGAGAGAGAGAGACAGCGTGAGCAGGGGAGGGTCAGAGAGAGAGGGAGTCACAGACCGAAACAGGCTCCAGGCTCTGAGCTGGCAGTCAGCACAGAGCCCGACTCGGGGCTCAAACCCACGAACCGCGAGATCATGGCCTAAGCGAAACTCGGACGCTTAACCGACTAAGCCACCCAGGCGCCCAGAGGAGATTCTTTAATGCAGAAGAGAAATCTAGAGAACAGAATTATTAGTAATAGTAACTGCAATGCTTACAGATTTACTCTAACTTTAGTGATCACGGGTCAGGAACACCTAGAGAGGTTTGAATATTTATTTTCTTGGTCCTACCCCAGATCACATACATGAATATAGGTTCTGGACATCTGTGTTTTTAAAAAGTATCAAGGGGCATCTGGATGATTTAGTTGGTTAAGCAACCAACTCTTGATTTTGGCTCAGATCATGATTTTGTGGTCCATGGGTTGAAGCCCCACATCAGGCTCCACACTGATAGAGCACAGCCTCCTTGAGAATCTCTCTCCCCCACTCTCTGCTCCTTCCCTGCTCACTCACTCTCTCTCTCAAAATAAATACATAAACATTTAAATATAAATAAATGAATAAATAAGTAAATAAATGAATAAATAAATAAAAAATAGAGCCCAGATAATTTTAATGTGCAATCAGGTTAGAGAACCATTAACTACTGATTATATAAGTAACTAATAAGCAGGTTAGAAGGAATTAGTGAAATAGATACTCTTTGAGAATTTTAGTGTTTGCTTAACATATTTATTTCCTGATACTAAATATAGGTATTCAATCATACATATTTCTTCACAGAACTCCTCAAGAAATTAAAGAAAAAAAACTCAGAGGAAAATGTACCAAATAATGCAATTAAATAACTTTCACTCAGTATTTGAAGTTGAATGTTAAAGCTTAAATATTTCATACTTAACATATTGTAATATTGGAGAATTAGCACTATACCTTTATTGATGTTACTTTCAAAATTTTCTAGCTCTAAATATACATTTGTGTTATATTTTGTTGCCTCCCAATTTCTTTAAAAAATAACTTTTCAATGATTCTTAGCAAAATTTTATTATATTTTCTAAAGAAAAAGCAAAAGAATTTAGAAGAAGAAAATGATGGAATAATAGTCTTCAATACTGTAAAGAAGCTACTTTAACGTTTGAATAGTTATTAAATATTTATATACATAAATTCTAGTATGTACACACCATCACAGGACTGCATACTTACCTGTGTGTATCTGTATCTATATCTGTATGTCTGTGATTAATTCCTTTCTAAATTCCATCAATAAAATCTGTTTCATATAAAGATCCTTCTAACAACTTCTCACATTGATGAACATATTAATTTTCATATTATATTCAGAGATTGAATTATCCTCTTGATAATTCAAAGATGGCTGCACAGAAAGGCTTAACATTCTAGAGGAAGGAAGTACTGACTTTTAGCTTTCTTCTAATTCCACTTGGAGCACCCTTTTTCTGTCACCTTAATCTTTTGACACATTTGGAGGGAATATGTTATTATCAAAAACCTTACCCCTGAGCAGAAACACACAAATAGGAAATTACAATTTATTTACCCTGATGGCAAGACAAAATCAGTGAGCTCTAAGAGTGACTATAACTTTGAGGATTTCTACCCACCATAACTTTATGCCGTTCTGTCCATGTGTCACTTTTCCCTTACACACCTGGCCTCCAGAGCCATGTTTCTCAGACACCACAGATGATTAAAACATATTACTGCATTTGTCAATATTCTCCTACTAAGTATTTTGAAAGGAAATGAGAAAAAAATCACTTGTTGAGCTTCTATGAATGGGTAGGATTCAATAGAATTCAAATAGTTAACTTTCTACAATGCTGCATTCATACTTGTTTCTAGATGATATTTCATATACCCCCATGGATTTTCAGTACACTTTTTGGTATGAAACACTCATATTCAGGTTGAGAAAGCCTAGTCTGAAATAATTTCAAAGTTTCACTTTCTTATCTAATATAAAGTATTTCCCATTCCGCAAAAGGGCCCAATACATTATTCTGCAGATTAGCAGTGCAGACGGAAGCTAGTCTGTCTTCCCATCATAGATAGCTTCTATATTCCCTGTGGTTGGAGAAAGGGACCATTAGATCCTTTTTGACTGATGCTAGCCTCTAGTTTATTAAATGATCACCAGCTCACCCCTTTTTCATTTAATATGGCAATTCTGTAGGCTCTTTGGAGATTTCCTTTTCCTCTAATCCTGAGGACACACTCTACATCCTTCCTTGGGGTGAAAGAGGACTATCTGCCTCTTGACTTCTGTTCTAACCAACACTCTACCCATACTCACTGGATGTCTGCCCAAGATGACTTGGATTAGTCAGAATGATCTAGAGACATAGAACCATTGGGGGGGGGGGAGTGGGGAGGAAAAGAGGTATGGAGGGAGAGAGAGAGAGAGAGAAAGAGAGAAAGAGAGAGATTGATTATAAAGAGTTGGCTCATATGAGTGTAGAGGCTGAGAAGTCCCAGGATCTGCTGTATACAGTCTAGAGACCCAGGAAAGCTAGTGGTAGATTTCAGTCCAAATCAAAAAACTTGAGAACCAGGAACACCAAAGGATATAAGTCCCAGCCCAAAGTCAGGTGAAGAACAATATTTAGGTAAACCAGTCTGACAGGGAAAGAAAATTCAACCTCCCTCCACCTTTTAGTTCTCATCAGGCCTTCAGAGGACTGAGTGATGCCCACCTACAATAGGGTGGACTCCTTTGCTCAGTCCACGAATTCAAATGCTGATGTCTTCTGGAAACCACCTCACAGGCACAGCCCCCAAATAATGTTTAACCAGAAATCTGGGCAACTCATGACTGATTCAGATTTACACAGCTATCTCTTGAGCCATCCCACAGGAAGATAACACCACACCCAGAAGCATGGATAGCTGCTGTTCTGGCTCTTCTCTTCAGTCTGTTGTTACAGGTTGCTCAAGCCTATCTTTCCCATTTAGATTTTTTTTTAATGTAGAGTCACACTCCTGTCTCTGTCCACAACACACCATTGAATTTCTCCCAACAAAGTTTAGCATCTGCTGTGTGCTCGTCTGTGGAAGCACTGAGCCTGCACAGCCCATCCCAGCACTTACATTATGACAGGAAATTAACCACACACAAAAACTCTTTTCAAAGAATGATGAGGGGCACCTGGGTGGCTCAGTTGGTTGAGTGTCCTACTCTTGATTTCAGTTCAGGTCATGGTTCCCTGGTTGTAGGATCAAACCCCACATCCAGCTCTGTACTGAGCATGGAGCCTGCCTAAGATTCTCTCTCTCTCTCTCTCTCTCTCTTTCTCTCTCTCTCTCTCTCTCTCTGTCTCTCTGTCTCTCTCTCCCTCTGCCCTTCTCCCCAACTCACTCTCTCTTAAATAAATACATAAATACATAAAAATAAAGAATGATCAATTACAACATCACTTTTGTCAGGTCCTGAATAGGAAAGTCAGCCAGACTTATGTAGACCACATGGGTACTTCTTGCTTAATTATTTGTTTTATTTCTTTAACACTTTTTTTTTTCTCTTCTTTATGATTTTCTTTTCTTTTTTTTTTTTTTTTACAAATAGTTTATTGTCAAATTAGTTTCCACATAACACCCAGTGCTCATCCCCACAAGTGTCCTCCTCCGTGCCCATCCCTACTCCCCCCAACATCCATCAGTCCTCAGTTTTTGTCAGCATTCAAGAGTCTCTCATGGTTTGCCTCTCTCCCTTTTCCCCACCATTTCCACCCTTCTTCTCCCCCTTGGTCCTCTGTTAAGTTCCTCCTAATCCTCCTATTCGTGCACACATATGATATTTGTCCTTCTCTGCCTGACTTATTTCGCTCAGCATAACGCCCTCAAGGTCCATCCATGTTGCTACGCATGGCCAGATTTCATTCTTTCTCATTGCCATGTAGTATTCCATGGTATAGATAAACCACATCTTCTTGATCCATTCATCTGTTGATGGACACTTAGGCTCTTTCCGTGTTTTAGCTATTGTGGAGAGTGCTGCTATGAACATTGGGGTCCATGTGCTCCTAGGCATCAGCACTCCTGTATCCCTTGGTAAATTCCTAGCAGTGCTATTGCTGGGTCATAGGGGAGTTCTACTGTTAGTTTCCTTAGGAACCTCCACACTGTTTTCCAGAGGGCTGTACCAGTTTACATTCCCACCAACAGTGTAGGAGGGTGCCCGTTTCTCCACATCCTCGCCAGCATCTAGAGTTCTCTGATTGGCTCATTTAGCCACTCTGACTGGCGTGAGGTGGTATCTCAGTGTGGTTTTGATTTGTATTTCCCTGATGAGGAGCGATGCTGAGCATCGTTTCATGTGTCTGTTGGCCATCTGGATGTCCTCTTTGGAGAAGTGTCTGTTCATATCTTCTGCCCATTTCTTCACTGGGTTGTTTGTGTTTTGGGCGTGTAGTTTGGTGAGTTCCTTATAGATTCTGGATATGAACCCTTTATCTGATATGTCATTTGCAACTATCTTTTCCCATTCCGTTGGTTGCCTATTAATTTTCTGGGTTGTTTCCTTGGCTGTGCAGAAGCTTTTAATCTTGAGGAGGTCCCAACAGTTTATTTTTGCTCTTGATTCCCTTGCTTTTGGGGATGTGTCAAGTAAGTTGCTGCGGTGGAGGTCAAGGAGGTTGTTTCCTGCTTTCTCCTCTAGGGTGTTGATAGTTTCCTGCCTCACATTCAGGTCCTTTATCCATTTTGAGTTTATTTTTGTGCATGGTGTGAGAAAATGATCTAGTTTCATTCTTCTGCATGTTGCTGTCCAGTTCTCCCAACACCATCTGTTAAAAAGGCTGTCTTTTTTCCATCGGATATTCTTTCCTGCTTTGTCAAAGATGAGTTGGCTGTATACTTTTGGGTCCACTTCTGAGTTCTCAATTCTGTTCCATTGGTCTATGTGTCTGTTTTTGTGCCAATACCATACTGTCTTGATGATGACAGCTTTGTAGTAGAGGCTAAAGTCTTGGGATGGTGATCCCTCCCGTTTTGGTTTTATTTTTCAGGATTACTTTGGCTATTCGGGGTCTTTTGTGGTTCCATACAAATTTTTGGATAGTTTGTTCTAGTTTTGAGAAGTATGCTGGTGCAATTTTGATTGGAATTGCATTGAATGTGTAGAGTGCCTTAGGTAGTAATGACATCTTAACTATATTTATTCTTCCTATCCATGAGCATGGAATGTTTTTCCATTTCTTTGTGTCTTCTTCAATTTCCTTCATAAGTTTTCTATAGTTTTCATCATACAGATCTCTTGTATCCTTGGTTAGGTTTATTCCGAGGTATTTTATGTTTTTTTGTGCAATTGTGAATAGGAGCAGTTTCTTGATTTCTCTTTCTGTTGCTTCATTCTTGGTGTATAAAAATGCAACCGATTTCTGTACGTTGATTTTGTACCCTGCAACTTGGCTGAATTTTTGGATCAGTTCTAGTAGGCTTCTGGTGGAGTCTGTCGGGTTGTCGATGTAGAGTATCATGTCATCTGCGAAGAGTGAAAGTTTGACTTCCTCTTTGCCAATTCTGATGCCTTTGATTTCCTTTTGGTGTCTGATGGCTGATGCTAGGACTTCCAGCACTATGTTAAACAGCAGTGGTGAGAGTGGGCATCCCTATCGTGTTCCTGATCTCAGGGGGAAAGCTCTGAGTTTTTCCCCGTTGAGGATGATGTTAGCTGAAGGCTTCTCATAGATGGCTTTGATGATGTTTAAGTAGGTTCCTTCTATCCCAACTTTCTCTAGAGTGTTTATTAAGAAGGGATGCTGTATTTTGTCAAATGCTTTTTCTGCATCTATTGACAGGATCATATGGTTTTTATCTTTTCTTTTATTGATATGATGGATCACATTGATTGATTTGTGAATGTTGAACCAGCCCTGTAACCCAGGAATGAATCCCACTTGATCTTGGTGGATGATTCTTTTTATATGCTGCTGGATTCGATTTGCAAGGATCTTGTTGAGAATTTTTGCATCTGTATTCATCAAGGATATTGGCCTGTAGTTCTCTTTTTTTGCTGGATCTCTTTCTGGCTTGGGAATCAGAGTGATGCTGGCTTCATAAAATGAGTCTGGGAGTTTTCCTTCACTTTCTATTTTTTGGAATGGCTTGAGAAGAATTGGGATTAATTCTGTTTTAAATGTCTGGTAGAATTCCCCAGGGAAGCCATCAGGTCCAGGGCTCTTATTTGTTGGGAGATTTTTGATCACTGATTCAATTTCTTCAATCGTTATGGGTCTGTTCAGGTTTTCTATTTCTTTCCGTGTGAATTTTGGTAGTGAGTGTGTGTTTAGGAATTTGTCCATTTCTTCTAAGTTGTCCAATTTGTTGGCATATAATTTTTCATAGTATTCCCTGATAATTGCTTGTATTTCTGAGGGGTTGGTTGTAATAAGTCCATTTTCATTCATAATTTTGTCTATTTGTGTGCTCTCTCTTTTCTTTTGGATAAGTCTGGCTAGAGGTTTGTCAATTTTGTTTACTTTTGCAAAAAACCAACTCTTGGTTTCATTGATCTGTTCAATTGTTTCTTTGGTCTCTATGTTGTTTATTTCTGCTCTGATTTTTACTATTTCTCTTCTTCTACTGGGTTTAGGGTGTTCTTGTTGCTCTGCCTCTAGTTCCTTTAGGTGAGCTGTTAGATTTTGGACTTGTGCTTTTTCTCATCTCTTGAAATAGGCCTGGAGAGCAATGTACTTTCCTCTTAGGACTGCCTTTGCCGCATCCCATAGATTTTGAATTGTTGTGTTTTCATTTTCATTTGTTTCCATATATTTTTTAATTTCATCTCTAATTGCCTGATTGGCCCATTCATTTTTTAGAAGGGTGTTCTTTAACCTCCATGTTTTTGGAAGTTTTCCAGACTTCTTCCTGTAATTGATTTCAAGTTTCAAAGCATTGTGATCTGACAGTGTGCATGGTATGATCTCTATTCTTTTATATTTATTGAGGGCTGCTTTATGTCCCAGTATGTGATCTATCTTGGAGAATGTGCCATGCGCACTTGAGAAGAAAGTAAATTCCCTGGCCTCAGGATGTAAAGTTCTAAATATATCCATCAGGTCCATCTGGTCCAATGTGTCTTTCAAGTCCATTATTTCTTTAGTGATTTTCTGTCTGGTTGACCTATCCATTCCTGTAAGTGGAGTATTAAAGTCCCCTGCTATTAGCACATTCTTATCTATAAGCTTGTTTCTGTTTGTGATTAATTGTTTTAGATATTGAGGTGCTCCCATATTCGGTGCGTAGACATTTATGATTGTTAGTTCTTCCTGATGGATGGACCCTGTAAGTATTATGTAGTGCCCTTCTTCATCTCTTGTGATTGTCTTTAATTTAAAGTCCAGTTTTTCTGATATAAGTATCGCTATTCCGGCTTTCTTTTGATTTCCTGTAGCATGATATATATTTCTCCATCCCCTTACTTTTAATCTGAAGGTATCTTCCCATCTAAAATGAGTTTCTTGTAGACAGCATATAGATGGATTTTGTTTTTTAATCCATTCTGCTGCCCTATGTCTTTTGATTGGAGCATTCAGCCCATTTACATTCAGTGTTTTTATTGAAATATGTGGGTTTAGAGTCTTTGTATCTTTTGTAGGGTTTATGTTTGTGGTGGTGTCTCTGGTATCTTTGTTCCTTGCAACCTTTCCTTCAGAGCATCCCCGTCAGGATTTCTTGTAGTGCTGGCTTAGTGGTGACAAATTCTTTCAATGTCTGTTTATTTGGAAAGGTTTTTATCTCTCCTTCTATTTTGAATGACAGGCTTGCTGGATAGAGGATTCTTGGCTGCATATTTTTACTGTTCATCACATTGAAGATCTCTTGCCATTCCTTTCTGGCCTGCCACGTTTCAGTAGATAGGTCTGTCACCACTCTGATGGGTTTCCCTTTGTATGTGAGGGCCCTTTTCTCCCTAGCTGCTTTCAAAATTCTCTCTTTGTCCTTGTATTTTGCCATTTTTATGATGATATGTCGTGCAGAAGATCGATTCAAGTTACGTCTGAGGGGAGTCCTCTGAGCCTCTTGTATTTCCACATTTACTTCCTTCCCCATGTCCGGGATGTTCTCTGCTATAATTTGTTCCAGGACTCCTTCAGCACCTTTCCCTCTCTCTTCCTCTTCTGGGATTCCTGTGATATGGATATTGTTGCGTTTGACTGTATCGCTGAGCTCTCGAATTCTTCTTTCCTGTTCCTGGATCAGTTTGTCTCTTTTTTTGTCAGCTTCTTGTTTTTCTATAATTGTGTCTTCTAGATCACTTATTCTCCTTTCTGCGTCTTCAATCCGTGAATTGGAGGCCTCTAATTTATTATGTATCTCATTTATCGCATTTTTTAATTCTTCATGCCTATTTTTATTTTCCATTCTGTCTGTAGCCATAGTTTCTTTGATGTCCCCTATTTTTTTTTCAAGCCCTGCTATTAATTTTACCATTGTTATTCTAAAATCTTGTTTACTTATGCTGCTGATATCTGTTTTGAGCAGTTCATTAGCTGTCATTTCTTCTTGGAGTTTCTTTGGAAGAGAACTCTTTCGTTTCATCATTTTAGTTAGCTTTCCGGCTCTTGTTGGTTTTAAAGATCTGTTATGCTCTCTGTTTCTATGAGCGCTGCTATATCCAGGAAGACTCTTTGACTTTCCAGGGCCTATACTTTCAGAGATTGTTTTTTGAATGGTATCCCTCGGTCTCTCTTGTTGGGACCTTAGTTATTTTACTTTCCTATTCGTAGTGATATTTGGGACTCTTCACCTTGTGTACTCTAGCTTGTTTCTTGAGGTAGCCCTGGAAAAGAAAACAGACAGACAAACACACAGGGAGCAGGAGCACACAAATGCACAGGCTGATTCAACTAACATGCAAAGCGAGAGGGAAAACGAAAAAGTTAAGAGAAAAGACGGAGGAGGGAGGGCGAATAATAGGGTGCATAAAATACATAAAAGGGTCAAAAAGGGGAAAAGAAAAGGAAAAAAGAAGAAAACCGATGGACAAAGAACGGTTTAAAGCATATACCAGGATTTCCCAGCTACAGTTAAATAGCCATGTGTATGCAGTGCTGGTTGAAGAGCATAGAGAAAAAGAAAGAAGGGAGGGCGAGACGAGGCAGATTTGGAAATAGAATGAACAGGCAGAAGGGATAAGAAGCTTTTTTCAAAGAGGTAAAGGGTAGAATATGGTTGGATAGGTGAGAGAAGGATGCTGGAATTATCCAGAGAAACTCTATAGTCTAATTACTCCTGAGAGAAATAGCTGAAAAGGTCGGTAGGTGTAGAATTTATATTTACAAAATGGACTTGTTGTGATTGTTTAAGCAAGCTGGCGACCAGAGTTAATCAGGTCAGTGTTTTGGGGAAAAAAGCGAGAAAAGCGAAAGAAGAAGAAAAACAGAAAGGGAAAAAAAAGGGAAAAAAAAAGAAAGAAGAAAAAAAGGGAAAAAACAAAAAAAGGGGGAAAAAAAGGAAAAAAGAAAGAGGAAAAAAAAGAAAAAGGGAGGAGGGCACCTCTCAGGCAGGGATGAGCGTGGCGTGATCCAATGCCTCAGGCGGGAACTCTGCCTTGGCGATTGTGGGGAGGAGAGTGACGGTGCTCCAGTCCCTTCTTGAACCCCGCGCTGCAGCTCGCTTTTTTTTTTTTTGCGTGTCAACTCCCCGTTCCGGGGACGCAGCCGAAGTTGGTTGCACTCTTCAACCCAGGCCAGTTCCAATCTCCAAATCCCAGTCCGCGAGCCCCGCTGAAATTGCCTTAGACACAGCTTCCCAGGCAACCCCCTCAGGCTATTCCAGGCTCCCTGCTGAGCTCTGGGGGCGCAGTTAGAATCGCTGCTTCCTTCTCTGGGTAGGGCTGGTGCACATGCGCGGGGGCTTGCCTGCTGGGTCCGTGCAGTCTGAGCCCGCTGGAGTGAGGAAAACCGGGTCCCTCTATGGCTCGTCACCCGAAACACGAACTCACAGGCAAATTTCCCAGTTTTTAGCTCTTTGCCTTCCCTCTCGAGTTCCAGCCAGCCAGGAGCGCAGACGCCCGGTGTCAGCGCGGCTCTCTCAGGGATCCCAGCCGCCCTGGAGCTACAATGGCGGCAGGTGCGCCGCCGCTCTGAAATCCAATCTCCAGGAGTGGCACAAAGAAGCAGTTTGTGTGCTCAGCCTCCCCCAGGACCAGTTGGCGCGAGGGGACCTGGTGTTCAGGTATTTGGCAAGTACGGTCTTTCTATGCACCGAGCAGAGGTTTTTTTCCCCCCCGAGTGGAGGTTTTTCTGTTTTGGACTCTCTCCTTTTCCCCTCTCACTCCCCGTAGAGGGTAGAGGGGGATCGCCTCCCACCCTGGAGTCTACGATCCCGGCCCGATTTTATCTTCCCCGGTTCGCACTCACATTAGAAGGCTTTCTCAGTGGATTTTGCGTCCTTTTTCTCCCAGTCTCTCAGGTTTTGTAAGGTTTCCAATGGCTTCTGATCTTTTCTGTGTAATGTATGGGCGCGAGTGCAAGTACGGAGCTCCTTACTTCTCCGCCATCTTGCCTAGACCTCTATTTCCTTAACACTTTTAATTTCCTACAAGACTCTGAAATGGTAGAAACCATCCATTTAGGATCATCTCTCTGATTAAAAATGAGTACTTTAAAATAAATTCCAATTTTTGGTAGGTAATTACTTTTGTGGTGATGTGTTTTATATCACTAAAATCTAAAAATTGGCATACTGGAAGCCAAAGACTTAAATCATTGAACAGATATCAATAAAAAATAATTATGGTGTTTTACAAGTACAAATCATATTTACAGAGAGATACATTCATAACCCAAATGCAAAATCAACCCTCATCTGTGAGTACTACATACTGACACATATAGAACCAGTCTGCTTATTATTTTCATAAATAACACAAAATCATTACTGGTTATCTTTGTTTTTGAGGAGTGAGGAGTTCAAACTACAGAACTGGTAGTATTTCACACAAAACCCTCACTATTTTTTCTTCCCTCCAGTCTTCCCTCTCTCCTGTGACTTCTATCAGCTCTGTGTGGAATCCTTACTCCCTCAGTGGGAACTCTGAAATAGTCATAACTTACAGAGTTAATCCTTCTTAGAAAGAGGTGGGAGGGATATTGATAATATTTTTATAATAAATTTAAATCTTATTAAATTTTTATAATAATTTATTTTTATAACTTAATAACTAAGCAGTTTGTTTAGAGAAGGCACCAATTCTTCAAACATATCATTTTAAAGACAACTAAATAATTATCATTCCAATCCCAAATATTCCCTTGAAGCAAATTTTAACTCTCTTGCCTTAAAAATTAAAAGCTATAACATGACAAGGGGTTTAGTAGGAGAGAGAGACTTTATTTATTTTTTATTTTTTTTAAATGGTTTTATTTATTACTGAGAGAGAGAGAGAAACAGCATGAGTAGGGGAGGGTCAGACAGAAAGGGAGACACAGAATCCAAAGCAGGCTCCAGGCTCTGAGCTGCCAACACAGAGCCTGACGCGGGGCTCGAACACACAAACCATGTGATCATGACCTGAGCCAAACTCGGACGCTTAACTGATTGAGCCACCAGGTGCCCCCGGAGAGAGAGACTTTAAATTGATTATACTAACCTGAGAATACGTTCTATAAATGTGAACTAAGTTTTCTTGATGGAAATAAAATACTAGAAGGGAAATTCTATAACAACCCAAAACTAAAAGTAATAAGCCATATCAGCAAAATCTAAGATTTGTTTGGTGAAGGTAAGGAAAAGATGTTGAAAAAGTTAAACTGTTCTAAGATTTCATCTTACTGGGGGCAAGTGGGATGGAGAGGTGAAGCAGAGTGGAATTAACATCTTGGTGAGGGAAACTGGTTTTGCATGGTAGTCATTTTGGAACTTTGGTTATATGACATTGCCTTATGTAATTTTTAAAATTATTTATAATGTTTATTTTTTGAGAGAGAGATAGAGCATGACCATTGGAGGGGTAGAGAGTGGGGGAGACACAGTATCCAAAGCAGGCTCCAGGCTCCGAGGCATCAGCACAGAACCTGATGTGGGGCTATGAACTGTGAGATCCTAACCTGAGTCGAAGTCAGACACTTAATGGACTGATCCACCCAGGTTCACCATTTATTTATTTTTTAATATAGCTCACATAGGACCTTAATGGACTGCCCATCTATTTCTGTACTGGATATTATGCGTTGATCAGTGCCTGCCAAACATCCCTAAGGATTAAACTATTTTGGTTTTGTCCTTAACCATGATACCTATTTCATTAGTAGCATTCTTATTTCTTCTGGTAATTAAATATTGCTACTGGCCTCTGTTGCCCCAAGATTTCAATATCTACATTATAATGAGAAAACTAGGTTCAGATGCTGGCCTTTCTACTTGTATCCCAAGCCCTCAGAAGACCATTGTTTAGCACCTTTCAAAATTGAAGGTGCTCTTCTCATGAACGTATGTCCCAAGTCCTAGTGAAGGAACTGCCCCACAGGTATTCTCAAGCTCATGGATAAGGGATGATTAAAGAGATTATACAAAAATAATCCATTTCAATATTTCTAAAAGTTTAAAATCCTTCTTTAGATTATAACACAAAATTCTGAGTATCTCAACTTTGTTTAATTTAGAACACCTTTGATGATATATGCCAGTTATTTTTTTTAATATTTTTTATTTATTTATAGGAGAGAGAGAGAGAGAGACAGCGTGAGCAGGGGAGGGTCAGAGAGAGAGGGGGATACAGAATTTGAAACAGGCTCCAGGCTCTGAGCCGGCAGTCAGCACAGAGCCCGACGCGGGGCTCGAACCCACGAACCGCGAGATCATGACCTGAGCGAAAGTCGGACACTTAACCGACTAAGCCACCCGGGCGCCCCGATATATGCCAGTTATGAAGGTCAGCAGGAATTAGAACCATTCATAGCTATTCAAGATCATTCATTGAATTCAATGACTTAAGTGAAACCATAGAGGAAAATTTAAAACAATCTACAGTTGTTTTCTCTCTCTGCTCTAATTGCATTCATTCCTGTGTATATTTCCAAAATCAAGGCATATATTAAATAAGGAAACCCTTACAATTCTATTTGATATATAAGTCTTGTTCTGGGTTCGATTGTGTAATTGGCTCCCAGGATCTAAAGGAAATGAGTACTAGGGAAGATGGTGTATGAGAATTTATTTTTCCTTGGAAGACAATCACCTTAGTGAAAGTCATTATAAGGATTTAAAGAAACAATGCAGCTTTGAGAGATAGGAGATGATAGGAGGCCCCAAAGAGTAGGAAGTCCTTTAAGTCACCTACATTTTCTCATTTTCCACATTGCAATCTTATGATTCACTTTTCCTACCAAAAAAATCCTTAATTTTCACATAAAAACCTCATGACTTTCTGAATTCAAGGGCTGCAAATCAGCAGTCCAAAGGCTCCTGCCATGAATGTGATTTTTAGCTGTAATATCTCTAAGTTAAATTATATACACATATTATTTTAAGGAAGTCTGAGTTCACTGTAACTATAGATCTGTATCTGAACTTAATATGTCCTTTAAATGCCTCAGCACTATTTGAAGCATCTGATCAGCCCAGTGGTCCTTATATATCTCTTGTGTCCTTCACAGTGGTCTCTGTTAGCGGCCATTAAACCTTGGTTTCAATTAACACAGTGAAAATTTCCTGCATAGCCATTGTAGTCAAGGACTACTAATTTCCCATATCCCAGTATTGTCTCAATCAGTTTGGACTGCATAACAAAATACCTCAGACTGAGTATCTTATGAACAACAGAAATTCATTTCCCACAATTCTAGAAGCTGGAAGTCTGAGATCAGAGTGCCAGCATGTTCTGGTAAAGTCTACTTCTGGGCCCTTGTTGTAACTTCACAGGGCAGAAGAGTCTCTTAGGTATCTCTCCAGGGCCTCCTTATAAAGGCAGTAATCCTATTCAGGAAGGCTCCACCCTCATGGCCTAATCACCCCAAATATCATCACATTGGGCATTAAGATTTTAACATATACATCATGGGAGGACACACCCACTCATTCATAATATAAACTGTATCCTTATTGCCTTCAGTCCAAACCAGCTGAGAAAATCAATCCCAAATTCCCATTTCTTGCAGGGTTCTTTGCACCCAAATATCATTATGGCACAGAATTGTGAGATATAAGCCATGAAACCCCTTTTGGCTGGTTTGAACAAGAAATAAAATTATTTAAGAATACCAAGTAGTTAGTACATCTCTAGAAAAGACAGGAAGCCAGAGTACAAAGATACATAATGAGGTAATATGTCAACTACTGAGAGGCCTTTCAAACTAAAAACTACACTGTCACTGACTCTAAGCATCTATGAAGTTATAGGATTGTATTGTGGATCTCTTTTGCCACAGTTGAAAAAAACTGAGCCCCATCAGTCTTTAAAGATCAGTCTTCCTATAAGAAGCCATTACTTATTTTTCTTGTTGCTGTTGTTGTTCATTACAACTTTATTTACAATATCAAGATGTGGAAACAACCTAAGTGTCAATCGATAGATGGATGGATAAAGAAGATGTGATACATACTTACAGTTGGCCCTTGAATTAACATGAGGGTTAGGGGCACTGACTCCCTCCAAGTTATACACAAACTTGTGTATAACTTTTGAGTTCCCCCCAATTTTACTAATAGCCTACCATTGACCAGAAGCATTACCGATAATATAAATAGTTGATTAACACATATTTTGTATGTTATATGTATTGTATACTATATTCTTACAACAATATAAGCTAGAGCTTTATTGTAAGTCATTACTCATATTAACTGCTTCCAAACCTCACTTTGAACATACTTCTGGTTAGTAGACTCCAAGTTACCTGGGTGGTTTCTAGATGCAAGAGAAGGTGAGGAGAAAACTCCTCAAATATTTTTAACTCTATTTACAGAAAGATACAGTAAGTATTATTATAATTGGTAAAATCACTAATATCATATAAGTTAAATATAAAGAACTGGGCAGAGATAAACCTTTTTGTCATATTTTAATAGAATTTTAATGGAGCCACAATAAAAGTATTAGAATTTTATTTGATGTAAGTCAGATTCCAGTTTGATTTCAAACAGAATCGAATTTAATGAGGTAAGTAAACGAACGACTTAGTATAAACATTGGGAAAGAAGACATGAAATGTTTTGTTTTGGATTTTAACTGTGAATATCATGATCATATACCTAGAAAAACAAACAGCACCAGTAGAAATTGCCACAATTAATAATAGAATGTTTTGAAGTAGACATGGATACAAGATAATTTTTTAAAATGTTGTTTGTAGAAATGTGGATGGAAAAGTCATTTTGATGAGATATCTGATGGAAATGAAAACTTGTTATTAGAAAATAGAGATCTTTGTCATAAAGTATCTACAAACTTGTCTGAATTGTTTACCTGTTCTTGAGTTTTGTGGGAGGTAGAAATTGCTAGTAATAAAATTGGATATGTAACTGAGGAGGGTTTTAAGCAAACTGTTGAAGGAGTAGCTTGGTTTCTCTTGACTGCTTAAAGTGAAACATGAGAAGAAAGAAATGAATTGAAGAAATTAAGTAAAGAAGGAAGAAGAACTTAAAGGTTTGGGAAATTCTCAATCTCTCCACATTGCAGAAAAGAACCAGAAACTGTTTTTAGAAGAGATTCTAAGAATGTGGCTAAATAATCATTTGATAAGGAGACTCATGTGTGTAAATCATGGACCTAATGAGCCACACCAGCAGAAACACTGCTGGTTTTAACTGAAGGAGATGGACACTAAACAAAATGAAAGGAGGAGCCTGTCAGATGTAGTAGATCCTCCAGGATGAGACCACAGAACCATTTGGCTGAGAAGGTGCACTGTTCTTCAAGACAGAGGAAGAATGCTCTGGAAATGTAATTCAGAGATCATCAGAACTGTCTCCTTGGTTTCCAATGGGACACATCACCTTATTTCAATAAACCAAGAAGCAGAAGCCTGCAATCCTTAAGGGTGGAGTTGCCCAGGAATCTTCAGGGTGTGAAGAGGCTAAGAGGGAAGCATAACGCCCTCCATTCCTCACCCTCCTTCATCATTTTCCTATCCCTCCCCTCCATGAAGCCTGTGTGGCAAAACCACAAGGGCATGGCCACTGCCCAGCAAAGTTGGGACCACCATTTGACTAAGTCAGGAAGGCAAAGCACTAAACCAAAGAGGATTGTTCTCAAGCCTCAAGAACTAAAGATATTTACCTTACTTGTTTTTGGACTTGCTTCAGACCCAATCACCTTTTTCTTTCTTTCTTTCTTTCTTTTTTTTTTTTTTAATTTCTCTCTTCTGGAGTGGGAATGTCTATCCTATGCCTGTCCCGTCTTTGTACTTTGGAAGTACATACCTTTTCTGGTTTTACGGGTTCACAGCTAGAGAGGAGGTTTGCCTCAGGATGAGTCATACCTTCAGTCTCACTTGTATCTAATTTAAATGTTAAGATGAGACTTTGGAATTTAGACTTTAGAGTTGCAGCTGGAATGAGTTAAGACTTTAGGGGCCATTGGAATGGTATGAGTGTATTTTGCATTTGAGAAGAGCACGAATTTGGGGGGACCAGGAACAGAATGCTATAGACTGCCATGTGGAGACAGTGAGAAGATGGGTATGTGCAAACCAGGAAAACGGCTCTCACCAGTACCAGAATCTGCTGGCATCTTGATCTTGTACTTCTCAGCTTCTGGAACTGGGAAAAATAAATGCCTTTGTCTAAAATTCCCAATATATAGCATTTTGTTAGAGCAGCCAGAATAGAATAATATAGTAAGAAACTGAAAAGTTATAAAACAAATTTTGGACTGAATCAATTCTAAAATTTTTATAAATTGTATGTCAGAATATACCAAAGAAAGGCAATAGCTGCTTAACTGATTTGGAGAAACTACTTCAAGGCACAGAAAAATATTGGTATTACTCAAAACTTTTTTGATATGATAAGAGGGAGATAAATCAAACAACCTAATACAGTAACAGGGAAAACATGAACAAGTCATTTTCAGCAAAACAAGTTCAGGTTGTCAAAAACAGAAGAGAGAAAAGAACAGAGAAAAGACACAATAAAGGGAGATTGGGGCAGCAGGGAGAGGAAAAAAAATGTTCAAATACATTATTTATAATGAGAATGCAAATTAAAGTAACAATCCAATGACACAGTACATACCAGACTCAAATGTTTATAAAAAACGATTATCATTCCCTGAGAGTGGATATGTTGAGAAAACAGTACTATATTTGATTCTTGAAAGAAGTATGAATGAGTGTAGCCTTTATGGAAAGCAATTTAGAAACATTTAACAGAGTTACAAATACACCTACCCTTTGACCCAGCAATCCCATTCATGCAAATCTAGTCCACAGATTTTTATGAAGTTGTTTCACAACAGTGAGGTCCTTATCATTAGTGTATATTCCTATGGGCGTGGATCACACCACAAGAATTGCCAAATACTTTGGTATCATTCAGAATATAAACACCAAAGCCTAAAGGTATATGTACAAAGATGTTTATTGCAGCATGATTGATAGTAGCAGGAAAATAAAAAGGGAAGTTACGTGAACTCCCATCCACAGTAGAATGGTTAATGAGCCAGGTTATACATAAAATGTAGTGTACTACTTTGACATTAAAAGGAGTTATAGATATAGACGTAGGGAAATTTATGTATGGAATTTTTTTGCCTGAGAAAAGCGAGATCTTGAAGTGTATGGATGTATAATGACTTTCAAAGGAAGCAGTCCCTGAATAAAACATTAGATATATGTGTAGATATGTTTAGTTATATGTGTGCATGTGAATATGTCCATGTGTGAGAGAGAAGGAGACAGAGAGAAAGAGGGGGGAGAAAGTATTATATGACCGCAGAGAAATAATTCAGATGAATCTATGAAGTGAAAGCAACATGAATTATGGGAGAACCAATCTGAAGGAGAAAATATATCAAAAGATTGAACTATAAGAGTCAGTATGATAATAATCACATATATACATTTATGAAACATTATAAATATGTATTTGTGTTCTTTTGTGTGTGAGGGTATTTTTTTTAAAGGAGCTATCTTTCATAGAGGACAGCTAAGGTTTTCAGGTTACTAAGAAATAAATAGGTAATGAACTAGGGATAGCATATGAAAACTATTTTCAGCAAAAAGTTTGATAAAAGCAACAGATTCGGAGTGGTGAGTTGAGAGGGTATGAAGTTCAAAAATTAAGTTCAAAACATGTCATTTATGCAATAGGAGTGATTTGAGGTTACATTTTTATTTAGAAAGAAATAAAATGATCTGATAGAAAAGATAAAGGTAATACTACAAAATGTAGAAGAAACAAGATTTATACACACACACACACACACACACACACACACACAGAGGAGAAAATGGCTTTTGGAACACTTTTAGTAAGTAAAAAGGTAGAGATTCCTTTCTACTAGAGATGAAAGTAATAGAAGAGAAAAGGAGTGAAAATGAGACATATATTTGGGCGAATAGAAAACAGTAGGTTAGGGGCAGTTGCATGACTTTCTGCTGTTTCCTTCAAAGCAAAGGGTGAATGGGAGTGATTTGTTGTTGTTGTTGTTTTCATTGTCCTGGGAAAGGTACTCGTGAAAAAGGCACATTAGAGATATTGATTAGCAACTACTATTCTTTAACGTTGATCTCAGCCTTTGACTCTCTGCTTGACTGAGCCTGTGTGGGATCGGCGACAGAGGGCGATATTAGGATAAGACTCCACCCATCTGTCCTAGCATTATGATGCCAGTGACGAAGACAAAGTCGGCCATTGTTCAAACTGACTGTAATATCTGAATATCCATTCCAAATATGGATTTTGGTTACAGTAAAAAAGTAAACCTCTCAGTCTACATTATATATTGAAATTCTGTCATTCAGTTGAAGTCTAGACATGTATTTATTATTAAAACCGTAACATGTTGTAATAATTAATTGTGACTTCAATCACAGATGATTCTATGGACCAAAACTGTTAGTAGAGAACCTAAAAGAAATTCAAAATATAAAAATAGGCTGATAATTTATACAGATATTGGGAATGAACACATTAGCTCAATAACTTTGGGAAGGACATGTGATTCTTCTCAAAGCTAGAATATTAATTGGATCATATGATTTTGTCAATGTGAGAATTGCTATGTGAGTATTACTACCATTAAAGAAAATTGCCTTTCCTTAAATCAGAAACTATGAAAGAGAAAGGACATTTTACTGCTTTATGACAATATTACCATGAGCTGTATTCTGTCTGGGTTGAACGAACCAAAAACATAATGTGTTTCACAACTGACCTCCTGTGAAAGAATGCATCTATTTAGCATTGCAAATATTCAGTATAGGAAAGACAGAGGCAATCCAATAGTTAATTGATCTAAAAATTGATTGTATCTCTATTTTATTAAAATATTTAAAAATGATCAACTACTACAATGTTAATAACAGAATATTAATAATTGTTATCTTTTGTGTAACACCAAATTTATTCTCTGAGTTAATTATATGCCAGATGATATTGTCTTCTGCTTGGGTTTCACATGAAGATTAATTTTGACACTCATCTATTTATCAGCCAACGAAAATGTACACTTCTAGGTACATATATTTATTTCATATCAGCAATTAAATTAGTGAACTAGCAGTGGGTAGAAAGTTTACTCTCTCTTTCTTGATACTCCTTCCATTTCTGGGAGGAAGGATTAAGATTAAGAAATTAAGGGAAAGGAGTGAAAAAGTAATATAAATATGGATGGGATTTTGCATAAGAGCTATCCCAGAGAAGGCAGAATATGTCAACAAATATTGATGAAAGGATGTTTGCTAACCAAAGACAAATAAAACACATCTAGCCGTGCCTAACTGGGAGTTTTAGGGATGTGTTCACTATGAACCCGTAATCAGCAATAACCAAAAATCATTATTTTGTGTCTTTATGAGGGTATCTGCTTATTTGTTTTTGTAAGGTTACATAGGCATATAGAAAAGAAAGGTGTAAAATATCACTATGGATTTTTAATGTGGTAATCCTGGAAGATGATAGGTAACACAGAGGGGAGTAGATGATAAAGCAGGAGAAAATACAAGAAAATAATTAATGAGAAAAAAAAAAAAGAAAATGCTGCTTGCATACAAAACACCTGAGAAAACATAAATCTACATTTATGGCAATGTTTGGAAAATAAATGCAGTTGTCATAAAGATTTTCACTATGGAAATTGTATGACTTTCTATGTTTTCTGTATTCATCAAATCCCGTCCACTTATATTTTGTTTATTCTCATCACTATTTTGGATGCCCAGTGTGAGTGTGTGTTGCATCAGTTTACTACAAAATATAGTATCTGTCACAGTTTGACTCCTCTGATTGTTTTTTATCCCAACATCGAAAAAAGATAATTGTGATCATCATGATTCCTTTAAATAAGAACATATCTCTGTATATTAAATTTTATAAGTAACATAGTTATCTTTGTATAACTTCTACTGCTTTTTAATTACATATTTCTATGTGTCCTACTGTGGTGTTTATAATTTAAAATGAATATGCTCTTATTCTACTGTACCAGTGAATAGGTCTTAACTCAACATCTCCATTTTCCATTTCATATTCTTAAGATTTTTCAGCTTCATTCGAAGTTTGAAATGCCGTGTTGCCTTCATTATTCTAGTGGGATATCTGATAATCCCATACATGGTGGGCTGTGGTAAAAAGCAGGCAATTGTTTGGACAGCAGTTTCTCAAAATTATTTCTTAGCCAACTAGCAAGAAGATTTCAAATAATTGCCCTGAGTATAAATAAATGAATAAATATATTAATTATGATGAAACTATTTTACTGTATTTCGCAATATGCTTTCAACTTATTTTGTCCTTTGACCCTTGGTGAAATTAAAGGAATATAGCTTTAATTATTCATTTCTTCAACAAATCAATATGTCATTTCTTATAGAATCAAGGAGAAATATGATAAGGCCTCTGATCTTCAAGAATACCTCTCAAATGAGGAAATAATATAATAATAACAACAACAATAGTTGTAAACACTGTTAACAGTCTATAGAAGGTACTATGATAAGCTTACAAGAGACCTAAGACTCTAGGAAGGATTATGAAATAAGATAACATTTGGAAAAATATGACTGATATATGCTAAGTGAGTAAGGGAGAAAGAAATGTGTTTCGACCAGGTAGAACAGGATGTACAACAGTACCTGTAAAAAAATGTGAGGCATTCTAATACAGACAGAGAATTTGCAGGATCAGAATTGGATTGGTACTGAAAACGGAGGAAATGAGGCTGCAAACAGGTAGTAGTGAGACTCCTATGCTCACGAAAAGGAGTTAGAACTCCAGAACGCTTTATAGACTGAATCCTTCTTCAAAACTCTGAACTTATTTTAAAACAATCATCTAATGAATAGATAAAATATTTAAATTACAAGTATCAGGCAAAACTGATTCATGTGGCCATAATACTTTTTCAGCAGATAAATTATATAGATTTCAAGTGTTATTTTGCTCCCAGTTTGGTTGAAATCCCCCACTGAGTAGCTTGCTTGAATCTCAGATTAACTAAAGAGTAATTCATCTGGACCAGAACTTCAGACTAGCACCTCTCTATCCTTTTAATGGGAAACTCTATTTTTCTTTTTCATATTGGAGACTATTAGTTTACTTTGATCTCATAACACTTACTTGGTAAAACAAAGGTTGCTATTCTGCATATTTTAATCAAAGAGCCATAGTCAAATAAATTACTTCTTGTCTCATGAAAGCTAGTAAAGTTTCATTGTAGTATGTTCAAAGGATTCAGAGCTATAAGTAAGATAAATCTTCATGAAAAAATAGGTGCCAACATGAAGAAACTGTATAATATATGTCAATTTATTAGTATTAAAAATTTAATACTTTTAGTATAAAATGTACATTAGCTTGAGTTGCATTGACGTTTTGCTTTAATTTTCTCAGATCATTTTGGTTTTATTAGGAACTAACATGCTGCCCAGTAATCTTTGTGAACTAATAAGGATGATAGCTTTTAGCACAGCTTTCAGTATAAAAATAATGTTACCATCCACTCTAATTAAGATGCCCTGTATTGGTTAAGAAGATAGAAATTGCCTTTGTTAAAAAGAAAAATCTCATTCTAAAATTCCCTTCCCCCTCCCATTAGTAGAAAGATACAGGTATGATTAGGTTTTTATGTTCATAATGAAATTAGATATAATGTAGAAAAATAAAATTATGCATTAAAAATAATTGGAAACTAAAGAGAACGTGCAGCTCTTCTCACACACAAAAACATGTTTAGATCAATTGTTTAGAATCTAATTTAATTATCTTATAAAATGAGTCAAGTGGGATACCAAGTTTTAATCTAATGCTGAGCAAGGCCTTTAGAGTTGCTATTATACACTGGTTTTGACTTTTATTTCCCAGAGATGGGAACTGTCTCTGACCCTGACACAATCCCTTGTTATTGGATCATTTTGTGTATAATTCTACTTCTTTCTTTTTCCATTACATTCATCATATTCTCAGCTAATATGATGATATTGAACATATGGGGTCTAGATGAAAGAAATAAATACATGTCATATTTTAGCTGATATTATAAAAGGGAATATGTGAGCCTTTCTCCAGCTATATGGATGTTTACAAGTTAGCAACAGCACACAGTTTCATTGGATTATTACAAAAAATTCTAAATTGGTTGCCTGGGAACTGGTTGGCCATGTCCCAGGTAGCAAATGCGCTGAAAATGAATTTTTGCCATCTCAGATGAAAGGGAAATCTTCAGAAAATTTCCAGTTGATTCCGCTGAAATGATAAAGATACGGTAGCATAATATTCTTAATTAGTTTGAACATCTTGCTTCTTAATATTTTTGGTTAGTGGCACAGTATCTCTTGTGTTTCACGCAATAATGTTCAGCCTGATTTTCAATCCATTTATACACTTTAATCCATGCATTTACCCTATTGCTTCTCTGTCCTAGTTTTTTTTTTTTTTTCCTGAAACTTATATTCCGTATGAGTACTTCCCCTCAACTCCCAAAGCTTAACTAGGCAAAGATTACTTCTTTCCTGCTCTCTTGTCTTCTTTATCTTTGGAATCTTTCTGTTTCTTCCATAGTCACTCTTGACCTCAATTTCGCCTAAATCTCATCTATATTAATAAGCTTACCTCTATCCCATTTCTTTTCTTCCCTTAATATATGATAACATTAGGCTCTCTATAGTCAGACAAAGACCAGGCTTTGTTTTAATATCATTTGTTCAACTGCTTTGGGCTACATATTGAAAGAGAGAAGATTGTAGATCTTGAATTTCAAGGCAAATGAGTGAAATAATGTAAAAGTGAGTCATTACTTTGAGCCTGACTCCTCAAACAGCTGAAGAGGGATTAGAAGAATTAAAATTAATGAGCATTTTCTTGTTTCCCTACAAAGACACCTGAAAAGTCCCCAACTGTTATGTATTACATGCAGAATCTTCAAAGCTAAATTTCTGGCTGCTTAGCGGGAGGCTGAATGTTTAATAGTGAAGTTAAGGATAAGTAAAAGAATTTTTTGTGATGGTTGATATCTGTGAAGTCCTATGGGTCACTATATTCTTTAAACTGAACATCTATATAGCAGTTGGTGAAGTTTTACTCCCTTGGGGGTAACTCAGAAGTGACTGTAAGAAAGTCTCATACATCATTTATACCAGGTCTGAAGCCTCAGGAGGTTCTACTGGTCCATGTTCTTGTCCCAGCGATCAAATCCAGGTGAGTCAGTAACCCTGCTGACTCCCTGACCTGACCCAACCCTCTCAGCCGCTCCCTTGTCACCCAGCGTATGCATGGCTGGAAAAAATTAGAGAGAACACTGACCATGGTGACCCGGCAGGAGTGCTGTGGGGACAAAGGCCATACTAAAATAACAAAGCAACTGCAAGATATGAATAAATTAGAAAGGGTTCAGAGGGCAGACACAAAAATGATGAAGCACTTTAAAAACAGACTTATATAGAAGGACTAAAGGGATTTAAATTATTTAGCCTTGAGGAGTGAAGGCTGAGGATAAATAGAATAATAATCTTCAAATAGTGTGAGTCAAGTGTTCTTTGTATAGCTCCACTGCAATTAAGAGTATATAATTTAACGTCTGAGATAAATTAGAGAATCTGGAAAAATCTCCTCCCTCGGAAAGAAGCACCTGACTACTACGGACACTTTAAATGTGATCTTTTGTAGTATCTGGAAAGTTGAATAAAAATATCATCTCCACTGGTATATCCCAGCAACACACTCCAGAAGTTCAAATGGAAAATGTCTAATTCTTCAAAGCTTATGTATATGGTTACACTGGGAAGCACAGAGGTCCAAAACACTGGCCCTATCACAAGTTAGTACAAAATGCCAGGGTGGGTGAATTTGCTAATCCTACAGTTAATTATGCAGTTAGAAAAATGGACCAAGCCTGGAAGCATTAACTAGATGACTATTTTTAATGAGTTATTAAAGATGTATTAAAATATTTTGAAAATATAAAATGAATTAGAAAAAGGTTAACATGATTATATTTTTAGTTATATAAAAATATATTTGAGATCTAAGTTATTTATATGTATAGAACACTAATGAAGCAACATCTGAAGTGCAGGTGAGACCTACAATCTGCTCTCATTTGGGGGAACATATGCTTTTGGGTGGACCAGTGTTATCAAGGCTAATGGCTCCTTGTTATTGCTCTTTGTTCCAGCTTTGCTTTTCACTCCTAACTTGTAGGACAGCTTAAATGGTTGACTTGTTTAAAGTGCTTAATTACTCATGTGGTGGCTATTACCAATACAAACTGTCTACAGGATACACAGACAGCTATTGTGTCCCAGCTGATGTTACAATACTAAATGGGACCTGATTACTGTACATTGCTTTTCAATGCTGTTAATTTGCATGTTTGAATAAGTCTGTTGGGACTCCATTTTACAGCTATTGCTTCGTGTACGATGCTTGGGATCGCTTTGGGAAACAGTACGTGATTGGCTTTTTCTATTCATCAGAATAGAGGGTTTGGAGCTGCTGACACCATGGCCATTATGCACTGCACCTATGGGTTTTGTGGCCCATTACGTATTGGATTGCTGCACTTGCTTTTTCTTTTTCTTTCTCTCCCCTTTTGTGCTTAGTTTCTGCTTATTATTGAATATTTTCCTTAAATGTGGAAGCCACCATTAGTAGATGATTGTTAATTGGGAAGTATAGAAGCATATTAAGAAAAAGAAATTAAAATATTCATCAGGTGGGCTGATACATTTCTAGAACTGATTTCGTAAATGTTAATGGAAATGCACGTATCTTTTCTCAAAACCTAGGTAAGCAAATGGTTTGGGCTGTTTCAATTCAATGACTAGTCAGTCCATTTAGACTCTATAAAAATTTGATAAGTTAGTCACTACAAAGTATATTTTAAACATTGTGTCATTTGCTGATCAGTTAAACAAAAAATTAAAAATTAATTTAACATCCAAACTCATTTCAAGTATAAAAATCAGCATTTATTTAATGTGGCATGATGTACATTAAATGTCCAGCTAAAACCAGCTCCCCATATTTTTTGTGCTAGAGAACTTTCCTGGCTCCCACACATATGTGAAAGATTTACTAATGCTTGTGAGCAAATAGCTCCATACCTTGCACACACTGTTGTCAATCAATGATAATACAATCTTTTAAATTTTTTTCTAATTTTTTTCTCAATTGGACTTTGATTTTTCTGTGAGATTGATAATGGCAAGATGATTTCAACTTTTATGACCCTCTTTGTAGTATTTTGGCTCAAAGAAAGATTGTGTCTAGGCTCATTGGGAAAGAGTTCGATTGGTGTGACAGGTGCCAAAAGAGGGAGTCCATAATACATTATTTCCAGTCTCTGTCCTTGAACTTGTAAAAATACTGTTTTTGATTTTTTTTTTTTGCTTTCCTATTAGTCATTAATGATTTAAGTTAGAGAAAAAAATTATGGGCAAAGGGGATTTGTTGAAGAGAGGAAGAATAAGTTGCCTGAGAAAATACCAATATTTATGCATAAAATATCTGAAAATAATTTAGTTGCTAATAGGGAGTTTGAGAGAATGAGTTGAGTTGAAAGCCCTCTCTAGGACCATTCAAACTGACCCTTTGTGGTTGTCTTATGGGCTCCATAAGGATCGACAACATGGCCTCAAGGAATGCTTTGTACTTTCACTGTAATATGTATTTGGCCAGGTAGCATTAAGAAAAATTAATAATGAACTGTACTATACAATAGCAAAATGAATGAAGCCTAGGTCAGCCGAGTAAGAAAGCAATTATTTGCTTGGAAAATACTTATATTAGGAGAGAAGAAATAATGACAGAAGATAGAACACTTGCTTAATTAGATAGAGCTTTAGGGTAGTAATCACACACACACACACACACACACACACACACACACACACACACCTCATACTGTGACTGATGTTTTCTAGCAATGGTTTCTAATTTTAATCATATATAGATATTTATTAAAATAGAGGTTTCTGGGTACCACCTCCAGAAATAGTTCATTTGGTCTTGGACAGGACGTAAAAATCTATATTTATTCAAAACTGTTGAACTTTGCTAGTCAACCAAGTTTGCATATCTCTAGTCTAGAGAACTAGTTTCAGTGTAGCTGCATGGTAGGGTTGCTGAATTCAGTAATCCCTGCATTTCATAGATAAACCAAATAGAATTAGGAGGAGAAATGGAAAAAGTAATAACAAAAACAGCAGAAATGCAGTTACTGCATTCCTACCACGGCAAAATGTGTGCTGTTTAAGAATACTTCAGATATCAGGAAGTAATCAGACCAAGGCAAGTCAGTCTGGGCTGCAGGGTCAGACACCCAACGAAGAACCCAGAAGCCATAGCACGTATGAGAAGATCTGAAGTAATACCTGTCACTACCAGTGTACACAGATAGTGTCTAGGATGATTGCATTGACTTCTCATTTTCATTCACTAGGTTGGTCAAATAGATTCAAACATTCTGTAAACGTAAGCACCGATTCTGTTGACAGTATATGTATAGCAATATGGAAACTATATATTAGCATATGGACATGTATTTGAAGATGTACTTTAAAAAAAAAAAAAGGCAACTTTTTTGAGAATATCTTCCTAATATTTCAAAATACTGCTTTTAAAATTTGATCAGAGAATAACTTTTTATGTTAAACTTTTATAATCCATTTAAAACTAAGAATAAAGTATTTAGTACTCAAAATTAATGTGTTCTTGGCTCAAAAAAACACAAAAATTAGTAAAAAATTAATGGTAACACTAGCTTTTTAAAAATATTACGTACCAATGTATATGGAAAATAATATTTAAGATATACTATTTTCTCAAAATGTAACATTGTATGTTTTTAAATAATAGATTTTGGTTTTAGAGCAGTTTTAAATTTAAAAAAAAACTTTGAATGGTAAGGACAGAGATTTCCCATATACCTCCTCTCCTATTGCCTACAATTTCCACTATTATTAATGTTTTGTGTTAGTGTTGTTTATTTTTTACAATTGATTAATACCGATTGACTGTTATTAACTGAATTCCATAGTTTCAATGAGCATTTACTCTAGCATTGTATATTCTATAGATTTTGATGCATAATAATACCTTTTCACCATTAGTATTTTGGTGTATTTCATCACTAGAGGGATTTTGAAAAGAACTTAAAAAGAAGTAAAATCAGGTAATACTCTCAGGGATGAATTTTTTTGAATTATTGAAGAAATATTTATCTCACTATGTATACTGAAAAGCCAAACTACCAATCATATTTCTCGAATTCTTATAAAATTATCTTTAGAATATAAATAATGCCACTTTTTTTTCTGATTTCTCATGGTGTTGCATTGAAGCACCTGTCTAAAGACCTGTACTTTTTTGACCAAAGTAAGCCAAGTAATTTATGCTTTTTAAATAAAGGTACATTCTTTTTTAAAAGTTATGGCAGAAAAAAGATCAATGTACTGATAATATTAGAAATCATTGTGAAGCTTAACCTCATCCATTTCCAAATTAATATTGTCAATATATTTTCTTCAAGTTTGTCACAGCAGTATGATAAATAGAATATTTAACTCCCTGGCCTTTGACATACATTAAAAAGAATCATCCAATGGGAGGCCTGGTGTCTCAGTCAGTTACACATTGGGTTCTTGGTTTTGGTTCAAGTCATGATCATAGGTATGAGATTGAGCCCCATATCAGGCTCTGCACTGGCATGGAGCCTGTTTAGGTTTCTCTTTCTCTTTCTCACTCTCCCTCTGTTTCTCCTTTCTCTCTCTTTCTCTTTCAAAAAAAAAAAAAAAACAAAAACAAAGAAAAGAAAAGAAAAGAAAAAGAAAGAAAAGAAAGATCATCCAAGGAAAACTGACATTTTCTTTTCTCTGGGAAAATATTTCTGAGACCAGCAAACTATATCAAGAGTTATTCTAAATATTTATATTGTTTTCACATTATGAGGTAATCTCACACATTCTAATTTAAGGTATAAAATATATATCTTGTTTCTGATTAGGCACATCTCACTGAAATTTCCTTTATTTAGCCAGTATTTCCTTTATTTAGTCCAGTAACTTAACATCTCCTGGGCATTTCATTTTAGTTTTCTGTTGAGACATCTTGAACATATAAGTTATCCCTTAATAATAATTTTATGAAAATTCCTTTCTGAATCCCCTACAGCATTTTTTTTTTAATTTTAGCATTCTTTCTCTTTGTCTTTCACTCTAGTACCATTATTCTAGTCATATGAATCAGAGTAAGATTTGAATCAGAATTTCAGATCTAAAGTGATTCATGGTTCTACAAAGGAAGTAGAATTTAAATGTAAAGTTAGCCTTGCTTGTTATGTGTGGAGTTTCAGAATCTCACCAGAGAATTCTAGGGCTGCATGAAAATGAGTGACAGTGGAAAGGAAGCAGACAGAAGACGTTGCAGTGGGAGTTATGGGACAGAGCCACTGTGAATCTGTCCCTGTCGACGTTTCAGCTTTGTGCAAGTTACATTTTAGTGTAAAACTACAGGCTTATACATATGATCATTATAGTTGTAATTTCCTACACATATTGATGCTGAAAATTCTACTTTGACAAGTACCCCTTACATTCTTTATTGTCTTTGCACTTCTAATTTATTTAACTTAAGAAAGAAAAAAAAAACTACAGTATTGCTTTAGATTTTCAGCACAATATAATCATTTCTCAGATAAACTTCAATGGTTTCTATTTTGCTGCTGCACAAAATTAGCTTTTTCTAATTTAGAGAGACAAATATTTTGGAAGATTCTGAACTATTTGTAGAAATATTAACACACACTCACAAAAGTGCAATCACAGATATTACCAAGACTGTTGATTCTTTGTGTTGTCAGCTGTGTAATGGAATTACCATTGATTGGGTACAATTTCAACAGATTACACAATATTCTTCACTCTAGACAAGTTTTCCAGTAAATAAAGCAGTACAAAAATGTTTAAGATGAATTATTCACTTTTTAGTTTGTCTTTGTATTCACTGTGAAGCAACGTGAATTATAGAGTAGGTGGCATTTGCCAATAACACATTCTGTCAGAGACACTAAGAATAAGACAAATAGATATGTTGAGTAATTGATTTAAATGTTGAAACCAGTTCTTTTAATGACTAAAGAATATGTTGAAAATAACATGGGAACTTTCTGGCCAGAGCTGGGTATATTTAAATTAATATCAACATAATTTAAGATTTAAGTTGTTACTTTTCAATAAAAAGGAGATGACGTCAGAGGGATAGTCTAGTATTAAAATGAGATGTTTGAGATAACATATATTTGCCTCCATGGGAAATTTGCATTGTTTCCCACGTTTCTCCCTCATTTTGGTTGCCTTTTTAACAAATCTCTTCTACCAGTCCCTCCAGGAACAGGGAAGCCCACAAAAAAGCAATCAAAGAATATGCAAGATATAGTTCACATTAGTGCAACTCTTTGCTGTAAACAATTCAAAAGGAAATGTAATCTAGTGCCACTGAGGGTAGGCTGGGGTAGGCTGATGGATAGTGTCCAGTGAGCCATTATTTAACCTTTCTGCAGAAAAAAAGTTTATCAAATAGGAACATCAGAATTACTGGCTAACACTGGTAATTTAAAGCAATAAAGTTGGAAATGAATGTGTTAGAAAGATGAGTGTAAGTCAGATATATTGATAATGCAGATGAATAGATGGCAATACATGTAAAATGGCTGGTTACCTTAAATGCTTTTTATATGATAAAAATAGTCCTGTCCTTGATACCATCTTGACCTTTTCCTGGATTAGAATTTCTTGTTTGCAATAGCATTCATTTTATCATCTTGCATTCCTGAAGTAAGTAAAGAGGGCAAAAAAATAGAACCCAGATGTGTATTTGCAGATGTAACACTTGTGAGAATCTGTGATTCGTTTTACAAAACAATCTAAATTTCTCTTCAGTGATTGGCATTTGTGTGTATATGTTCTCTTTTCAAGTTCCTTGCCCTCAGGGACTGCCCACAGTCTCAGAAGCACCTAACACCTAGCAGGTGGTCAGAAGCATCCTGACAAAAATACTGACTCACATCTTTCCTTCTAAAAATATTTTGTGATTAATAAACTATACTTACTTTTATAATAATTTTGAAGTGCATGTAATAGACATCTGATCTACATTCTGCCTCAAATATATGTAATATTTATATGTATCTCTCTCGCCCACATCCACTTACAAACATTACATATTGGTTTTATGTACAAGGATATTAAGTTGTTGAGATTAAGAAATGCCACTAGAAATATGACTTATATAAGATGCAAAATTAAGAAAAATAAGCTTTAGAGGTTTATATAAATAAAATATTTTGTACTACAATGCACATCCTAAAAATGTCTTTATATTAGATGTGTAGAAAGGGTGTTTCAAGTAAGAAAAGATCAAATTAAAGGATGTCCAACATTATTTTGAGCAATTGTTTGAAAAGTTAATAGTGCAGTCAACGTGTTGTTTGGTTTAGTTGATAAAAGCAGTAGATTGACACTTTTTGTTTGTTTGTTCAATTGATTGAATCAACTCATTGTTTACATCATATTGATGAAAGAATGAGTCACATTGATGCCATTCATCATATTCAGCCATGAAACAATGAATTCTCTATTCACAGTGACTCTGGGAATGGAGTGATCATCAACTCACTAGATCAATTTCACATCAAATGAATATGACAAGACTTCTGAATGTATTAGATGGCTTATGCCATCCCCAATTATTCCAGCTTTATAGATAATGTTAGAAAGAAAAATCATGGTAGGAAACAATGATGGGGGCTAATTCTCATGTTTAAATACTAAATACAATTATAATATTTTATTTCACACATATAATTAATTACATAAACTAGAAATGGTGACAGTTGTAATATTGATTTTTTTTTACATGTACACAGAAGTGAAGTGGATGTAATCAGGTTTATTTAGGCAGGAAATCGTATATGATGCTGAACTTAATGACTATGTGAATTTGGATAACTATTTTCACTTCTTTAGCCTCAGTTTCTCTGTGTAAGGAAAAATGTAATAGAGCAAGGATCTTGCCTCCTATGGCTATTTTGGTGAGTCAATGAATTAAAATATATGAAATCACTTTATTAATTGTAAAACAGAGTATAAATGTGATGATTAGGATTATATCTGGTTAAATTGATACAGATATAGCTCTACAGTCTTAATGATAACAATGAGTACTTAATATTCTTAGAGATGTGTGAAAGCTGCAGAAAACTACTGAGATGGATAAAATGAGAAAAGCTTGGCAACCTGTGTTAAAAGATTCTTGTGTATTTGAAGCAATGTTGGAACAACTGCCCAACAATAAAGTGCCAGTCTATTCAGTAAGTTAGCCCAACAGAGGATTCAGATAACTATGAAATTAGTCAGATTTTAGGGAAATGAAGAATTCAGACTGATTGGAAGCCTGACTGTCCATAAACATGACTTCTTTATGGTTGTTACATGTTTAGCAATGAAGAAATGAAAAGTTTCATTTGTAAAAAAAAAAAAATGCATATATATATATATTTATTTATAATACACACATATTTATGTGAGTCTCCTTTGTTTTTAATGTTCATTTATTTGAGAGACACAGAGAGAGAGAAAGAGAGAGAAGGATAGAGAGAGAGAGAGAGAGAGAGTCACCAATGGGATGAGGCAAAGAGGAGAACAGAGGATACTAAGCAGGCTCTGTGCCGGCAGTAGCGAGCCAGATGTGCGGCTTAGACTCATGAACCAAACTGTGAGATCATGACCTGAGCTGAAGTCAGATGTTCAGTTGACTAAGTCACCCAGCCGCCCCTGTGCAATCTTCTTTTAATGTGGAATATATTTGAATTTATCAATAGAAATGTGTACTTATTCTTATTTCTATTTCTTCTCATCTTTATATTTTTTAAAACTTCTTTTTTTACTTTTCAATAGCTATACATTCAGATAAATACCAGTTGTATTTCACCTCCTTCTAAATGAAAAGCATATTTTTGATATCAGAGCGTAGTGTCCTTTTATTTTTATCATTTATTAATCATCTTCATTGGAAAATAGAACCATGTCTTTAGATATTATATTTTATATGTGGTGCATCTATCCATTGATATCTGTGAACACTGAATATCACTTAAAATCTTTATACAAATCAGATGAACGAGATAAAAGAAAAGAATATTGAAAAAAATGGAGGAAACTGAGGGATGATATAGTTGTCAAGGTCATGTCCTTTGAAAGCCATAGTTATTTCACTCATTGAATTTAAACATATAGCGGGAGATACACACATAATTTCATTTTCAGCAAATAAGGACATTCTTCATTTGAGTCAAAAGCTTTAAGATTATTTATTTTGAGGGGAGAGACAGAGTGAGAGAGAGCTTGCTCAGGAGGGACAGAGAGGGAAAGAAAGAGAATCTCAAGGAGGCTCCACACTGTCAGTGTCAGGGTGGAGCTGTATACCCACAAACTGTGAGGTCATGACCTGACTCAAAATCAAGAGTTGGTTGCTAAATAGACTGAGCCATCCAGGCACCTGAGTCAAGAGATTCTAAATATATAATAATAACATCATATGATCAGTTAGCTGAACTATGAAAATCATATGTATCTTGGGGATGATAAGGAAAAGTGGGTTCTCTCACAGATTAAAGATAGGAATTCAAATTTCAGGAAGTAAATATTTCAGTAGGGCCGTTTGGCACTGTGTACCAGAAATCTTTAAAAATATTTTCCTTTGATTCAGCTGTGTACTTTTAGGAACTTATCCTAAAGAAATTTTCAAGAAAACATACAAAGAAAAAAAAAAGTACAAAGTGTATATAGATAGGTAGATAGATACCCAGAGAGACAGGTGTTATTTGAAGCTTTATATCTGGGCAAAAATATTGGAAACAACACAAATATCTAGTAATAGGGACCAGTTCAATAAATTATATCCATAAATGGAACGAAACCATACAGCAGTTAATACTTGTGTTTGTGTGTATGTGGTGGGTATGTGAGGTAGAGAGAGAGTAAGAGAGGGGCAAATATTCATGGTATTTTTCAAGTGAAGAAAGCAGATTACAAGTATGTATTATAATTAATTTTTATTTTATAAATCATCATTCATAATGATCTAAGCTTCCTGGTTACAGTTAGCTTTTTAAAAGATGGTTCTTGCTAATTTATTACATTAAAAATATTTATTAACTATTGAAAATTTAATGTTTAAACATCAGCCATAATTCTGTCATTGTGAGATGTATGAAAATATATAGGTAATATCCAATTTATTCACATTTTTGCTGCTGAGACGTTATATTAAAAGTGAATCTGTTTTCAAATACCAACATAATTCGATGTGAATATCAGACTTTAAATACAAACAGAAATGCAAATGTCAGGATCCCTGCACTTTAAAAGCAGGTGGTGTTTATTACCTCGTGCTTTTTAAACGTCTTTCTATCTTTACCAGCAACAAGGTGGGTGGAACTGCAAGCTGCTATATACTTAACACTACTCTTTAACTTTAAAGAGCTTATAATACGTTTTTTTTTCATGACTAATCCCTAAGGTGATTCACTCTCGACTGCTTAGAAATATTCAGTCTTATTTTGAAGAGAAAAAAAGAAAAGAAAAAACACTGCTAATTTAATCAAGATTATATTGCTGGCAGAGAACCAAAA
This sequence comes from Proteles cristata cristata, assembly GCA_017311185.1. Lineage (NCBI taxonomy): Eukaryota > Metazoa > Chordata > Mammalia > Carnivora > Hyaenidae > Proteles > Proteles cristata. The sequence goes on from JAESUZ010001351.1 coordinate 367,884, forward strand.
GCAGATTTTTGTTTTATTTTCAAAAGAAGACATTGACAGGTTGACAATTTAACAAGTACACAGCTGTACATATAGTGACACCACCTTTAAAGCCATGTTTTCATAGAGCAATTGATTTAACTAGTTTGATTCAAACCACTTAGATTAGGGAAGCAGCTATAGTCTATATGCAAATAAGGACATATTATTTAAATTATTTGTAGGCTTATATTAATAATAATAGCTGTTCAATGCTACGTAATTTACATAATCAGCTATATTTAGACATTTACCTTTCAAGATATTTTCTCGACATTAGCACTATTGACATTTTGGGCTAAATACTTTGCTGTTAGAAGTAAGAGTCTGTCTTGTGCATTGTAAAATATTTATCAGCATTTTTGGCCTCTAGCTTCATCATCCCAGTTATGATAATACAAAACGTCTACTAATATTGCCAAATGTCCCCTTTAGGAGGCAAAATCAACCTTAGGTGAGAATCACTCTCTTAGAATATATCATAAAATTCTCTTTTTCTCTTTCTATAGTGGTATCAAATAAGAAGGAATCAGTGTCTTCTCTATATTTATGAAAGAGATGTTCTCACCATATTATTTGGAAACATAACATGGTACTATTAGACCTGCCTATGTAGCAAAAAAAATCTTTGCCAGGTCACAAAGATAAAGGTTCTATATTGATGCTTCATCTAACCTCTAAATCTCTCCCAAACATTTCTTTGCCTGTCTCCTCTCTGCCTTGATAGTAGTTACCCTTGAGGTAGTCCTTGTTTCTGGATGTGACCTGGATATGTAAAATCCTCCGAACTGATAAGTAACATTAACAGTTAACATGATGAGTAACATCCAATTAACATGACTACTAATAACATATGATTTTACTAACTGTCCACATAAAATTCAAGTGATTCATTAGCTTCTTTGTGAAAAATCTTTCTTTTCTTTTCCATTTTTAGTCTCTTTTGTCTAAATTTTCTCAAAATATCAACTTCACTTCTACCTGCATGTCACATTTTTCATACTTTTGATGTCTTCATGAAATCACCTCCAAGCCAGCTACCGAAAATAAACTGAAATTACATTCGTTGGAAATAAAAAGATATCCAGTAATTTATCCTACTGCACTAAATAGCTACTCTTTATACATTGGTTGTTTTGCGTAGGTAAGATGATTTTCATCACTCATTTGCTTGATAAATATGTTCACTGATGCCAGTAATTGACAACCATGGTCATAAGCACAAACTGCTGAACACTACCTTCTCTGTGCTCAAGAACCTACAATGAGAAAGAGAAAATAAGGAAGAAAAGAGTGCGTATAGTGGTAATAGGTATAAATAACCATAGGATGTTATATGTGAGCACTTGAAAGGCGCAATTCATACAGTACTGAAAATTTCTCGTGTGAATAAACTTTTCCTTTCTCTATAGCATTGTATTCAAATTTGAATCCTCAGACATAAAAACAGCAAATTAATTTATTTCCCAGATTCTGGACTTCATACACATTATAAAAAAGACAACTCACAACTCACTCTTTCTCAGAAAAGTTTTGCTCACAGGTTGAATGCCAACTTTCCTGTTTTTGTTTTTGTTTTTGTTTATTTGTGGTTGTTACTGTGAGTGTGATTGCCAAGAGATATTTTAGCAAATACATTGTCTTCCCAGGAAATATTGCATCTCTATCAGAATAGTCGGTGTTGCATTATCATTAGCCTTTTATGATATCCATTAAGGTTCGTCTATGAAAACTGTTTCCTGGGCAATTTTAATAATAAGTATCTTCCTATTCAGTCAGGTTGCTTGCTTGCCTGGGATTTTTCCAAAACCATGGAGCCTGGTCCAAGAACAGCACCAACTCTACACAAAGTTGTTAGAATTGCAGACAATCAGAATGAGAAAAAGTATTTAGGAAAGACACGTATGGTGATATGAACCTCTCTAGATCAAAGAAATAATCTTTTTCAATTTTTGCTACTGTGTATCATCTAATTTTTTAACTAATGAGGCTAAAAATTACAGTTCTTAAAGTCTGTCTGAAAAATTGAGCATCTGTACTGGGTGTCTCAAATCTGCATCAGCAATCCAGTATGAATTCTCTTGTGTATCTTGGAATACGTTGCAGTACTTTTTGGGGATGAGAGCACAGCTAAAATTTAAATTCCTACATTCATGGTTGTTGTTTTTGGTTTATTGGATTCACATGATCTTGGTTTTTTGTTTGGTTAGTTGTTCTTTGGTACATTGGTGCTGAATATTGCCACAGATGATATAGAGCTTTACTCTGACACCAAGCTAGAAAGAATACCTGATCCCAGAGAGAGAGAACAAATTTGGATTGTCTGGTGCCACATATATGAGTATACGAAAGATCTATAAAAATAAAAATAATATCATGAGATGAACTCTCAGAGGAAAACATCAAAAAGGCCTTGAAACAACCTATGGAATGATGTCGCTTGTTATACATATGCTTGGATAGTGAGAAGATGTGAATTTATTGCAATAAAAATATATTTATAAAATCGTTGTAGAAAGCTTTTTCTTGGAAACTAGACTTCCAGTTTTACTTTGGGGAATTAGGGCCTGAGTCTTAAGAGAAGGTGAATCTAACAGATTTTTCAAATCAGACTGAATTTTGTCTGTCTGAGACTGTCTTACCCTAACACCCCTAGAAAGCCTCCACTTCTGGAAGCCAGAATTCATATTTTATAGGTTTTACTCAGAAAGGAAATTTCCTTATTATAAGTCTGATAACACATTCTACTTGATTTGATGTTCTAACAATACACAGTCACATTTTTACTTTTTTCAAGTCTGCTAGTTTGGTTTTCACGTGGTAACTCATCATTTGATGACGATTAGGAAAGAAGAAACATTCTTATAAGTTTAAGAATAAATTTAAGAGACAATATGCAGAAACTGCCCAAAATATACAAACACATAATACTTTAAAATTAGACTCATTTTTTTTTGAATAAACCAATTCTCCCTCAGATGTTCTTTCAGTTTTTAAAGAGAATTGCAAAATAATCCATAAACAGATCAAGGGTGTCTGAGGAGTCATGGAAAATGGGCAAGATGCCAGAAAGTTGAAGCTGATCAGATATGAAGTTGCATTTCAGAATCAATTGCCATAAATGTGTTTATGACAAAAAGCAATGATTTATTTATTAAGGAAAAAGAGTCCACCCCCCCTTCTTTTATGATCTTGCTGAACCAGAGCTGAGGGAAAATCTAGTGAAAGTATTATTTGTAGATCTGAGCAATATTTCAACAGAGTGCTACAGGATATTCTTTTGAAGGTGAAGATAATGTGATTATGTGGGATAAGCTTGTAAATGATAGTGCATCTTGCACTATGAATTAGTGTCATCTGGGAGGGCTTGTTTATTTCCATGTCATAGTATCATGCTTAGATCTGTCTCAAGAGCTTCATTGATAGCTTGGATGGATATATACAATGTGTTATCATCAAATATGCAAGTAACATGATTTTGTGAAGGAAAGGGAATACATTAGGATGTAAATCAAAAAAGATCTCAATAACCTTGTAAAAATACATGTAAAAGAATAATGAAGTACTTTAGCTGTGTACAAAAGAACGATTTTACCAATTCAGGATCATTGCTGTCGTGGTTTTAAAATTATCAGCACAAACTCTTCTATCATCTTTCATTAAAGTAGGGCTTACGCCCCCTCCTCTTAAGTGTTGCCTGGACTTGATGACTTGTCTCTAATGAATATAATGGACGATTTTAAAAGGATTATAGCTTTTGTCTTCGGTGTTGGTTCTATCTTAGATCACATGCTCTGGAGAAAGCCAGCTGCCATGTGTTGAGGGAGCCCTATGGAAAAGCCCACTTAACAGGGAATTAAAGCCACCAGCCAACATTAGAGGGAAGCTGACACTTGTCAAAAATCGTGGCTTCAGCCCAAAGCTCTATCACAGCCTCCTGAGAGGCCCTGACATAAAATCATTCAGATTAGCCCAACTTTCAGAAACTGTGTGATATAATAAATATTTTGTGATTTTGTAATATCATTTATAATGTATGCTGTTGGTTTTGCCCGCTTAGTTTTGGGGGTAATTCAGTGTGCAGTAATAGTAACTATATAGTACCTATGTTGCTTTGCAGCAGAATGTATGGATTATAAAACAGGGTTGTAGGCACCTTAAAAATAATATATCCTTAGACTAATTTAGTAGACAAAGGATGCATAGAATGACAGTCATACCTCACCCAGTGTTCAGACCTGAGGGCCAAACTGAAAAAGGTAAAGGACTAGCTGGGTAAGTGTAACTAGAGAGTTTGAGAGGCTTAGCCTTGTGAGAAAAAGTCTGACAGGCAGAATAGAACAGTTAATTATGTTAAATATTTGCAAGACCAACTTGCGAAAAAGCAGTGGTTTTTGTTTGTTTTGGTAGTTTGTTGTTGTTGTTGTTTTCTTAACTTCCATAGCTATTTAGAGAGTAGGCTGTATGAGTTAGAGATGCTGGAGCATACGCTGAATGAGTCTGTGTTACAGAGTTAGCTGGATTACATAGGTCACAAAAATCACCGTCAGAACTTAGATTCCATGATATAAGCATGTGTACCCAGGGGTTTCTTAACTCTGGTTGTATATTGGCAATATCTATGGAGGGGAAAAAAATACAAGGGCCCAGGTTGACCATGGACTTATTGAGGTGAGCTATCTGGTGATAGCGCCTGGTTGAGTGTATTTTTTAAAAATTCCCTTTTAACTCTACTTTGTAGTTGGGGTAAAAAAACAATTAATATATTCATTTTGTGGTTTTCTAATTTACAGATGTCATATTTTAGACATCTCATCGTGGAAATAGCAGACTCTCCCTATCAAATGCAGCCATGATATTTGGCCAACAGAAGCTAATTAGGAAGTTGCCTACTTTGAATAAAGTTGTTAGTGTAAGTGTTAAATTAGGTGGCCATCAAATTTGTTAAGAGATGACTATCCAGGGAAAAGAATTATTTTTAACAGTTTATTTGTTAGCCAGTTAGAAAATAAATTCAGGAGTTAGCCCAGGAAAACAATAATAATAAAAATAATAGCAAACTTTTATTGAGCAGTTATCATGTGATCAGAATGTACTAAGGATTGAATATATAATTACTTATCTACTTGTGCAATAATCCTGTGAGTTAGATATTGTTATTAGGTTCATTATTCTACTCATTATACATCACATAATGATATATGTGTATATATAATTATAGTCATCACATCTATATTCTATTCATTCATTTTATTCACGTATTAAATTTATTTATAACTTATAACCTATGTATTTATATATACATATTCAAACTGAAATTTTATAACTGATAACCTATGTGTTTATATATACATATTCAAATAGATATATCTATTTGCAAAGAAATCATATTAGGACATTTGTATGTTGGCATTCAAATAGTAATTGGGTGAGTGGCTCTTTGAATACAGGCATTCCAGGCCTTAGACCTTTCCCTCTTGGCGACTATAATGGAGTTATTCATGAGTGATAGGGCAATATGATTCCTGTAAAAATTCACTGTCTTTTTCTTCATCCCATCTGCCAAAGACAAGTCTGTATTTGTCCAGTAATTTTCTCTACACTTTTATTTCCTCAAGGAGGTCTACTCATTTCTAAGAGAGCAGCTGGGTCAGTTTAAAGAACAAAAAGATGGAAACCATGAGGAGCAAAGACAGAGGGCAAGGAGTCCATGTCTGGAAGTTGAGTGTTCCTGAGTACTTTGGGGTGTAAAGATCTGGAGAAGAAAGAGAAGAGCTGTTACAGAGTGTTCCAGGAAGTTATACATGAGGTCCTCTTTGACAGAAAGAATTCAAGTATACTGTGTTTCCAAGTGATTTTGCATCCCTCTCTCCCTCCTTCTCACAGTAAGCTTTTTGACAATGTCTTGTTCATCTTTCACTCTGCCGAAGACTCAGAGAACATATGCGAGATGAGGTCTTGACTCAGGTTGCCAATGTGTTTAGAACAATATAGTAATCTCTGGATCACTGAATTTGTAAAAGGTTTTAGGACTACTGCCTAGACAAGATGGAGAGAAAAGTAGAGAAAATCATACACATTTAGGTTAGAGAAAACAAGGAATGAAAGATTCTCATTTAGCATATAATTATCATATTAATGCCGTTTTCAGCAGCAGTGAAGTCCCCAATTTCAAAGTGTGAAAATTCAATTTTTAATGGATTGCACTTCAGTATAAAAACTAATTTTTAGTTTTGCCCTTTCTTACATGAAAGGAAAAAAAAAGCCCACAAAAACAAAAACTCTACACCTAATTTTAAAACTTAGGTTTGAAGTCAGTTTTTTCATAGTAGTTCATTACTCATTAACTTGTGAACACAGCATTGTTACTTGATTATTGTACATTTATCCACCACATTTTATTCATAGACTAAATTAGCACATATTTTACAAGTATTTATTAGCTATCCTGAGAATTGAATGAGTCACTTTAAGTTGCAAAGAATAAACCAGAAGCTATTATTGCTATTGTATCGTTAGATGGTAGTGCTATTCCTATTATTATGAATAGTAATGATTCATAGAGCATTACACATACTTCCATCTCAAAATAAGAGATGTATAATCATGTATACATGTATAATCATCAAGATATAGTCAGTGCCTCTTGATAAACAGTTTTAGAAATAGCTGTGTCTAGATGATTCATTTGTGGCTTAGTGACTGGTAGAATTCTTGAAATACAAGCCACATTATTTACAGGGAATTGTGATGGGCTCCCCCAAACTGAATACACAGAATCTGACGGTCAATTCCAATTCTACTTAAGTTGTATAGATACGTATGTAAAGCGATGTTAGGTCATTGTGGCTGACATGAAGCATAAAAAGCAGAGTCTTCAAGGAGTTATTCTCAACTGGAAGTGACATACAATAATAAGAAAACAATTCTAGGCAAAACAAAGAGTAGCAAAAAGAAACATGAAAGAGGAGAAAAGATAGTCTTATGCCGGGGGTTGGGGAGAGTTGGAAAAGTTTGCTAAAATTACCAACAAGTTAAGATATGAATCTATCCAGTTCTAGAGTATCCAGATAAATATTTTAGCAATCACAACCTAAATGCATAATAAATTTTCAATATGTTTGTAAATTCATTGTATTCATTAAAAATACCTTAAAATTAAAACATATGGAAATGGTACAGGCTTGCAAATACATATACTTTTTTTTCTGGAAAGTCTTAGGTTCATGAACCCATGCCTATACGTTTAGCTTTAAAATTTATGGGGAACCTAGGTGGCTCAGTCGGTTAAGCGTCTGACTTTGGCTCCGGTCATGATTTTACCGTTTGTGGGTTCAAGCCCCACATCGAGCTCTGTGCTGACAGCTCAGAGCCTGGAGCCTGCTTCGGATTCTGTGTCTCCCTCTTTCTCTCTGTCCCTCCCCAACTCATGCTCTGTTTCTCTCTATCTCAATAATAAAGAAACATAAAAAATTTAAAAAAAATAAAATTTAGGTCCCTTAGTCTGACAAAGGATATTTATGTTCCACCTGGATCTGAGAAGCAGTGTCTAGAAAATATTTACAAACTGGGGTGCAGGGATTCCTAGGATATTTCATAGTTTTTCAGATATGACACCATTATTAAAAACCAGAGATATTTTGTTTTAATCTAGGATTTTAGACCACTTTAGTTAACAGGCAGTGTCCCTATAGGGCCAGACTCTGTTAAGTTGATGCCAAACATTAATGCTCTACTGCCCTAAGAGTTTCTCAAAATAATCTTCTAGATCAGAAACATATACCTAGATCTGACAAATTGTCCTGAGAAATCAATAGTGCTTGTCCTACCATTCAGCCTTCCACAGCATTTCTGAGGTTCAAACTTACATGTCCATTGTGTCTTTCTTTGTCCAGAACATTCTTTGCTAAGATTTCTAGCAAGGGATGGTTAGGAGTGAGTCATGATTCCAGGCTTATAAAGTGCCTTTGTTTGAGAGACTGCACCGTTAGATTAATTGTAACACGGCTTTTCTAAGATAAAAACAAAACTTTAGCAATACTGTTTTACTTTTAAATACTGATTCACTGGAACTGGTGATAATGGCTTTTTACAAATTGAACTCACCGATATAACATGTGAAAAATTTGTCTCATTATAATATCCCATCCAGTTTTGTTTGTTGTTGCTGCTGTTGTTGAATCTATCAGGAAGGCACAAAGTTTTGGCTCATTGCCATTTTTTAAATTAAGTTTTAATTTTCATTTCAGTATAGTTAACAAACGGTGTGATATTAGTTTAAGGTGTACCCCATTTTTATTTATTTTATTTTCTTCTGAGTAGTCTCTCACCTCTCCTCCAAACTGTATGACCCCTCTCAGGAAATCTCTGAACCCACAGCTTCTTTCTGCCGCAGTATTCTCTTCAGCCAGTTTTAGCCACTATCCTATTTTTTTTAAATACCTTCAGAGAAATAGCTAAAATAGTGTTTAACCAAATATCAGGATCCATGATCTAGGCAATCTGACACATAAAACTGTCATGACTTTGTTTCCAGCTATTTTGATAATTATGTCTATTTGAGTAGCTGTGAGTTGAAGAATAATATTAAGAGATAATGGGAAAACTAAACAAATAAATGCCAAAAAAATTATCTTAAGCATCACCTAAAATCCATTTTTTTTAAATGTATATTCATTTTTGAGAGACAGAGCACAGGTTGGGGAGAAGCAGAGAGAGGAGGACCTAGAATCTGAAGGAGGCTCCAGGCTCCAAACAGTCAGCACAGAGCCCAACGTGGGTCTTGAACTCATGAACCATGAGACCATGACCTGAGCTGAAGTCAGATACCCAACTGACTGAGCCACCCAGGCACTCCTCTAAAATCCATCACAATGCAGAATTTTTTTTTTTAGTGTTAAAATAAAGTGGGAATATTGTATAGAGAGGTTAGAGAGCATGTTTCTTTCTTTTTTTTTTTTTTTGATTAGTTTTGAGAGACAAAGTGAGACAGCATGAATGGGGAGGGGCCCAGAGAAGGAGATACAGAATCTGAAGCAGGCTCCAGGCTTCAAGCAAGTATTCAGCACAGAGCCTGATACAGGGCTCAAACCCACAAACTGACTTCAGCACGTGACCTGAGCTGAAGTCGTAACTTAACTGACTGAGCCACCAGATGCCCCTAAAGAACATGTTTCAAACCACAAGCATGAGATAAACATGGTATAAAAGGTGAAAAAGAGAAAAACACTAACACTCCAGTTGACATTTTTCTCAGCTTTAAAAAGAAGTGGGTAAATTGAGACAGTCTCAAATTCTTCCCTTTACTCTCAAGTATTTGTTCAAATATAATTTTAGTCTTTCCTGCCCTAACTTCTTATTTAAAATGTGAACTCATCCTTCCTCCTCCATAGCAGTCCTGAATCTCTCCTCCTTGCCATGCTTTTTCCTTTCTCCCCAGCACTTATAATCTCTTGACATACTGTGTAATTTATTATCTGCCTATTGTTTACTGTCTGTCATTGCCCCACTATGAAAGAAATTCAGAGTACAGGTCTCATTGCACATTTTCTTCTCTGATCTATCCCTTGAGTCTAGGACAGTGTCTGGTACATCAAAGATGTCAAGGTAAAGAAATATTCATTGAATAAATGACTGTATACATTCCCCACACATCAGCCAGCCAATTGTATCATGTCAGTTTTTACATTCCCAGTTGCAAGAATGGAAATCCATTTCACTTCATGACTTACAAAGTCATACATGAGTCACTTTCACCTTCCCCAAGCATTTCACCTCACACTGCTCATTCCTCCCCAACTAGGATGACTTTCTTTCTGGTTTCGACATATGCCAAATTTGCTCATGCCTGAAGGCATTTGTTCTAGCTGGCCCCACTGCCTGGATCCCTTTCCAACTGATCTTTGCCAACATGGCTGTGTTATTTAGATCTTGGCAGAAATGTCATTTTTTAGCAAAACTTTCTCTGGCTACCCAGTCTACAAGAGCCACCCTGTCACTTGACATACCTGCATCCTATTTTAATTAGTGACATACCATTTTATCATTAAGTGATTTTTTTTCAGATAGTCTTTATTTCCTGTCTCTCTTGCATTAGCATACCAGCCTGTCAGGTATAAGGACCTATTTTTTTTTTACCTCTTTTCTGTCACCTTGCTTTGAAGAATGTCTGACACATAGTAGGTGCTCAATAAAAATTTTAATATATAAATAGGTCTGACACTTAATTCTTTAACACATTGACCCTGTCGATATATTTTCACTTTTTAATTAACAAGATTAATTAGGTAAGTTTACACAGAATTTTAAGTGACAGCTCTTCCAAAGAATTATGGGAATATAAATAAATCTACCTGACATATGACTGGAAGCATAAACTCCTTAATTCTGGCCATCCTCATCTGCTCAGAGATATTATTGCACAATCCAATAAACAAAAGATAAAACCATGTATTGGGGCCTATCTTTTTAACGTGAAAGCAAAAGGAATATTAACCATTTTAACATGACAATGGTTTTCAGAAGTGGAAAAGCAGTTTTATGTTTCCAGCTTCCCTCCCCATCCCTTATCCCTCCTCATCAGAATTCACCTCCTGATTTAAACCACAGTTTTCACACTTGCCTATGTCTAGCTATCTAAAATTAGGTATCAGAATTTTCAGTCCTCCTTTTTGCATTGTTCGGACTCCCTCCAATGCAAAGACCTGTTGGTTTTCAGCTAGGAAGGTTTTAAAGAGCAGTTACACAATGTGCCACTAATCCTATACTTCAAAAGAGCTAAACAGAAGCATGGAAGGCTTTTCATATAGGGCAAGAATTTGAGAGGACCAAGACACTGGGTATACAACACATGTGGTAGTTAAATAAATATCATAAATAAGTGCTTCCAATAGAAAAAAAAATTGTAGGACAGTGTGAAACAGCACCAACAGAATTGTTAATAGTGTTTTTGCAAGGGCAGGACACAGGTCAGGGTATTTAGTAAGTTATTCATAAAAACAGTGGGATCTCGATTGGTTTTAGAAAATGGGTAGGATTTGTAACAATTCATGTGGTGCAGTAAATAATAAACGTATTCTGAGTGCAATGAAATTAGAAAATATATTAAGTTGATTTTGCATGATAGTTTAAAGAATTTGAATATTTGACATATTCAATGAATGACAATGGAATACTTTTGGAAAAAGGAAGTGACACAGACCTGAATCCACCACAGTTGTGAAAGTTATCTGCTATAAATAGCTGAAATTTGAAAATGCATTAATTAATTATAGATTGCATATATAAATTTCCTTGGGATAAACTCTGTCCCTAAAGAGATGCCAGCTTTTATAGAACAACAAAAAAAGAAAAAGGTAGGAGAAAACATAATGCGGAAGATAAAAGACTAAAAAGAGCACTCTACAATTCTAACTGACTAGAGACAAGTCTTGGATAATTAGCTATCTAGCAAATGAAGCAAAAGCCCTCATAACAGTAAACAACCTCATGATCTTCAAAAAATGTGATATCTTTCTTAATAGTTCTCCCCCACCAAACAATACAACTGATAATATCATGCTCTTTTTCCTTAAACTGGACTTTGCTTTCCGTCTCTTGTAGTAGAAAGTGTACTTTTAATAATTAGAGTTACTGACCCATCCTGACTCTTTTTTTAAAAATTTTTTAATGTTTTATTTATTTCTGAGAGAGAGAGAGAGAGTCAGAGACAGAGACAGAGAGCATGAGCAGGGGAGGATCAGAGAGAGAGAGAGATACAGAATCTGAAACAGGCTCCAGGCTCTGAGCTGGCTATCAGCACAGAGCCTGACACGAGGCTTGAACCCACGAACTGTGAGATCATGACCTGAGCCGAAGTCTGATGTTTAACCAACTGAGCCAGTCAGGTGCCCCCTATCCTGACTCTTACTGAAGCAAACAAACAATCAAAATATCCATTTTAGGGGCTCCCAGGTGGCTCAGTCGGTTAAGTGGCAGACTTCAGCTCAGGTCATGATCTTATAGTCTGTGGGCTCCAGCCCCACATTGGGGTCTGTGCTGACAGCTCAGAGCCTTGAGTCTGCTTCAGATTCTGTGTCTCCTATCTCTGCCTCTCCCCCACTCACAGTCTCTCTCTCTCTCTCTCTGTTTCTCTGTCTTTCTCTGTCTCTCTCTCCTTCTTTCTCTCAAAAACTTAATAAAAACATTTAAAAAATTTCAAAATATTTGTTTTTGTGTTACCACAAGATTTCATTTTCTCTCACAATCCTAAAGCACTTTACTGTATGACCTTGAGTATGTTTTAATAAAGGATGGCCTTTATTAAATTTATCAAAGGTTATGCCAAACTTAGAGATTGTGATTAACATAAGTAATTGATCTCTGAAATTACAGGCATAGTTCATTTTTCTCCTTTACATCTAAACATGTTTCTCTGTTTTGTTTACTCAAGAAAAGTCAATGTGAACCTCTTAAATTTAGATGCTATGAATGAATATAGAAACATGCCAGATCCACAAAAATGTAAAAATAAATGGTAGGAATGTGCATAGTGTTCATAAGAGCTATTTAAAAAATGCACAACCCTTTATTGCTTCTTGATTAAGAGGCTACCCAGAAAAGCAGGCACAAAAGGATTTCATAGCTCTACTTCATTTGGAATTCTAAGAAATAGGACTGGGTCTGAGAATAAGGCTGACTGTGGCAAAGCTGTAGAGAATGACGAAGATCTACTTGGGAATTAAAGATGATTGAAACATTTGTTTTATAAGAACAGGCAAGGACCCCTAACTAGATTGAAACATCTTGAAATGAGCTGGCTGAACTTACAACATTGGTATCTTATTCAAGAGAGATTTCTGATACAATTTTTAAGGGACAAAGACTTGTTTAGATTGCCTATCAATTCACCTATCAGAGGAAGGAGACTGTTAGATGACTCAGCTGTTCATTTTGATACCAATCTGTATCCATTCATTCATTCAATAAATATTTAGTCAAAGCCTTTGAAGTGTGCTCAACAAAATATAAAGGAATTAAAGCCCTGATGAGTGGGAAAGAAAGACAGAATATAGTAGATTACCTTGTAATAGGCATTAAAAATTAAAGCAGGGAGGGAAATATAAACTGTAAAGGGCATGAGGGAATTTAAAATTTTTAAAAGTAGGTGACCAAGGAATCCTCAGCTGAAAGGGAAATTTCTGCTTTGACTTGAAGAAATGAAGGAGCAGCCATGATCTTTCAAAGAACATAAGATCCATCTGCCTTCCTGAACATGTTGACTGACTTTATGTATACACAAGCTGAGTCCACTGTTCACAATTATAGGCTTGATTCTTTAATTCATTTGTGTGTCTTAATATACTATTACCTGAAATAACTTTCTGGCATTTAATATGTACATCTTTCAAAATCTACCAGATTTTTTATTGTCATCAGGTAACTGTATAGATGTTCCTTTTGGATTTTAGACTTCTTGAAGTCACAGTTTATTGACTTTTCACCAATGACAGCATGGTGGCCAGAAATATTCACACAATTATTTGCATGTAATCTATTTGAACATGCATGTGATGTCAACGTTAGACTTCATGTAGTATCAAAAACCACCTAATAATGTTGAGAGTAATTGGGAAAAAATCTGAGAAGCAAAGAAAACACAAAACAAAACCAAAACAGAGTGTTATGGTTTACTTGAAACCTATAAGATCAAATACACATCAGTATGGTATAAGTATCAATAATATTGCTTGAGCACCTGCTAGACAGTAAGTACTGTGAGTTCTAGACAGCAAAGTGGAGAAGATGAAGTTCTTACTCATGCTAAACTCACAGTATGATATGAATAAAAGACACACACAACTAGAATAGATCAAACAATACAAGGTTAAATGCTGAAATTATGTGCTGAGTAAGGAAAGCTGTGAATTCCTTTGGCCGTATATGGCTCTCCAGAGCTATTTCCATTCCAAGGCAGGTGAGGGTTCTTTCCTTGGCTGTATAATTTCTTAGCCTAGATGTTGCATTATATTCCTCTCCTGTGTTATGATTTATTAATAACTAAAACCTATCCTTCAGGAAACTTTGACACCTGCATAAACGACCAGACTCTGCTTCATATTTATAGAAGCAAGCTTGAAAGTTTAGGAATAGCAGTATGTGGACTGGTTATTTTATCTTTCCAGTTAAGTTAATTATATGTATCCTTACCTTTCAAAACATTATTTATTGACTTCCTAGGGTACAATAGTGTTCCGGAAGTCAATATATCAAATAGTTGTATATCCTCTAACTATTCTTCTCTGATTTAGTTAGAGGCTGCCACATATTGTAAAGCTCCTTCAGGATAACAGGATGCTGTTCTCTTCCATTTAGAAACAAAAGCAATTACTCAAAGAGAGGCAGAGTGAAGACACTGTTCTGTTATCCAAATTAGAGTTACACCTTCATGAGAGACTGCTGGTCTCAAAATTGCTAGCTTATTGCAGTTGCCCAGTGATCCACCTCATTTCTGAAGTTAAACCTGTTTGATTATGCCATAATTATAATTTATGCACTTTTATGAATTTCAATTATTCTAAGACTGTAAGAATATGGTTCATATGTTTTGAAGGAGGAATCAAGCTGTTTATTCTCTGGTGAACTCTAAGAGTTAGAAAAATTCCCTGCCCTTTGCCTCCAGCGCTGCTTCTCCCACTTCATCTCGGTTGTCAAATATTATATTTTTAGACTTTTGTTTTCAACCATGCATCCCTGTGCTTAGGGAGCTGCCATATTGAAGGTTCAGCCTTTTGTTTAGAACTTGAACAAGCATGTGCTTCCCTGATCCTGTGAGCAGTTTTGTGCCCTTGTTACGTGTACTTTGCCATTGTCGAGTCATAAAATGCAACTGATCACTTTTGAAGTTATTCCTTTCATGTCTTTCTCTGACAATGACTCCTTGAAGGAAGTGACTATGCCTTTGCCCTTACTCTGTACAATAGGATGAATGGATGAAGCTTGGTGGTCATATTTCAGCACTACTTTATAGCTTTTCACTGTCATTGTCCAGCCAATTCCCTTTACCTCTTCCAAGTGATGCCACTATTCTGTCTATTCCACAGCTCTTCCAAAACCATCAGTGTCACAAAAGCATGGTCAGAACAGGAGTTGGCTTTGTTCATGCTTCCTTTTTTCCTTTACATGGATGAAAGCAAAACCTGCTCTTTGATAAAAAAATAAAATAAAAATAATAAAGAAGACGAAGTTTATCTTTGGAATGTCATATATCACATTTACCCATCCTTCTAGCCCTTTCATATGTCGAAAATCTTGTTGTTGAAAATCTTTTAACATGACTCTGTTTTGCCCTGCCATTCCTGCTTTTTTCCCCCAACTAATTTTCCATTTTTTCTCTATTCTGTTTCTTTTCCTTTCACTTTCTTTCTGTCTTTCTCTATTAATATACTGACCTAAACCGGTTTGTTTATAGGCTCTTAGAGCTTACATAGCACATATGGGTAAATGTACCCATGTGAAGATAGCTAAGATCTCTGATATTTGTATACCAACTATGGGGAAGGTTACTCTACCACCCCTCATGTTGCCTCAGTCAAGTAATTAAAGTACTCTTTTGCTTTCAGTGTAGATTTCAGGTCCTTTGTTGTGATTTTTGCCCAGGAACTAGGACCTCCATATTACATTGGAGTCATGCTCTAAAACAGAAGGATTAGCAAGAACCATAGCAGTCCTACTCAAATAGCTGTTGGCATAACCTTTAAATTCTTGGTACAGTATCCTATCTGCCCATTGTTATGGCCTTGAATATCAACACCAGTCTGGGTTCTGGAGATTTGGGCAAACTGGTGATACTCCTTGGAAGCAACCTGTGAAGAACAATAGAAGACCATTTCCAGTTCCCTCCACTTACTTGTACACTCTGTTGAGTTCTGTCACCATATCCCAGAGGCCTTCTCACATGATAACATATAATAATTGCAGACATTTTAAATTTTATGTTTATTTCAATAACAATAATCTACCTGATCAAAGTAGGAAGGAAAAAGAATAACAAATGTCTTGCTTTTATAGGAGCTAAATGTAGAGAAAGGGGAATGAAAGGGTTAGTAGAGTCAGATTCACAGCACAGAGTTAGTAAATGTCCTTATTAGGATGTACTACATCCTGGCCAGAGAAACACAGCTGTCTATTAATTCAAAGTTTCTGTCATTTACTGTATGCAGTGATGGTTAAAACTTCTTTTCCAACGGTGATGTATATTCTTCATGTTGGAGTTGTGAATGAGAAGAGGGAAAAAACAAAAAGTCAGTTTGAAATTGTAAATCTTTTTTTTTTTTTTTTTTTTTGCAAATTGCTGTAATGGATATTACAATGGAGTAAAATTATTCAGTAAACAGTATAAATTTAATTTTATTGTAAATTTTATCGAAGAGCAGTGGTAAACACTAAAACTGCATGCTTGGGCTTCTAGTCTATAGAATAGCATGGATATATGCTCATATAAATATATTAGAAATATCACTGCTTCTGAATCATTTATCAGCCTGTGTATTTTAACTATAATATCATCTCTACATGATTGTTCCAAGTGCTTTTTTACTTTGCTCTTCTTGCTTTGTAAAATTTAATAATAAAAGAGCTAGTCAATAACTGGGCCTACCTCTGGTTTATCAATCCTACTACACAGGAAGGGGGTAATTGCATTACCATATTCTAAAAATTGTATTAAAGTGACATGGTGAGTTTGAATAAAGCACCATTGAAGGGAGGGGTAATTTTTTCTTCATACCTACTTTATTCACAGACATTTAAGGAGAACAAGTAACAAATATGGAAAAAAGGATGTTTGATAAACCTTAGAATAGAAAGTTTCTAACTGAGATTTTAAAACCTCCTGAAACTTATGATAAAAGTACTGGCACCATTCAGCTCTTTGTTAACTAATACTAACTACTAACTACCCAGTCTATGAATATTGCCATTTAAGGCCTTTGACTTTTAGAATTTACTGTCACATAGGAAAAAATGTTATATATTGTAGCTGGAGATCGGAGTAAGAAATTCCTACAAGAGGTAATACTTGGATGAATTTTCAAAAAAGTAAAAAAAAAAAAAAAAGGTATATCAAGGAGAATAAAAGGCTCTAATATTCCCTGCCAAATAAATGCTCAGAAGCAGAGATGTGCAGGTATTTCACTTAAGCACTAGTGTTAAAATGAGAAATGAGACTAAGGAGGTAGCTAGGGCTAGATTATAAAAATATTTAGAACTGTAGTCAAGGAGATTGGACTTTATCTTATCTTGAAGATTACCTTGTAGTATTTTAGCCTAAAATTTATTGAAGTATTTTAAGAAAAAAAGATATACTTTTCTTTATGTATGTATGTATGTATGTATTTATTTGGAGGAGAGAGAGAGACAGAGAGATAGAGAGACACAGAGAGAGAGGGAGCCTTTAGCGGCTCCATGCTTAGTGTGGAGACCAACGCGGGGCTCGATCCCCTGATCCTGGCTGGGATCATGACCTTAGCTGAAATCAAGACACTCAACCAACTGAGCCACCCAGGCAGCCCAATCTGGTTATATTTCATTTTAGGCAAGGATATCTGTCAGAATGATGGGGGATGGGATGGATCAAGGGGATAATTTGGTGGCTACCTCAGTTTTGCAGGTGGGAGGGGACCGGGGTGGTTCTAAACCTGACCAGTAACAATAGAAACAGTGAGAGATATCTAAAGTATGGGATGGGGGCACCCTGGATGAAAACAAAGGACTTGTGGAGGATATTTCCAAGACGATGAAAGGAATAACTGGTTTTCTAGTTATCTTGCACTGAGCCAGAGAAAAGAGGAATAGATGGGTTTGGAGAGAAAAAGAGGTATTCTGTATTCAGCTCTGGAGAATTCAGGTTTTCTAACTGTAATTCTGTAACTGCAATTTAATTCTCCCCTTAAACATTAATTATACAAATACCATATGTTTACAAAATGCTTCCTGCAGCTGCCTCTTAATGTTTGGGGAATACTGTATTTCTCTTCTGGCCTGCTGAAAGGCTGCCTTTTTAGTCTTTAGCAGAAAGAGAACAGCATCTAGACAAACTACTCCCCCAGAGGATCTCCATTACGGCTCAGAAAAGCTTGCTTATGTTGTCATATTCTAGTTTGCCATAACATAGTAAGTAAAAGCACAAGACCTGTATTCAATTTGACTCGATTCGTAAACCCGATTTTTAGACCTAGAAGCTTGGTAGCCAATGCCAAATCTTACATGTTCTTTACTGCAGTTTGCTCATTCACTAAAATAAATAAATGAAACATAGTAATAGTTTCTATCTCATAGAATTGGTTTAAGGTGTATAGTGAGTTTTCAACAAACATTAGTTATTATAAATGTCAATATCTGTGGTACACTCATTCTCTTCTTTAGATTTTGAAATTTATCTACTTGGTGTAGCTTTATACTCAGAGTGTAACTTTACACTTATAGATAAATTAAGAACTTCTCACTAGCTTGCTAAATCGTAAGATCATGTGAAATCAGTTGTTAATTTTTGAGCGCGAATCCTCCAGCATGATTATGGAAGAAATATGAGGAGATTCAAACAACAAAGGATGAGTGTTGAAGAACTGAATCTCTGTTACCCATGGGGATGGTTACAAGTGTAGGATTTTAAACTTCTAGAAATTCTGCTGAGGTGAATATAGGGAATAAATTAGTAGATGAAGATCTGTCTACAAATTTCACAGATGGTTATTTGCTGCTGAGAAACTACTGTACACCAACCCCAGAGGTAAGATCATTGTTTCTAAGTCAATAATTCTCAACCATGCCCATGCATCAGAACCTGAACTCTAATTTCACAGGTCTGAGGTGTAACCTGGGCATTGAGATTTTAAAATATCCTCAGAGATTCTAATGGCAGCCATCTTTGAGAACAATTGCTTTAGAGTGATTATTTCACATCTCCCCCCCTAATTCCTGTTATAGGATTTTACAGTCAATTACAAAGAGACTTCACTCATTTCTTTGAATCATTTATATTATATACTTTCCAAATAACAGCAGCAAATATATATCCTGAGTCATGGGATAAGTTTCTTGTGCTTTACTCAGATTGGTACTGAGTTGGAAAGCAACAGAAAAGATCTAAGATATTCTAATCCTGCTATTTCAATTAAAACACTTTTTAAATCATTGATATAAATTCCAAATACTAAATAAAATTAGCACTTTTATTATATACTACACGCTAATGTTAAGTTTATATTTAACGCATTCTTCCAAGTCACACTAAGTCCTGGAGAATTTTTTTTCCCTTGAACAACTATCCTAGCTCTCTTGTTTGTCCAGAGATTCCGGGTTATAGTTTTTGTATATGTATCAATCTTTAAATGATGACTGTTAGAACAGATTAACACCACATAAAGTGTTTACCCTGAGTGGTTCTGAAAATTGCATTAAACAGAAAAAAAATAAAGTTTCAAACATAGAAGAATATTATATGGCATATTGTTGAAGCATTTTATTTTTTATTTATTTTTTAATGTTTATTTATTTTTGAGAGAGAGAGGCAGGGTGTGAGCAGGACAGGGCCAAAGACAGAGAGAGACACAGAATCTGAAGCAAGCTCCAGGCTCTGAATTGTCACCACAGAGCCCAATGCAACCTCAAACTCACAAACCGTGAGATCATGACCTGAGCCATAGTCAAATGCTTAACCAACTGAGCCACCCAGGCTCCCATGTTGAAGCATTTTAAATGGCTGGAGTTGACAATATGTAATGTAGTTTGTGAATATGTGCCTATGAAATCATGCAGCTACAGTAATGTAGGTTGCATTTATTTAACAAGTTTGTTTTTAAATGTTTATTTATTTCTAAAGTTATATTTATTTATTTTGAGAGACAGAGAGAGACTCCAAGTGGAAGCAGGGCAGAGAGAGAGGTGGGCAGAGGATCACAAATGGGTTCTTCATGGCCAGCGGCCAACCCAATGTGTGGTTCAAACTCAGGAACCTGAGATCATGACCTCAGCCCAAGTTGGATGCTCAACCGACTGAGTTGCCCAGGCACCCCTATTTAACATGTTTTTACTGAATATCAACTCTAGATAAAAATCTATTTCGGGCACTGAGGAACACAAAATAAGTTAGGATATACTCCTTATTCACTTATAATCTATGTAGAAGATTAGTTATGTAACCCAAAGATATTGCAGTTACTTTCCTTGTTTTGTACATTTGTATGCCATCCTTTAGTCCAAAACAGCTTAAGATATCTGTTGTAGGAAGATAAATGCTACACCCCTGCCCCAAGGTGTCCACATTCTTAACCCCAGACTCTATGAATATGTTGTGTTACAAGGAAAAGGGCACTTAAGCTGCATATGGAATCAAGTTTGGTAATCAACTGACCTTTAAATCAGGAGTATATAGAATTGCATTATACAGTAGATCTAATGTAATCATAAGTGTCCTTATAAAGTGAAGGAGGAATGCAGGAAAGTTAGAGTCAGAGTGAGACGGGCTATTGCTGGCCACTGCTGGCTCTGAAAATGGAAGGGATGAAAACTTGCAAGAATGAGGGCAGGAGTAGCCTCTGAAGCCACCAGAGCCTTCAGAAAGGAATGTTACTCATCTGACACCTTGTTATTAGCCCAGAGAGACCCATTTCAGGCTGCTGACCTCTAGAACAGTAAGATAGTAAATGTGTGTTGTTTTAAGCCACCAAGTTTGAGCTAATTAGTTACGGCAGCAATAGGAAATTAACACAGATGCTTAGTGTAATTTGAGAAATGTACCTAGATTAAAAAAAAAACATTAGAAATATGGAGCAAATATGATGTAGAGGGAAATAAAAGTAAAACAGTAATATAGTGCCAGAAATATGGCACACAGCGATGGTAACTTAAAAATCCTAGAAATCAATGCAAACGAGGAAATATGTTCAGCTACAAAATTTAAATGCCTGTGTGGGAAAAAACAGAAAGACAATTCGGGCCATAAATATATGTTATAAAATTGTCATAGACAAGTGTCTTCCTGCAACATATTTGATGGAATGCTGGTTCCATCGAATTCTTTGTCCAACGTCTATTTCACGATCAATGCTCCATTTTATCTAACACTGCTTGCAGCATTTTTGATAGGCACTTTTTTTCAATATATTTCTACCAGGGGTTCCAGAAGTTATTATATATTTGTTACTAATACTTATTATCTCATGGAAGTAGTGTTGTGTCATGAAGCATATTGTAACAATATGGGAATGCTATATTTTAGGTATATAGGAATCGCACAGGGAATGTAGTAGAGATAATTAGTGCTATGTTATTTCCTGGTGCCATCCTAGAAGTCTTCATTGCAGAAACATCTGTGCTGAGGCCTGATGAGATGTGAGGCGAGAATGGGGCACACAGGATGGCATTTTAAAAAATGGATCGGTGTGTGTAGGAATATCAACACAGAAAAAGGCAATGTATGTTATAGGGATATTAAGTTGATTTGGAGAATCAAGAGAGATATAGAAGTACATGAGTTGGAAAGAAAGTGTGAAACCATATCTGGAGGAAATCTGAATACAAAGATAAGGAGTCTGAAAATTATTCTGTTGATACAGGGGTTGGGAAATTGATGATGTATGTTCAAGCAGAGAAGTAAATTGCCCAAAACCTTGCCTTAGAAAGACTAGCCTGGCATCTTTATGCAGGTGGGTGAGCTTAGAATTGAGAGAACATGGAGACAGGAAAACTTCTAAACAATCTTTTCAAGGTATGACATAGTAATAACTAGGGTAGAGGCACAGGAAAAAAGTAGCACATTTGAAATATATTAAAAAAGAAGAAAAATAATCAAGACATTTTTAATTAATTGGAGGAAAACCAACTATTAAAGAGGAGGATTTGGCACAAAACTATATGTGCAAAGATACCCTACCACCGAGAAATACGTTCATGCAGCACTTCTCAGGTCCACAAAATGGTCCATAATTTTTCATTATTTTATCCAATCAGTATACTTATTCATTAATTTATTCACATAACAAGTATCTCTTGAATTTACTGTGTCTCGCATACTATGATGAACCTGGAGATACATAAAGGGACATGATTAAATATGTGTTTATTTTCTTGAGGAAAGGAATCTTATAGAAGATCAGACTCACAATATATTTCAGTCTAAAAAAGGCAGTAATTTAGTAGGGGGCAGGGCAAAGGTTGTAATAGCCACAACTCTCTATAGCTTTCTTTGCCTCTTCATTTTTTCCCTTCAATCCCTCATTTCTCGAGGTAATAACTCTTGAGGACTTGCTACTTGCCATGAATGTGTGGTTCAGCCTAGTGCATTTTGTGCACGTATGTGTATGTGTGTGTGTGTGTGTGTATTGTACATGTGTGTGTTGCATGTGCTTCTGTGAGGCATGCATATGGTTTGTGTGAGTAGTATGTGTGAGACAGTGAAAGTGTGGGCTTGTGTGTGCATGACCTGGAGATGAAGGTCTGTGTTGTTCAGCTGATAGGCTTGTTATGAGCTCCCAAGTTTCCACTAATGCCGTGGATCAGTGAAGCAGATCCTTTCTGTTTGTTTGTTTGTTTGCAAATTACTAGTTGTCGTATGGTTCCTCTTCCTCCACAAAGCTTACTTTCCCAAACAAATGCATAGTAATGAAAAGGATAATATTCAACACTTAATAAATCATCTTTATTACAGAAATTTTTGGCCTTTCTGTTCTCCACTCCTGAGGAATAGAAATATGATTAACATTTCCAGCTGAACCAGCATGCAGTGTGAGGACTGTTTAGATTACTAACCTCTAATGTAACCTTCTAATCTTATAGAAGATACATTGAGACATTAAAATACCTTTTATCCATGATATTTAAAACTTTTTTAATGTTCATTTATTTTTGACAGAGAGTGTGAGAGAGACAGAGACAGTGCGAGCCGAGAGAGAGACACACACACACAACACAGAATCCGAAGCAGGCTCCAGGTTCTGAGGTGTCAGCACAGAGCCTGACGCAGGGCTCAAACCCATGACCTGCAAGCCCATGACCTGAGCCAAAGTCAAATGCTCAACTGACCGAACCACCCGGTCACCCCTTTTCCATGATATTTTTAGTTTGCTAATAAAATATACAATAATTTAAATGTCACTGGTGAAAAACTATAATGTCATTGTAATATATTTTCTAAACATTCATAATTATTTTTGATATTTTTATTTTAAATGAAATTTTTAGCTTAGTTTTGGATTCAGAGCAAAATTGTGAAGATTCAGAGATTTCCCATATACTCTCTGACTCCATGCATGCTTATCTTCCCCTCTATCAACATCTCCTACCAATGATACTGCATTGGTTACAACTGATGAACTTACACTGACACATCATGCTCACACAAGGTCCACAGTTCATATTAGGGTTCGCTCGTGGTGTTACACATTGATTTTATTTGTTTGGACAAATGTATAATAACATGCACCCACCATTATAGTATCACACAGGGTATTTTCACTACCTTAAAAATCCTCTGTAGTTGGCCTATTCAGTCCTCTCTCGGACCTCAATTCCTGGCAACCACTGATCTTTTTACTATCTGCATAGTTTTACCTTTCAGGGAATGTCATCTAGTTGGAATTATACAGTATGTAACCTTTTCAGATTAGCTAATTTTACTTAGCAATATGCATTTAAGTTTCTACCATGTCTTTACCTGGCTGGATAGCTCCTTTCTTTTTAGTACTGAATAGTATTACATTCAGTATTCAGTATTACATTACATTGTCTGGATGTAACATAGTTACACTGTACATTGTCTGGATATAACGTAATTACACCCTTCATTCATTCCTTTGTTTACTTTTAACCCATTCACCTACTGAAGGACATTGTGGTTGCTTCCAAGTTTTGGCAGTTATGAATAGAGCTACTATAAATATCCAAATTCAGATTTTTTGAGTGAACATAAGTTTTCAACACTTTGGGTAAACGCCAAGCAGTGTGATTGCTGAATCATATGGTAAGCATATTTTATAAGAAGTATAAGTGTAATTTATAAGAATTGTCTTCTGAACTATCCAAAGTGCCTGTATCATTTTGCATTCCTACCAATAATATATTGAGAGTTCCTGGGGCTCCACATACTCTCTGACATGTGTGGTTCAGAGTGTTCCAAATATGGGCCATTGTGTGTGTGGTATCAAGCACTTTGGCTCATCTTTAAATCATATTGTTTTCTGACTGTTGAGATTTAAGTGTTTTGTTTATTTTGGATAACAGCCCTTTATGAAATGTGTTTTTCACAAATATTTTTTCCCAGTCCGTGGCTTGTCTTTTCATTCTCTTAACAATGAATTTTGCAGCACAGAAGTTTCTAATTTTAATGAAGTCCAGGTTATCAATTTGTTTCTTTAATGGATCATGCCTTTGGTGCTGAAACTATGCCACAACCATACCCGAGGTCATATAGGGTTTTTCCCATGTTATCTTCTAGGAGATTTATAGTTTAACATTTTACAGCTACATACGCAATCGACTGTAAGTTAATTTTTGTGAAAGGTATAAGGTGTGTGTCTAGATTCATTTTTTGGCATGTGCATGTTCAGCTGTTCCAGCACTGCTGGGAGCCACACTGGCCCCACTGGATGACAGTCACAGCTAGGAAACGGCAGCGTTTGCACAGCTCCTGCCATGAGGAATAGAAACTGGTATCTCCTTCTGCTACTACTGGCTTGTGTTGGAAATGAGCCTGTGGGTATTGACCAGGCCTCACAATATTCCAGATCAGACCGATATTCCCCACACAGATTGCTCCTAAGGAAAAGCATATTCTTGCCTTTTCAAAAGAGATTTCAGATGAAAGCATTGTGGATGATTATCAAAAGGCTCTTCTTATAGGCGTTGCAGATCCAAGACTTAGATAATAAAGGGGGTTAAGAACACAAGAGTTATAATTGAGTCTGGACCTGAGAAAAAGAGCCTAATTTAGAGTTATGGACAGATATCCACCCCCACCCAATTGTTTATGCTTGGAGCATCAGTCCCCCAAGGCATTCGTGATCAGTATTTGAGTGATTTATTCTGGCCTTGAATATGCTGATTGCACCCTGTAAAGGAACCTATTGAGGAACTTCTTCTTTTGGGAATATGGGAGCAAATATTTGTGTTTCTTGAAAAACCTGTTTTTCTTAATACTTCTCCTTAAACAAGCTATTGACCCTTGCTCACATAGAAGTAACTTCACCCTTTTTATGCTAAAAACATTGTCATGTATGCTAAAGATGCCTTCCTTCCCCATAGGTTAAGCATCTAAATCACCTACCTCAATCACTATTGATAAAGGTTATGCATGAGTCTTCTACAAATCTATGTTCCAGGAAATTCTTACATGTCAAAATTTGTCATCAGATATCATTGTCTAAGGCAAATGCCACTTCTGTGCTGTCCCCCAAACACTTAATTATAAAATAAAGTTGAGCCCCAGTCAGAGCAGAGATGCCTGCATGGTGACTAGAAAGATTCTCGCAGCTCTCTCATCCCTCCCTCGCCTGTACCGTCCATCCTTCAGGGACCCCTGGACCCGGCCAGAGCTGGTCTCCTACACAGCACCATTTGTTGAAAAGATTGTCTTTTCCCAATTGTCTTTCCTTTGTCCTTTTGTCAAAGTTCAATTGACTATATTTAATATGGTTCTATTTCCGGACTGTGTTCGATACCATCAATCTAACTGTCTATTCTTTCACTGATACCACTCTTTCTTGATTGCTGTGGCTTTATTAATTTTTAAATATTATTTTCACCCCAAGATTAGCAACTGTCTCCTATCAAATGTTTCCTACAGGTTGGTAAATGAGGAATATCACATAAACTCACCTAGGGAGTAGTCAAAATACTACAAATAGTAATGCAATAAACCACTTCTTTAATTCAAGTTCTCGGTTACCCACTGTATATTAAGAGATTTCTAAGCCACGGCTAGTGGATATGTGTGTGCATGTACATAAGTAGAGTACAATACATCATTTTAGTTTGCTAAAGCATTTTGTTCATTTTTGTCAAGTATACGTACATCCACGCTACTTGATCAAATTTAGCATGCTTACCTTTGTTATGAAGTGCTTCAATTTTATATCATTAAAATTAAGAGAAGCATTGTTTCTTGGTTTATTATTAGATTGAGTACTATATGTGTATATAGCATGTTAAAATAGAGGTCATTTGTGGAAATTTATTTTGAGTATTTCTTCATCTAATGTATGAATGAATATTACAACATATAAAACTCTGTCTTACTTGGTATTGACTACTTATTCAAATTCAAGATTGTTATGACTTTTTTCTTTACCATTTAATATTTCTTCACTTAATATATAAACATTTTTATTAGTAGTGAAAAAATATTTTACAAAGGCTAGTCATTGATTTTTCATGCCTGTCATGGCTGGTTCACTTTCTACTTTACATATGACTATCCAGTTAATCTATGAAATATACAGCCTATCTCAGACCCACGATGGAGCTACGACAACAGTGTTTTTAGAAGAACTTCCAAAGAAACTTCATTGATTCTTTCTTTCGCTAGGTTGGAAAGCTAATGTGAATTGTTACTTTTTATCCAAAATCAACCCTAACATGCAAAGGAAAATTGACTTTATAAGACTAAATTTTCTTGTGATTAATTTTCATCTACTAAAATACAAACAGTTAAAAGTACAGTTTGATGTCTTTATAAATAAGTGTAAACACCATTACTACCCTAATCATGATGTGGAATATTTCTAGAGGCAATTCTCTCATAGTCTTACATAGGCATTCCACACACCCTTACCCACGCGCAGACAATGACTGATAGAATTTCTATCATAACTATAGACGTACTCTGTTGTAGAGCTTCAGTCTGTACAATTCTACAGTATTTGCCTCTGGCTTTCTTCACTCTGCATGTTTCAGGGATTCATCCAGAATTATGTATTTACCAGCAGTTTCTTCTTTTGTTTTGGTGACATTATTTCCTTGAATAAGTATAATTAGAGGTTTATCAATAAATACGTTGGGGAACATTACTTTGTTTCCAGTTTCTAACTCATAAATAAAGCTGCTATGATCATTTCTGGTATAGACGTGCATTTTTCTGTTTTTGTATCACTACCTAGGAATGAAATTGCAGGGCCACACTGGAAGCATATGCTGAAGTTTATTAAAATGCGAAGAGACAACTGAGCTGTTTTCTCCAGTGGTTGTTTCATTTTGCAGTAAGCCCATTGCTCCACATCCTCACCAACACTTGGCCATGTGTCTTTATTTCTTTATTTTAACAATTCTAATGGATGTGAAATATTATCTCATTTTTATTGTCAGTTCCTGATGACTAAAGATATTGATTGTCTTCATGTGCATGTTGGCCACTTATGTATCTTCTTTTGTGAATATCCATTCAAGGAATCCCCTTGATTCTGTTTCCCCCGAGTTGATTTATATCTGTCCTTATACCAGTACTACATTGTTTTGATTAGTGAAGCTTCGTAATCATTCACGAAAGCGGGTGTAAATGCTTAGCTATTCTGTTGTAAGCAAATGTTAAAGAGTATTGCCCATGTTTTCATTGTCCTATCATTAGAAGATCTCAATATTATTATGTGCATACATTTTCTACCTTCAGCATCTGTGATCACTTCTAATACTGAATTGTAGAGAATAATATCCATAGTTATTGCTAATAATAGTAAAAATAATTATTTTTTTAAATATTTTTATTTATTTCTAGGAGAGACAGAGAGACAGCTTGAGCAGGGGAGGGTCAGAGAGAGAAGGAGTCACAGACTGAAACAGGCTCCAGGCTCTGAGCTGGCAGTCAGCACAGAGCCCGACGCGACGCGGGGCTCGAACCCACGAACCGCGAGATCATGACCTAAGCGAAAGTTGGGTGCTTAACCGACTAAGCCACCCAGGCGCCCCAAAAATAATTATTATTTTAATATATATCAAGCACTAAGCATTTTAAACATACCAAATAGGGGATAGGGGCACCTGGATGGCTCAGTCAGTTAATCATCTGCCTTTGGCTCAGGTCACAATCTCGTGGTTCATGGGTTTGAGTCCTGCATTGGCCTTTGTGCTGACAGCTCAGAGCCTGGAGCCTGCTTTGGATTCTGTGTCACCCTCTCTGTTCCTCCCCCGCTTGTGCTCTGTCTCTCTTTCTGTCTCAAAAATAAATAAAGATTAAACATTTTTAAGGGAAATATACTAAACATTTCATCCTTATACAAGCCTTATCAACTTGGTGCTATTAATATTCCCATACCACAGTTGAGCTAATTGAGGCAGAAAAAGAGCAAGTACATTATTCAAGGTTATCAATCAAATAAGTAGTGATAACAGGAATTGAAGCCTAAGCAATTTGATTACAACATCCAACTCTTGCAGCCACTAATAACTGAAGTTATAACTTTAAAATTCTGGTTGGCTGCATCATTCCAATTTGTTAGAGAGAAATGTAAGAGTTAGAATAATTGAACACATTATATGTGTAATGAGGTCAGTCTCTAATGGGCATGCTTTTTATAGTGTCCTTCAGAGTCATTTAAGAAGCTCTGATTTTTGACTTACGCTCAATTCACAGCCTGGATAATGAGAACCATTTATTTATCTACATACACAACCACCAAAGTTATCAGGACATTTATGAGTTAGGTGAACAAGAAACAGGTATGATCCCTCTACTGCAATTCAATGGTTAAAATGTTGGTTTAGCCTGGAACCATGAATTTTTTGAGAGTAAAGTTTACTGAAAGTTTAGAGTACATAATTACATACTATTGATTTATAACTTCTGAATATATTTATGCAACATGATTTTAAGGAATGCAGAATATAAAACAGGATTTCAAACCATGAGTAGAGAAAATGCTTCATTCCACAGATCTTAAGAAGAGCAAAATCCAGTTATCAAGTTGCATTGACTAGTATCTGCAAGTTCTCCCTGCTGACAGTGCTACTTTTCTTGTCCACAGAATGACATAGCCCACATACTGAAGTCAAGCCTTCTAGACTTCATGAACATAACAATATCATGTTTTAAAATATGTCCATGACATTCCCATCTGCATGCAGACCACACTAAACCTCATAAATGATTTACTTAAGTGTGAACAGTCGACAAACTTGTTCAAATATTTGTTCAAGGATATTGTTTAACATCCTTAAAAATGCTATATTGACAGCTTCCTCGCAGTTATGCTATGTTAATATTCAACAATGTGGTCTTATCTAATGCCCTGAATAAGAATGGAAAGAAATGGAAATAAGAATTAATAATGTAAGAATAATGTCAGTGAGATGATGTGAAAATCACAAGATTTTTCAGTGTGTTTGCATAACTACTAACTGCCTTATATAAACAAATATATATATATATATATAAATGTAAGGATATATGGAAATACATATGTATGTACATATATCTAAATATCTGTATAGATGGTGTATATGTGTGTGTATAGGTAGATATATGATGGGAAATTCATACTTACGTATAATTATATGATTTGAAAACACTTGATCAAAGTTCAAAACAAATCCCTCTCCTGAATAAATTTTTCTTGCTTGTTATGTGCTAATTGACTTGTGAAATTTAGAGAGAATTTAAGATCTTCATCTTGTTCTAAGGTTGTATTTTTCCCAGCATCTTTCCCATTTATCTTTATATGTGGTTCATAACCTGAGCAAAACTAAAAATTGAGTATAATCAAATAAAACAGCTAGTTTCTTGTGGTGCACTGGAAAGGATTTCATAAACTGCAAACTTTGAAAGGAAGACATCTAAGGGAACAGTCAATTCCCCTTATTTAACTCTGAGGTCACTGAGCATCATGATACAATAAGAATTGCTCCAAATCACACAGTGACAGAAGAACAAAGATGCAAGTGATTTTATAACCTGAGTCATTTTATAACATGCTAAGTTCTATATTCAGTGGATTATGCTGTTCTGTTAATCATCTCTTGTAGTGTGCTTATTAATCATGTATATTAATCATCTGCCCATAACTTGACCAGATGTTCCCAGATCCAGAGATGAAGCTTTCCACTTCCTTTCTGTTCCCCTGGGATGGAGTTAATCCCAGGCACAGAAAATGCACTCGATAAAAACTTGCACACTGATTGCCAGACGCATGTCCGAACAAGCTTAGCAGAGAGCATCTGAGCAACAACTTTCAGCATCCGGTTAAGCACAGCAGGGCCCAGAGCAGAGGGCTCTAGCCAGAAGTCCCACCACCAGCCTGTCACCACCCTGTTGGAGGTGACTTCCCTGGGGTCACCACTGTGTCATGTGCTCCATTCTCTCATGCTCTTGTTTAGTAACAACTTTACTTATATCCTAAGAGTGGAATTCCTTCTGCCAATATTTGAAATCTGATCTCAGCCATTCATCCTTCCAAGTGCACTCAGATATTGACTCTGGGATTTCCAATAGCTGGATGGGACTGTGCATTCTTCTGGTTACCCAGAGAAAACCTCCTCAAGACAAGAGTGAATGAATGCAAAGTTGTATCTATCTGTTGGACTGTGAACTGCAGGTAGAAACGCTGTACAACTTACTTGAAGAAACACCTGCATTCCAATTTTTTTGTGTTTGTGTTCTGTGTAATATTTAATTTCCTCACTTGCATTTTCTATTGTCTTTGAAGTCTTCATCATGTTTATCATTCCCAGCACAGATTCTGATAGTAGAAACTGGTAAGGTATATAAGAGAGGAGCTTATTTTTATTTTACTCACATTTTTATTATGCATGCATGTACGGCTTGTATTTATTTTAAATTATCATTTCAGTTGCTGAAAGTCTCCAAGCTTCACCAGCCTGTGGGTACAAATGAGGTCAATTTAATATGATATCACTTTCCATAAGCCTCCACCTGTGGAAAGACAGTATCTCAGATTGACATTTTTCAAGGTTCCTTTCCTGCCTGAAATGTGTGTGTGTGTGACACTCACTTTGTGTCATCACATCCGGCCACAGATGCTACGGATTTCTGTTGATTACTCTAGGCTTTCTCTTGCTTCTTGCTCTTGCTCAGGGCCGCACTGCCACGCTGGTGCCACCCTGCCGAGCTTTCCTCCAAACTTCCCAGAAGCTGTCACTGTAGCTGTGTCTAGCACTGTCACTCAAGTCCTGGGTAGGAAGGCTGCTGAAGCCGTTTCTGCCACTGGTGCTCAACACATACCATCGTTTGGCACAGGCCACTCCTGTCATCCCTGCGGTACATGATAGAATGGTCCTTTCTACTCCACCACCACATTAAGACTAAGACTCTCTCTTTCAGTCAGGCTGCCCTGAGCCCTTGTCTCAACAAAACTTCATCCTTGGCCCTTGGTGTCAGACCTTGGCAGAGTCTGGATTTAGCAAGAATTCAACTCAATCAGGTTAGAGGGAACACTCCCAGCCCTGATAGTTACCAGGTCAATATCCCCCGGACTTCTCCCCATTGTCCTGTTGATATCTGGTCACTGGAGCCTGCCTTCAGCAAGAATCCTGTTGGGTCAGTTTAGCAAGAATTTCCCTACCCTTGATGTTTCCTCTTAGTCATTTTCTATCCATTTATACATCCTCATTTTTCCTTTTTGTATTCAAAGTTGAGCTCAATTTCTTTCTTGTTGTGATAGGCTTGGCACCCATCACAGTAGTCCTGAATAGTCTTCCTTACCATTTTAACATGTGTCAGAATTTTTTCTTTAACAGTAGCATTCTGTGGTAGGTTTACTATGGTGATGGGGTGGTAGCTTTTTTAAGCACTGACTTTTCCTGAGCAGGGCATCCCAGTTAAATTCCATGGTCTAGAAAGGAACCAGAAAGTGACCCAGAAAACTCACCAGATCATGAGCATACTCTGAATAGACTGTGCAGCAACGGTAGTTCTTGTGACATGAATTTCTTAACAGCCTTCTTAATAGGTTATATTTATCAATACAGATCTCTGCTCCTGCCACCAGGCATCTACAAATTCCTGAAATAATTTCCCTCCAGATTAGATGAATTTCTAAAATTTTCAGACAGAGAAGATAATGACAAGTATATTACACCTACAGTATTGAAGCAAACTTCTTCCTTCCCAATAAATGCATACACACCACACAAATATAGATAATAGATGATAGATAGATGATATATAGATAGATAGATAGATAGATAGATAGATAGATAGACCTGATTCTATACGACTAAAGCTCTATTGCATGCACACAATTTAAATATATGTGTGCATAAGTTTATATATGATTTATGCATGCTTGTGTGTATATGGAATAGCCTGGAGTCTTTCTAGACTTGTATATATATGTGGCACTTGGTTGCTTTACTGTATTCACTTTCATTTCAGGAAGGGTCTTCCAAATAAACATAATTCAAAGCAGTAAAGCATTTAAAATTACATTAAGGTAGAATCAGGTATTTCTGCAGTCATAATAGAGCAGGAAAGCAGCATGAAGTGAACAAAGGGCTGCACAGCAGGAAATTTATGCTAGTGAGGAAGCAATTCACACCTGTTAACTACTGTGAATAGGCTGAGACACAACACCAGGCTTTCCAACTAAACACAATGCTAGTTGTTGGGATTTTCTTTCTTTTTTTTTTTAATTTTTGACATCTTAAACTTTTTTTGAAGAAATAATTCGGAAATTAAATGATGCCGTCTGTAGAATAATATAAAATATGCCTAAAGGAAGAAAATGTGGCAAGAAGAAATGCAAAGTCATGGAATAGTGAACAAAATATATCATTAAATTCCAACAAGAAATGAAATGAAAAAAAATAAGAGCAAATTGGTCTAGGAAAAAGCAAACAAACAAATGTACAGAACCATATAGTCTCTTGCCTTATTGTCATGAGATTTGGTAACACTGAACGAGTGGTTAGATAAGATAGGCCCAGTCCTCAGAATATAAAAAAGTGCATTGCTAAAAATAAGATTCTCCATGCTTTCCAGTGAAGAAAGTCCTGGAACTCAATGAGGAAAATGTTTGTCCTAATGATACTTTATCTGCAGTGTTGAGCCAAATCTTCTTATGAATGGATGCGCCATGGAACTGTAAGAAAGAGGACTGAAAGCTTTGAACTCTGAGCATTATCCATCATGTGTGCCTCTTTTTACTTTCACTTGGCTGTTTCATTTGCTTTGAAGTATTACTCAGTTCAGCTCCTTGCATGAATGTTTAAAACTGAGAATCGTCATTGTTCGGATTAAAGAATGAAGAGTTACAAGAGCAAGGTAGAATGAAACTATATAAACATGAGGTGAGACGTATATAGTTAGCACTATTCTCCCTGTCATTATTTATGAAGCATGGTATTGTACAATATATTAACTAATTAGGCATCCACAGCCCTTTCCTCAGGAAGTGTCAACAATAGAAACATACCTATCACCGGGAAGACGTGGAGGTAAGAAGTTTCTCCTCCTTTGTTAAACCTTTTCAAGCTCCAAGGATGAGTGATTCCTCCTTTCTTTTTTTTTTTTTTTTTCAAAACAAGCCAGGCCCACAGAAGCCAAATTTCTCTATGAGAGTTCTCTAGATGAGCATCCTTTCTTTTAGGCCACCCATACGTACTAGGGTAGTTTGCTCTTTGGAAAAGCCCATTTTCATCATCTTATAAATGTGCTTTCTCTCTTATACCTGAGAAAATATGAACCCTCAATGGAGCGTTTAAGGGCTGCCATCAGTAGAAAACACTACTATTCTACTTTACCTACACAATTCCCTTCTCAGCGTTTCCCTCCCACTTTTCTCTTTGTGCCGTGACAGCATCTATTCATGTCTTTCTCTCTCTCCCCACCCTGTGGGGTGACTTTGGAGATGCCCACCCTGAAAAGACTCCTCTCCCAAAGCAAAAATGTTTTATTTTCCTAATCGGATAACTACTTTTCTATTAGATCTTAAATGTAACCACTGTGTAACTCTAGGATTGATGAGCCTCAATACTATGACAGGAGTGAAGGAAAACAAAGGCACCGTCAAGTTATGTCTCTTGAGCGATATGTGTTTTCATCTTTAAAGTGCTGTGTGTTTTTGAATCTCTCCATGAAATTTCTTTGCTTCTCTTCTAGCCTCTATGTTTCTGAATGCTCAGAATATATAATAAAGACATGGGGCAACTGAGCATCTGGTTTGTCTGGGACTTAGGACTTTTCCAGAATACTAAGCTCACTGCTCAAACTGGGAAAGACAGAGGCAAATTGGAACAAGTGGTTCACCATACAAAGATGTTATGTATAAAATGGTGATATGTAATATATAATATATAAAAGAGGATCGTAATATAAAATCAGTCCTTATTTCACATCTCATAAACATACAGTTAGGCATTCTGCTGAATGGAACCTTTGTAGAACAGAAGGTAATTATTACTCCCATATTTCAATGGCTCTAAAGTATGAATGTATAACATTTTAATTTTAAGATTAGATTATTTGATTAATGTTAGTAACTTTGGAATAACTTTTAAGGGGTTGATAGAGAGGTTTAATAAAAGCTTTGTGCAAGACTCAACTATGAGGTGAAACAGAACTAATTTTGACATTTACTGGTATATCAAACATGTTATTAGTGTTTAATTAATAACACACTTATGGTGTCAGTGACAGCATGATGGTAAAGAACAGACACTCTTGTTAGAGAGGTTATAAGTATTGACTCTGCCGTTCAGAATCTGCTTTCATGTTTTTGAATTTTTTCCAGCTTTATTGAGGTATAACTGACAAAAATTGTATGTATTTAAGATGTACATTATTCTGATTTGATATCTGTATATATTGTAAAGTGATTACCATAACCAAGCAAATTAACATATCCATCACCTCACATAGTTACCTATCTGTGTATTTTTATGGTGATAACACTTAAGATCTACTCCCTTAGCAAATTTCAAGTATGCAGTACAGTATAATTAAGTACAATCACCATGCTATACAGTTGATTCCCAGAATATATTTATCCATAACTGAAAGTTTGTATCCTCTGACCAACTTGTCCTCATTCCCCCCACCCCCAACCCATGGCAAGTACCTTGTCTGCTTCAGTACATTCTACTTTCTGATTCTCCCTATAAGTGAGATCATGCAGTATTGGCTCTTTGTGTCTGGCTTATTTCACAAAACATTATGTCCTCTAGGCTCTTCCATGTTGTCACAAATGGCAGGATTTCTTTTTTCCTGGCTGAATAATATTCTGTATTTCCATATCTTGGTTTTGTGAATAATGCTGTGATTCACACAGAGGGGTGCAGCTACCTCTTCGAGATACTGATTTCATTTCCTTTGGATAGTGTATCCAGAAGTGGAATGGTTGGATCGTCTGGTACTTTTATGTTTAATTTTTTGAGGAACCTCCATATTGTTTTCTATTATCACAGTATCAATTTACATTCTCACCAACAATGTATAAGTGTTCCCTTTTCTCTGCATCCTCTCCAACACTTGTTATCTCTCTTCTTTGTTTTTAATATTTATTTATTTTTGAGAGATAGGAGATAGAGAGACAGAGTATGAGCAAGGGTGGGACAGAAAGAGAAGGAGACACAGAATCCAAAGTAGGCTTCAGGCTCTGAACTGTCAACATAGAGCCTGATGTGAGGCTTGAACTCATGAACTATGAGATCATGACCTGAACCTAAGTCGGACACTCAACTGACTGAGCCACACAGCCTCCCCTCTCTTGTCTTTCTAAATGACAGCCATTCTAACAGGGGTGAAGTGGTATATCATTGTGGTTTTGATTTGCATTTTTCCGAGGATTAGTGATATTCTGATATCTGACAGATATCAGACAGATATCTGACAGATATCAGACAGATATCTGACAGATACCTTTTCATATATCTGTCTTCTTTGAAAACTATTCAGGTCCTTCATCTACTTTTGTTGTTGTTGTTGTTGTTGGGTTTTTTGTTTGTGTTTTTGTTTGTTTGCTGTTGAATTATATGAGTTCCTTATATATTTTGGATATAAACTCATCAGATATTGGTTTTCCAAATATTTAGGACTAATGGTTGTTCTAGTTTTAAATGAAAAATATCTATAAATAGATAGGGAAGGGGGTAGGAAAGTGTCTGACACATAGGAAATTGACATAGATGTCCATGATTGTAATGATGGTGACAATGGTGCTCACAAACATTTTTACCTGGCTGATTTTGGCTTTTGCTTTAGTAAGGAGTTGAAGAATGCATATAAACCAATTGATTAATCATGAACACTTTGAAACATGGGTTGGAGACTAAATGAGGCATATTTGGATATAGTAAAGGAGAATATTAAAATAAAGATCACCAGGGGCGCCTGGGTGGCTTAGTCGGTTAAGCGTCCGACTTTCGCTTAGGTCATGATCTCGCGGTTCGTGGGTTCGAGCCCCGCGTCGGGCTCTGTGCTGACTGCCAGCTCAGAGCCTGGAGCCTGTTTCAGTCTGTGACTCCCTCTCTCTCTGACCCTCCCCTGCTCACACTCGCTCTCTCTCTCTCTCTCTCTCTCTCTCTGCTAGAAATAAATAATAAAACATTTAAATTAAAAAAAAGTTCATTTAAAAAAAATAATAAAAAAAATAAATAAAATAAAATAAAGATCACCAAATAATAGAGTATAGACAATCAATAATTGCAACAAGTTATGTCTGGCTAAATTTGGTAGATATATACATGCATGTGCGTATTATGTATGTCTTACCTCCCATAATATGAAGTAAAATAGCAGAAAAGGAATAGAAAAGTATAAACCTAGAAAGACAAATGGAATAAGAAGGCAGACAAGAATGCATAAGAGATAATCAACAAAATCATGAAAAGTAAACTAGCTATAAAGGAAGTGATGTTTATGGGAATAAAATTACAAGCCAGAGAAAGCTATAGGGGATTTACAGTTGTTGTAACCTTTACCATTACCAAATCAACTTATGATTTGAGGCAACATTTCCTTCTGAAGGTGGAATTGAAAAGCAGAGCTGAAGACAGAAAACTATTTGAACTATCTTTCTAGGGAAACTGGATCATTCACACTCTCACTATCACAGCCAAAATACTAGGTTTCTCCTAGAAAGGTAAAGATGAAGCACTGACCATCTTTAAAAGTTTGAGAGTGATCTGGAAAGGCTGTAGATCAGGGAATACATAAGAGCAAAGTAATTAAACAAGGACACTCCACTTCTTTAACTCCTTGACTTGTGGCAAAATTCTACTATGTCTGGAGGAGGAAGAGGAGGAAGACATAGTGGCAAAGGGTCTTCACCCGGGGGAAGAGATGGAAGAGCTTCTTGTCCAAGGATACCACCATGGTACAAACAAGTAAACTGCAACTGTGTGTAAAGCGGGGAGGAGAGTTTGGGCAGAGTTTGTCCCCCGTAGTGGAAGGAACAGGTTGCTGGTAAAACTGTACCTTTATTGGCCAAACTCACTGGGTTTAATGATGACTGTAATCCTGTAATCAGTAATTAAAAATACCCCATCACTTCCGGTCAGGCACCAAGTGAAAAGAATAGCAATGCTAAACAACAAGCAGGACCTGGAAACAGTCCTCTTAAATTTGGGGAGACTGCTAAACTGTGATGAGTCTCCCTCTTCCTGAGCTTTGGAGACTACAGAAACTTAATGAATTAATGTGTTCCCTTTTCTCAGGCATCTCTGTCCTGTACTACCTGTTGTTGAATACTTGAAAACATTTTCCCTTACATTTTGTCTGATTATTGTTTATGGTGAGGGGTAAATACATCTCAATAATTCCATTATGGCCAGAAGTAGAAATCACATTAATGTTGCTTTTCTGTGTAATTACTTTTTTTTTGAGGGGGGAGGTTCAGGGAGGTACTCAATTTGGTACCAAACTGCAAGTGTAGGTCAATGTGTTACAGAGAAAATATGTCTGGAGTCAAGGAGGATCCTAAAATAAGAGCAAAATTCATTGACAGGCATAGGGCTTCTCATGGGATTAGGAATTTGAGGCACTTTCAGTTGTTCTCAAGGGCAGAATTAAATTGATCTTGGATTAATTAGCTAGCTAACTAGCTATAATCTATCTCTGTATCTATCTCTGTATCTATCTATCTATCTATCTATCTATCATCTATCTATCTAGTCATCATCATCATCTATACATCAATACATCCACTTAACCATCCAATCGTCTATTTTTTATGTTTGTTTGCATATAGAATTTGCAAAGTGACAAACGTAAGTGCTCTAGAAGTTAAGATAATATTCAGATAACTAGGGAAACGTTCAAATAATAACAAAAATAAGACTATTAAAAAATGGAAGTATAAAATAAAAGCATGTTTAAGTTGATTTATCTAATTGGTAACACATTAAAACCTGGACTCTAAATGTATGTAACAAGTAATTCCATTGATACTCTTCATTTTTTCCCCATATATGTCAAGTGAAACTTTGAGGCTGAAATTAACTAAATAATTATTAATTTCACTCTTCTGTCTCTCACTCTCTCACTCTCTCTCTCTCTGGAATACTGACACAGTCAAGGTTTGAATTATTGGACTGCTATCCAAGAATCTAATCCAGGAGCAAGTACTTATTTAAAACATAATTTAATAAGTCTTCTAATAGTAACTGCAGATCCTATTTCCGGTAGAGTTCTAAAGGCAAACAAGGTGATGTGAGCTAAATCCAGGGCCAGGCTTATGGACTTATGATCTATATATAGTCACATAGAGCCCCATACCCAGCTTAATGCCCTACTGTTGTCATCTTGAAATTCTCATACCTTTTGAACAAGGGATTTCACATTCTCATTTCACATGTGACCCCACAAATTATGTAACCCATCCTTACTGAATCTTAGATGAATTCATTCGTGAAGGCCTAGGATGCTGAATTCACTAAGGCAAGAAATCATCACTATTTACTCTTAAAGCGGGAAATGTCTTTAAATAGTAGGTCATTTTGCTTCAATGATTGAAACACTGATTCTCATTACTGATTAGCTGTCAAAAATGGTAGGTTTCACAAATATTCTGACTGACGTGAGTTCAATATTTCCCAGGACTGGTCATGCTAAAATTTGGTGGTAAACTTTGCTGAACTTCACTGGAATACAACCGCCTGTACTACAAAACAGACGTTAATTTATATTTCAAAGCCAGGCTTTTCCATTTGCACAGACTAAAAAAGAAAAAAACTGTTAATTGCACAATTTATGTGGAAAGTTTTATTGCCACTGTCCATTAGATGCAGGGATGTTGACAGTAGACAAGTATCAATCTGGGGCTTGTTACAGGATGAATACAGAGACTAAATGTAATTTAATCACACCATGAAGATTCTCCACTAAAGCTAAAGAAGATAGATAGCTATGTGTAAATATCTGGAATGGTAGCCAATTGAGATGAATGGAAAACTCTTTTTTCTCTAGTAGCAGAAATTAAATTCTATTTTGTGTGTACACATTCTTTTAAAGTAACTTTTTTTCCTCTTTTCCTCATTCTCTTTGTTTCATGATTTTCAATTTTCTCCACTGGCATAGATGTCTTCTGTTTCAAGACCAATTTTTTTTTTTAATAGAGTTCTCCAAGAATAATTAAGTACATTTCATGATTGAAGATGATTTTTAAGGAACCTATATCAAATCTATATATGTTTTTCTCTAATGAGAAGGTGAGGGAGACATTTACATGCAGTATCCTGATTATCTTCACATATTTAAAAATATTATTTTATTTAATCATTCCAAGAACCCAATCCTAAACAATGTTATATATAATCCTACTAGATATTTTTGTTGTTTGGAAAGTTGAATACTGCACTTTTGTACATCAGTACTATGCCTGTTTAAACACATGTCTGAAGATGTATCTGATGCTTTTTTTCTGGCATCAACTGATAATTTGCTTATTTTGTTTATTAGCTGCTATCTGTTGAGGGCGCAATATATCACTATATAGATTATATACACGTAGTTCATTATGATGCTGGTATTATCAACAGTTTAGAAATGAATAAATAAAACCTGGGGGAGTTGGCCTTTCATTTACATACAGGGAACTTTAAGCAACTCTTTAACTGCAGAATTAGCAATGGCAAAATAAAGACTAGAACTCAGGTCTGCCTAACTTCAAGCCCTGCCTGTTCTACTGTATTCTGAAAGAAGTAAAGATTGTTGGTCCACAATGAGATAATTGAAAGGCTACTGAACTGAAGCCTCAGAGTTGATCGGATGTAATATTTGAAGTCACTGGAATTGACAGAGAGTCATGGGTATGTATCATAGAAAGTTCATGGATACAAAGTACTTCTAAATGTAATGTCTCTTTTTATGAAACTATTTATGATTGGATATGTGTAGTAGTTAAGAAATATTTGTTGGGAAATCTATCTATCATCTATTAATCATGTAGATATAATTGACATAGACGTATATCTTCAGATGAATGATATAGTTTAAACAGTGTAGCACAATCTGATCTGCTCTGATAGCCATAATTAACTAATCTGGGTATTTCTCAAACAATTCTAGAAATGCTGGATAACGTCTGAGGTCATACTGTAGCATAGTGGTTAAAAGACTATCCTCTTAGACTGGACGGTTTATTCAAACCCTTTCATCATTTGCAAATTATTTGAGCAAGTAACTTTATCTCTCTAGGGCCAGGTTTTCTTATCTGAAAAATGAGTTTTCTAATTGTGACTACCTCTTAAGATTTTTGTAAGAATAAAAGTGATCTAATACATGTGAAAAGCATTCTCTGGGACATATGATACAATCAATATATATATGAGATATTATAATCAAAACGGGCTTCAAATTCCTAAAACTTCTAGTCATATTCTGTAAAGTTTAAGACAATTTAACCAAAAAAGAATTAGAATAATTTCTAATATGTTACTCAATGGTTCTAATCACCTGAAACAGTCATAATAAATATAATTGAGTCACAAAAGTACATATAAAGAAATTAAGTAGAAGGGTGCAATGTCTAGATATTCTTTTTAGTTAAATCACTCAGCTTGAATAAGAGTAATCTGTGAAAGTAAGAGAATATGGAAGATGAAAGTATCTTTTTTGTAGTAGTGAAAAGCCTGATTATGTGTAGGTCTCATAGGGCTAATGTAATTTATGTGCATTTTTCTATATGTCCTCTTCTCTGTCAAGGACATTCTCAGATTTTATGTATTGTAGTGGAAGTAAGACTTCCATATCAGTTAAGTACAAGCATTCTTAAGTTATATGACTTATTTACATGATATTCTGAATGTCTTCTGCAAAGCTACTAAAATATAGCATTTTAATAGAGACTCTGTTTGGTTCTTTGTTTCTTTTAAAGTCCCTAACAATTCTTTGATATCAGCTTCTTTTCTTAAAAAAAAAAAAAAAAAGAAAGAAAGAAAGAAAGGGAAAAAATATTTTTAAAGAAAAAATGAATTATTCATAGAATAATTGTTTTTTTTACTTTAATTACTTGTAATACTGAAAGTGTATTATAATGTGTAATTATATTTTTCCAACATAATTACTAAGTATAATGACAATGTATAATTCTTTATGAGACTACATGAAGAAAATTGCATTGCTCATGCATAATATTATAATAGTTAAACTTTGTTATTCCAAAGAATTATTACAATTTGTTGTTTTAAATAGATCATCTGATCATTTCACAGACAAATAGAAAAATAAAATAAAATGCATTTCTGTTTCAGGTGAGATAGCACTTTGAAAAGGAAAAACTTTAAAAATTCCAAGATGATAATGTACTTCAAACTTGTGTGTTTTATTGACACCATAATATAATTTATACCCAGAAAAATTTTGTTTGCATTGAAGGACATGATACAAAATGTTTCAGTGAAATAAAACTTTTTTGTACAGATAAACTATGCTAAATGAAAATAAAATAACATTTCAAGTTTTATTCTTCCAGGACCAAACTACATGTTGGTGTTATGTAAGGATTTTGAAGAAGCAGTATCTCCTATTTTGTGTCACCAAATCTCTTTCACTAAATGATTGTTCTAGTGATTCAACTATATCAAATTAAGTAGCATCCTCCAGTCCTATCTTATGGGTAGTTAACAAACTAGGAAAACTGTTTGAGTCATTCTAATATCGATGAGGTTTGTAAGTAAGAAACAGTTATTCTCCCTCTAAAATTCAAAAGACCATTGTATCAATAGCTCTTTTTGAACTATTCTAAATTCAAATTTTCCATACAGAAGTTTTAAAAAGAAAGAAGAAATGTTTGGGGAAGATAACGTTGTAATTATTCAACAGCAAAACTTTTATATTTACGTTCAACTATTTCTAAAGATAAATTGTATAAAACTGTTTCATGTCACTTTTTTTCTACATAATAAAAGTAAAATTTCAAATTTACTTCAGAACGTAATTATGTTTTAATAGACATCTTAAGAATGTCAATTTTTTTGGCCGCCTTGGTGGCACAGTCAGTTAAGCGTACGGCTTCAGCTCAAGTCATGATCTCACAGTTCCTGAATTTGTCGGGCTCTGTGCTGGCAGCTTGGAGCCTGGAGCCTGCTTCAGGTTCTGTGTCTCCCTCTCTCTCTGCCCATCCCCTGCTCCTGTTCTCTCTCTCTCAAAGAATAAATAAACATTACAAAAAATTTTAAAACATCTAAATTTTTTTCACACATGTGTGCCAGAGAACTACAAAATTCTTCTCAGGACACTGTTCACAATTATATCAAAGATGCAATTGTTTTCTGTTTTTTTTTTTTGTTATTGTTTTTGTCTTCCAAAGAGAAAAAAAGTACCTCATTTCAGAAGTATTTAAAGTACACACAAGGGGATGCCTGGGTGGCTCAGTTGTTTGCGTGT
Source organism: Proteles cristata cristata (assembly GCA_017311185.1). Classification (NCBI taxonomy): domain Eukaryota; kingdom Metazoa; phylum Chordata; class Mammalia; order Carnivora; family Hyaenidae; genus Proteles; species Proteles cristata. Next base: position 410,701 of record JAESUZ010001351.1, read on the forward strand.
CAGAATTCAGCTCAGGTCATGATCTCATGGTTTGTGAGTTCAAGCACAGCATCGGGCTCTGTGCTGACAGCTCAGAGCCTGGAGCCTGCTTTGGATTCTGTCTCTCTCTCTCTCTCTCTCATAAATAAATAAACTTAAAAATTTTTAAAAAACAATAAAATAACAGTACACAGAAGTAGGTCTCTGTAAGTGGCTTGGAAGGAATCTAAATCACATCATGCATGAAAAGCACAGAACACAGAAATAATGTCAGACCATCCATTTTCTTCTCTTTTAGGCAGATGTATCCCTAGATTTATCTGAATGCCAAACCTGAACATTTAGAGCTATTGGCATAGTTGTAGTTGGAGTCTTTGATTTTGGGTTCAGTCCTTGTTGTTAGCTTTTGATGACAGAATGCCTCAATGTGATGGATATTGGTTTGTGAAGAACACAGTAATGGTACCACTGAAATTTCTCTTCAGGATTTGGTTTTTACTTGTGATTTTGCTTTATTTGAAATAATATACAAACCCTGCTGCAAAACTGAAAGAGAAAATCCATGAAGGACTGGTTGGAGATTGTACCATAGAATTTGGTAATGGGCACAAAGATAACTCAGAAAGTGGTTAAATCTTCAGATAAAAAAATCAAAAGCTGCTATTAGAGCAAAGTATTTTCATAGATAAGTGAATCAAATAACTATTCTAAATTTGAGGTGACATTAATGTCAATTACTGAAAAAAAATACTGTGATTACACTGATCAGCACTGAAAAAAAAGTAAGAAAACTCTGACAGTCAGTCTTTTTCTGGAGAAAGCAGATTTGCAGAGTTTGTTAAATGAAGACATTATACCTTGATAAATTAAGATATATACATGAAGTTTATACCTCAAGAATATTTGTTTGTTTTAAAAAAAGATCATTTGAAAAGTGTATTTATTTTTATTTTTTTAAATGATTTATTTATTTCTGAGAGAGAGACAGAGAGGCAGCATGACCAGGGGAGGGTCAGAGAGAGAGGGAGACACAGAATCTGAAACAGGCTCCAGGCTGGGAGCTGGCTGTCAGCACAGAGCCCGATGCAGGGCTCGAACACATGAACCGTGAGATCATGACCTGAGCTAAAGTCGGATGCTTAACCGACTGAGCCACCCAGGCACCCCTGAAAATTTAAAACTACATATAACATCACAGAATATTATAATTTGATAATGCTGTAGCTAACATGTGTAGATAACCAAACAAGTTAATTTGCATTAAATATATATCTATAAAACTGAATTACCCAGTTCCACTGGCAACCCTGATTAAAATAATTGAGTAAATACAAAGTCAACATTTTGTTTAGCCTCTGTAAAATGTGATTAAGTGTCACATTAGACATTTAAGAAGTGTGCCAGTGAAAGGACTCCCTGGAAGTATGCCTGGTGACAGGTTAGAAGGGATCAAGGTTAATGGAGTAGTTGGAAATGATAACTTATATATGATGCAGGTTGCAAATGAAAGGTATTATATAAGAGAAAGATTATGTTAAGAAGTAGATGTGGAAAAAAGACTTCATACAGGCACCAGAGACTAATATTCCTATGTGGGGCGTCTGGATGGCTCAGTCAGTTAAACAGTCGACTTTGGCTCAGGTATTGATCTCACAGTCCGTGGGTTCGAGCCCTGTGTCAGGCTCTGTGCTGACTGCAGCCTCACTCCAGCTGCAGCTGACTCCAGCTCAGAGCCTGGACCCTGTTTCAGTTCTCTGTCTCCCTCTCTCTCTTTGACCCTCCCCTGCTCAATCTGTCTCTCTCTCTCTCTCTCACTCTCTCTCTCTCTCACACATACACACACGCACACACACACACACACACAAATTGAAAAAAATTTTAAAAATATCTATGTAAGAAGCAGGGAATAGCGTATCTAATAATATACCTATAAAATTAAAGAGATTCCTTCCTCATGGTATATTGAGATGTCATTAGTGCTTTCCAAAGTAGGAACGTAAAGCTAAGTGTTTAGGAATTAATAGAAATGGTCTTTAAAACCATGTTGCAAAATAAATTGTATTTCAAAAATTCGATTTGCTCTACAGTGAATAAATTTCAGTTTGCCTCTATTATGCGCATATGTCTCACTCCTCCTTATTTCCCTCTATCACTTCATATGTTATAATGTAACAGTGGATTTTCAGTAGGCTATTTGAAATCTAACATATTTGGGGAATGTGTTAATAATCATTTGCCTGAATATCCGTTAAGCTTATAAAGACATTTTAATTAAAATACAATTGAAAAAAAATTGATATATTATTTGAAGCAGATCTGTGAATTCAGGTATTGAAAAGTTGAGAATATAGCAAAAATTAGCAATAAAATTATATTTGCAATAAGTACTGCAATAGGTATTTTGAAATTGCTTATCTCTGTTAACTCCACAGAATACAGATTAAAGTTTGAAAGCAAGTGACATTTTATAACTGTCTTTAATGAATTTTTCATCCAAATGACATTGGTGAGCCTTGAGGAGTATCTGACTCTATTATAATTAAAGTTTAGTAAGAGTAAGAAATGGGACCATTGAAAATGATAAAATTATGTGTTCCTATGTCTTCAAGATATTTTGCTCTTTTAAGATACTATACTCTGTTCCTAGAAGTTTTATTCAATATGATTTTTTACTAGCAACAGATTTTTACCAAAAATGTAAAATGACATAGACATGAGTAATGGACTTCTAGCTGGTGGAAAAAAAAGCCTTAATCATTTCATATCCTAAATCGAATTTCATTGTGAACAACTAATACAGACTTTAACTAACTGAGAAGCGAAATCTTTTAAAGTAGCATTAGGAAGAAACACTCTCAGGGTGCCTGGGTGGCTCAGTGGGTTAAAAGTCTAACTTCACCTCAGGTCATGATCTCACAGTTCATGAGTTTGAGCTGTGCATCAGGCTCTGTGCTGTGATGATAGCTTGGAGCCTGGAGCCTGCTTGGAATTCTGTGTCTCCCTCTCTGTCTGCCCCTCCCCCACTCACATTCTGCCTCTCTCTCAAAATTAAATAAACGTTAAAAAAAGGGGAAAAAAAGAAGAAACAAGCTTCATGGAAATTTTCTTATTATTTTCAAAATATAACTTGGTATACAGGTGGAATATACATGCTATTGACATCAATATCCACAAGGGAATATCATTGAATTACATGCAGAGATTCTTAGTGAACAGAATAACAACCAAAAAATGGCTAGTAAATCGAAGTTTCTTTGAACTGCAAACTGCTTAATGTTGACCTTTTTAAATATATTTTTTTAATGTTTAATTTTGAGAGAGAGAGAGAGCGAGAGTGAGAGAGCGTGAGTAGGGAAGCAGCAGAGAGAGGGAGACACAGAAGTCCAAGCACAGAGTCTGACACAGTCCTCATAGACCTCATGGTCCTGATCATGACCTGAGCCGAAGTCAGAGGCTCCACCAACTGAGCCACCCAGATGCCCCAATTAATGGTGGCCTTTTTGAAGTGACCTTATCCAAGGAATGCACCACTATTTCTGACTATGAGTTGGATGGCTGAGAGATTAGTTTTCACTTTAAATATGGAAGCTAATGATTTAATAAAACTAAAGAAAACAAAACCTTAATGTAGTTCTAGAATATGGAGAAAATGATATTTTCTTTTTCTTTTTGGGTTTAATTACAATTGAATCACTTCATACTTGCTTTTGAATTTTCCTTTGTGTTTGGGAGGAACTGTCTTACACATTACAATAAAGCTTGCAGTGGAAAGGTTGTCCTGTATACCCACATGTTGACACAGCAGTGTCCTCTGAAACACTGGGGCAGTACCCACTTGAATGCTTTCTGCTTCTCTTGTTCCTTAAGATCTTTCAAAAGTGTCACACTTTAACCCACGTCTTGAGTCAAACTCACATAGCAAAGTAAAAGCCCTCAATAGTGAGATCAGAAACCTGGACATAATGATTTTGTAGCGGGGGAGGCTTGAGGAAGGATTTAACTGTCTGGTTTCCAGGAGTAGTAAGTTTGAGCTTCTTTACTCCATATGCTTCCTGTTTTCTGACTGATTCTTGGTCAGGTCTGCTATTCAACCAAAACACCGTACGAAGGGAGCCTGACCGGCTTTACCTTGACTGGTCGAGTGTTTGTATACGGCTTTAATTTCTTGATTACCAGCCCTGCAGAGTCTGCCTGGATGTCTGTTGTTTCTGATTTTGATTCTATTTCCCCACTGTTAGCAAAGCCAAGCACTAAACTGCAAACTATTTGAGCAAAGACATGTTTTCATTGTCCTGTTTCTTCCAAGCCCTTTTTCCTCAAAGCCAGGATCAATTTCTAAAATAATATTAATGACCTTAGGTATTTTTTACCTAGAATGTACACTTACCCATAAAGAATAAAGTGGAAACTATATAAACTTTGTGGGCTTCGTAATGGTGGTGATGCATTTTTGTGAAACTCATGGAAATGAATGGATTATATTTTCGCAGGAAGAGAAGACAAGACCATTATAATAGAGTAGGGCATGCATTACTGCATATGGAAAAGCTACAGGAAGAAGACACACTCCAATTGCATGTTGCAGTGTTTAGATTTTTGATGCAAGAGTAGTATTTATAAACTAGAAGCATTTTGAAATGATATCTATTTTTCATTCATGTAGCTGTATATTTAGGAAAAGAATAAAAGAAGTTCCATGATTGTTCATATCCTCTTAATACCTTTAAGAGCCTGTAATTAACACCATTTTTGTTCAGAAAGAAGTCAGGGATTTTACCGTTAGTTTCTGTCTAAGAGTTTTAAATTAAAATACATGAAGTCTTTCATTAACTAGGATAATGCTGGAAAATTAATAAGTGTGATGGAGCAAACATATCTTTTGAGAGTTTCTGGACATTTTATGTCACTGACTGCTTAGGCTCTTTCCTTCACCTGTTCTATCAAACTCCCTGCCTGGCTACTGTTTACCATAATAGATCTCTCCAGACTGCTATTACATTGTAGACGTTCTGCAAAAGTAGAGGAGGTAGGGGAGGAAATGGAAAAACATAGAAAAAAAAGCCTTTTAGGCTACAGCTAGGTGAAATACATTGGGAAACACCTATTTTTTTTTTTTTAAGAAAAAAGTATGAAAGAAAAAGGTGTGGCTGTGAAGTGCATTAGGCGGTTTTACTCTGAACCATATGCCCACTCCACACTATATGCTATTAAAATCATGCAAAAGAATTTTAACATTTCTCATATTGTTGAATTATGTTTTGACAAAACACCACTCTGAGTTTGGATTATATGAATTACAGCTTTAAAACGTTTAAGTGGTCCATACATAAGCAAAGGTCATATTAAATGCATATTTATTTCTTCTGTCTCTCAAAATCCCATTTAATGGCATTAAGTGAATTTCTGAAATGTTATTAACCTACAGGGATGAGGTGAATGAACAAGGAGAAACAGACGCCACAGCATGGGGGGTGGGGACACAAATATTCTGGAAGCCAACTTATGGAGAATTAGGGTGAGTTGGCTTTTGTTACATTCTCTACTAATTAGTAATGTATTTCTTCAAACACAACTGTGTCCAAAGAAAATTTTCAGAGTGAGTAAAGTGAGTTAAATTATGATTCAAATTTAGTCTGAAAGTAATACTTTAATGCTGAACTTAAAAGTGGTGTAAATTTAAAAAACGAGCATTAAAAGTGCTGCCGTAGAGTTCTGTATGCAAAGTATACCAAAATACGTTTTTCAGAATGCCAGCATTGCTAAGGTCAAGTCAACTCATTTAGAGAAACAAAAACAAACCAAAAAAAAAAAAAAAAACAACCTTAAAAAATAATACAAAATATAAACAAAGAAAAATATTTTCCAGATAGGGAGGGCCCTTTTAATTTTTATTTTTTTACTGTGGTATATATTATTATAGCGAATTCTCTACTAATCTTTAACTCACTAATATACTTTATTTCCTTAACATTTGCTTTACCTTATAGATGTGGAAATTCTTTACCTTTTTACTATGAAGAACACAAATAATGACTAGTTTTGTTTATTCTATATATTTCTGCAGGTAGCATTGTCATATTTTCTTATTCTGGGTCATTTTATGTTACCATATGGGAAAAATATTCATAACAGTTTGAGACATCAGTAAATTTTAAATTGCTTAACAATATTTTAATAATTTTTTGGTAGGGCACCTGGGTGGCTCAGTTGTGTGAGTGTCTTATGACTGCGGCTCAGGACATGATCTCATTGTGAGTTTGAGCCCCACATTGGGATGTCTGCTGTCAGTGCAGTGCCCACTTCAGATCCTCTGCCCCTTTCTTTCTCTGCTCCTCACCTGCTCACACTCTATCTTTCAAAAAAGAATAAAGACATTTAATAATAAATTTTTACAATGCAGAGTGTAAGTATGACTAGATCAAACAGCTTGATACAAAAGCCTTTAATTCTTTTTTAAAAAAAAATTGTTTAATGTTTTATTTATAGGAGAGAGAGAGACAGCGTGAGCAGGGGAGGGTCTGAGAGAGAGGGAGTCACAGCCTCCGAAACAGGCTCCAGGCTCCGAGCCGGCAGTCAGCACAGAGCCCGATGCGGGGCTCGAACCCAGGAACCGCGAGATCATGACCTAAGTGAAAGTCGGACGCTCAACCGACTAAGCCACCCAAGCGCCCCAAAAAAGCCTTTAATTCTTATTAAACGCTCCTACCAAATCACCTAAGAGCTTTAAACAGAAACTTTAAGGGGTGCCTGGGTGGCTCAGTCGGTTGGTCGTCCGACTTCGGCTCAGGGCATGATCTCACAGTTTGTGGGTTTGAGCCCTGCATCGGGCTCTGTGCTGACAGCTAGCTCAGAGCCTGGAGCCTGTTTCAGATTCTGTGTCTCCCTTTCTCTCTCTCTGATCCTCCCCTGTTCATGCTCTCTCTCTCTCTCTCTCTCTCTCTCTCTCTCTCTCTCTCTCTCTCTCTCTCAGAAATAAATAAAACATTTAAAAAATTTAAGCAGAAACTTAAAAGGCTGGTGGGGTCTTGAGAAAAGGTAGGTGGCTATCTTGTAAAAGGTTATTTACTACAAGGCAATTTCGTTTTAAAGGAATTATTACTTGTTTAAGGAAAATTAAATTCCTACACTGTTCAAGTGATAAACTAGGAAAAAGAATGTTTAAAATCATCCAAGCTCTAACGGTCTAGAAGTTAGCACTATAGAAAATGAAGACTAGGTTCTAACAACTTCTATGTATTTAATCACACAAAGCACAGTTGAGGCAATACTTAAAGTGCTATCCTAATAAGTAATTTTACTTTAATAAGAAAAAGTAAATGAGACTTGTTATTTTTTTTATTTTGCTCCAAGTGATATTCATCCTTAAATTATACTTCTTAGTGTAGGAAGTATTATTTTAAAAAGAAACCACAAAGAAATTGGAATATTATACTCTTAAGCCTTTTTTCTTTTTAAAGTTTATTTATTTTGAGAAAGACAGAGGATGAGCAGGGGAGGGGCAGAGAGAGAGGAGAAACCCAAACAGCCTCCATAGGTGCACACTTAGATACGCAGAGCCCTAGGCAGGGCTTAAACCCATGAAACCACAGATTATGACCTGAGCCAAAATCAAGAGACAGACCCTTAACTGACTAGCCACGGAGGTGCCCAAACTTTTAAACCTTTTAAGAATACCAGTAGGGTATGTATTTACCTCTTTTTTTTTCTCACCCTACATCTTTTATATCCTGTAAGTTTGTTTTTGATTTTATAGCTTTCAGTTTTCTTTCATGATTTCCTCTGGCCTCTCCACCAAATCTTTAAAATGTTTTCAGGAGTATTTATTCTATTCTGTAAATCCTTTCTCTAATAGGTTCCCAGATCTGACTACTTATTCTACATAATGAAATAAACATTCTGTAATGTACAGATATTTTTATTTGTATTTATCCTTCTTTCCTGAGGTTAGCCTCCCTTTATGTGCCCTTTATTTCTGGCTAATCCTCGAAACCCTATATCTCTTTGTGTGTTTTAAAAAACAAGAGTGTGTTGGCTGTAATTTACTTGGTCGTATGGAGAATTATTTATCTGAGATCTAGGATAGAAGCTTGACCAGTAAGCTGGAGGCCTCAGCTTCTCTAATTTCTGTCTATTGCCTCTCCATCTCCCTTGGTGTACATGTCTCTATATGTATATTGTAGCTGTCGCCTTAATTTTCCAAACAGCCTCTGCCCCTCCCTGGTCATTGACCTTCCAGTTAGGACCTGACAGTCACTGTATGCCTTTCCTTCCACCCTCTTGGCTGTGTCCCCGAGCACAGAAGCTATATCACAGAATGAGGGCAATTTACTTGAGATTTGGAGAAAGCCTGCAGCCCTTAGAAAGTCTCCTTCACTTGATATATGTTTCACAGATTTAGCAGATATGTTTCATAATTTTGACGATAGCTATTTTTGGTTAAAATTAATTTTCCATAATTTTTCATTTTTTTAAGAATGAGAGTGAATTTAAAATGCCTGTTCTATAAGATTCCCCAGCAATTAAATTAATTCAGAATGTTATAGACATTTAAAATCAGGCATGTAGAAATCACTATTAAAACAATCCTCTCTATGAAGAGACTTAACAAGGATATTAATAGTCAGTGCATAATGCAAAAAGCTTATTGCTCTTAATATTCTTTTAGCCAACTTAGAATAATTTGCTTCTTTTATTAGGTAAATACTAAGTGAGCATCTTTACCAACACATACTAAACTGGCTGCTGTGTAAGTCACAAAAATGAATGAGGAAGAGGCCTTGAGCTCTAGGGGTTTAAAATGTCATTGTCGTGAAATTATTAGTGAGCATATGTCTATAGCTAGAAAATGTTATGGTTTGGGCTTAAGAAGAAAGAATTTTTATCACGAATAGTTTTGCTTATGGATTTAGCTTAAGGAAAAGGTAAAACTTATATTCACAAATGGTGTCATTAGTGACAGAGATAGAAAATAGAGTAAATCAGGATAGAATGGTAACTTCAAAAAAACAGTAAAGGCATAATGACAAGGTATTTATACATACTAGAAATGTGGTTTGTGTATTAGGACCTAGTACCCACTGGGAAGGTATGTTTGAAATCAGACAAGAACTATAGTGACACATTAATGACAGGGTGTATGGAGGTTTGCCGGGATCCCCAAGACAATTACATTACAAGCTAAGTAAAATTAAGAACACTTTCTGGTGACTAGAAGAAATAGCTGTATCACAGCTTATGCAATAAGAATAAATAAATTCCATATGATTTCACTCATATGTGGAATCTAAATGCGAATGAATGAATAAACAAGCAAAAAGAATCAGATCCATAATTACAGAGAACAAACTGATAGTTGCCAGAGAAGGGGCTGGAGGGGTGGGCAAAATGGGTGAAGGGCAGTGGGAGACACAGGTTTCCAATTATGCAATGAATATGTCATGGGGATAAAGGCACAGCATAGGGAATATACCCAGTAATACTGTAGTAGTGTTATATGGTGACAGATAGTAGATACACTTGTGGTGAGCACAGCATAACATATGGAGACATTGAATCACTACATTGTACACCTGTAGCTAATGTAATATTGTGTGTCAACCATACTCAAGTTAAAAAAAAATAAAACAAAACATGTGTAACCCTGTTTCACACAAAACGTATAAAACCAGACTCCTACAGTGGGGAAGAAAAAAGAAAACAAACTTCTCAAAAGTAAATAAATTAAATAAATAAATAAATAAATAAATAAATAAATAAATAGAATTTAATTTATAAACTACTACATTTCCTACCCCTTCTACTCCCTCAGAATTTTTTTTAACTTTTTTTTTCTTTTTTGAGAGAGAGAGATAAAGTGTGAGTTGGGGGAGGAGCAAAGAGAGAGGAAGACACAGAATCTGAAGCAGGCTCCAGGGTCTGAGCTGTCAGCACAGAGCCTGACTCAGGGCTCAACCCCACAGAACATGAGATCATGACCTGAGCCAAAGTTGAACACTTAACTCACTGAGCCACTCATGTGCCCAAGTAAGCAATATTTCTGAAACTGGTTTTGTGAAACACAAGTTTTGAGTGATGCTTTTTTACTTTGACCAAAATTTTAATACGTGCACATTCTGCATTATTTGATTATCTGATAACCAAATATTACTCTGTGGTTTGATCTAATATTTGCATTTGTGTTGATTGTTCATGATTAATTTTCATACTGTAGTGAGAAAAGAAGGAAATTGAGTTTCAAGTATAAATGCCACTTTCTTGCCACACAGAAGTTAAATGATGCCTCAACAGGGCCCTCAGATTATTCAAGATTGAGAAATATTAGCAGATCCAGGTTTCACTGCTCATAAGTGCTTTTAGAAGTTAACAATGATTAGACATTTATTTTAATTTTGAATATTATAGATGGCTAGAGCTAGTGTCACTTTCCTATAAAATGGGAACATAACCAGAATTAAGACAGTGTATGTGTGGATGTATGTATAACTCCAAATATCTATGTGTATTAGTATTGCTTAAACTTTCATTCAACCTGTTATAACAAGTCTTCCAATAGTTTGAACTTCTCACCTTTTCTATGTTCCTCCCTCCCCATTCCTGTTTAAGTGATCTTTCTGTTTTAGTTAAGATTGGTCTACTTAACTATTCAGAGGCCTTTCATCTACTTTTTCCTTGCCCTTATCGATGTTTTCTACTTGCCTGAGGCAAAATCCCCCACTCCTCTCTACCAAAACAAAACAAAACAGATAAAAATAGCAATTATATCTAAGTCCAACACAGATACACTTTAGGAAAATTTTCTCTTCTTCCTTCATTGTCATTCAGTCTCTTTGGAAGCTTATTTTTGCTCCTGGCTATGAAAACTATTTTTCCCCCATGAAAGCTTTAGAATGGCATCTGATTTGGATCATAGTCACAAATATATAAGCAAGTAGAGCATGGCTTCTTAGCTTATCAAGTATTTATCCTAAAGTTCACTCACTTTAATTGATCTCACTCAAACAAGAGACTACTGACTCAGAACTGTATGCATAGTTAAGTTTATTGATTTAACAAGATTTGCTGTCTGGCTTGTTGCACTTGACAGCAGATTAGAAGAAGCGTCCCTGATAGTTTAACACATTGAGCTATAACAAAGAAGTAGGAGATAAGAGAGGTGAATCAACAATTAGAAATCAGTCTGTACACTGCAAATACTCTTTAACATCTTACAAGCACTATATAGACCCTAATACCAAAATTAATGATTGATGTTGATAACGGTAATCAGGAGTTATAAATATAAAGTATTTACATTGTCGATATCTTATTTGGAAGTACGTAAAAGTAATAAAAAAAAAGATTTTTAAAATCATGTTCACTGTGTGGGTAGATCACAATAAGCTCTGAGCAGCAATTTCTTCTTTATCATTTCTGATATCTTCCCCTTTCTTGAATACTTCACAAGTCAATTTATCCCACCGTTGGATGGGTCCAAATTAAGAAAATATTCTTTATATTGTACTGCACCTTGCCTGTCTTTAACAAAATAATTTCTTAGTTCTGTTTTTGAAAACACCTGTGAACATATGTGCTTACTTTTCTAAATGACATCATTTGCAACCTTTAAAAGAGTTCTATCTGCTTTAAGAAATATACTTCTTTAGTAAAATTCTTTAGTTTCCAAAATAATTATCCCATGTGCTTTCAATTGTTCCTATTACATAGTTTTCAGGTTCACCTATCATCCTAGTTACCTTCTTCTGTATAAATTCCAGTGTGTTACGGTTCTATTTTACAATGTGACTCAGAATGATCTCAATATTCCAGATCCGGTTTGAAATGGGAGATAAATACCCCTTTGTTTGATTAATGCAATTGCATAAATGTAAGCCTTATCTGGACTTACTTGGTTCTACTCATGTGATTTTATACAATAACATCTTTTTACTTTTTAATTCAATTGTGTTTTATATGTTTATATCTTTAATATGATCAACTTTTATTACAGAAACTGTGTTTTACTCATTTTTCAAGAACTTGTCATATAGTAGGCACTTGAACATGTTGTTTGGGGAATGTTTGACTAAATAAACCATCTAAAAACATGTTAGCTTACTTTACTAGTTTGATTTCATTGTTGTTGTTTTATCATGTCCATGACATTTTTAGTGTAGTTTCAAGTGTTTTGGACCTAATCATGTTATCGTAGACCTGAACTTGTGAAATTTATTTTTAATCAAAATATAATTCTACATTATTCTTAATTAAAACTTGTGAGATTTCAAAACTTTTGAGCTTATCTGAAACCTTGATTTTTTGCCATCAATTTTTGCAGAGGCCTTATCAGCTAGTATTTTTAGTTGAATATTATTTTATCAAGCAAAAGTTGAATGTAATTGTTTCCCAAATGTATGAGTTGTCTTCCTAACTAGACTGAAAAACCATAAACATTGGGAATGAGTTCTCCCTCACATATATCTTAATCACTCCACAAACATTCGCCACACAAGTTGAATTAAATTCAGTTGTATGATTTGCATATTATGTCTTTTTTTTCAGGAATGATTAATTACTTTACATATATCATAATCGAAGAATAAATAATTTATTATTTCAAATAAGATGGAGTATTTCAAATAAAGAGGGGTATAAAGTGTAATTATTTATCCACTAATAGTTCTAACTGTGGAGTTAAGATTATATTTACTGAAATACTCTGTGAAGTTTCCATTCAGCTTCCTTTCTCAGGGTCTGAAAAAAAAACTAAAAATCGTGCATAATCATTACTACATATTTACTATTAAATCAGTATAGATCTCATAGACATTTTGGTCTCGTTTTGAAAATATGTGGGAGAATGAATATATTTCTATTACCTGGTAAGTAAAATTCTGTATTCCATTTTAATAAACATTTCTTACCATGTTAAAGATTACTTTACACTCAGCTTGATCCTACAATGATAAGGTGTAAATTGGCTATGCTTCTATTAATGCCTTCCTTCTTAACCAAATCTACATACTTATCTCTGGTGGAATGTTATTAATGCAATGCTTTGAGATTACTAACTAACATCTTAATACCTAACGCTTAATGAAACTTTACTTTGAGAGACTGTTGTAAATGTTGGTTCAGGCTTCAGACATAGAGAAAATTGACTGCAAATTGTCTTTTAAAATACTCCACAGAAAAGTGTTCCCTGAAATCAGAAGACATGAAAGGTTTCCTGGGAGACTTAAATAGGCTCCATACTGATTTGTCCAGGTTGTCTGTTATCCAATGACCTCTCCCTAATTGGAGGAGGAGCCAGGAACAAAGAGTGAAGGGAGAGAACAGCTGGACCAGATAAGAGAGAACTGGAAAAGACAAAGCCATTGAAAACAGAATTGGAAACCCTTGAACCAGACCTTATCTATTTTCAGGCTAATCTTCATATTCTGTAGAAGGCCTTTCTGTGTCGAACCTAGAAAAAAAAACAAAATTTACACCTCCATGCTCAATCTTTTTTTCTTCTATACACTGTTGGAGAATAGCTGTCATAACAGCTTTTATTCTCTGATCCATCCACAATCTCCCTTCAGTGTTTTTGATGTTGTGATCTTACAGAGTATCATTATTCTGACAAAGAAATGACCACCCATCCACACAAGCATGAATTACCTGCCATCTGCCAGAGTTCTAAGATACTAGATATCTATATCTGCATTTTTAATTTGGCTTTTCAAAAATAACCCATTTGGAAATCAAAGTTCCTTAGATTAAACAAATGAAAAATATAAAAATCAAAATTATAGGATACTGATTATGCGATGTCCTTAATGTTTAAAACTGATATTGAAAACTTTTTCTCCACCTTGACCAAATACGCATAGTAATCATTTGACTTAACTATGAGGTTTAATATGTGTATTAACTGTTATTTTGAAATTCTACAGTCCATCATTTAGATTTTTGCCAACATTTCATAAGAAAAGGATGAAAAACTATTTGTTGTAAAAATCCCGATTTTCCTATAAGTTTTGAAAAAACTGCAGCTTGAAAAAGAATCATGATATTTGAGATATATCAATGTTAATGTTTCCTACCTGTTGATATCTTTTTTCTTATATTGCTAGTGTTTTCTTTCTACCTCAAAAAATATATATCAAACACCTACAACATGTTAGACATTGTGCTTGACTGTAGAGGGGATTAGAAAGATGAGTAAGATCCAGATTCTGCCCTCACAGATCTTAAAATCTAGTACAAGGAATGTAACAAGTGCCAAAATGACAAAGACACAATTCAGATTATAAATCTTATAAGCAATATAACATTTTCTATAGGATTTTCATATTGAAACAGAAAATGCTTATAATGGAATATATACCTAAGCCAGGTATTAGAGTTCAGGTATAATTTCAATTAGTAGAGGTTGGGAATAAAGAGAGAGCACTGATTATAATCCAGTTTTACCAGAAACCTTGGCTACATGTAATGAACAATTAAAAGATAAGACTAGGAAAGTTAGATTGTGATCACAGTGTGGTATTTAAATTCCAGAGAGAAGAGTTTGCAGTTAATTCTGTAGGATTTGTGCAAATATAATAAAGAACATTACTAAGAAAAATCCCCATAATGCAGGGACCTATTGTCACACTCAGAAAATCATGTAAGGATTCCACTTCAGGGTGAGGAATGTCAGGGTATTATGATTATGATTGTGAATTATTGTGGGATGACATAAGTAGTTTGATAATTTAGATGGAAAGTTCAGTATGCTAGTTAGAAAATAGAAGAAATGAAATTCAAAGAAAGTTTATTAAATCATATAAGATGACAACAGAGAGGTAGGGGTGACTGGGTGGCTCAGTTAGTTTAAGCATCTGATTCTTGATTTCAGCTCAGGTCATGATCTCATGGTGAGATTGAGCCCTGTCTGAGCAATTCTCTGTCTCCATCTCTCTCTGCCCCGTCCTCTCTCTCTCAGAAAAAGAAAGAAAAAAAAGTCAAATAAAATGCCTTCAGAAAGGCGATTTGGCTAACACATCTTAAAGTTATTGTGCAAATTAGAGATTTAAGAAGGAACCCAGAGGTTAATAATATGTAGAACTAATAAGTAATGACGCAAAAGTTGTCTTAAGGGGAGTGAGTACAGAGGAGTGGGGTAGGAAGTCATGAGCAAGATGTAATAATTGATTCCCCTCTCACCACCTTCCCCCCCCCAACATTTCTGTGTTAGGAATTCAGGGGAACAAGGGAGAGGGAGAGAGAATGAGAGAGAGAGAGAGAGGGAAAGAGAAAGAGAGAGAGTGCACACTAAAGCTGCTCTGTCAAAGTTGCCAATTAAAGCAACAAGCCAAAAATGAAATTCATCACTTAGTGTGATAGTATAAGCAAGAGGCTAAACCAAAGAAAAGGCCATTTTCCCCTATGGACACGCTCACAGATGGAGGCGCAGGTAGAAGATCGCACAAGGAAGTCCTCTCACTGTTGAGGGAACCTAGAACAAAAGCTCTGGCTGTTCTGTGAATTCTGAGGTGGAAGCGGATAGGAGAGACAGGAGTGATCAGTCGCTAGGTACTGAGTCAGAATAGGGAAAAGAGCCTTCAAGTTTTGTCCCTCCACCGCTCTAATAAAGAGGCCTGAGCAGAGGCATCTGAGGAGGACCTCTGCAAAACCCTCAGACAAAATGACCTAGAAATGAAGATGCTAGGACTAAAATTGTAAATATGGGAAGACCATGACCGGCCAGAGGCCTGAGTCCTTGACTGCAGTGCCGTCAGAGACTGGAGTGCAGTGACTGTGCACCAAGTGGAATGTTGAGAGGCAGCAGGCGTGTCTGCAAGGCCTGCCTGGGAGAGCCTTTGGTGGGGCCTGACAAATCACATGTAAGTTGTTTTCTTTTTTTTTTTTTAATTATGGGTTTTTTTTTGTTTTTGTTTTTGTTTTGTTTTTTTTTAGTATAGTCAACACACAATGTTACATTAGTTTCAAGTGTAGAACAGAGTGATTCAACATCTATACCATAATGCTCAGGACAAGTGTAATTACCATCTATCACCATACAGTACTACACAAGTAGGTTTGTAACTAGGAGTTGGACTCCTCGCTCTGTCATGCAATGAGAGAAAATATTCTGACCAAGTTACCCAAGGTTAGGGCACTTGCATGGACTTTAACTTTTCACTTAAAGACCTGCTATCTGTCTTCTATTGAACCAGCCCAGTTGCCCAATGGCTTGTTTTCTTCTTTAAAGGAACACACACACACACACATACCTCAACAACAACAGCAACAACAGCAACCACACACACCACCTCACGTTCTTCTTACTCTTTTCCTACTCCCAGTTTTCTAAGTACATTGGAAAGAACCTTAATTAGACCATTTATGAGGGAAACATAAACCTATTTTTAAGATTCTATTTAGTCAAGAATCTCTTCTTGGTGAATTCTTTGTTAAACAAAGAAATAATAAGGTCCTTACTTTGTTTGCCAGATTCCCTTTTTGTTTTTTAAAAAAAAATTTTTATAGTTTTTTAAAATTTATTTTTGAAACAGAGACAGAGCATGAGCGGGAGAGGGGCAGAGAGAGAGAGACACAGAATCTGAAACAGGCTCCAGGCTCTGAGCTAGCTGCCTGCATAGAACTCGATGTGGGGCTTGAACCCACAGACCGCAAGATCATGCCCTGAACTGAAATCAGACACTTAACCAACTGAGCCACCCAGGCGCCCCAGATTCCCTTTTTAAAACTGATGGTGTTGCCACCACCAAATTTTTGTATTAGAATATCATAGAAAAGGCTTTACCTTTCTGAATAAAAATTTGGTAATATGTTTTTGAATAGGTTGAGTTATAGAGATGGTTGAAGCACATAGCAATGCCAAGGCTATGTCAGTAGTATAAGAGCATATAGAGAGGATTTGAAATTGTGTTGCTTCAGTTGAAAGGAAAGAGACAAGACATATGAGAAGATTACATCTAAGATACATGCAATAGTATTATATACCAGCTGAATATCAAGGGGTGAAGGAAAAAACAATACTTACACAAGGGAGAGAAATGTTGCCCTAAGAACCTGGAGAAATTACACCATTGACAGGAAGAGAAACAAAGGGAGGTGTTTATTTGGGAAAGAGACATTTTTAAATTGTACATTTTTAAATTATGATATTTGCAAAATATCAATATGATATCCAGTATGTTTCTAGAAATTTGGAAATGACTGACAATAAAGTCAGTCCTATAGAAATCATTTACATAAACATTACAATTGAACTTATGAAGCTAGTGCAAATTGGAGAGACATAATTTTTTTTTAAAAAAATGGGATTTATGGATCAGAAGACCCAAAGGAGTAAAAATCTCCATTACCCCCAAATTAATCTTTAGATTTTATGCAATTCCTATCCAAGTTTACCAGGGGCGCCCGGGTGGCTTAGTCGGTTAAGCATCCGACTTTCGCTTAGGTCATGATCTCGCGGTTCGTGGGTTCGAGCCCCGCGTTGGGCTCTGTGCTGACTGCCAGCCAGCTGGAGCCTGTTTCAGTCTGTGACTCCCTCTCTCTCTAACCCTCCCCTGCTCACGCTGTCTCTCTCTCTCCTAGAAATAAATAAAGCATTAAAAAAAAAAGTTTACCATAGACAATGACAAGTTTATTATAAAGTGTATATGGTAAGGCAAAAAATATAACATAGCTAATACAATTTTGATAAGGAAGAATGAATCCCAATGTTCAGGCTTACTGTATATCTAAAATAACAATGACTGTGTTGTTTTAATGGAGGAGTAGGACCTCGCCGTAGACATCTATGTTAGAGAAATATAATTAAAACCACAATGAGATAGCACTCTGTACCTATCAGAAAGGCTTAACTCAAATTAAAAAACAATGTTAGCACCCAATGCTGGTGAGGATGTTGAGAAACTGTTATATACATAGTCTGCTGGTGATAACTTAAAATGAAATGACTGCTCTGGAAAATAATTTAGCAGTGTTTTACAAAACCAGCATCTAATTACCATATAATCCAGCAATCACATCCTTGGACATTTATCCCAGGGAATTGAGGTTTATGTTCATATTTTAAAAATCTGTATATCAGTCTTTGGAGTGATTTTATTCACAATGGCCCAAAACTAGAAGAAGAAAAAAACCTAAAATGTTTTCCAATGGGTGAATGGTAAAGGAAACAATGCTACATTCATACCATGGAGTATTAATCAGCAATCAAAAGGGATGAACAGGTGATTTATACGAAAATGTGAATGGATCTCAAGGGAATTGTATTGAATTGTGAAAAAAAGTCTATCTCAAAAAGTTACATAATTTGTGATATCTTTTATATGACATTCTTCAAAAGACAAAACTATAGAGATACAGAGCAGATTAATGCTTAGTAAGGGTTCAAAGGCAGGGACAGGGAGATATGTATCTATGACTTTAAAAGGGTCACATGAGGAATGATGATAGAAGTGTTTTTTATTTTGATGGTGAATGATCATATGGATCTTCACATGTGATAAAATTTCATAGGACTGTACATACACAAACATGCATACATATGCAATTACATTAAAAAATACAGGAGAAGGGGCTCCTGAGTGGCTCAGTTGGTTAAGAGTCTAACTCTTGATTTTGGGTTAAGTCATGATTCTGTGGTTTGTGGGATCGAGCCCCACGTCAAGCTCTGTGCTGATGGTGTGGAGTCTGCTTGGGATTCTCTCTGTCTCTCTGGCTCTCTCTGTCTCTCTCTGCCTCTTTCTCCTTCTTTCCTTCTCCCCACTTTCTCTTCCTTTCTCTCTGCCTCTTCCTACTCATACTCCCTCTCTCTTTCAAAATAAATAAACTTTAAAAACAATAGAGGAGAGGTAAAGAGGGTTGATATAATTGATTTTTTACTATATACTGATACCTTTTTATTTGAATTTTATTAAACAATTGATAATTGAAATTTTCTCTATAATTTTACACTTATCAAATTATTTATGTATTCAGACTTTAAATTATTTAAAGAGTAAAACTTTATTATTTAAAACATTGTCATATTAAAAAGAAATAAATGTAAAAGTAAGCCTTTATTTCCCATCACTACTAGCAGCCCTATTTCCTGAAACTGACTATGTTTAACTATTTCTGGTTTTATTTCCTCTTTAATTATCATCACATTTTTAAACAATGTGCTTATGTCTTCTTTCATATCATTTTGTTAAAATAATTTCCCTCCCCACTGAACGGTGAGGAATTTTGTTCACTTAAACTTCTTTGCCTTTTCTCTCTTTTCCAACATGTTAGTTATATCATTATTTAAATTTATCATTATTTAAGTTTATCTATTGACTACTTCTATAATTTAAAAAAATATACACTTAATTAACTATGTTAGGATTCAAAATAAATTCAATTGTGTTTTCCCACTAATTAACATGAAAGGAAGAGTAGCTTTTCACTTCTCATATTGCTTTTCTACCCCCCAACATCCATTCGTTAAATCATTTCTGTCAACATATTTTAATTATAAAAATATTTCAGAGTGACATCAGGAAGATGGATGAATAGGAAGCTCCAGGTGCACCTTCATCCCCTGGAAGCACCTATTCAACAGTACATAAATCAATTCTCTTTGTAAAAAATCCATAAACCAGTTAAGAGACTTCTGCACCCCCAAGCAAGCGAGGCACCTCAAAGCTAATAGGAAAATTGGTGGTACTATCTCACCACAGATCCTTCACATGACCCATGTTCTGATTGGGAGGAAAAGAGGAGATTTCAAAATATATCCAATGTTCCGATTTTTGGGGGGCTGCCCAAGGTCTTAGCTTCTACCTCACCTGTATCAGAGTGCTGTCAGGCTATGGCACATTCTAGATGCCTGGGGAACATGGAGACCAAAAAGAAGAGCTGGCAGTATGCTATTGCTCAAGGAGACCATGGTACAACAAAGTTGAATAGGATTCAGAGAGTTCTCAGAAGAATAAGTGAAATAAAAGTAGAAAACAATAGCAGAAGAAAAATGGAAAAATGGACATAAATCTGGAAATTAAGGACACTATAGAAAAACCAAAGGATAGAAGAAGTAATCAAAAGGGATACTGAAAAATTATCATAAAACAAATGAAAATGAAAACATAACATACCAAAATTTATGAGATGTGGCAAAAGTAGTACCAAGGCTGAAGTTTTAGTGACAATTGCCTATATTAAAAAAGAAGGATTAGGACCTCTTGGCAGCTCAAGCAGTTAGGGATCTGACTCTTGATTTTGGCTCAGTTCATGAATTCATGCCTTGTGAGATTCAGCGACATTATGCTGATGGTGTGGAGCCTTCTTGGGATTCTCTCTCTGTGTCTCTCTCTGCCCCTCCCCTTCTCATGCTCTCTCTCTCTCAAAATAAATAAACAATAAATAAAGAAGGATTTTAAACAAACATTTTAATTTTAGACATCAAAAAGCTAGGAAAGGTAAAACAAATTGTAGGATTGCAAACTGGTGCGGCCACACTGGAGAACAGTATGGAAGTCCCTCATAAAGTTAAAAATAGAACTAACATCCAGCAATTGCACTACTAGGCATTTACCCAAAGGATACAAAAATACTAATTCAAAGGAATATATACACCCCATGTTTATAGAAGCAATATCTACAATAGCAAAATATGGAAACAGCTAAAATGTCCATGGACTGATGAACAGATAAGGAAAATGTGCTGTATGTTACTGAGCCATAGGAAAAAAAAAATGAAATCTTGCCATTTGCAGTGACATGGATAGAGCTAGAGAGTATTATGCTAAGTGAAATAAGTCAATCAGAGAAAGACAAATACAATATGATTTCATATATATGTAAAATTTAAGGAACAAAATTAGCAAAGGGGAAGGAGAGAGAGAGAGAGAGGCAAACCAAGAAACAGATTCTTAACTGTAGAGAACAGACTGATAGTTACCAGAAGGGAGGAGGGGATGGGTAAATAGGTGATGGTGACTAAGGAGTACATTACCTATGATGAACACCAGATGTTATACAGAAATGTTGAGTCACTATATTGTACACCTGAAACTAATATTACACTGTATGTTAACTAACTGGAATTTGAATAAAAACTTAAAAAATATTCTAACAGCCAATAAAATAAAATAAAATAAAATGTTGATAGATTTTTTTTTAAATCACAGGATTATGAATAGATACAGAAAAGGCTTTTGACAGAATTCAAAACTCTTTTATGATAACAACACTTAACAAACTATGAATAGAAGGAAATTACCTCAACATGGTAGAGGTCACATGTGACATTCCCATAGCTAACATCATACACAAAGGCAAAAGTTGAAAGCACTTCCTATAAGATAATGGACCACATGATCATTAAAGAAAATCTGATATATACATACAATGGAATGTATTCAGCTATAAAAAATAAAATCCTATTGTCTGCTATTGCATGGCTAAATCTTAAAGACATGCTATGGAGAGTAGTCAAGTCATTGAAGTACAAATTCCACCAATCTGAGGTATCTAAGGCAGTCAAATTCGTAAGAGTAGAAAGACTTATCAGGAGGAAGTCTAGGAGGAAAAGAGGAATTGCTATTAAATGAGTTTCAGTCATCAAGATGAAAAAGCTCTAGAGATTTACTGCACAATATTGTGCTTATAGTTAACAACAGTACGCTCTACACTTTTTGTTGTTGTTGTTGACAGTAGATCCCATGGGTACTTTTTCTACAATAAAAAAGGAAATTGAAAAATTCTTAGGTACAGAAAAGTAAACATAGAGCACAAAATACATCATTTTACCACTGACCAGATTAAACAAATATGGTTTTTATTCTTCAGTTCTGATGATTTTAAAGAAAGACATCGTGATTGTTATTGTATATGTTATTGTACCTAAAACTGGCCCCACTGATAATTTTGAACAACTAAGCAATTCCACCTACTGTTTGCTGTCCCAGAAGCCCATGGAGATCAGAGAGCTCAAGTTCATAGCATCCGTTCCCACCTTCATCCCAGTCTAATGAAAACAGCCACCTCAAACTTTTTCAAGGATTCTTCTGCTCCTTAATCAAGGCATTAATATTTCTTTTCCCAAGGAAGTGCTGACGTTTCAGATTCATTAACTGAAGGGCCACTTTTTTTTTTTTTTTTAAAGACTAGTTTGGGGCAGTGTATAAGCAATATAAGAGGAAGTACAGAGAGATTTCCCATATACTCCTTGCACCTACATATGCATAACCTCCCTCATTATCAACAACCTTTATCAGAGAGGTATATTTGTTACTATTGTGGAAGCTGCATTGACACATTATCATTCAAAGTCTATAGTTTAAATTAAAGTTCACTCTTGGTATTGTATATGCTATTTGCATGGACAAATGGCATGTATCCACCATTATAGAGAATATTTTCACTGTCCTAAAAATCTTCCATGCTCCACCTATTCATTCCTCCCTCCTCCAAACCTCTAGCAGCTTTTATTTTTTTCATGCTTTTGCCTTTTCCAGAATGTTGGATAATTGTAATCACAAAGTATGTATGTGGTATGCAACTTTTAAGATTGGCTTCTCTGACTTAGTAAAATATATTTAAGTTTCCTCTCTGTCTTTTTAATGACTTGATAGCTCTTTTGTTTCTTTTTTTTTAATTGTTAATTTTTTGTGTGATGAATAGCATTCCATTGTCTGAATGTACCACAGTTTATTTATCTATTCACCTAGTGAAGGACATCCTGATTGCTTCCAAGTTTTGGCAATTATGAGTAAAGCTGATATGAACATCCATGTTCAGGTTTTTGTGTGGACATATTTTCATTGCCTTTGGTATAACCAAGTGAGTGTTATTGTTTGATTGTATGGTAAGAGTATGTTTAGTTTAGTAAAGATGCTGAACTATCTTCCAAAGTGACTATACCATTTTGCATTCCCACAAGAATGAGTGAGAGTTCCTTTCACGCCACATGCTCTAGAGGGCTACTTTTGAATCTAGGATTCAATTAAATAACCAAGCTATGTTAGAGTTAGTCTCATTTGCTTACACATTAAATTCCAAGTCCCAGTTGAATGTCTGACCCAGTCTTATATTTAATCTTCTTGGTTCTTCTAAAGCTATGAAACCCATTCCCAAACTAGAATCCTGCTGAAATGATCTGGCAAATCCCACAATTCTTGGGATATGCCACCTCTTTCTAGAGCTGACATTACAGTTTTCCCATGCTGAGATTGACTTTCATAGGTGTCCTGAGGGGTAGTGGGACATAGATCTTGAATGGAATGGGCAAACGCTGCGAATCACAGTCACCTGTTCCTAATGGAGTCCTTGGGAGCTCTTCATGTCAGAGAAGGCTGGTTTCTACAGAAAAGGAAGCAGAGATTGTTTCCACATTCATGGAATTTTCAAGATGAGTTGTAGATTGAGTCTGTGTCTGCTATAAATGTCCCAATTATAAGTCTCAGGGTCCTAAATCTGTCAAAATTATTATCTTAACCTTAGCATATAAACTTCAGTAAGATTGTGTTTTTCAACTGACACTGCAACTTTGGTACACTCAAAATCAGATTTGGGACTTTAGCCATTTCTACCCACCTGTTTCTAGAAGACAAGAGATTTTCTTTTTTAATACTGCCCCAGAAGCTTTCTACTTCTCTATTCTTGTCTTGCATTGGCAGTCCATGGCTTTGAAGTTATTATTTCTTTTAGTATGCTTTCCAATAGTCATAAAGAGCTAGCAAACCCTCTAGTCTAACATTTTTGATATTAAATAAATGCCACTTGGCTACCCAAAACATGGCTTTTAGGTTTGACCTTACTCCTCCCACCACTGGTAATAACTTGAGTCATTGTGATTCTATATGTCAAAGATTACGAATAAGCCACTTTTTCTCCACCAAGGAGGTTGCCTTGGGTTCATAAATATGATAAATATCTGAGCAATCCAAGGTCAGGATCATATGCACTGTAGAGTCATAGCTTTTATTTTCTTCTTTTTTTCCCCTGTATTCTATATTCTTGGAGGTCTCTATTTGCAGACCATACCTTAAAACTGCAGAGTTATGCTTTTCCTCCTTGCAGATGGAATAGCAACATAAAATGCATGGCATAAAATGCATGGAGGATTTATCCCTTCTCTCTCATTTCTTAGTTTATTTAAAGCTTAATTTATATCAGCATGGGCTCATGTATATATATTGTGTATTTTATATTATAATCCAATAATATTTTATTTGGTTGCTCAAAACTTTCAGCTTTGACCATTAATAGCTATTTCAATTGGCTCCTCTGCTCATTCGCCATACCCTCCCTCATTGATGTGTTTGTTTTCTTGTTTAATTTGTTTTGTTTTGTTGAGCACTTTCTTACATTCTGACACTATAAAATGCTTCATATTGTTTTTTTCATTCTTTAGAAAAATAATACATTTATTATAGAGCATGTAAAAAGCACAGATATACAAAAATGGAGTATTAAAGTCACCCATATTCTTAACACCCAGAGATAATCACTATTAACATTTTATCACAACTGTTCAGTCTTCTTTTCTATGTATTCTACTTACACTTCCATAATTTTTTTCCTCCTTAATATATTATGAACATTCTTTTAGGTTCACTATTCTTCTAAACCTTTAGTGGCTACATAGGATTTGTTGTATGGAAATAGCACAGTTTATTTGACCAACTTACTACTATCTGGTATTTAGGTAATTTCTGTTTTTCCCTACTGTAAATAATCCGAAATGAGTATTCTGTGGCCACATCTGTGCAAAATGCTTTGACTGATTCCTTTGAATAAATGCCTAGATAAGCATTTGTTGGTTCCTGTGTGTATGCACATTTTTAATCTTTCTTCTCCCGAGTTTTTATTTAAATTCTAGTTAGTAAACATGTAGTGTAATATGGATGTCAGGTGTAAATTTAGTGATTCATCACTTACATATAATGCCTAGTGTTCATCATTTGTGCATATTTTTTTGCCCCAGCTTAGAATCAACCATTGCTGCAATGGTCGCTGTTTCTCTTATAGGAGAACAAACAGTATTAAAAGCCAAGATCAGGTGCTAGGTATGCATATTGCTACTTGGTTGTCACTTCCTCTTAGACTTATGGACTAACAGAACTTGCAAAGTTATATTACATGTCATTTTTTATTTGACTGTGGAAATTTATTTCTATGAGAAAGACAATTAAATATTTCTGATTAAAATTTCTCAGAAAATTAACTGGGTCTAGAAATGAATTTTGGTGGCAATTGATACAAACATACCTTAATTTTTGAGATGCTCCCTTCATATGAGAGAACAGTAAATTGATTTCGAGATGCTCCCTTCATATGAGAGAACAGTAAATTGATTTCATGTATCTTTCTGAACTCATAACTGAGCAGTTGCATAAGTTATACTCATTCTAGCTTTCTAAATAACTGCTGCCATCACTATTATCTGCTATATAATTGTTCTATAATTGTTCCATGGATATTGTTCAAAACAGTAAAATTTGACTTTACCATAACAGATCTTCTACAAAATTAAACAAAGTAATGAATTTCATAGAAAATTAAAATCTTAAGTCTTGAATGAAATTGAAATGCAACTTAGAGTTCAAGATTTTTGTTATTTCTAACTTAAGTTCCTTATTACTTGGTCAATTACTACCTATTGTAAGAAACCTGGTAGAATCAGAAATGTATAATCAAAATCATACTTCTGATGACACCTATAGAAAATATAAATTATTTTTTAATTTTTTTTTCATATTTATTTTTGAGAGAGAAATAGAGTGTTGTCAGGGAAGGGACAGAGAGACAGGGAGACATAGACAGAGAGAGAATCTAAAGCAAGATCCTAGGGTCTGAGCTGTAAGCACAGACCCCAACACAGGGCTCAAACTCACCTACCATGGGATCACGAGCTGAGTTGAAGTCATACACTTAACCGACTGATCCACCCAGGTACCCCTAGGAAATATAATTTTAAATGGTCTGAATTTTGTTTCCCAGAAATAAATGTATTATATAAACATATTGCTATTGTAAAATTGGTAGCCAGACTTCTCCTCTTTCTTAAAATAAGTTACATTAAACTTTAATAGTTTTATTCAATTCCAGTGACTCAATTTGTTGCATAAATTGTATGATAAATATAATTATTAGACTTGAAGTCAACAATAATTGTTCTTTTGTAACCTTTTGTATCAGGAATTGTGGAATTTTAAAGTTTCTGAACTGTTTCAAATGTATATGTTGAAGATAATAATTTTTGTTCAATATAGATAAATATGCTACAGAAGTTAAGATGATAAACTTAAACTGTACTTTAGTTTGCCTAGGTTAGATTAAAAGACAAGATTGTCTTGAATGTCTGCTTATGTGCTTACGAAATCACTGAAATCATTTTAATCCAATATCCTTAAAATGTCTTTCCTATTCTAATGGGATGTATGTAGTACACATCCATTTAGCACTTGTATGATAGACACATAATGATCGTGATCATCCATTTCAGATAATTCTCTGTAAGTTGTCAAATCTTGCTGAAAAGGCATACCCTGGAGAAGCTTTTTTGCTTGCCTTGCAATTCACTGACTTAGACAAGGATTTACTAGAAGTTGTAATTGGCTCTTCTGATCAACATTGAAGACTACATTTCTTAATGCTTTGACTTTATTTGTGGATTGATAAATACTGTGAAATATGGCAATATGCTGAAGTGAAGTCTGTTAATGTGGAGGGAATGTGAACTCAAGACTTATTAATCACAGAAGAGTGGCCTTAGGCTCAAGTATTTGGTCCCAGTTCTTTACTGCTTCATTTTATCCTTTTTTGGAAAGGTTTTTAATCTTTCCAGCTCAATCAACAAAATAAAAACTATATTTACTTGACATACGATACATAACTTGGTTGTAATGGCCCATTTTTGATGGGAAGAGGCAGTAACCATTTGTTAAATGATACACTTGGCTCCTGGAAAAGTTAACAAAGTTTTCCCAAAGCACTTAACCTCCTTCAGATGAATCATTTATACACCAGGAGAAACTATCTCAATGATTATCAACACTAGGCCTAACACTCAATAAAATAGATAAAGGGTACCAAATCACTTGGTTACCTATCTAAAATTTCTAGAAGGAAATCTTATGACTGTAAGGTCTTAAATTAATTTTAAAATCACTGGATTCTGAGCATGGTACAGAATGATTCTTATTTAGTGCAATTTTTTTTCCCAAAGGAGTATCTCCATAGTGAACATTTTTTATAAGACTTTAAGGTCTACAAAGTAACTTTAAGTTGTAAATATTCATAAGCTATAATTACTAATTAGTTTTTACCTCCTCCTTCTTTTCTGTAAGTATATTCTTTAATCCCCATTCTCTCAGTAGGAATCTGAAATGCCAAAATGATTTTTCCCCAAAGGCTTACTTTCATCAATAATACAATTAGGGATAAAGCTCATAAATACAGACAGTAACTTGTTTACTTATCCCTAGTACATAATTATATATACAGAAATGTACATTTGCATAAAAACATACAGATATATGGGTTCCTTTCTTTCTTTTCTTTTTTCCTTCCTTCCTTCCTTCCTTCCTTCCTTCCTTCCATCTTTGTGTCTACCTATATCTACCTTTACTATACATATTATATTTCAGATACTGTATGGCCATACATAATAAATACTAGTGTGTTTTTTTTTAAGTAAAACATGTTTATTTTTATCAAGAACCCATATATATTTGCAATAAACCAGTCATGATTTTCACCTGGTTATGAAAGGATAGAAGATGTTGCACTGAAACAAAAAGTTCTACTCTTCAACTAAATCAAGCACTGAAGAAAATGAGATTGGAATAAGATTACTACAAAAATGATTTTTAATTCCATAATATAAATGTGAGAACCACTTGTTGTTATTATAGTAATTGTTTACATTTCTGAATTTCAGAAACAAAAAAAGAATCAGTTTAGTGCTTTTTTAGTTTATAATTTATGCACATTTGCTTGATATTCTTTAAACTTACAGTATTCTATGAGATACAGAAAGCAGACACAATTATTGACATTAGTAGATGAT
Source organism: Proteles cristata cristata (assembly GCA_017311185.1). Taxonomy (NCBI): domain Eukaryota; kingdom Metazoa; phylum Chordata; class Mammalia; order Carnivora; family Hyaenidae; genus Proteles; species Proteles cristata. The sequence goes on from JAESUZ010001351.1 coordinate 438,701, forward strand.
AAAACCATAATTTGGAAAATGTAACTCAATAGTCAAAAGACACATAAATACTAAGAATGTATTAGAATTATATGAACACCATATTTGGCCTCAATTATTGTCTTGCTCTAAACATTGTCATTACTGCAATCACATAGGTATAATGATATAAAAATTTTGACTTAAATGTAAAAGTGTAGTTTTCTCAAGCATTTACAAAAAATATTAGCTATAACTGCTTTTTACCAAAATATTGTCATGTTGCATGCTTAATACCTCTTCAAGGACAACAATATTTTTTAAAAAGAAAAAGAAACTATACTTCAGATTAATATAATGGGATTTCACTAACTTTTCATAATTATTTTTTAAAATCTAAATTAGATATTATAACTACATAGGATTTTCTCTTTCACAGATCTGGGACCAAAAGATTTGTGAGCTGGTAAAGAATGCCTCTACTTTTAAGGCTGGGTTAAAATATGTTTTTCCATTTCTTTTCAATAGTTAATGCTAGGTCAATTGTGTAATAATATCTGGAGAAAGGGCTTTTTTTGTATATGTGGTAACAAAGAAACTGTGTGTTTTCTCCAAGTATCAAAATCTTTCAATAGCTATTAATTATGTTTTAAAATGTACACTATATTCAATTGCAATTCTTGTTAAATAAAACCACATCAAAGTTAGCAACAAATAAGCATATACACATTCTACTGGGGATGAAAGTATTGACTTTTTCTGTTTCTGTTTTCTTTTTCTTAAAAACATTTTTTAATGTTTATTCATGTTTGAAAAAGAAATAAAGATAGAGTGGAGAAGGGGCAGAGAGACAGTGAGACACAGAATCTGAAGCAGGCTCCAGGCTCTGAGCTTTCAGCAGAGAGCCTGATGTGGGGCTCGAACCGACAAACTGTGAGGTCATGACCTGAGCCAAAGTCAGCCATTTAACTGACACAGCCACCCAGGTGAACCTCTGTTTTCTTTTTAACAAACATGTCATTTTAGAATATACTTGGATTTTTGAAATATTGTGATGTTGTGAAGTATAGAAAATTCCTCATAAACAGTTTCCTTATTATTAATATTCTGCATTAGTATATTTGTTATAGTTTTTAAACTGATGTTGATAAATTATTATCAACTTAAATGCATTTTTTTAGCTTTTACCTAATGTCTTTTTCTCTGTTCTTGATATTGTAATTGATTTGTGTCTACTGCTTTGATAATTTTGACTTCCACCTCAGCATACTGTGAATTTCTCTTCACAATCAGATACACAATCACTCTCTCTATATATGTATGTATGTATATCCCAGTACATCATTTATTTGTCCAGACAACCACATCACATCTAGCAAGGGGATCCCCTGTATTACTTCAATAGCCATATACTTTCCTCTTGGCTTGGTTTCATTTTCATTTTTTGTTGCTGTAAAACTGAAAAATAAATATTGTCTAGTACTGAAATTTTCTTCACAGATATGAACAAGTGTGTTTTGGGTGCTTCCATGAAGTAAAAATCATAAGTGAAAAATATTATTTTATGTGTAAATTGGTAGATTGTTTTAGAAATTTCCAGATAAGTTTTATGAGAGGAGACTTTTGAAAAGTAGCACTTGTTGATTAAAATGAAAGATTGAAGTTTTGATTAGTTAGGTTACTTTTTAGCAGTTATTTTTAAAATTTTAATTAATTAATTAATTTTCACATTCATTTTTGAGACAGAGAGAGACAGAGCATGAGTAGGGGAGGGGCAGAGAGAGGGAGACACAGTATCCAAAGCAGGCTCCAGGCTCTGAACTGCCAGCACAGAGTCTGATGCGGGGCTCGAGCTCATAGACTGTGAGATCATGATTTGAGCCGAAGTCAGATGCTTAACTGACTGAGCCACTCAGGTGCCCCATCAGACTTCTTGAGATTATTTGCTTTAATGATTGCCCTGGCTCCAATAATTAGGACTTTTTAAAATACAGTATTTTGGGTTGCTGGGTGGTTCAGTTGTTTAAGCATCTGACCGTGGCTCAGGTCATGGTTTCACTGTTTATAAGTTTGAGCTTTACATCAGGCTCTAAGATGTCAGCACAGAGCCTATTTTAGATCCTTTGTCCCCCTCTCTCTATCTGTCTGTCTGTCTCTCTCTCTTTCTCTCAAGAGAGAATAAATATTTTTTAAAAATAGTATTTTGATGGGGCGCCTGGGTGGCTTAGTCGGTTAAGCGTCCGACTTTCGCTTGGGTCATGATCTCGCGGTTCGTGGGTTCGAGCCCCGCGTCGGGCTCTGTGCTGACTGCCAGCTCAGAGCCTGGAGCCTGTTTCAGCCTGTGACTCCCTCTCTCTCTGACCCTCCCCTGCTCACGCTGTCTCTCTCTCTCTCCTAAAAATAAATAAAACATTAAAAAAAAATTTTTTTTAAATAGTATTTTGTCTTTTTCAGGGACTAATCTCTCTAGTTGAAAAAAATTCAAGATAGCCTGGTTTCTATCAATTATTTCTATTGTTTGTTTTTTAAATTGCATCTTGGATTCTTTATTTATAACTATTGTGTTCATGTGAATCCCAATAATTCTAAAGAATGTGCGACATGACATATCTACCTTGAGTAGATATCAAACCAGCAGTATATAATATTGGACAAAAGTAATGTCCTTTAGCTATAAAATTGTAATTCTTTTATTGTCCCAACATATTTTAATAAAATAGAAATAAAAAGTAGAAATGTCTAATGGCTAAAGCATATTTCCAATCTTTACATGCCTTTGTAATTTTACAAATGAGATTCTAGAATCAGCCTGATTCTTTCCAGCACCTATCTTAGTGAATTTTATCCAATGTTTAATAGTCCAAAGAAGATGAAAATTCCCATCCAGACAAAACAAGCTCTAAATGAGAACCGAGGAGACCTCTTGCTTGGAAGAGTCAAGACTAGCCTAATGCTTAGATAACCTTCTATTATCTGTATGACTCTGCCCCTCTCCTCTGCTCATACTTTCTCGCTCTCTCTCAAAAGAAGTAAATAAACTTAAACAAATGAATATCCTCACAATCTTCACCTACAACCTTCAATTTATGAAATTTTGGTACATTTGCTTTTTTCCTCCTCAATATATGTGTGTATAATATATATATATTTCCCTCCTTCTTGGCTGAAGTATTTGGAAATAAGTCCGTAGAGTAGCACACTTAAATACTAAATTTAAATACTAAATTTTCAAATATCTCTTAAAGATAAGAATATTCTCTTACATATCTATACAAAAAACATGCAGCCAAATTTTAAATTTTAAATATTATTTCCTCATATACCACCTATATTCAAATTAACCCAGTGTCAGAACAATAGTGTTTAGAACTATCTTTGTTTCTTGGAATAAGATATCAAAGATTTTTTTTTTTATCTCTTGCTACACCAAAATATTTTAGTTGCTTAAAACAACAGTGATTTATTGTTTCACATGATTCTATTGATGTGGGATTTGGGCAAGACTCAAGTGATTGGTCCACTTGCTATACTTGACACAGATTGAGTTCACTCACACGGCTCCGTTCACCTGGCAGTTTAGCTGAGATTGGAATATCCAAAATAGCCTCTCACCTCATTTTTCTGTGTGGTCATTAATCATTTGAGAGTCTAGCCTGGATTTTCTTATACTATGGCGGTTGGGATCTAAGAGCAAAGGCAGAAGGTTCTTGGCTGAAGAAACTGAAATCCAAGCCAAAAGCCTTGCCTGACGACAAATACTACCTCACTTCTACTGCAGTCTGTTCTTCAAAGCAATTCACAAGACCAACCTAAGTTCAAGGGAAAAAGAATAGGCTTCAGTTCTTTATAAAAGGAAGGGAAAAGACTTTGCAGCCATTTAAATTCTGTTACATAAAGGATCACACATTGCATTAAGTTGCAGCTTCTCTTTATCCAACTTTAATCCAGAAGAGCAATGTTTGTTTTATTGTTCGTTTCATTTTTAGTCAATATGTTTCAATTAGTTGCATTAATATTCTTTTTGATGCTTAGTGATCTCATCATTGGCTAATAGGTGCTCCCTACGTTTCTGTGTTTGCTAAATATGTGTAATTTCCAAGCACTAAAAAAGATATTCTGCATATGCCCCATGGCGTTTTTCTTTTTTAAAGCATTTAACATGTGTGCATGTGCACACACACACATCATCTTTTCATATTAAATGAATATTAGCTTGTTTTTATTTGTACACAAGAAAAAAAAAAGCCAATACCATAGTTTTAAGATGTATGGTTATATTTGCCTATTCTTGTTATTTCTATTTTGTTTAACTCCATATTAATTTTATTCTCTAAAATAAATTAATGTCATGTCAGTAATTTACTTGCTATAGGTTGATTACATTTTAAAGGCAGCAAATATTGAGATACCCACACCCAGTATATGTTTGACTTTGTCTTCTGAGTCCTTTCTTCAAATCAGCTATGCAGAGAAGTAAGGGCTGCCCTTTTTATTCAGGTAAATTTATCTCAATATGAAACAAAAGCTATCACTTTTCTTACTGTTTTTAAGTGACACTTAAAATATTAAAAAGTTGGTTGAACAGATGAAAAGTATAGTACCATGACTTCTTAGCAATTTTATTTATCAGCAACTTAAAAGTAAATTCCACACTTAAATTGTTTGTCTTTTTTTACTGACTTTTATGGGGAAAAAACATAAAATGGCAGAGATGATGTTTTGATATACCTGTTAAGAATTTTCATTAGAGGCTGGACCAGAAATTATTTTTAGGACACAAGAGAAAATTTTAAAACTTGAAAATTAAGCTTATATAATCACTTTATTCTTTAAAATTTTGAGATTTGGCATAGGCTTACATAATGCATCTTCTTTCTCTCTGTTACATGAAGGATTTTATCCTAATATATCCACAATTAATTTTGAACACTTACTCTAAGAAGAAGCAGAAGGTATTATTGATCAATTGCACCTGATATACATTGCCAACATTTTCAGTAAATATTAAAGAAACTTACAAATTCAGCCATCCATCTTTCTCTGCCCTCTCCCCCCCCATCTTATTTGGATATCTATAAAGAATGAAGGAGTGAAGTGATTCTTGAACCATCTTTACATATCTCAAGATTATAAAGTTATCCGAATAAATTAAACACATCTGTTCACATAAACAAAAATTCAAATGAAAATAAGAGGAATTTAGTTCTCCTTTCTTGTTATGCTTATGGAAGGTTACTTCTATTGTCGGTATTACTATTTTAAAGAAGAACTGGTCCTTTAATGAATGTTGTAAAGAAGCATTCATTAATATAGACCCTCAGTCATCAGCCTTCAGATTGTTGGTGAGTACCAGATATAGCAGCCAAAAGTGTATATCAAGATATATTTTAAAAGGATGGGATACTAAATATTCAAAAGAAGGGGAAAGAAAAGGAGAGGGGAAGGCAGGAGGGACCAAGTAGGAATGTTTCCGTGAATTTTGTCTAAACTTTAGAGAACCTTTTTCTTGACTCTAAGCTACTGAAATTCCTTTTCTTCAGTATTTACTTTATAAACTTTTTAATTGTAAATTCTCCCTCTGCCCCTTTAAGATGTAAATCTTTTAAAAAAACCTTTTGCCAGCTTAACTGTTCAGGAGGGTCTTTCTAAGGAAGACATCCCTTTGAAATGTAACCATCAAAGAAGTGGCACTGTTATCTCCCAGTTTCTATATGAGGGCAGGAGCCCCTTGCTTGCTTCAAGGTGTAAAACTATCTCCCATCCTGCAGGTGAGAGAAAATTGACCTTTCCTCTGGGTGAGATTGATGAGCAAATACAGATGGCCTATGACTTTCCCATCTCAGCTCTTAAATACTGTCTAGCTACTTGTTTCCCTGGAGGCCAACATCTTTCTGCTATCACAATAGCCTTAAATAAGTCCAACTTGCCTGTTTAACTTTCAGCAAGTTTTGTTTTGGCGGTTAGGAGGAAGGTGAATGAAGATGGGAAGAGAGAGTGCGTGGGAGAGAGGGAAATCATACACTAGAAGGGAGTACGAGCTAATTATTATAAAATCTGGCCGTGGAAGAATGTTCTTTGCCCATTTTTAAGTCTGCAGAATGTTTCGGTATGTGGATGAATCTTGGATTATTCAACTAGTCTGTGGGTTATTTCCAAATTTTGTAATTATAAAGTATACCATAATAAGTAACCATGCAAACAAACTTTTTTGTAATTTGGCCATGTTTCCTAGAAGTGGATTTGCTGGGTCAAAATCTAAATGCATATATATGATTTTCCTAGTACTTCTCAGTTCCTCTCTACCAGGATTGTACCATTTTTTAATTCCTACTGCCAGTGTATCAGAGAGCTTGTCTCTCTGCCCTAACACAGAGTATGGTTAAACAGTTGGGTTTGGGCCCATCTGTTAGATGTTGGGTGTCCGCTCTGAGTAGTGTTGATTTGTATTTCTCCTACTCCAAGTGAGATTGACCCCAAATACTGCACAGCTCTGAGGAATCCCCAGTCCATTCTCTTGCCCATGTATTTGTCTTCCTATATCTTCACCTCTGACTTATTCTTAGACTAGTTCTTCTCACTCACTGAGATAATATACAAAATAGGATGATAATTTCCTTAACCACTAACACCTCCTTGTGTCTGTTTCTCTATACACTTAGTACAGGAGAGTGCAGACAGTGGCTTATTATTCTAACTTTAAAAGCAAACAAACAGAAATCCCTTTGTTGATCTCACTATCCCATCTACCTATCTCCCTACTTTTTTGTTTTACAGAAGAACTCTTCAAAAAATGATCTAAATTCCCTGTCTTCACGTCCTCTACCTCTGAGGTCCACTCTTGTCCCTTCACTGGAATGAATCTTGACAAGCTTCCCAATGACCTCCCAATGTTGCTAAATTAAAAAATCAGTTTAAAGCCTTTCTTATTTGACCTATCAGCATATTTTTTTTACAAAATGCATGACACCCTTCTCCTTAAAACACATCTTTATTTCCAAGGTAGCACAACCTTCTTGTTTTCTTCATTAGAAGATGCTCTTTTTCTGTTGTCTGGCCTGATATTTTTCTCAACTCAACTCAAGAGTTAAGAACTCTTAATCCTAGAGTGCTCTAGGGCTCAGTCTTTGGACCTCTTCCATCTCTCCTGATTTTCTTGAGGCTCTCACCCAGTTTTATGCCTTTAAATACTATGTATATGACAATTAGTTGCCAAGAGAGGCAGGAAGCATTCCTAATAGACACACAGACTCTCACCATATATTACTAGACTTTTGTCCTTTAAACAAATACTTAACTTCTTTATGACTCAGTTTCTTCGCTATAAACTGTTGATAGTAATAGTACTTAACCTAATGAGAATTTTCTATGAAATAAATAATCCGTACATATAGTAGAAAAAATAGTTCCTGGTATATAAGTGCATTATAAGCATTAATGCATTCTATTACTTAGTGTTGTCTCAGGGAAATTCTCTCCTGAAACTGCAGACTAGTGTATTTAGTTGCTTTTTAAACACTTCACTTGAGTATTTTGTTAAGGACTCCAACTTAATGTATACATAACACCTCTTGACTTTGCCTCAAACTTGCCTTGGCAGTCTTCCCCTTCTATGTGGTGAGGAATTCTATTTTTCAGGCAAACAGACCTTTCTCTCACATTCCAAGTGTGATATGGCCCCAAAATCTTTTTGACTTTGCCTTCAAACCAAATCAATAATCTGATCGTTTCTCTCTACCTCCATTGCTACCACTCAAGTTGGGGAGACCATCATCTCTTACCTGAATTCTTGCTCCCAAATGATCTCACTGCTTCTGCCCTTGGCCCTCTTTAACATAAGTTTGCACACAGCAGCCCAAGTGACCCAGAATATATATGATCTCTTGTTCTGTTTACAGCTCTCCCATGACTTCCCAACTCAAAACGTCAAACTCATTGTGATGGCTTACATGATCCCAGAGAATCTACGACCACATGTCTGACCTCTCTGACCTCTAATTCTGTGAACTTCCCCTGGCTTTTTCCTCTCCATCCTTATTGGCCTCCTTCCTATTCCTGGAACATTTACTTATGTTCTGCCTCAGAACATTTTTTATTTTTCTGGTTAATCTTTCTGACTGGAATGCTCTCTCCACAGACGTCCACATAGCCTGACTTTCTCATCATCTTACATTCTTTACTCAGAAATCAACTTAATGAAGAGATCTTCCCTCATCATACTATTTAATATTGAATTCCCTCCCTCTACCAACTCTGCACTTCTCTGTTATCTGTTTTATTTCTTTCATTAGCACTTTTAGCATCCTATATATTTTACTGATTTTTCTCATCTATTTTATGTCCTTCTCTCACTAGAGTGCAAATTCTATAGAGACTCCTAATTTTTCCCCCAATTTTAAATCCTCAGTATTGGAACAGTGCCTGGCACAAGGAAGACCTTTATAAATATTAACTGAACAAATCAGTGAATTAAGTAGGCCACTGATTAAAAAAATTACAATTTTTGCAGACAACTATGTATTTGAAAGGCAATTTTACAGAATGAATCCAAAACATATATTCATACACATTTGTTCACATTCATATTTAATAAAGCATAGAGAAGAAAATAAAAAAGATGATTTCATTCTGTATATATATAGACACACATCTGTCATAATATATACATTCTAATGGTATATGAATAGAATTTATGCATGTTTATGTTTCAAAAATTATAAAATACTGTGCCAAAATAGCTCAAAAATATGAGAAGTAAAAAGCAATTACTTGGGTGCGTGGGTGGCTCAGTTAGTTAAGCTTCTGACTTTGGCTCAGGTCATGATCTTGCAGTCTCTGGGCTCCAGTCCCATGTCAGGTTCTATGCTGACAGCTCAGAGCCTGGAGATTGTTTCCGATTTTCTGTCTCCCTCTCTCTCTGCTCTTCCATCATTCATGTTCTCTCTCTCTGTCAAAAAAAAAAAATTAAACATTAAAAAATAATTTTAAAACAATTATTCCATCCAGAAATCACCGAATCACTGTTGATATTTTAGAATATGATTTCAATGTTATAACATATATATATATATATATATATATATATAAACTTGAGATTTTTATAAATGCATAAAGGTTTATTGTAGTTAAACACGATATTCATATTTTGACAGACATATGATTGATATCACAAAACATTTTCTAACTATTCATCTTATATACATAGAAAACTATACTTTATCACCTTCTTGAGTTTAGATGAGGCCAAGTAAAATTAGCTTCAGCCAATGAAATGTGAGCACAAAAAATGTATTTCATTTCCATGATGATGAAAGAAATGGTCTTCAGATCCCCTTGCTCTGGGCTTTGTAGAGGGGAGGCAGCCACAGTTGAAGCATCCCAGATCTTGGAGTTTGCACATGGAGACCAGATGCCCAGACCATGGCAGACTCTGTGTGAGTGAGAGATAAACTTACGTTACTTTATTAAGGGCTGCATGTTGCTTGTTACTTCACTATAGCTTATTACTTTCTGGGCTAATACACCCATGATGATATTTTCCCCAGTTGTAATTTTTCTTAGATAATTATTTTAATTCTCACATATCATTCTCTCATAGATGGTTCAACATCTAAATTTTAACAAGGTTAATGAAAAGAAATGATGAAATTTCCTGTTTTGACTTTGCTTAAGAGTTTGTTATTACTCTAAAGAGCTCTCCTGTTGTCAATTCTAATTCATTGCCCTTGAAAGAAAGTATATTTTCAACTCTCAGGTAGAATAAAAAAAAAAAAACTTACTTCGCCTTTCCGTGTGACAATATTGGGAGATTTGCTTGGGTATGAAATAGCAGCAATCTCACCTTCCTGACTGAAGACATATGTATCGATCTGGAACAGTCATTGAATGGCCTCTGTGATTCCATCTGCAAGAAAGGATTCATCTTGGCCCAGTCAGTTTCTTCCTCTGCTTTAATTTTGAGGCAGATCCTTTCCTAAGAGATGGCATTTTTTGCAGTGTAGCACAGAATCAACAGAAAAGGAGATGAAAACCACCAAAGAAACATGCTGGGCTAAAGCTAGGGTAGTGATGTAAAGTGTGACAGATGTATTATCATAGCCGTGCTCTAAAAAGAAGGTAATTGGGAAGGAAAATCCCCTTTGTGGAATTTGATTAATTCAAGTAAATAACCCTGAAAATAATTTTATTTCTGCACTGTTTTCTTTCAACCAAACTGCAGACCTAGATCTGGCTATATTTCAGTTTTTAATTAATTAATTAATTAATTTTTAATGTTTATTTATTTTTGAGAGGGAGAGAGTGCAAGTGAGGGAGGGAAAGAGAGAGGGAGACACAGAATCCAAAGCAGCCTCCAGGCTATCAGCATGGAGACCAGTGCAAGGCTCGAACCCATGAAGCAAGATCATGACCTTAGCTGAAGTCAGCCACTTAACTGACTGAGCCACCCAGGTGCCGCTGTACTTCATACTTTAAAAGAGTCTCCTACCCTTTTTCTTTTACTCGTGGTCCAAACCAAGTTTTTGATGACCTATGTTTTTGTTTCATGTATCTTGCCCAAAATAGGTTTCCAAAAATATTTACAATTACTTAAATTTACTTCAATTTTCTTTTTTCTTCTTCTCAAATGCACATTTTCTATTTCTAATTGTATTCATAAGTAGAAAAGGAGTCAATTATCACCTAGAACTCTAAAAATCATTGTCAGAAATCAGCCATTCTGATAACTGACTTGATTCTATACCTATTGGAATAGTGAAAATGAGCTGCTTTGCAGACTATTAAAGGACACTGTTGGAGTTTTGTAGTCATGGTTCTGTTCTCTAGAGAGAAAATAGTCTGAAATTACTAAAATTCAATTATAAAAAATTAAAACAAATCAAATTCATCGTGAGGAGTTCAAACAAATTCAGTTTGCTTTGATAAATTCAATACTAGTTTTGATCAAATAAAAATGTGATACCACTTAACCAGCAGTCATAAATATGTTAACCAGTTTTGTCTTCAGAAAATCTCTTGGAGACAGTTAAAAGGTATCTTAGTGAAAACACAATTTATATTGTATCTTAATTTTATAGCCCAAAGGGAGAAGTTGACAGCGTGCATTGTATCAGCATCAGATTGTATGACTAAGTATCTTCACTTCCACAATAGTTCAATATTTTCTTTCTCAGGGAAAGAAAGCCTATTCTTATAGGCTTACACCTGAAAATGATGTTTATAGTTGTATAATACCTAGCAGACAAATGAAAAATAAAAATGTAGTAAGGCATAGACTAAACCAGTATTTAAATAAATCCAAATAAATCTCACACTCTAAAACTTTTCATGAGTAAAATTGGTAATAGCTATGAAAGATGTTTGTTTTGGGGCACCTGGGTGACTTGGTTGGTTAAGAGTCTGACTTCAGCACAGGTCAAGTTTGAGCCTCTGCTAACAGCTCAGAGTCTGGAGCCAGTTTCAGATTCTGTGTCTCCCTCTCTTTCTATCTCTCCCCTGCTCATGCACTGTCTGTCTCACTTTCTCTCAAAAGTAGATATTAAAAAAAAGAGAAAGATTTCTGTTTTTAGTAAGATTGCAGGAAATCTTAAAATCTTATGTAGTTATTACAAGGGCTAAATTTTAGATTTTCAAAAATGTTGTGTTTACATATTAAGAAAACACCATTTTGTATATGCATGGACTCAAATTCTACAGATAGAAATTTAGCCTCCGAGAAAATAAGTATGTTTTGTGAAAATATTTTGAAGCTAGGACACTTATCAAAAGGTGTTTATTATCACAAATTTTTGAAGATAACTGAATAAGTTTTTAAAAAGCAGGAATAATCATTAAATATATCAAAATATATTCATATGATGTAAGACCTCATTTTATGTTATATAATAGAAGAATATTTACTTCCTTGGAAGGATGCTTTCCATACATACATACATACAAGCAAGCTTTTATGACATTATGTTATTATTCTTTGTATGGGTTATATATAAGATATATATTATATATATGTGCTATACATATATATACACACACACAGATTGTGTGAATTATAAAATTTACATAATCTATTATTAATAATGATTATCTCTGGTGTTTACATTATGAGTTATCTTAATTTCCTTCTTTTAGTGTTGTCTTGAGTTTTTACCTATTAAAGATAAATCGAAACCTTGGCTCAAAGCACTATTCCACAGCTTGAGCACAGTGAAAAGCCAGCATTTTGAGCGGTTCTATTCCTCATTGCATTAACAGAGAAAAAGACTATGTGGCAAGTTATCGCACTGGCTCCTCAAGGTATATCCAGAAGTCAGACGTGGCCAAAGCAGGTCTTAGAGTCACTGTCAACTTCCAAGCACATGGAGACAAGCCATTGTACTCGAGATGTGCCTACAAGAATTAACATCAGAAGTATTGTGAAGGAAATTAATGACTTCCACATTTACGAGGTGAAAGATGGAGAGGGAGTGAGAAAAAGGAAGGCAGACAATAAGCATTTTATTTTATTTTTTAAAAATTTTAAATGCTTATTTATTTTTGAGAGAGTGTGTGAGCAGGGGAGGAGCAGAGAGAGAGGGAGACAGAGTTTACAAAGCAGGTTCTGCATTAACAGCAGTGAGTCCAATGCGGGGCTCAAACTCCAGAAACCCTGAGATCATGACCTCAGCTGAAGTGGGATGCTTAACCAACTGGGCCACCCAGGTGCCCGAAGACATTTTGATCATAGGGCCTTTTTTAATGACAGAAATTCATTCCTTCTATGGTAATTGCAGCTCTCGCTGAATTTTCTTTTAATTAGTTAAACTTCATGTGGTGGTTATTGAGGCTTCCAGCGCTATTTTGCCTGTAGGTTTATCTAAGGGAGAGAGAGAGAGAGAGGAAAGAAGTCCATTGAAATAAAACCAAAAGGACGTTAATGAAAGCATAACAGAAAACATTGAATTCGAGGTCCACTACCCTATTTTTATCAAGTGAATCTTAATTCGCATTTTTCTTATGTTGTGATTATCCTTTGTGTCATAGCTTACATTATAATTATATAACTTATATTTAATGGACAGTAACGAGTTAAAGATAAAAGTGCTGAGAGAGTGTTTCTTCTGTTCTCTGCCAGCCATCGACCTTTGATATATGGCTACTTTGATTTAAAGAAACAGAGAACATAGAAATAAAGGATTCTCTTAGTTTCCTGATGAGAACTGTCTTCTTTGTGGAACTACACAGAAGTTAGCTCTTTCCTATCCAAAAAATAGATTTTCTTATGTGCTAGATAAATAATTTCTCTCACAACACGGAGGGAGAAAGCTTCAGAAAGACACAAGGCATCAGAATACATCATAAAGGGAGTATTTCCTCAGCACAGAATCTGGGGACGTAAGGAAAATCGTTCATGATATAAGATCCAAAGCAACCGAGGGGTATGTAAGAGCTCAATGGCAGTAGTAGAACTCAAGGTGGTAAAGAGTGTGTGGTATGTAAGATGGCAAAGGAGAGGAAAATTTTGTCTATGAATTAGAAAAAGAAGAACAGTTCAAAGGGGAAAAAGAAAAAGAGAGATGAACGGGTTCTTGAAGAGTGGGCCAAGCACTGCAAATCTAATAATAATTATAATAAATATCAACCTGTCATCTTCAGAGGAAGCATCGAAGAGGGACTACAGCACATCCTACCACAGGCAGTTGCTGTACAAAAGAGAAGGTCAATTTAGTCAGTAGAATTGATATAAAAAGCATAGAACTTCATGAAGTGGGCAAAAGAAACAAATTTAGATACCAGACTAGCCCACAGATAAGAGAGCAAACATCAACTTTACATGAGAGTTAATTCTATCTGTAATTCATATTTATATATTTAATTTGACTACTTGTAAGTATAATTGTATACATAATGAGTCCATATGTTAATCTAATGGGCTCTTTGTCCTTAAAAGTTCAATGTAAGTAACTTAATTTTTTTTAAGTTTTTATTTAAATTCCAGTTATTATAGTGTAATATTTGTTTCAGGTATACAACAGAATATTTCAACATTTACATACAACACCCAGTGCTTATTGAAAATGCTCTCCTTAACCCCCTTCACCTATTTCTCTCTCTTTCTCTCTCTCTCTCTTTCACACACACACACACACACACACACACACACACACACACACACACACCTCTCCTCTGGTAACTATCAGTTTGTATTTTAACACAGTGTTTAAGACAAAATCAGTAAACATGGATGGATCTGATTCCAAGGTAAGATAATCCTTCTTACCTAAAGCTCTCCTATCCACCAGTAACAGAAAGCTTAGAATTAAGTTCAAACTGAAGTAGTTTGACTTGGCTTACATGAAATTCATAGAGAGATGCATGAGAATCTAGCTAATTTGAATTCCCTCTGGAAATGAATTATTTTTGTGGCTAATTATTTGCCTCCTGGAAAGACTGCAGGCAGCTTTGAGTGCCATGTGGTCCCCACAGGGAAACATTTATTAGGGACAAGGACACAAGATGATAATGACATGCAGGCATCAGTCCTAGAAAAGCAATGTTTCAAATACATGGTCTAATATGGTTGGCAGTAAAAATATAAATGTTTTTATGTAGAAAGAAATTTGGAAAAGTTAGACTATTTGATGTTAGTAGAAAGAGTTATATAGTGGTATTGAATAATATGGTGATTATGGCTACTGTTATTATTAGGAATTATAATGCCATCTCAAACAGAAGAGCCATTCCAAATTCGTCACTTGGAAAGACCATATTCATCTAATTAGGAACTTTAGGGCAGTATTTGCACAATGAAAACATATGAAATGCATGAATAAGACCATTAATTATGTTTCAGCTTCAGAGAGACTTTAGCAGGAATGAGAACACCAAGGAAAGTGTTAAATTCAAATGAAGGTAATTAAGAGGATTATTATTATTTTTTATTTATTTTTATTTAAGGATATTTATTTTTTTATTTATTTTTATATAGGATTGTTTATTTTTATATCTTCTTTAAAAGCTACAGTCTTTCAATGCCCAGATCCCTCTTGGAATAAAACATTATATTTCCTGTAAGTTTTCTTAACTCTTACTAGTCATGAATACTAATACACATAGCCAAGCATCAGTTTCCTAAGATTTATTCAGTGGAATGCTTAAAAAGAATGGTTTTTGTTTTTGTTTTTGTTTTTTTTTAAGTAGCTGGTTTTGAATTAAAGACAGTATAATTAACATGTTTTGGGGTCAAAATTAGTTCTCAAGGTCAAAATATTTCATTAGTGTTAGCAAAAGCATGAACTATCATTGATGAAGCTATATGTTGGTCGCTATTATGCAACATAAGTCAAAGATATTATTTTATTTACCAGCTAATGTGCTCTGATGTTGATAACTTGCTTGTATTATAAGGGTCCTGTTTTGGCCAACTGTACACTGATAATGTAGAAGAGCATCCTCATGGGGCGCCTGGGTGGCTCAGTCGGTTAAGTGTCTGACTTAAGATCAGGTCATGATCTCACGGTTTGTGGGTCAGGCTCTGTGCTGACTGCCAGCTCAGATCCTGGAGCCTGTTTCAGATTTTGTGTCTCCCTCTCTCTCTGCTCCTCCCCTGCTCATGCTCTGTCTCTCTCTGTCTCAAAAATAAATAAAAACTATTAAAATAATTTTAAAAAAGAAAAGAAAAGCATCCTCGAGTGATTGTTCAAGTGTTGCTTTTTTTTTGGTTCACAGGATATACGATCCAGAGGCTCATAAACTTATGCTTTTGAATAACACTTTCAGAAAAGACCATCTATAATTTGAAGATTAAATGTGATGATTTGAGAAAGACCTGTATTAACCTACCACAAGAGAGCACTTCAAAAATGTATTTGTTAACATGTGAGAGTTGGAACCGAGCACTGATTAACCGTCTACAACAGATTAGTTATTGATGAAGAGGTAAGGAGGTCAATATTCATGTGATCTAAAAGTGTTTGTGTTGTTTCAAAGCTCTCTAAAGGAAACATGGAGACTTTTCCATTCTCAGCTTGCTCACATAAAACCCCAACCTCACACAGCAAATTTTCAATTCTGAACCCAAGGACTTTTCTTCTTTCCTTTGTGTGTGCCATACCTTTCTTCTCTCTTAGAATTTTGCATATCTCGCTTTCCTCTCCTTGTTGGACTAGGTAACACTTACTTATTCTTCAGATGCTCCTTCAAGCACACATTTCCCCAGGAAGCCTTTCTCATTCCTCATCAAAGAACAGGTTCCTCTGTTATATGTATCTAGCCTCTCTTACCTTTCTGGGCTTTTAACAGAGTAATATTAGCAGAGCAATATAAAGAGAAGTGAGAAACTTGGTAATATATATATTTCTTTTTTCTAGTCTCTTTCATTTTATCCTGGTGTTTCTTGGAGTTCATAAGTTAGCTGATGAATTTCAAGGATGCTAGCAGAGGGTAGTAAAGAGAACACTAAGTGGGGGATCAAGGAGGGACATGGCTAGAGCTCAGAGGCTACCAGGACTGATGGGATTATATAAGATCATAGGTAATGGTTCATTCCCAAAGAGGAAGAGTACATAACTGTAATATATTTTTCTTAATTAAAGTACATTTATTGGGTTTCATCATAATTATTTTTAAAATCACACCTAATTAATATATCCAGGATTTACTGTGGTCTTTGGGATAGAGATGTGCATTTACTTTTTTCCATGTGGCTAATTGTCACAATACTAATATTGAAACATCTGTATTTTCCCCACATTAAAAAAAATCTATAGAAATTAAATTATATCCACTATGCATCATACAAAACAGCTAGATGGACATTCATTAAATTTAAAAAGTATCTTGGATATGGTTTAGCTTAAGTTATGGTCTATATTTATGATTAAAAATGCAGTTTGAAAGGATCAAAGCAAGTTTAATGGAGAATGAATAATGTTTTCAACAAAAGGTGCAAAAATAGCTGAGCATCTGCATGCAAAAAATGAATTAGACATTAGATTTTTCAAAAGCATTAATTCAGATGGTTCACAGACCTAAATGTAAAATGCAAAACTGGATATAGTAGGTAGCACAGGAGAAAATCTCTAAGACCTTGTATGGGGTGATGATTTTTTAAAGACAACATCAAAAGTGTGAGCCATGAAAGAAAACAATGATAAGCTGGATTTCATCAAGATTAAAAATTTCTGCTCTGCACAAGACACTGTTCAGAGAATGGAAAGCCAAATGACAAACTGAGAGAAAAATTTTGCAAAAGACACTGATAAAGTGTCTGATAAAGGGTTGTGACCCAAAATATAAAAAGAACTTAAAACTCAATAAGACAACAAATAACCCAGCAAAAGATGAACAAAAGTTTTGAACATACAATTGCCAAAGAAGATATATAGATGGCAAATAAGCATGTGAAAGAATTCTTAACATCATATATTATCAGGAGATAATTGCAAAATAACGCAATGGCATACAACGACACATCTATTAGACAGGCTAAAATCCAAAATACAACATCAAATCCTGGGTGGGGGGCGGCTGTGAAACAACAGGAACTCTCATTCATCGCTGGCGGGGGTACAAAGTGCTATGACCACATCAGAAGGCAGTTCTCACTTATTTTACAAAGCTGAATATACTCTTAACATATAACCCAGCAGTTCACACTCCTAAGTATGTGCTCAATTGATCTGAAACCTTATGTTCACTTGAAAACTTGCCTGCAAATGTGTTTTGGTTTTTTTGTTTGTTTGTTTGTTTGTTTTGGTGATGGGTATAGTCTTTTTTTTATTTATTTATTATTATTTTTTTACAAGTAGTTTATTGTCAAATTAGTTTCCACATAACACCCAGTGCTCATCCCCACAAGTGCCCTCCTCCGTGCCCATCCCTCCTCATCCCACATCCATCAGTCCTCAGTTTTTGTCAGCATTCAAGAGTCTCTCATGGTTTGCCTCTCTCCCTTTCCCCCACCATTTCCGCCCTTCTCCTCCCGCATTTCCTCCGTCAAGTTCCTCCTAATCCTCATATACGTGCAAATATATGATATTTGTCCTTCTCTGCCTGTCTTATTTCACTCAGCATAACACCCTCAAAGTCCATCCATGTTGCTACACATGACCAGATTATAGTGTTTCTCATTGCCGTGTAGTATTCCATGGTACAGATAAACCACATCTTCTTGATCCATTCATCTGTTGATGGACACTTAGGCTCTTTCCATGTGTTAGCTATTGTGGAGAGTGCTGCTATGAACATTGGGGTACATGTGCTCCTATGCATCAGCATTTCTGTATCCCTTGGGTAAATTCCTAGCAGTGCTATTGCTGGGTCATAGGGGAGTTCTATTGTTAGTTTCCTGAGGAACCTCCACACTGTTTTCCAGAGGGGCTGTACCAGTTTACATTCCCACCAACAGTGTAGGAGGGTGCCCGTTTCTCCACATCCTCGCCAGCATCTAGAGTTCTCTGATGTGCTCATTTTAGCCACTCTGACTGGCGTGAGGTGGTATCTCAGTGTGGTTTTGATTTGTATTTCCCTGATGAGGAGCGATGCTGAGCATCGTTTCATGTGTCTGTTGGCCATCTGGATGTCCTCTTTGGAGAAGTGTCTGTTCATATCTTCTGCCCATTTCTTCACTGGGTTGTTTGTTTTTCATGCGTGTAGTTTGGTGAGTTCCTTGTAGATTCTGGATATCAACCCTTTATCTGATAGGTCATTTGCAACTATCTTTTCCCATTCCGTTGGTTGCCTATTAATTTTCTGGGTTGTTTCCTTGGCTGTGCAGAAGCTTTTAATCTTGATGAGGTCCCAACAGTTTATTTTTGCTCTTGATTCCCTTGCTTTTGGGGATGTGTCAAGTAAGAAGTTGCTGCGGTGGAGGTCAAGGAGGTTGTTTCCTGCTTTCTCCTCTAGGGTGTTGATAGTTTCCTGTCTCACGTTCAGGTCCTTTATCCATTTTGAGTTTATTTTTGTGCATGGTGTGAGAAAATGATCTAGTTTCATTCTTCTGCATGTTGCTGTCCAGTTCTCCCAACACCATCTGTTAAAAGGCTGTCTTTTTTCCATTGGATATTCTTTCCTGCTTTGTCAAAGATTAGAGTTGGCTGTATACTTTTGGGTCCACTTCTGAGTTCTCAATTCTGTTCCATTGGTCTATGTGTCTGTTTTTGTGCCAATACCATACTGTCTTGATGATGACAGCTTCGTAGTAGAGGCTAAAGTCTGGGATGGTGATACCTCCCATTTTGGTTTTATTTTTCAGTATTATTTAGCTATTCAGGGTCTTTTGTGGTTCCATACAAATTTTAGGATAGTTTCTTCTAGTTTTGAGAAGTATGCTGGTGCAATTTTGATTGGAATTGCATTGAATGTGTAGATTGCTTTGGGTAGTAATGACATTTTAACTATATTTATTCTTCCAAACCATGAACATGGAATGTTTTTCCATTTCTTTTTGTCTTCTTCAATTTTCTTCATAAGTTTTCTATAGTTTTCATCATACAGATCTCTTGTATCCTTGGTTAGGTTTATTCCGAGGTATTTTATGGTTTTTTGTGCTATTGTGAATGGGATCCGTTTCTTGATTTCTCTTTCTGTTGCTTCATTGCTGGTGTATAAAAATGCAACCGATTTCTGTACGTTGATTTTGTACCCTGCAACTTGGCTGAATTTTTGGATCAGTTCTGGTAGGCTTCTGGTGGAGTCTGTCGGGTTTTCGATGTAGAGTATCATGTCATCTGCAAAGAGTGAAAGTTTGATTTCCTCTTTGCCAATTCTGATGCCTTTCATTTCCATTTGTTGTCTGATGGCTGATGCTAGGACTTCCAGCACTATGTTAAACAACAGTGGTGAGAATGGACATCCCTGTCGTGTTCCTGATCTCAGGGGGAAAGCTCTCAGTTTTTCCCCGTTGAGGATGATGTTAGCTGAAGTCTTGTCATAGATGGCTTTGATGATGTTTAAGTAGGTTCCTTCTATCCCGACTTTCTCTAGAGTCTTTATTAAGAAGGGATGCTGTATTTTGTCAAATGCTTTCTGCATCTATTGACAGGATCATATGGTTTTTATCTTTT
This sequence comes from Proteles cristata cristata, assembly GCA_017311185.1. Classification (NCBI taxonomy): domain Eukaryota; kingdom Metazoa; phylum Chordata; class Mammalia; order Carnivora; family Hyaenidae; genus Proteles; species Proteles cristata. The sequence continues at coordinate 458,695 of JAESUZ010001351.1, forward strand.
CTTTTATTGATGTGATGGATCACATTGATTGATTTGTGAATGTTGAACCAGCCCTGTAACCCAGGAATGAATCCCACTTGATCTTGGTGGATAATTCTTTTTATGTGCTGCTGGATTCGATTTGCAAGGATCTTGTTGAGGATTTTTGCATCTGTATTCATCAAGGATATTGGCCTGTAGTTCTCTTTTTTTGCTGGATCTCTGTCTGGCTTGGGAATCAGAGTGATGCTGGCTTCATAAAATGAGTCTGGGAGTTTTCCTTCGATTTCTGTTTTTTGGAATAGCTTGAGATGAATTGGGATTAATTCTGTTTTAAATGTCTGGTAGAATTCCCCAGGGAAGCCATCAGGTCCAGGGCTCTTATTTATTGGGAGATTTTTGATCACTGATTCGATTTCTTCACTTCTTATGGGTCCGTTCAGGTTTTCTATTTCTTCCCATGTGAGTTTTGGTAGTGAGTGTGTGTTTAGGAATTTATCCATTTGTTCTAAGTTGTCCAATTTGTTGGCATATAATTTTTCATAGTATTCCCTGATAATTGCTTGTATTTCTGAGGGGTTGGTTGTAATATGTCCATTTTCATTCATAATTTTTGTCTGTTTGAGTGCTCTCTCTTTTCTTTTTGATAAGTCTGGCTAGAGGCTTGTCAATTTTGTTTATTTTTTCAAAAAACCAACTCTTGGTTTCATTGATCTGTTCAATTGTTTCTTTGGTCTCTATGTTGTTTATTTCTGCTCTAATCTTTACTATTTCTCTTCTTCTACTGGGTTTAGCGTGTTCTTGTTGCTCTGCCTCTAGTTACTTTAGGTGAGCTGTTAGATTTTGGACTTGCGCTTTTTCTAATCTCTTGAAATAGGCCTGGAGAGCAATGTACTTTCCTCTTAGGACTGCCTTTGCCGCATCCCATAGATTTTGAATTGTTGTGTTTTCATTTTCATTTGTTTCCATATATTTTTTAATTTCCTCTCTAATTGCCTGATTAGCCCATTCATTCTTTAGTAGGGTGTTTTTTAACCTCCATGTTTTTGAAGGTTTTCCAGAATTCTTCCTGTAATTGATTTCAAGTTTCAAAGCATTATGATCTGACAGTGTACATGGTATGATCTCAATTCTTTTATATTTATTGAGGGCTGCTTTATGTCCCAGTATGTGATCTATCTTGGAGAATGTGCCATGCGCACTTGAGAAGAAAGTATATTCCCTGGCCTCAGGATGTAAAGTTCTAAATATATCCGTCAGAGCCATCTGGTCCAATGTGTCTTTCAAGTCTATTATTTTTTTAGTGATTTTCTGTCTGGTTGACCTATCCATTGCTGTAAGCGGAGTATTAAAGTCCCCTGCTATTAGCACATTCTTATCTAGAAGCTTGTTTCTGTTTGTGATTAATTGTTTTTGATATTGAGGTGCTCCCATATTCGGTGTGTAAACATTTATGAATGTTAGTTCTTCCTTATGGATGGACCCTGTAATTATTATGTAGTGCCCATCTTCATCTCTTGTGATTGTCTTTAGTTTAAAGTCCAGTTTGTCTGATATAAGTATAGCTACTCCAGCTTTCTTTTGATTTCCTGTAGCATGATATATATTTCTCCATCCCGTTACTCTTAATCTGTAGGTATCTTCCAGTCTAAAATGAGTTTCTTGTAGACAGCATATTGATGGATTTTGTTTTTTTTTATCCATTCTGCTACCCTATGTCTTTTGATTGGAGCATTCAGCCCATTTACATTCAGTGTTATTATTGAAGTACATGGGTATAGAGTCTTTGTATCTTTTGTAGGGTTCATGTTTGTGGTGGTGTCTCAGGTAAATTTGTTCCTTGCAACCTTTCCTTCAGAGCGTCCCCCTCAGGATTTCTTGTAGGGCTGGCTTAGTGGTGACAAATTCTTTCAATGTTTGTTTATTTGGAAAGGTTTTTATCTCTCCTTCTATTTTGAATGACAGACTTGCTGGATAGAGGATTCTTGGCTGCATATTTTTACTGTTCATCACATTGAAGATCTCCTGCCTTTCCTTTCTGGCCTGCCACGTTTCAGTAGATAGGTCTGTCACCACTCTGATAGGTTTCCCTTTGTATGTGAGGGCCCTTTTCTCCCTAGCTGCTTTCAAAATTCTCTCTTTGTCCTTGTATTTTGCCATTTTTACTATGATATGCCTTGCAGAAGGTCGATTCAGATTACGTCTGAGGGGGTTCCTCTGAGCCTCTTGTATTTCAACGTTTGCTTCTTTTCCCAGGTCGGGTAAGTTCTCTGCTATAATTTGTTCCAGGACTCCTTCAGCACCTTTCCCTCTCTCTTCCTCTTCTGGGATTCCTATGATACTGATATTGTTGCGTTTGACCGTATCACTGATCTCTCGAATTCTTCTTTCCTGTTCCTGGATCAGTTTGTCACTTTTTTTGTCAGCTGCTTGTTTTTCTATAATCGTGTCTTCTAAATCACTAATTCTCCTTTCTGCCTCTTCAATTCGTGCATTGGAGGCCTCTAATTTATTATGTATCTCATTTATCGCATTTTTAAATTCTTCATGCCTATTTTTATTTTCCATTCTGTCTGTAGCCATAGTTTCTTTGATATTCCCTATGTTTTTTTCAAGCCCAGCTATTAATTTTACTATTAATATTCTAAAATCTTGTTCAGTTATGCTGCTGATATTTGTTTTGAGCAGTTCATTAGCTGTCATTTCTTCTTGGAGTTTTTTTGGAAGAGAACTCTTTCGTTTCGTCATTTTAGTTAGCTTTCCGGCTCTTGTTGGTTTTAAAGACCTGTTATGCTCTCTATTTCTATGAGCGCTGCTATATCCAGGAAGACTCTTTGACTTTCCAGGGCCTATCCTTTCAGAGAGTGTTTTTTGAATGGTATCTCTTGGTCTCTCTTGTTGGGACCTTGGTTATTTTATTTTCCTATTCGTAGTGATATTTGGGACTCTCAACCTTGTGTTCTCTGACTTGTTTCTTGAGGTAGCCCTGGAAAAGAAAACAGACAGACAAACACACAGGGAGCAGGAGCACACAAACGCACAGGTTAATTCAGGTAACATGCAAAGCGTGTGGGAAAATGAGAAAGTTAAGAGAAATACGGATGATGGGGGGCGAATAATAGGGAGTGTAAAATACAAAAAAAAGGGTCAAAAAGGAGAAAAGAAAAGGAAAAAAGAAGAAAACTGATGGACAAAGAACGGTTTAAAGCATATACCTGGATTTCCCAGCTACAGTTAAATAGTCGTGTGTATGCAGTGCTGGTTGAAGAGCGTAGAGAAAGAGAAAGAAGACAGGATGAGACTGAGGCAAAACTGGAAATAGAATGAACAGGCAGAAGGGATAAGAAGCTTTTTTCAAAGATGTAAAGGGTAGAATACGGTTGGATAAGTGAGAGAAGGATGCTGGTATTATCCAGAGAAACTATAATCTAATTACTCCTGAGAGAAAGAGATGAAGATGTCGGTAGGTGTAGACTTTACATCTACAGAATGGACTCGTTGTGATTATTTAAGCAAGCCGGCGACTAGTGTTAATCAGGTCCGTGTTCTGGGGAAAAGAGAGAAAGGAGAAAGAAGAAGAAAAAAAGAAGAGAAAAAAAAAAGGGAGGACGGATGGGCGTGGCATGATCCAATGCCTCAGGCGGGAGCTCTGCCTTGGCGGTTGTGGGGAGGTGAGTGACGATGCTCCAGTCCCTTCTTGAAACAAGCGCTGCACCTCTCTTTTTGGGGCGTGTCAACTCCCCGTACCGGGAGCCAGCCAAAGTTGGTTGCACTCTTCAACTCAGGCCAGTCCCAATCTCCAAATCCCAGTCCCTGCGCCCCGCTGAAATTGCCTTAGACACAGCTTCCCAGTCAGCCCCCTCGGGCAATTCCAGGCCCCCTGCCGAGCTCTGGGGGTGGAGTCAGAATCGCTACTTCCTTCTCTGGGTCAGGCTGGCGCGCATGGGCAGGGGCTTGCCTGCCGGTGCGCAGAGCCTGAGCCCACTCAAGTGAGGAAAACCACGTCCCTCGAAGGCTCATCACCCAAAAGATGAACTCACAGACAAATTTCCCAGTTTTTAGTTCTTTGCCTTCCTTCTATAGTCCCAGCCAGCCAGGAGCGCGGACGCCTGGTGTCTGCGCGGCTCTTTCAGGGGCCCCAGCCGCCCGGGAGGACCATGGCGGCAGGCGCGCCGCTGCTCTGACTTCCAGCCGCCAGGAGCAGCACAAAGAAGCGTTCTGTGCGCTCAGCCCCCCTGGGACCAGTTGGCATGAGGGGACCTGGTGTGCAGATATTTGGCAAGAACGGTCTTTCTATGCACCGAGCGGAGGTTTTTTTCCCCCCCGAGCGGAGGTTTTTCTGTCTCGGACTCTCTCCTTTTCCCCTCTCACTCCCCGTAGAGGGTAGAGGGGGATCGCCTCCTACCCTGGAGTCTCCGATCCCGGCCCGATTTTATCTTCCCTGGGTCACACTCACGTTAGAAGTCTCTCTCAGTGGATTCTGCATCCTTTTTCTCCCAATCTCTCAGGTTTTGTAAGGTTTCCAATGGCTTCAGATCTTTTCCGTGTGATGTATGGGCGCGAGTGCAAGTACGGAGCTCCTTTCTTCTCCGCCATCTTGCCCCATCCGCTGATGGATATATCTGCCTGCAAATGTTTTAGCAGCTGTATTCATAATTGCCCAAAGTTGGAAACAACCAAGATGTTCTTTGATAGGTGGATGGGTAAATAATTTGTGGCATAACCATATAATGGTATATTATTCAGTGATGAAAAGAAATAAGCCATAGAAAGACATAGAGGATCTTTAAATGTATATTGCTAAGTGAAGGAAATTAAATCTGAAAAGGCTACATGCTGTATGATTCCAGCTATATGATTTCTGAAAAAGAAAAACTTCGGAGGCAGTAGGAAGATCAGAGCTTTCCAGGGGTTAGAGAAGAGTGAGAGAGGGATAAACAGGTAAAGCTCAGGGGATTTTTATGGTGGTGAAAATATTCCTCATGATATGTAGTGCTCAATACTTCCATGGTACAGTTGTCAAAATTCTTAAGAACAAGCAAACTCTTAAGCAAACTCGGTTGCACACTATGGATTTGGGTGAATACTAATGTATCAATATTGGTTTATAAATAGTGACACATGGACCACACTAATCTGCAAGATGCCAAAAATAGGGGAAAGTGTGCCAGGTGGGAGGGGTGGTGTGGGGGGCGAGAGGATGGAAAAATGGGGTATTTGGGAATGCTGCAATTTCTGCTTAATTTGTCTACAAATCTAAAACTGCTTTAAAAAATGAAGTGATTTTTACAATTCATTTTGAGGAACCTGAGTGAGAGACGAACCTCTTAAGAAGATAAGCACACCAGATTCTATGGTCTAGATCCATTTCTTCTACCCTTGGGTGAGTCATTTCATCATTTTTTCCTTAGCTTTCTATCTGCCACATGGGGAAATAATACTGACCACATAAAGCTGTTGAGGATTACACCAGTGCTGGTACACAGTCAGTTCATTATTTCTTGCACAATCGTCATCTGTGAGATCAATAGAAACTGAAGGTTTCTATTTCGTGTTCAATAGAACACGAGGGTGGTGTGACTATTAGGGGAAACATGTCTACATATGTATCCTATGGACAAAAGGCACAATCGTGTTTCAGAACGAGGCCCTGCATTAAAGGTCACAGGAGCAATTGTTGGCAAGCATTGCTCTATAATTGGTTAATTTCTCACATGCACGTACCTATTTTATTTTGTCCGTATGATGTCTATAAAGACTATTGACTCATTCATCAATTTAGGGAAGAGCATGAAGACAGTAATTGTGAGAATTTATTTGGTACTTTTTTGTTTGCCAGGCACCTTTGTAAGAGTTTTGCATATTACTTAATTTTTACATAAAAATTAGATAAAACTGCTATTCTCACTTTACAGTTGAGGTAACTGAAGTTTATTGATTTATCTTGCTGGTGGTCACTCAGCAAATAAGTTAAAACTGCAATTTGAAACTAAGCCACCTGATTCTAAAATCTAAATTCTACACCACCATGTTATGTTGGCACCTTTGTAATATATACATGCTATAAATGCATTTGCTGTTTGTTTGTTTCTTGTTCTAGAATTAGATTTTAACCTGGTTCCACAACTTATTAATTTTATGTCCTTAGGCAATTTTATTGGCCTCCTTGGGAATAATGATAACAACAACACAGGGTATTGTAAGGATTAAGTGGCCAAATTCAAGTATTGCCTTGAAAAGTACTTAGGGGAGAGAAAGGACATAATACATGTTATCTTCATTGTATTTTCATTATTAATGATTTTATTATCATATGAGTCCACCTTTGTTACTGACTATGCCAATATCAACCTTTAAAAATTTTTTTATCTTTATTATATTTATTAAAATGTTTGGTAAAGATAAACAATATTTGAAAGTGTCTCATACCCATTAACCATCTCTATTTTACCATGTAAAAGGATCTATGATCATTAACAATAAGGTTTTGTGTAGAGAAGTTCTATCATCAGAGAAGAGTAAGTGGTCACACTGAATTTGGCATGGTGCCTTGTCCATAGTAGGCTCTCAATAAATATTTGATGAACTAATAGCACTCATTCCAATAGTGCCTTACTAGAGAACAAACATAGGAAATGACAATGTTATCTCTAATACCATGGTTAACCACAAACACAGAAGGAAACTCAGCCCAAGTGAACAAACACAAGATACTTAAATCTAAAACACTTAGTAATGCCATAAGTCTTGTAGGAATCCAAAGAAATCCATAGGAAAAAATAATGGAAGTGTCACAGAGAACGTAAGACTTAAGGTTTGATAGGTTAATAGAATTTACTGAGGGTAAAGGTACTCCATTCATTAATCCATGTATAACAAATGAAAACATTACCTCCTAGTGTTAGGATTCATATGGTGAGTGGTTATTAAGTATATTTTTCCTGTATTATGATCTATGCAATATATAATGCACATTTTGTGTGTGTACATAAATTCATATGTATCTGATAAAGTTTTACTCACCCATTGTTGCAATAATGCTGCCTAACAAACCATTGCAAAATTCAGCGGCTTAAACAACACACTTTTACTCTTATGCTCACCTGACCATAGGCCAGTTATGGTTAAGTCAGTCTAAGCTGCGTTCTTTTGGGTGGCTCTGCTTCATGGTGTGAGTCAACTAGGTTTAGCCCCGTGGTATTGGTTGGGTTCAGACCTACTCTGATTTTCTCTCATCTACCTTAGCCCAGTGAGGCAAATTCTTCTCATGGTGAATGGCAGGAAATTGAGAGCCCAATCCAAAGACCTCTACTTCTGTTATATCCAAAAACTTTCCTTTGGCCAAGGCAAGTCATGAACAGTGGTACAGCGCAATGTCCTCACTCCCTCTATTGCACCACCAGAAGTGTGCACTACTATGCAAGGAACCATAAGTGTGTCAATATTGCCAATTTGAAGAATGAAAAAGAAGGGAACTTTGTCAGTATTCCTTAGGACACCATGATTGACTCTGAGCCAATAAGAAGCAAAACAGGTAGACATTTGGGTAAAAAAAAAAAAAAAAGAAAAAGAAAAAGAAGAGGGTATACAGAAATTTGAGACTGAGAAACGGGGAAAGGTGTTACTCTAGGAAACACATTTGGGGCACTGCCTGCTCTTGGAATAGAAACACAGAAGAATGGAAACAAGAATTCAGAGCCAAACAGGGAAAACCTGGACTAACAAACAGGCTCTAATGTCAGGGCAACAAAATTAAGATCTTGTGATTCTTCCTAAACTGAAATGTGCAAGTCTTCTATTAAAGTCTATTTACCTACCTGAACATAGTTTGTAACATCAAAAATCACTGCTTCTTGCTTTGTAGCACATATAATTTTATTTCATGCAGTAGGTAAAATTCTAAGATGATCAATACCTATTTATAATCTTCTCTCTTTGAGTGTGGTAGAATCTGTAACTTGCATCTAACCAATAGAACATGGCCAAGATGAAGGGATTTTGATGAATGTAATTAAGCTCTCTAAACACTTTAATCAAAAGGGAGATTGTTCTGGGTGGGCCTGTCATAATCAGGTGAGCTTTTTTTGTTTGTTTGTTTGTTTGAACTTTGTCTATTTTGAGAGAGAGAGAGAGAGAACCAGCAGTGGGTAGGGGAGGTACAGAGGATATGAAGTGGTCTCTGTGCTGACAGCAGAGAGCCTGAGGTGGGGCTCAGACTCACAAACTATGAGATCATGACCTGAGCCAAAGTTGGACACTTAATGACTGAGCAACACAGGCACCCCAGGTAAGCTCTTTTTATAGAAGGTCTAAAGATCAGAGTTAAAACAAAGTACCAGATATTGTTTCTCTCTCTCTAGTCTCTTCCTCTCTCCCTGTGTGTGTGTGTGTGTGTGTGTGTGTGTGTGTGTGTTCTGTTGCTGGCTTTGAGGAGGCAATATGCACTGAGGTCTACCTCAGCAAATAAATAAATTCTGCCAACAACATGAGGGAGCTTAGAGAGGGATTCTGCCTTCTCTGTGCCTCCAGATGAGAACACAGCCTCCCTGACACCTTTAATGCAGACTTGCTAGAGCCTGAACAGAGGCACCTGGCTAGCCTGAGACCCTGACTCATAGAAACTATGGGTAAAAACTATGTATTGCTTTATGCCAAAAGCTATTTGAATAGAATGCAATACAATTATTTTAATGTATATCAGAAATATAGAGAGAAAACAATGAAAAGTTAAATATTGTTGTGTTCCCCCCCACCCCATAAACTAGAAATATCATTTCCCTGGTTAGATTTCCTGGGAAGCAGATCCTGAGATTAAATGGATAAAGTGGATGCAGGAAGATAAAGTACTCTTGGGATCAAAACCTGGGGGAGAAGGAAGAAAATCAAGCTGGAAGGGGCAGACCAAGAAGTTGTACTCAATGTAATCGCTGCAGAAACCTCAGCTGGTCCCCACAGTAGCTCTGAAGCTGAGATAACTCTTTAGAGACACCCTGATCTGGGGCCAAATGTCCCACTTCATTGGATGATGGCTGTACAGGGAAGGGACAATTCCCAGCAAAAGCCAGCAGCTGAGGGCTGACACATGTCAGCAAGTACAATAGTTGGAGGAGATGATCATCAGTCTTACAGGGGACAGGAAGCACCATAACCACATTTGTGATATATCATTTAACATTTGATCATAGTTTAGGCTAACTACATTAAACTGGGAATTGGAAGCACAAAATAAATCAGGCATCACTTTCTTACTTTCTAAAGTAAGGACAAAATCATTTTATCTTTCTGCTCATCTTTTCCTTTACTTTTCCCATCAATAAAATGAAGATAATAGGAGCAATATTACCCTGAGAACCAAGTAGGTATGTTCCTTGTATTTAAAAAAGGAAAAAAAAGAAAAGAAAAATGCTGACAAACCAAAACAAACAAACAAAAACTCTTAACAGTCTTTGAAAAAGATACAGTAACTATGAATCATGCTGAAATTAATAGTTACAAGTTGCTATCAAAATAATATATTTTAAAACAGCAGGTTAACTTCTTAGAAACCTATTTGTGATTAGGAATTAAATCCTTCATGAATTTGTAACATTGGGATTTCAGCAAAACCCCGGGCAGCCTGTGTTTCTGAATACCTTTATTGATCTCCGGACCTTGAATAAAAGAAAATTCAGGGATAGCCATGAAATTTTCAGTGTGGCAGTCACAGTGCAAGTGATTAAGAGCCTTGTCTTTCACCTTAAGTGTTACAGTTCTGCCCTGAGAGGTTTAACACCTCACCTCAAGACTCAGTCAAATTCCAAGTGCCTGTGAATAGACACCACAAACACACCTCCAAATTTAACAAAGGAGAAAAAAAAAGGAGTAAAATGGGAGGTGGGCGGGGGAATGCTATAAGAAACTTTGGAGTTAAGATTAAAGAACAAGGAAAATCTTAATGAAATCATTTAAAAGGTCATTAAGGAAAGAAGCAAAACAAAACACAACTCTTCTGTGACTGAAGATAGGGCCGCCAAAGGAGAGCTCAATTGTGTCCAGATAAAGTACTATCATCCTTTACCTTAATGAACTCTGTACTGACAAGTCTTTTATGACAAATTTTGTGCTCTAGCAGCAACTTCAAATCTATATGAGATTTGGAGCTCCATTTAAAGCCATATCTGGCCCTGTCATGCTTGTGTGACAAGTTCCCTCAGCCCTCATCTGGGTCACTAAATGGAGATCCCATGATAGAGAAAAGCGACATCCCATCCATCTTGCTTTGCATGAGTGCGCCTCTGTCAGTGAAACTACATAACAATGTTAGTTTTATATACTCTCCAGAAATGCAGCCATGAATTGGCTTCCAGTAATCCAAACAGAAGAAGACTCTTGCAAGGGTCAATTTAGAAGAGGGCTGTTCCCTTTAAACCACCCGCCCCAAAAAAAGAAGTCGGCAGTCAAACCCTATACCATACAGTATTTTAAACCTTTTATATACCCCTCCTTTTTTTTTTTTTATAAAGGAAAGATTAATTGTTCTCCCTTGTTTGAAGTAAGGAAAAGACATACCACGTAAAAAAAGGAAATTATTCAAGAGTAGACAGTGAAAACAGTTTATCATATAGCTAATTACATTTTTATTAACATTTCACTTCAATCATTTGCTCTAAGGAAAAAATGCACGCAGTCAAAATGGAAAAAAAATTCATCTTAGAGTCATGGCCATCTTTGTGCGATTATGTGTTTTTTTCTAGTTTTTTTTTTTTGTTCTTAGCTTTTATTTGTAATATGAGTGATTTGATTTTCCTTAAAGCAATGTGTAAAAAATAAAACAAATCCCCTCAACCTCAATGTTTTCCTAGAAGATCTGAAACACCTCATCATAAGTGAAAAAGTCAGACATCTAGAACTCTGTAAAATACCCTAAAGTTTTTAATAAAGGTTATATTGCCCTAAGTAATTCTTAAATGCCATGTAAATCAAGTCAAAGGTGGCATTGTCCTCTAATACAACCAAAGTGGCTCATGCACATGATTGAAAAAAAGACATTGCAAAGATCACAACATCTTACTTCATCATTATGGTGCATAAGGGAAGTACTAGGAGACTACCAAGGCCCTTATGAGCCTAGAAATGATAAACAGGGTATACTGTAGGTCTACTCAACTGTAAATGCTTATTACGGATGAGTTTAGAGTGGATTGTAAAGTCACTGGCCTCAAACAGCAATAGAAAGAACAATAATTGAAAAGGTTAGAATGACAAGCTGCACTTTACTATTATAAAAAAATTTTTTTAAATGTAACCACTGTATTAAAAAGGACAGGGTTGCAATGCCTAACTTTGAAATGCCTTTTAGGCGTAACATCTTTTCCCCCAAGATTTTCTCCAACATACATTTTGTTATAATTCCTCCTGACCTTTTGCTCATTGAGATGCTGGTATCTGCAGAGGAAATTTCATAGAAAGTATCCCCTTGAAATGAAGGAACAACTTACTTTTGCCCTTGCCTGATATAAACTATATTGAAAACAATTTTATGTTGCTCAGCAACATTTAATATACCAAAATAAAACCCCACCCTTCACCTGACTCTTAAAAGCAACAAAATTGAATTTCTTAACATGGCTTCTGATATCTATTTAGTTTAGATTAAATGTAGGTTAAAATGTAATCTTCCTGTAATCTGATCACAGGTTCCAACAAATAGGCTAGCTAGGGGCACGACATGAAATAGAAAATTCCAAATTCTTCCAAGTGTGTTCATATGTAGACTGTGAAACACAAAGTCCCCAGTGGCTTCCAGTGCCTGCCTTGCATCTTCCAGAAGATGCGGTATCTCTGAGTGAACTCCCTCTGAACTCCACTAGTCAAAGTAATGGCAAGATAACATCACGTAAACAAAGCAAAACAAGAGACTGGTTTGCTGCTATTGTTAGCATCATTAAAAATTAAGTATGGCTGATTTAGAGCAAATACTTAATGCTGACGATTCCGTTCTGTGCAATGGTTTTCCTCTGCCATGTAGAGTTGTTTCTTAAAATATATTTTGAGCGGTAAGATCTGTCTTTTGATAAAGCATATTTTATTTCCTTTGTCCTTCTGTTATGTTTTTGTTTGACCTGACATTAAAGCACAACAACATATAATCTCTTATAAAATACAAGAGCTAACATTATTTATTTTTTTATTCTTAAAATGTTTGTTTGAGAGAGTGAGAGAGTGAGAGCAGGGTGGGGGGTAGAGGGTGAGGGAGAGGGAGAGAATCCCAAGCAGGCTCCGTGCTGTCAGCACAGAGACCTCCACAAGGCTCAGTCCCAGGAAACAGGAGATCATGACCTGAGCCCAGATCAAGAGTTGGCCAACTGACTTAACCAACTGAGCCATCCAGGTGCCCCATATTATTTCTTTTTAAAATATCTCTTAGGATTTAGACGTGTCTTAAAAGTGCTTAGGTATATATTAAGTGCACAAAACTTCTTTTTTTTTTTTTAATGTTTTATTTATTTCTAGGAGAGAGAGAGACAGCGTGAGCAGGGGAGGGTCAGAGAGAGAGGGAGTCACAGACTGAAACAGGCTCCAGGCTCTGAGCTGGCAGTCAGCACAGAGCCCGACGTGGGGCTCGAACCCACAAACAGCGAGATCATGACCTAAGCGAAAGTCGGACGCTTAACCAACTAAGCCACCCAGGCGCCCCTAAGTGCACAAAACTTCTAATTAGATTCTGAGATATCAAGAAAATCATAGAAGATTTAACTTAAATGTTGAAAGATTTCAGCTAATGTAGATCTGTAAGAGAGCATATTGAAAACTCTGTAAAAGTCTCTCTCACAGAGGTTGTTTTGGAAGTCCTCTTGCTTATAATGTGATTTGCAATACCCAGGTACACGGCCCCGTTACTGGTGCTCTTTTCTGAAGAAAAATTAAACTTAGTCAGCTCTGACAAATTAGAACGGGTGTTCCATGTCAAGTTTTATGTGCTCTACTCTAACGCCATTAAAAATGGATAGTTTATTCCAACTCTGCTATAAATATCAGTAAAGTTGAAATATTCGAATCCTAGAGGCATTTGCATTTTGACAATTTTAAAACAGCCTGCAGTCAGTGGGATGAAAGCAAAGTCGTGAAATTTGAGGCGTTTATAAGATCACTGTCACATTTGAGGTAATTTAGCAGTTTCCTAACAACTACATGTGTAGTCATGTGATTGGCCCTTCTTGTGTTCCTTTGGCCTGGTAAGGGAGATTGCTCACAGATTTTAGAAGTGATGGATATAGAATTTAACACTTACTAAAGTGATGATAGACTACATATGTTTTCTCTTCAAACATCATTTGTCAACTGAATATATGTCCTTGCTTCACATTCTATCCTCCAGTGTCCTTCAGTTCATAAGTTATGCCCTGATCTTTTTGCCCTTTGTTTTTTGCACATTCTATTTCCTCTCTTTGGAATTTTCTTCCTTCACCTTTCTTGTGGTAAAGCCCTAATCATTCCTTTTTCTAAGAAGCCATTTGCATGCCCACCCCAGGGCAGAGTAAGTATGGCCTCCTGTGTTCACAGGGCAACATATCATTCCCCAATGAAAACGTGTTCAGGACAGTGTAGTTTTAGGACCTGGACACCATTTATTTTACTCATTCCTGTCATATTATCAGCACACAATACTCTGTTTAGCACTGCGTAAGTTTTTGACTAAGGCCCACTTATGCATTTATAGTCTTATATTTTATCACTTCCTCCTTTGTGCTACATCTTCGAGCTGTTTGCAAACTGCTATCATCCCTTAAGCTTCTGGACTCTTCAGACCTCTAGACTTTAGCTCCTTTTATCCAGAATTGCCTTCTATCTTTAATCTTCTACCCACTCCTCTGGGTTGTTCTTACTATCCTTCAAAATTCAAGTCACAAAGACCACCTTTGGGAAGCCACCCATAGCCTTTCATCAAATGATGACAAGGGCTTCTCAGTGTTTTCTTGGTATCCTCAATCAAACATCATACAGATAATACTGTATCAAAATCATCCAAAAATTTCTGACTCTTTGAATTAATTGATCTATCTTAAGGACAAAAGTGGTGACTTAATTCTCTATACCTAAGCTCAAAGTTGATGCATGGATTACATTCAGATATATAGAAGATATTCAAATGAATTTACTTGGATTAAAAAAGCTGTGAGTCCAGGCTCCAAAAATTACTTCTTACATAATCGTTGGGAAGTGACTCAGTATTTCTGAACTTTATTTTTGTTATCTTTGAAATGGGAAAGATAATTCCTCCTGGGTCTATAACTAAGCAGTCTCCTTTCCTATGATAACATGTTTCCCTGTGGATAGATTTCAGCTGTAGTAACCCCGCACCTCTCTCCCCACCCCACACAAGCTCATCCCTTGGAAGAAATGACTTACCTGGCCGCTAGATCTGGATTATATTTATTTTGCTAACTTTCCTACTGCCAAGTTTATATTCTCCACACTTCAGTAAGACACCTCCTTGCAACTGTTCATACAATTTGAGGGTGTGAAGATAAGACTGTGTAGTTCACAGGTAAAGAGTAACCAGGGCCTTTTGGCACCAGGTCTAAAGCCACATTCAACAATAGGCTTTCTTTCTTAGAACAGTAAAATCTTTTATCTGTTAGCAACATCTGTGGTAGCTATTCAGGAAAGGATATTATTACTGAATTACAAATACAACGGAAACACAACATGAGAGGATAGTACTTCTGAAATAAATGAAATTGCCAGGTTGGGCACAAGGAATGGGCATTTGGAGTACTCTTACCATGATGAAGACCCGAAACCATCTCTGCAGATCTCAAGGGAATCCATTAAGGGAGTCACATATTGACCAGAAATGGGGAGGCCTTGCTTGTGGCATAGCTGGTGTCTGGGGCTCTGCAGAGTGTAAACATGGTCCCCAAACTGAAGCATACCCAGGCTTGAATCAGCTGATGCCTGGGACTGGCATCTAGCCACAGTTCTAAGAGCTGGACAGTGTGCATCATGTCCTGTCTTGAGTAGTGTGTCTCCAGACCATCTGACATTAGTCCCCTTCTGCGAACCATTAAGTTCCATGACCACAGACATTTTTGTTTCATTCACTGTTTAAGGGTAACAAGTAGGAATAACAGTTAAGAAAATACTTGTTGAGTGAGTGATTCTTTTTTTCTGATTTCTATGCCTGTCTCTCATTTTGTTCCAAATATTGCCAGAGAGAAGGGATGTACTTTACTGGATCTCCTCAATTCTACCATGTGCAGGGCCTATTTCTTAGTGTTCCTGGAAGGATAATATTTTTAAAAGTATATGATTTGACATTAAAAATTTCTAAACATTGCACAAATGTCCAAAATGAATACTATTTAAATTTATTGTTGTTTTAAACATACTACTTCTGCCTTTCCTTTTGATTTTTACTTTTTTTAGTGAGATATATTTGACATATAGCATTGTATTAGTTTGTATTCAAGGCAATAATTTGATATTTGTATGTATTGTAAAGGGATGATCATGATAAGTCTAGTTAAAATCCACACCACACATAATTATGAAATATTTTTCTTATGATGAAAACATTGATTTATTCTCTTAGAAATTTTCAAATATATAGTACAGTTTATTAATTATAGTCACCGTGCTGTACATTACATCATCAGAACTTTCTTCCTTTGTTTTCATATTAACTAACACTTCTAATTCGCATGGTCTAGCTTTAATTTTTTTTTAATGTTTTATTTATTTCTGAGAGAGAGAGAGAGAGAGAATGTGAGTAGGGGAGGGTCAGAGAGAGAGGGAGACACAGAATCTGAAACAGTCTCCAGGCTCTGAGCTGGCTGTCAGCACAGAGCCTGATGCAGGGCTCGAACCCACGAACCGTGAGATCATGACCTGAGTCGAAGTCGAACGCTTAACCGACTGAACCACCCAGGTGCCCCAACATTGTTTAGCTATAAGAATACTCCTTTTTGTCCTTCATCTTTTTCCCTGCCACCCTAACTTTTCTTATTCACTTATTATTACTTCTAAGGAAAATAGTGGCAATACTAAATGAAGAAAAATAGGTTAGATACAAAATAGGAATTATTTTTTAGAACAACATACATAAAATATTTTGTTGTATGAAAATTTTGAACCCAGTGGCTACAGTATAATGTGGAAAATGTAAATTCGTCACCGATAATTAAAATGAACTCACTGTCTACAGTCAAAATACACTATGTACTGGTCACTTATTCTTTCTAGGAGGTGTCATTTTAACCTCATTGGGGTCAGACTTGATTCTGGACACTTTCTCACCTGGATGGGCATTCTCTGCAGTCTATGCTACCTTGACCATGACCTCTCTTACTTGTTCTCATTGTCCATGACTTCCTTTTCAGAATCCTAAGACCTTTCAGTTACCTCCAATGCCACATGTCTTGCAAAATCATTTCCGCTCACATTATTTAAATATATCTAGAAATGCTAGTAAAATGTTACATTAAAAATATCAATTGCACATCTTGTATATGGTTTATTCTTTAGTATCTTACGGTTTTTGGTGCAATTGCAAGCAAGATTCAGTCCATAATTTCCCTCCTTGCTCCTTCATTTTTGCTCATAAATATGCAACAGATTTCTGTACATTGTTTTTTAAATTTTAAATGTTTTTGTATTTATTTCTGAGAGAGAGAGAAACAGAGAGAGAGAGAGAGAGTTAAGCAGGGGAGGGTCAGAGAGAGGGGGAGGTACAGAATCTGAAACAGGCTCCAGGCTCTGAGTTAGCTGTCAGCATAGAGCCCGACGCAGGGCTCGAACCCATGAACCATGAGATCATGACCTGAGCCGAAGTTGGACCCTTAACCCACTGAACCACCCAGGTGACCCTACACATTGATTTTTGTATCCGTGACTTTCCTGACTTTCTTTATTAGTTCTAGCAGTTTTTTTCACGGAGTCTTTTTTTTTTTTTTTAAGTTTATTTATTTACTTTGAGAGACAGAAGGAGTGCATGAAGGGGAGGGGCAGAGAGAGAGGAAGATTCCCTATCAGGCTCCAGGCTGTCAGTGCAGAGCCTGACATAGGGCTTAAACACACAAAACTGTGAGATCATGACCTGAGCCATAATTAAGAGTTGGACGCATAACTGACTGAATCACCCACCCACCCCTCTTTTAGGTTTTCTATATAGAGTATCATGTTATCTGTAAATAGTGAAAGTTTTACTTCCTCCTTGCTGATTTGAGTGCCTTTTATTCACTTTTGTTGTCTGATTGCTGAGTCTAGGACTTCCAGTACTATGTTAAATAACAGTGGCGAGAGCAAACATCTTTTTCCTGACTGTAGAAGAAAAGCTCTCAGGTGTCCCCACTGAGGATGATATTAGCTGTGGGTTTTTCATATGTGGTCTTTATTATATTGAGGTATATTCCCTCTAAACCTACTTTGTTGAGGGCTTTTATAATGAATAGATATTGTACTTTGTCAAATGATTTTTTTGAATCTTTTGAAATGATAATATGGTTCTTATCCTTTCTTTCATTAATGTGATATGTCACATTGATTGATTTGCTCACTTCACACCAGTCAGAAAGGCTAAAATTAATAACATAAGAAATAACAGGTGTTGGTGAGGATGTGGAGAAAGAGGAACCCTCTTGCACTGTTGCTGGAAATGCAAACTGGTGCAGCCACTTTGAAGACAGTATGGAGATTCCACAAAAGGTTAAAAATAGAACCACCCTATGATCTAGAAATTGCAGTACTAGGTATTTACCCAAAGAACACAAAAATACTAATTTAAAGAGATTCATGCACCAGATGTTTATGCTTATAGCAGCATTATCTACAATATGCAAATACTGATAAATGGATAAAGAAGATGTGAGATATATATATATATATATAATGAAATATTACTCAGCCATCAAAATTATGAAATCTTACCATTTGCCATGGCATGGAAGGAGCTAGAGATTATTATGCTACGTGAAATAAGTCGGAGAAAGACAAATACCATATAATTTTCTCATTGTGCAACTGAAGAAAAAAACCAAATGAACAAAGGAAGAAACAGAGAGAGGGAGGGGTAAACCAAGAAAGAGACTCTTAACTAAGGGGAACAAACTGACAGTTAGCAAAGGGAGGTAGGTGGGGGGATGGGTGAAATACGTGGTGTGTATTAAGGAGTATACTTGCGTGATGAACACCGAGTGATGTATGCAAGTGTTGAATCACCAAATTGTACACTTTTAACTAATATTACACTGCGTACTAACTAACTGGCATTTAAATAACAACTTAAAAAATATCAACTGCAGCCAATTTTTTTAGAGTACTTATTCTGTGGGTCATCCTGCATTCCTTCATCTTTGTATTATCATATTTAGTTTTTGCAACACTGTTGTTAGATACACATATAATTAATATTCTCATGGTTTAAAAAAACACAGAAAAAGAATGGAAAAGGAATAGTAATTTTCATGGACAACATAGCTATCAGGGGAAGAAGTGAGTGTATGCCAAGGCAGAATAACCTCAGGACCCACCTTCCTAGTCAGAATGCTAGACTGCTGAGCTAGTTATCATTCTAATTTTTCCCACAATTTTTAGCACTGATTAGCTCACCTGCTCTAAAACCTTTAGTACCTCTTAATTATTAAATAAGAAACACAGTCACCTGACATTCAAAATCATCTAGAGTAAGACAAACTTATTCTTCTGACTTCATCGTCTGTTAACTCTTGTCATTCCCATTTTCCTCAGCTCCTCAAATAGTCAACTAACCATCTCACTCCTACATCTCTATGCCATTTCTCACTTTTCTCCACTATATATTCTTCTATTAATCAAATTCCATCCATCCTTCAAAGAAGAAATTTAAAAACTGTTACATTCCTGTCTATTCTCTTTCCAGGGTCTCCTGTGACACATGCACTTCTGTTAAATGCACGACACAGGCTCTTACATAGCAGTGGGTATCCAAGTTCTAGTGTCAAATACAAACCATGTTCTCCCTTGAGAGGAGGCTGTATCATCATCAGATTCTTAATTCTCACAGCTGCCAACACTGTGGCTATTACACAGAATGTTCCATAAATGATTATTGAGTGGATAGAAATGAAAGCCTAATTTCCATTTGTACCAACAGGAAGGGAATACACTGAGAATGAAGCTATTTGGTTTACTATATTCTCTACCTGTTTCTAATATGGAATTTTCACTTATAAATTCAACTATAGCTTTCTAAATAAAATGTGTATTAATCTCATTGTAATTCTATAAAGCTCTCTTTGTAACAGAGCAGATGACTTTTGGGAATGGTGCATTCTCTATTGGCATGGTGCTCTCTGCATTTTTAGTGTCAACTTTAGATTGTACTTACCTCTGTGGTGGGAAAGAGCTGGTACCACATTAAAATCGCATCTGCTGTCATAACTACTGTCATAGGTCCCTTTCTTTCTCCAAAATGGCAGCAGAAAAGCTGTGCACAGAATAGAATTCCAAAATGTGGGAGCTTGCCCAGGAGCCCCATTGTCCTTTCTGTCATACTATAAATGAAACAAAAAGCACAGGCAGTTGGCTAAAATCTGACTGCCAAAAGTAATAAATAATATGTTTAATGGTACGTCTTTTTCAAATGGGAATGTCTTGGTACTCCACAAAAAAAGACATATTAATTCAACATACAGGGAATCCTGTAGAGTAGCAGCAACTTTCCTGATTGATGTGATTAATTGAATTCAGGTCTCAGATAACAAGTCCCCAAAACATATGGTAAGATATATGTAAGGGGAAAACTAGTCATTGCTTCCAAAATTTACCCAAGGTTAGTTCAGATCTAATTTATGACTTAGTATTGAAGGGCAATGTGCTAAAGGGGAAGAAACATTTGAAACCTGCCAGAACTGTATTAGAATCCTGATTTTGGCATTTCATTCCTGAGATAGTGTCGTATTTAACTCTCTAAACTTTGATTTCTTAATCTGTAAATTGAAGATAATATTAAACATCTTTTATACATATCGCAGCTCTTAGAGATAGTCACAATGTCTGAAACATAGGTATTTTATGAGGAATAGGTAATTCTATTAATATTATTGCCTTATGTAAAGTATTGGCAAGAATAATAGCAAAAGATACAAGTATTCTGAAGTATAGCCCATGGAAAAGGACCAGAGAGTGTAGGACCCCATTGGAAAATCCCACCAAGTTGAAAAGACCAGTACCATCTTCTCTATTCTGATTTTCAGATGCTCATTCTCTGGGGAATGGAATCATTCCTTCAGTATAAAGATAGAGGTAGGGCACCTGGGTGGCTCAAATGTCTGACTTATGCTCAGGTCATGATCTCATGGTTTGTGGGTTCAAGCCCTGCATTGGGCTCTGTGCTGACAGCTCAGAGCCTGGAGCCTGCTTTAGATTCTGTATCTCCTTCTCTCTCTGTCCCTTTCCCACTTCTGCTCTGTTTCTCTGTCTCTTAAAAATAAAAAAATTAAAAAAAAGTAAACATTAAAAAAAAACTGTGGTAAAAGAACAATCAGAAAACATACAGAGAAGAGGCAAATAAACACTTTGAGAGGAATCCTAAGTACAACTTTCTCCCAACTATTTTGAATTTCCCATTCTTTGAGATAATTGCCTATTAGTATCCACCTTACTCAGAAGCCACAGTGCTTATTATAACAGAGGAGAATGTCAACTGTCTTCCCAGTTCTAATTTCAATCTGGGATGAAGAAGACTACCTGACTATACTTATTAGTTTTTATTTTCAACAAATCATGGTGAACAATATTAATTATTTTCTTTCTACCAACATATGCCAAGTATATTCTACATGAAGATACTTTAATATACTTTAATATATAAGTTCTTAAGAAACCAAAAGGGTTGTATGAAAGAAGGAGGTGGGGTAGGGGAGTAGTGATTTGTTAAGAACGAGTTTAGGCTTCTGTACAAAAGTATGTAAGGGGAAAAATGTTGACTTGTTGTTTTGTGGGTTTTTTTGTTTGTTTTGTTTTGTTTTGTTGTTTTGTTTTCTGGATACATTTGCACAAAAACTAAACATCTCATCTGCTCTCCACTTTACATAGATGGCTCTGGAACCACCTGGGTGGCTGGGTCAGTTTAGCATCTGGACTCTTGATTTCATCTTAGAT
This sequence comes from Proteles cristata cristata, assembly GCA_017311185.1. Taxonomy (NCBI): domain Eukaryota; kingdom Metazoa; phylum Chordata; class Mammalia; order Carnivora; family Hyaenidae; genus Proteles; species Proteles cristata. The sequence goes on from JAESUZ010001351.1 coordinate 479,794, forward strand.
CATGGTCTTATGGTTTGTGAGTTCTAGCCCTTGCCGGGCTCTGTGCTGACAATGTGGAACCTGCCTGGGATTCTCTCTCTCTGCCTCTCCCGGTTCACGCATGCATGTGCTTTCTCTCTATCGCAAAAATAAATATATAAACTTTAAATAAATAAACAAGTTAAATAAATAAATGGCTCTATTGATATTCATGAGCCAAATTAAGTCTTCCAACTCATACTTTACTTCCATCTTCTCTCTCTAAAAAAATACACACACACACACACACACACACACACACACACGATAGAAGAGACTGTTAAAAGGACTAGAAATAAAATATAAATGAAGAGACATACTTATTTAACTGTTCAATATGAATTCAAGTCAAAGTGCCCACATATGTATCATAGCGAGGAACTGGGAGAGGTTGTTAAAAACTGCTCTTGACAGTATCTGTGGAACTAGGAAGGACAGGAGAGTCACTAGGGTCTGAAAACTATCAACTATTCCTACTTCGAAGAAACTAAAATTTCTAGCATAGATGTTTTAAAATATAGTTTATTGTTAAGTTGGTTTCCATATAGCACCCAGTACTCCTCCCAACAAGTGGCCTCCTCTATGCCCATCACCCATTTTCCCCTCTCTCCCACCCCCATCAACCCTCAGTTTGTTCTCAGTATTTAAGAGTCTCTTATGGTTTGCCTCCCTCCCTCTCCTTAATTAATTTTTCTCCTTTCCTTCCCCCATGGTCCTCTGTTAAGTTTCTCCTGATCCATATATGAGTGAAAATATATAGTGTCTGTCCTCTGCCTGACTTATTTCACTCAGCATAACACCCTCAAGTTCCATTCACATTGCTACAAATGGCCAGATTTCGTTCTTTCTCATTGCCATGTAGGATTTCATTGTATAGATAAGCCACATCTTCTTGATCCATTTGTCAGTTGATTGACATTTAGGCCCTTTCCATGTTTTGGCTATTGTTGAAAGTGCTGCTATAGCACAGATGCTTTATATAGCTGGTTTGTTAAGCTCTAGAAATAAAAACATTGACCATTAGCAGGCAACATATATTTACACAGAAAAGAAGACAACTCCTTTTCTTTCAAAATCCTCAATTTAACAATACTTCAGACAAGTGGTATGACAAAATCTCTCTGTTTTTCTTATTTTTTTAGTTTTATTAAATTCCAGGTAGAAAGAATGAAATCTGGCCATTTGCAATGACATAGATGAAGCTAGAAAGTATTATGCTAATCAAAATAAGTCAGCCAGAGAAAGACAAATACCTATGATTTCTCATATGTGGAACTTAAGAAACAAAGCCACGGAAGAAACGGAAATTACCTCTTCTTAAAAAAAAGTAAATGAGGAGGATTGAGAGATGGACCAAAGTACTGATTGTACTAGGTGGTTTGAAATATAGATGGATACAAGTTAGTGGGGAAATTATATGTAGAGCTACCTAGTTGCTGTCTCCAGTCTTACTTGCTCAGATTTTTGCATGGTATAAATTTGAAAGTTCTAACTAATAAATTATAGGTCAGAATCAGAGTGAAAAATAGCCAAACATAATAGATTCAATCTAATGTAATGGAAATAATTGAGTAATTCTAAATTAAGACATGTGGTGACATAAACTAAGATGTACTGGTACCAAGTCATAAGATTGACTTCAGCAGGTACATCTGCGTCTGTTGCAAAGTCAAACTTAAAATTTAAAGGAATAGTATATATCATTAACTTAAATATCCTACTTAATATAGATGTTTTCTCCTGATTAATGATTAACTAGCTCTTATTTTAGTTGAGAGGATCTTTCCTCTACAAATATTATTTAGATACTACAATCTAAAGTTGTTTAGGGAAGGGGCGCCTGGGTGGCTTAGTCGGTTAAGCGTCCGACTTTCGCTTAGGTCATGATCTCGTGGTTTGTGGGTTCGAGCCCCGCGTCGGGCTCTGTGCTGACTGCCAGCTCAGAGCCTGGAGCCTGTTTCAGTCTGTGACTCCCTCTCTCTCTGACCCTCCCCTGCTCAAGCTGTCTCTCTCTCTCTCCTAGAAATAAATAAAACATTTAAAAAAAAATAAAGTTGTTTAGGGAAGTAAAATTGATCATAGTATAGCAACACAAAATACACCAATCATTTATAAGTAAGTAATCACTTGTAACATCACTTATAAAAGTGTCTGCAACCATTTCTAACATAACAGTAACCATTAAGATTCTTGCTGACAGTCAAATATTGCACAAATTGATTCCACATTGAAATATATTAAAAATTAATGATGAAATTAAATGTAAATATTTCAATAGTTGTAGGAGTTCATACCAAAAAAAAAGGATGATAAAGATGAATGAGAATGCTTTGAATTGCATGCAATGCCTTTACAAATGAGTATCAGAAAGTTTAATCAATTTTTGAAGCAATGACATTGAAAAATTTATAACATTCTGAACATTCCCAAAGAGAGCAACTTGAATTTCAAAGAATTAAGAAAAGAGACTGGCATAATTCATGGAGTGAACTATATAGTCTCAAGAATGATCCTCTTTATATTGCCAAAGTCTAACATGAATTGAAAAATACCATATTATAAGATCGTGTTACAAAAATTACATACATACTCAAAATGTACCAATTCTTGATTCAGCCTAAGATAACTTGTCATTTCTACAACTTAAAATTTGTTGACTATCAGATAAAATTTCCACTTTGGCAATTTTAGGTTTAGAAAAAAACCCCAAGGTGATATTTTTTCACTCTTCTCTATGAACTTTCATTTCCGTTTTTAGAATGGAATTGTTTCAGTTGCCTTTTCCTGACACTAGTTCTACTTAGATAGCAGGCATCTCATCTGCTACCTACTGAGAACCCTCATTCTCTTTTTCAGCAGGCCAGACTTTTCTACTTTATTACCTATTCATTCATTAATATATTCAAAAATATTTGTTGGGTTCTTTTCACAGACTAGACTTATTCATAAAAGCAGGGTAGAGCAATGAATAAAATGGGTAAAAATCTCCTCGTACATTTCAGATATTCAGTCAACATTTTAACGAATTCTCTGCATCATCTGTCCACTTTGCCTGTTGTAGCCATACTTAACAAATCACCTTTGCAACATAATAGCTTTCAAATGTTTGAAAGCAGCTGTCATGTTTCCCTTTAATATTTTCTTACTGTAAGAAATACCCAAGTTCTTTAATTGTATTTTGTTTGACATAGTTTTGAAACCCATAGGCAACCATCAACTTCAGATGGTTTCTAGATTATTTCCTCATCATTCTTTCCATCCTTCTTTAGTGCCTTCCTATAATTTGTTAGAGATGTTTTTAAAATGTAGCTTACCAAAAGTAAATTTGATGTATATAGAATACGCACATGTAGAATAGAGAATGCATGTCTGTACAGCCAAAACTTGTGCTGAGTGTTTTTTATTTTTCAGAGATACATCAGTTCTTAGGGCCCATGAAGATTTTCTTCATCTAATTCGGCCACAGTGGTTTAGCTAAAAGTGTTGCACAGTCAGATATTTACAATCCTTTATGTCTTTACTCAAGTTGAGATTTTTAGCACTCAACTTTATATCCTTTGCATCATATTTATCCCTGTCATATTTCATCTTGTTGATTTCAGAGTATTGTGTTAGTCTTTCAAGATTTACTGTTTACTGTTAATTCTGTGCCAACAATATTAGCAATATTGCCCAGTTTTGTGGCACTTACAAATTTAGTAATCAGACTTTGTTTCCTGCCAATTAATTAAAAAATAAAAATGATAAACCTGAGATAAGCATCGATCCTGTAGCACCTGCTAGAGACTGTCACTGCCTAATTGTTTGCATGAGGATGTTAATCCAGGTGTGAATTTCCCTTTCTCTGCTATCATCCAATTTATATTCCACAAGTTTACAATCAAGCAGTCATGAATGCATTTACAATGCTTTTCTGAAACTGGAATCCACAATAGTTAAAGTATGCCCACTAATTTCCCCCAGAAGAATTGTGTAGCTCTTTCTCTGTGAACTTATTGCACTTTTTATGTACCTACAATATAATACCTAACTCAAATTATAGTAGAAGCATTTGTTTGCACAGCAGCCCATTCAGTGATGCTCAATTTTATTAGTCGAGTAAGTAAATGAGTGGTAGGTAAGTTTATGTTCGCTTCGTAGTCAAGGACCCAAACAGAAAATGACACAAGATTGCTGTCCTGTACATATTGAATGACTTTTGGCAACACTTAAGGTCTTAGCTAATAGGATTCAGTATATTGAGATCATTGCATGACTGTAAGTTGTACAGATGACAGGAATTGCTACTTGCATTTAGTGCTAGAGAAGCCAGAGTAACTAAAAATTATGACTGCTCCAGGGTCTATGACAATGCAATTTAAAATAGTACTCACATGTCCTACTTTATAGAAATGTTCCACTCAAATCAGGGACACATCTGTCAAATCACAGGAGCTGCTTGGGGGTATATCATGTTTTGCCAATGCAAATTAATGTACCAGTTTGGAATTAATGTTTTGTGTTACATGCTTTCTTTTGTTTGTGACTTCTTAATAATAGTGTATGCAACTATATTTATCATTAAATATTTATTGTATATCAGCTATGCAGTACATATTCTTTGTATGCATAGCACACATAGCACACAATGCATAGCATTGTGCAGGCTCTATAAGAGGCATTAAATGTAAGATATTTAATTTGTTTCTATAACTCATAGATGTATTGAACATATCTCCTCTCTCTTGAGAGCTCACTATCTATTTGGTGAAGACATAAGTGTGGGAAAATCAAATAGCCAAATATATACATGATTAAGTTTAATCAGTAGTTTTGTAATGTAATAATAATGGTATTTTGATTTTAAGTAATTAATGATGCAACACATACTTACTAAATAGCTACTGTGTACTAGTTAAGAAATTACTCCAGTAAAGAAAACAGTTAACAAATCTTCACTCTACCAATTTACAAATTAATACCAGATACATCGTAGAAGTTCAAAGAGGAGAAATTTGGTTAAGTTCTTTGGTCAGTGGAAGATTCATAAGGACTTTGAACTTGTGCTGCATCTTGAAAATTGAATAGTCACAGAACAGAGAGAAGCTCAACTCTAGGCTAAAGAATAATTGACTTTGTCTATGGAAGAAAAATAATGGCAAAAATAAATTCTGCTTCTTAAGAGATTCTGGGTTTTTTCCTCTTCTTCCTCTTCCTATTTTGTTCAATACTCCAGATACATCAAATAGAAAAAGATAATGATATAGATTTCAATGGGGAGATACCAAGGCTTGCTCAGCACTTGTACCCTGATTAAATGAGTCTTAGCATCCTTTGAAAAAGTAAAACATTTACTGCTCTATTACATGAGGATTTATTTTAAGTTCAAAACCTGAAGATCTCATTTATACCCTCTGAATCTAAATGTCAAACCTGGTGTGAAGCCTAAAATAAAACATGACTTAAAGAGAGAAAACTCTCTTACCACAAGCTTCCAACTCACCTAGAAAAGGCCACTGCAGTGCATTTTCAATGCTGCCTGTCATTCACTTTGCAAATTACAGGTCTTCCACTGAACACTGATGATCCATCACTGCCATGACAACAAAAGTGCTGCCTTAGCGACACTCACTGCTGGTGGGAGAATAACACACTGCCTGTAAATATTATTGTTGGGGGATTAGTGTAAATTCTGAATAAAGGAACTTAATGAATCACACTTTGGAAATACAATTGAAGTGTGTCGATTTATTTACATGACATTCCATTCCAAACTTTTGTATAATCAGATTTTATTTCATTAAGTGTTTAAAAGAGATGCTTAAAGGTGCGAATATGAATTTTTCATTTTTATTTAGTAATTTCCTTAAGTTGGTGCTATCAGTACTAATTTTTAAGCAGATTTCATAAAAAACATATAAAACATAGAAACATCTCAAAATAAGCAACATATTTTGAGCAACTTGTTTATAAATGGCAGTTTCATAGGATAAGAAATCAGAAATACTGTCTAACCATCATGACTTTGTCATTTCATAGATTAAAAATTAAAATTTCTTGTGATTACATAAATTTATTTTTTAATTACATTTATTTATTAATTATATGACAGGTTTTATAAGAAAATAAGTGACAGCTTTATAACTCTATGAGCATAGTGTAAGTACTATGGGTATATTTAAGAGAAGGCATCAAAAGTAAAAATCAAAAGGAGTCTAAAGGAATAGAAAAAATATATTACAAGGATAAAATACATCTATCTCCTTTTAGTTTTTGATTACATAAACAATAAGGAATTGAGTAGAATATAAAATATGTAACTACTATGATTCATTGAGTTATCTATAAATTTTCAGTTGTTAGCATTTGAACATCTTAAGATTGCCTGTGAGTGGGTACCCATTAGATATGTAATTGGAATTGTGGGTCCTCAGTTGACTCAGCTAAAGAACAACTAATGGCTCAGAGGGTCCCCACCCTCTAAGGGTAGCTTTATTTTTCTATACTACTCATTAGAGCTTGAATCTTACAATATTTTATGTTGTTATGTCTCTAATATGCCTCCATTCTTTCAATGAACTTGAGGAAATATCTTTTATCTTTGTTCATTTAATCCCTTGATGGTGCTTAAGGCATTGCTGAGCACATTATAGACATTGAACATATATTAGCTAAATTCAATTGAAATTAATTGTAATAGTTCCTACTAGTTTATAATTTATAGAGAATACAGCTTTGAGAAATATTTGCTTAGTCATGGTTTGGAGCCCTCTATTTCATCAGAAGCACTCTGCTGGAAAACATCTCTGTTCACTGAGTATAACCACCCATTCTGTTTGCCCACTGTAAAATCCTCACCAAATCATTGACACAGCTTATATTTGTATATCTGCATTCATGACTTTACACAAACTTTTTAGGGTATCTTTTTGCAATAGTTAAAGGTAATGTTAGAAATTCTTCATAATATTTATCTGTTTGCCAGAAACTTGTATTGTTCTAAAGTTATATCTTTAGTAAGAATTTAGAATATTCCTGGGATGCCTGGCTGGCTTATTGGGTAGAATATGTGACTGTCGGGGTTATAAGTTCAATCCCCACATTGGGTCCAGATATGACTTAAAAATAAAATCTTTAAAACAAAGAAAGAATTTTCAATATCCCATGGGTCAGGAACCAAGTTAGTAAATGATCAGGAATTCAGGAGTTAATAAAAAGTTAACTCAAGTGGTCCCTGGGTGGCTCAGTCAGTTGAGCATCCGACTTCGGCTCAGGTCATGATCTCACAGTTTGTGAGTTTGAGTCCCATCATTGTCAGGCTCAGGCTCTGTGCTGACAGCTCAGAGCCTAGAGCCTGCTTCAGGTTCTGTGACTCTCTCTCTCTGTCCCTTCCCTGCTCACATTCTGTCTCTCACTCAAAAGCAAGTAAACATTAAAAAAAAAAGTTATCTCAAGTCTGAAGAGTTCACAGCAAATAAAATGACAATGTTGCATTTTAATTTTATCTATGTGTGTGTATATATATGTACGTACATATACACACACATGTGCACATATATGCACATTTTTAGGTTAATACTTATATGTTAACAATGAAAAATAGAAACTTCCTAATGATTGAATAATTGTTTAGTGGCAGACCAAGGACTCCCAACCCAGATTGCCTTGTCTTAAACACTCTGCTCTGTAACACTGATCATAACATACTATGAATGCCTAATCTTAAGAAAAAAAGAAACATAAAATTTTAGTTGAGGGACATTCTACAAAATGCCTGAGCAATAGTTCTGAAAACTTCTGAAGCCGTTGAAAACAAGGAATGTCTGAGGAACTTACATGGCCTAGTGAAAGTTAAGGAGGCATGAGAACCAAATATAATGAAGTATCATACATGGGATCATAGAACAGACAAAAGGCATTAGGAGAAGTCCCCCCAAAATGTGAATGAAGTGTGGACTTCAGTTAATAATAATGTATCAATCATGGTTCATTTATTGTGACAAATGTACCATACTAATGTCAATAGTTATTAATAGAGGAAACTGAGTGTGAGATATTTGGGGACTCTGTGCACTTTCTTCCCAATAGCTCTATGAATCTAAAAATGTACTAGAATAAGATTATTTTTTAAAATGCAAGTTGCAGCATAATCTTTATAATGCCATCCTTTTTGTTAAAGTAAACTAGAGTATTGTGAATATATGATATTTTATATGTACATACATGTGCGCATTTTATTGTAGACTTAGGTATTACCGTCTACTATACTACTGACTACCTCTGAGAATGGAAGGGAGAAATGCTAAAAAGAAATTGATCATTTTTCTTTCACACATGTGATTAGGGGTTTATGGAGACCTTTAGATATATTTCTTCTCTGAGCCAGCCTTTTTTTTTTTTTGATTCTTTGAATACTAGACACAGAGATTAATATGCTCTTCCCTTCCTGTCAAGTGCAACTGTTACACAATATTCAACTTTTCCCTCAAAGTAGGTGTTTTCAGTCATCCTAGTTGTCTTAGACACCAGACTTGACATATTTCTTCAGTTATTGGGACTTAGAGCTGAGATTCATACAAGCTCTACAAGCTTTCCATGTCAGGAAAAGAAGGAGAGAGAATGGGAGAGAAGGAGAGAGAATGGGAGAGAAAGAGAGAGAGGAAGAAAAAGAGTAAGGGGAGAGAGAGAGGAAGACAGAGAAAGAAGGAAGGAAGGAAGGAAGGAAGGAAGGAAGGAAGGAAGGAAGGAAGGAAGGAAGGAGGAAGGAAAAGGAAGGAAGGAAGGAAGGAAGGAAGGAAGGAAGGAAGAAAAGAAAAGAAAAGAAAGAAAAGAAAAGAAAAGAAAAGAAAAGAAAAGAAAAGAAAAAGAAAAATCAACAAAGGAAGGAAGGAGGGAGGGAGGTAGAGAGAGAAGGAGAAAGGAAGGAAGCAAAGGAAGGAAGGAAGGGGGAAGGAAGAAAGAAAAAATAAAAGAAAGAAAGGTATTTCTTGTATAGAAATGATAGGCTTTGAAATTCTATATTGTAATTACTTTTGGCCTTAGTTGAGATTAAAATAATAATAAACTTCTCCATAATCTATATACACAAACTTAAAAGTCAACAATACTAACCAGAATAATATTTATACCTAAAAGCATTTCACTAAGTGGGCATTTGTTCATATTTTTTCTTATTTCCAACAGTACTTAAAGCCCATCTTTTATAAAATGTTGAAGGGACCCTGGCCCTCCATCATTTGAATAAATAACATCATCTGTTAGTCACACATGAAAATAAAACATTTTTACATGGTTATGTGTCATAACGTTTAATCTGTTTGAAGATATAATAGAGATTATCATAATAACATATTTGCATCCTCACTAGCTATAATGATCACATATTATTTTATAGATGATAAATAAAAAATAAAATGCCTAGAGAAAATGAAACTTTTAAAGGACTTTGAATTGCTTGAATAAACCAAACTCAAAGCAGAGATGCTTTATGGTATGTATACCAATTTCCAAAGATACCATTTCAAACTACCTCTCTATGACCATCTTGCTTCACATTTTTATATAACATTTGAGACCAAGCATTGTTATTATAAAAACACTCTGACAAGTGAAAATTCATCCTTTGATCAGTCAATATGCTATTTAAAACTTCTCAAATAGTCATAATTTCACCTCTTTATACTATTAAGCAAAAAACACCTTCTTTTTAATTTTTTTAAAATCTTCACTTATTTTTGGCACAGAGAGAACCCCAGAATGTGATTTGGGGAGTAATAGAGAGAGGGAGACACATAATCTGAACCAGGCTCCAGGCTGAGCTGTCAGTGCAGAGACCCACGTGGGGCTCGACTCACCAATAAGAGAGTTCATGACCTGAGCTGAAGTTGGAAGCTCAAACGACTGAGTCACCTAGGAGCCCCCAATAAAACCTTCTAACTGCAGAAAACTTTCATTTTGAGAGTAAAAGCAATCTACTGACACATCTTTTCAGGTTTTTGAGGAAGTAAAAAAATGCTTAGTAGTATATTTAAGAGTTCAACTTTTATTTTTAATAAAATTAACATTTTGAAAAGGAATATTAAATACCATAATTTAATGATTATGTATGGTACTGTTAACCAATTTGTTTAAAACTATTAGCATTAAAGTTCTTTAGGAGTATGAGACTGTTTTGAGGATATTCAAAACTAATAATCATTCAAAAATCTCAATAATCCAACTTATAGAAAGAACTATGCTGGGGAAAACACAAATATGTTGCTTCAGAAAGAGCAATTGATATTGAAAAAAGCAGTAACTAAAGTTTATACAAGTTGTGGTATTTTATTTATATAGAACATTTATATCAAAGTATTATTTTTCTGATATTTAATCCTATCAAAAATGTGAATGCCTGACAACTATTTGTTTATTTACCAATTTCACATTTCCCTTGAGTATATTGCTTTTCTTGCTCTTTCTGCTCCTTTTTTTGCTGGTCTCTATTTCAGCCAGATATTGGACTTGGACATATCCATTGTTGTTGTAAACATATCAATTTTGCTTTTATTAAGTGTCTTTATAAGACATGGTCATCCCTTGTTCTTCTAAAAAAACTTCCATTGAATACATTATCTGGTATAATATTAAATTATGTTTGTATAAGCACTCACATGATAGTATTGTTCCTCGAATTAACTGCCAGGAAGTCATTTATCTTTTCAGAATAAAGGCATTTCTTTTTATCAGATCATGAAATCAATACTGCCCCATCACCTGACTTTCTTTTAGCTGTCAAGAAACTCAGAGAAAATTTAATGGCCATTTGCAATAATTGAATCTTATGTTTGGAAGAAAACATTTTCCAACTCATTACGAGCTGTCTGTTTTACTTAAATATGTCTTATGAGTATGTAAATACCTTTATTTCTTAAATGGTAATCTCAAATGGTTTGTATTTTTCGACTTCCCCTATTCTTAAGCTTCTTGATTCACACTACTTTTTTTTTTTTTCCACTTTCATTTTCCATACAGTCTTCAACAACGTCCTCTTTGTGCATGTTTTCCAAAACTATTATCACCAGGGCTAACCTTGCTAAGAATTTTCGCATGGTGATTTCTTGGTGATGATGTCTCAACATACCAACAGACTTGTGTTCCCTTGAAAAATGGTTTCCATTAGTTTGTTTCTTCTCTTGTTCAACAGTGACATTACCAGTCAAGCCAATCATTCAAGCTAGAAACTTGGAAGTTATCTTTGATATTTTTGCTGTTACTGTTGTATATTCATGAGTTTTTTTCTAGTTCAGGCACTCTGTTTTCACGTGAGATATTTCAATAATTTCTTAAATAATTTATCTTTCTGTAATCCCTTTCTCCGCTACATTCACTCTTCACAATGGCATTGGAATTATATTTTAAAACAGAGATATAATCATGAGAGTTTTATTTAAATTTTTTAACTGGCTCCCTGTGTCCTACTGAAATATGTATAAACATTGCATAGCTTTTCGAACACTTTACATGTTTTCACCAACATGCGTTTCTACCATTCTTTCTATTCTCCCTGATATTTTCTCTATTCTCATTCCCTGCCTTTTCATGTACTCCTTACTGTTCTTCCTAATGAAGAACTATCCATTATTCAAGACCAAACCAAACAAAGAATCAAGAACAAAAATATAATTGTAATAATTATAAATATATGATACTTAGTAATATTTTATCCTAGACCCAGACTCATCGTCAGCTCCTCCATATAAAATGTCTTTTAATACTTAAAGCAACCAATAGGTAAGCTATACTGTTAGTAAGAGAATTTTACTTCAGATCAAGAACTCATTTTCCAAAGGTTTCTGAATTTTTTTAAGCCTGTATAGTCTTCATTTGCACACTTTCATGGGATAGTTATGAAGGTTTCATGAGTTAAAATATGCCAAGCTTTCAGAAGTGTACCTGGCACAGGGTGTAGAAAGAGCACTGATAGATATTAGTAATTTTTCTTATGCACTACTATAGCTTCATTCAAATTTCACCTCCTGTATCATCTGTTATGGTCATTTTCCTTAAAATTTTTTTTCTGTATTCCTCTAATATTTAAACTCTAATGTTGTGCTTATCCAAGCATGTTCTGCATACATATTACATTTGTTGTGTGTATTTCTGAGCTTCCCCAAACCTGGGAGCTCTATTTCAATTTATGTTTAAAATACATTTATTTTATATATTTATTCTTACTTCTATATCGCTTACTGCTGAATATATAAATGTCTTTATATACAACTCTTGATAAGCTAGAATTTCAAGGGAAAGGAAGGGAAAGGAAGAGAAAAAACAGTAAACTGAAAAACATAGTTTTTTGTTTTTTTGTTTTTTTTTAAATTGAGTCTCTATCCAGAAGAGTCAGTTCACTGCTGCCTCTCTGTCACTCCTTCTTCAGAAAGAATCTTATGTGGTTGACAAGTTCTAGCAGGTATTTATGGCTTCGGTTTCTGTCATCACTTTTTCACCTTCATTTACTCTAGTATCTTTGACTATGTTCTACTTGCACTTGTCTTCTGAAACTATCATCACCAAAGCTAACCTTGCTTAGAATTGTCACCTGGCAGTCTCATGGTGCTGATGCCTTATCATATCTAAAATCGTATTTTTCTTCCCTTGAAAAAATGGCTTCCTTTTTTCATCTTTTTTCCCCCTCTCATTTAATAGTATCATTGCTATTCAAGCCAATCCTAGCTTTCTGAATTCTAAACTTAGCTTTAGTCAGCAGTATCTTTCACCAGTGCTCATCTCACATCACTGTAGCAACTAAGGAGAAGAAATGGTTGGTCCCTTTCTACCAACTTTGAAATGTCTACTGTGCATCCAAGAAATGTTCTTTACTAACTCAGTTTCATTAAACATTTTTTTTTGGAGGGACTTGATACAAATATCCCCAAAAGAAGACAGGAATATGAATATTGCTTCCAATTATGATATTTGCCGTTTTCTTTCTTTTCCCAATACCAATTCTGAATGTTTTCCAGACAAACCACCTTTCTCCAACAGTTTATTAAATTGACCTCATTCTTTATATGAAATAGTCCATCCATGAATGAGGGGGTACTTCTTAATTCATGGTGGTATTGTGGAGTCTTAAGTCTGGCATCTCATTCCAACTATGGAAACCAAAATCATTTCTCTGTATGGAAATTGGACTACTAAAAGTTCATTCTAATATGCCATAGTTCACCAGGTAAGAGTTTGAATTAACTTATAATAACTCTCAGGGTATAAAATTAAATTAAAGTAGGAAGAGCATAAAGATTACATCAATAAAACATTGTCAACACTGGGAATGATTACCGGCTGCAAAATACAGCAAACTTTTTATCTTGCAAGTGGAGCTTAAATATATATAATTATAATTTATTCACTCTAATTTATTCTTACCTAGTGGAAAGACAAAAAGGACCAACATTCAAAACACTATTGCCACATCGATTACAACTAACCAAATCAAATAAATACTATTTACTGAATTAATCTTTCAGTTAGTCACAAATCTGACAAGCAACTTTCTATGGAAACAAATCTATGTGACTGAGTCAGATGTTTTGATATATCACTTGAATACCCAAATTATGTATATCATTTTGTTTTGCTTTCTTCCATAAGAACTTCTGTGGATGATCTTAGAACATTAAAAACATATTTTTACATTAAAAATGCTTTTGTAAAGCTTGACTTAGCTAATGACCCCTTCTAGCCAAACTATTTACATAATCTTGAACTAACTAAATTTAAGAATCCGAAGAAGACACCTACATTTTAAGACATGTCTAGTTAGATTTGTATTATGCTATTGTTTCTTTGACTATTGTCACTAGTAAAATCCCATGTTAATTTTTCATATGCCCTGAGAACATTGCTATGATCTTCTAAGATAAGCCTTTTTTTCAAATATTTTGAGATGTAATTACCTTACTTTCTAGATATTACTATAGAACTTTCATTTTTAACAATAGTGATCAGGTAAAAATAAAAAAGAATTAGAACTAATTAAATGCAAGCACATATACTTTAATAAATGGATAGTATTGACTAATGATCCTCGGTATTTTATAAAAATAGAATCATAGGTAGAGCATGTTCTTGTTGATTATACATTCATTATTAACCCATGTAGTATATACTGGAAGTCAAGCTTACTCAAAAGCAGATTAAAAACAAAGAGCACAAATTTGTTTGGTACCATTAATTATGTGTTCATATTAGTAAAAATGTTTGCAAGATTATTCATATAGATGTTCATTTATTGTTATCAAGTGGTAAATATCTGATCACCTTCTAATAGTGTACTTTTTAGTAATTGTTAGATAGCAATATCGTGCCTGTCATTTCATATCAACATTAAAGTTACATCAACTTTTGTAAACTATATATGAGGTCCTATAATAATGATTCATCTTATTATTCTCATTCACTTTATTCTTTAATGATAAATGACAAAAATGTTCATATGAATGCTTAATTTTATCTTTTGGAATGAGATGAATGAAAAGAATTCTCAGTATTTAGATACTTAAAAGTATCAAAACTTCAGTTGTCAGATGCACTGGAAAGGATTAACATGGGCCCTTACTACTGAAACTAATGGGGAAAGTAGAACAAATATAAAAGATAGAAATGATAATGCAGAACTGATATAAATAAGTAAATTCAAAATTCCATCACCTTTTATTGACAGTTTTCTAAGTCCCTGGATGTCTGAGCATTTTCTAGAAAAAGTAGTTTTTTAAAGAAACTTGTTGGTTAGAGGATACATTCAATGTAAGTCATTGTGAATATTGACACATGACAATATGAAGATCATTTTATAATATAGAATATGAAAAGGCAGTGAAGAACTTACGTCTTACTATTTATTTCTTTATTTGAACGATAATAGAATTTCTGTCTATACTTTTCAAGGTTAACAAATAAAATATCTTTAATACCTTATAACAAAACATAGACATCATAGAAATGCAAATGATTAACAGCAGTGTGCATTCAGAAACATGGGAAAATTGTTACTGATATATGCAACCTAATGTCATGTAATTTAAATATGATATATGAATTTAAATATAACACTTAATTACCTGGGATGATATTCTGCAAATGCATTTATTTATATTTAGGTACACATAAGGAATTAACCTATTTATTGTAACATATTTATTATGTATATTATATATTATAAACAGTGTGATCATCCTGGTGATCTGGATAAACACTGAGCCAAAAAGGTGCAATTAGGTGTGAGAAGTGAAGATATAATGTAGCAAGCATCAGGTGGAAATAATAGTTTACTTAACTGTTGATTGTGCTTTGAAGATAAGGAGAAGACTGACTTAAAGAACATCTTTTAAGGGGCAAAAAAGCGCCTTTACAATTGGCACACGTTTTCCAGAGCTCTGCTGTACAATCAGTTGAAGAGTGGTCTGATTCTGCACATTTAGGCAAAAAAAAAAAAAAAAAAGGAAACTTTTATAACTCTATTTCACCATTTACCTTTCGAACTCCAGAGCATAAGGGCCTTAGCTATTTTTTTCCCTCTTCAAAAAGCAGGTTGAATCAGTCCTCTTCAATTGATTACATTGGGAAATAGCTAAAGCAATCTAAAATCTGATTTCTAGAAGCTTGTCATGGGCTCAGAAAACTAACATTAAGTGACAGTTGATTTCACAAGGTTTTCTTTTAAAATTGCCACCTACTGACAAGGGAAAAGAAAAAAATTACTGTTTAATTTTATTTTCTTTGTTTTTTTAAAAGTTTTTATTAAATTCCAGTTAGTTAACGTATAGTGTAATATTAATTTCAGGCATACAATATAGAGATTCAACACTTACTACAACACTCCAGTGTTCATCACAGCAAGTGCCCTCCTTAATCCTCCTCACCTAGTTCACCCATCCTCTCACCCATCTCAGCTCTGGGACCCATCAGTTTGTTCTCTATAGCTTTTTCTTTTAACTTTTTTTTAAAAAATGTTTTGTTTATTTCTGAGAGAGAGAGAGAGGCAGTGTGAGCAGGGGAGGGGCAGAGAGAGAGGGAGACAGAATCTGAAGCAGGCTCCGGGCTCCGAGCTGTCAGCACAGAGCCCAACGTGGGGCTCGAACCCACAAACCCTAAGATAATGACCTGAGCCAAAGTCAGACCCCCAACCAACTGAGCCACCCAGGTGCTCCAGTTTGTTCTCTATAATTAAGAGTTTCTCTCTGTATAATACACAATGAGATGTTACTCAGCCATCAAAAAGAATGAAATCTTGCCATTTGGAACAGAGATGGAGTTAGAGTATCATTCCAAGCAAAATAAGTCAGTCAGAGAAAGTCAAATACCATATGATTTCATTCATATGTGAAATATTAGAAACAAAACAAATGAACAATAGGAGGAAAAAGAGAGAGGCAAACCAAGGAATAGACTCTTTAGTAGTGTAGTCTACTATACAAACTGATGATTACCGCAGGTAATGTGAGTGGGAAGATGGGTGAAATAGGTGGTGAGGATTAAGGAGGGCACTTGCTGTGATGAGCATTGGGTGTTGTATGGAAGTATTGAATCTCTATATTGTACACCTGACACTGTATGTTAACCAACTGGAATTAAGTAAAAACTTTAAAAAGAGAGAGAGACTTTCTTGGTTTGCTTCTCTCTCTCTCTTTTTCCCTTTGCTTGTTTGTTTTGTTTCTCAGATTCCACATATGAGTGAAATCATATAGTATTTGTCTTTCTCTGACTTATTTTGCTTCACATAATACACTCCAGCTCCATCCACATCATTGTGCATGGCAAGATTTTATTCTTTTTGATGGCTGCATAATACTCCATGTGTATATATAGCACATCTTCACATCTTCCTTATCCATTCATCAGTCAATGGGCACTTGGTCTGTTTCCATGATTTAGCTATTGCAGATGATACTGCTATACACATCAGGGTGCATATATCCCTTTGGATAAGTATTTTTGTATTCTTTGGGGAATACCTATTAGTGCAATTGCTGGATAATAGAGTAGTTCTATTTTTAACTTTTTGAGCCATCTTCATACTGTTTTCCAGGGTGACTGCACTAGTTTGCAATCCCACCAAGAGTGTGAGAGGGTTCCCCTTTCTCCACATCCTCATCAACACCTGTTGTTTTCTGAGTTGTTAATTTTAGCTATTCTGACAGGTGTGAGGTGGTATCTCACTGTAGTTTTGATTTGTATTCCCCTGATGATGAGTCTGTTGAGCATCTTTTCATGTTTCTATTGGGCATCTGAATGTCTTCCCTGGAAAAATGTCCATTCATGTCTTCTGTCCATTTATTAAAACTAGATTATTCATTTTTGGAGTGTTGAGTTTTATAAGTTCTATATTTTGGATAGAGTAGTCTTCAAGTTTATAAGACTTTTCATATACTGGTAAAAATAATGATTTTACAGAATAAATACCAATGTTTACAGAGATGGAAACTATATGTTTCTAGATAGCCATCTATATGCCTGCCTATTTTATGTACATCTAAGCATTGGTATTCTTTATAATAGAAAAGTTATAGAAATGAAGAAAAAAGGAGGGAAGGAGGTAGATATAAAATAAAACCCATATTAAATTCAGTTTCTCTGTGACTAGTCTGGACGCAGAGGTCACATTAAAAAAATCTGACATCTCTAAAATAACATAAAAATATTTATGTAATGTGGGGCACCTGGGTGGCTTAGTCGGACACTTAACCGACTTTCGCTTAGGTCATGATCTCGCAGTCCATGGGTTCGAGCCCCGCATCGGGCTCTGTGCTGACTGCCAGCTCAGAGCCTGGAGCCTGTTTCAGAGTCTGTCACTCCCTCTCTCTCTGTCCCTCCCCTATTCACACTGTCTCTCTCACTCTCCTAGAAATAAATAAAAACATAAAAAAAATTAAAAAAAATATTTATGTAATGTGAAATCAATTTAGATCTTTATTTCAGACTTATAAAAATACATGGTGTAATTCTCTCCTCAACACAAACACAATTTAACTCCCATTTACTTCTTGTTGCTTTCTTGCAAAATCTCACACCCACAACAAATGCTCTAAGAGTTTTAATGTCAGCCCAAACTCTCCACTCTTCTGGTGCTCAGTGCTGACACTTTGTTTTTCCCTATTTTTCTCTAACTTTTAAGATTTTTTTTTTCTTTTTTACCAATAACTCTATATGCCATTGAAGTTCAAGTTCATCTGGTGCCTCTCAACTCTTACACTTATTTTAGTTATCCTGATTATGTATGACAAACACCTAGGAATTTAATTATCAAAACCCAGGTTTCTTTTAACAGGCAGAGGAAGAGATTTTGTGAAAATCCCATGTTAATATTTTCCTTTCCATGTTCACATACACAGAAACATATGTGCATGTACTTAAGATATGATCAATTACAAGATAAGTCATCAGTATGATGTAGTAATCCACATAAACCTTGAAGATGGCCAACAAAACATCACTGCCACTGTTTTATTGACCTACAGTATAGACTTTTCCTTAGCAAAGTCTATTCCTTTGATCCCTAGAGTTAGTTATTAGTTTGTAAAGTAGAATTGGTTAAATATCTATATATCTATATATGTAGATAGATATATATGTATATTCATATATATATAATTATTTGCTGCTGAAACATTTTCTAATTTAGTACTACTCTTATATATGGATACTACTATTATTTAAAATATATGTACAAATCTTGTAGAAATTCAATAATAATATATGACTTTTTTCTAATATGGTAATTTAATATAATAACTTTTTAAGCAATATAAATAGACATGTACGTTTAAAGAACACACATACACATAGAAACACATAATGAATCATTTAGAAAGATTAATATCGACTGGAAATTGACACCAGTCTTTGTGAATGTTACTGGGATAAGTAGGCAAGTGAGATTTTGTGTTCTAATTTTATATATGTAGATACATAGTAAATATATAAAATAGAAAAATACATAATTTGTTACTTGTGTGAGAACAGAATCTTAATGTGACTGAATGCTAGGTAGTCCATTTCCCAAAGCAAGGTGGCTGACCAATTCTGCGGAATTTGCACAGTGATAAACCAAATTCTCTCAGTATTATTCCTCACCTACCTTTCCCTTAAAAGAGATTTGCTTAATGTATATTCTGCATCTCCTACCACAAGACCACAGAAGATGAATTACTACTTGCTCAACCTCAGTCACATGAGGAAGACTTAGAAATAAATCTACAAAGAGCTTAGCTTTAAGCTCCTA
This sequence comes from Proteles cristata cristata, assembly GCA_017311185.1. Classification (NCBI taxonomy): domain Eukaryota; kingdom Metazoa; phylum Chordata; class Mammalia; order Carnivora; family Hyaenidae; genus Proteles; species Proteles cristata. The sequence goes on from JAESUZ010001351.1 coordinate 499,055, forward strand.
CTTTTTAAAAATTTCTTTTAAATGTTTAATTTATTTTTAAGGGAGAGAGAGGGACAGAATGTGAGCAGGGGGCAAAGAGAGAGGGAGACAAAGAATCTGAAGCAGGCTCCAGGCTCTGAGCTATCAGCACAGAGCCCAATACAGGGCTTGAATCCATAAACCATGAGATCATGACCTGAGCCAAAGTTGAATGCAAAACAGACTAAGCCATCCAGGTACCCCTAAGCTCCTGCTCTTGAGGATCACAATTAGTGGCCTCATGTATGCCTGCAAAGTCTAAATGTTTATGAAGTTCTGAAGTTGTGACTGGCCAGTTCAAATGGCACAATTGGAAGTGGCTGCTGTTGGAATGGCCAGTAAGCCCGGGGTTTGATGCTCAAACGATGTATGTGGTTCTCTAAACCAGTTTTGGACCTCATAGAAGATAAGTGCTTTGAGATGAACACCAAATATCTGAGGTGCTTTCTGTGACAAATTCAGACATCAAAAACTATGGATAAGACAGTATTCTTTAATCTCAAGAATTTTCACTTTCTTGAGAGATCTCAAGAAATAAGGACCTCCTAAGAACATACAGAAGCTCTCATGAGAGGAAGAATCAATATGTGGATGAATCTCCCCACGATGGGCAATGTGGCCGGATTAAATCCATATTAATGAGGTAAACTCTTCCTTTTATTTACCTCTTCAGATTCTCTGTGTTTTGCATGTGTGGGTGCTTTAAACAACATCAAGGAGGTAATGGAGTGAGAATAAGAGAAAAAATCAAACATATGCTACTTTCCGAGGGCAGGTTTCTCAGCTTAATCTGAAGAAAGACAAAAATAAACTATGTGAAACTTTAAAACTTTGATATATTGGCTTAAAATGTTTATATGCGCCACATATAAACAATTTGTTTATTATCTGTGACTAAAACACTTGTGAAATGTGTCTAAATTTTATCCACCATGGTAAAATTGAGTCCACAGGATAAATTTAATGGGTTATTAGTAAGAAATCATAAAATGCTTTCTACCTCCATTCTTCAGTAGTTTTATTTAATAAAGTTGCTACACATAATTAAAAATTCAAGAAAAAATAGGATAGAAATGCTCCCTGTGTTTTCTAGAGAAATAACAATGATGTTCATGTCTTGTTATGTAAACTAGATCTTAAAGTAAAATACAGTAAAAGGCAAAATAAAAAGAGAGTGGATCAAGAGAAGACAAAATTGGACCAAAATCTCAGTTTTAAAATAATGCAATTTTCTATGAATCAAGCTGATAAGTCTGAAAAGTTTAGTTGCACCAAATATTAGTTATTTGAGTCATTTAGAGAAGAAATCCTGTTCATTCAACTAGATGACTTTTTTTAAATGTTACTATTGTGACTTGAGCTATATAATGGAAAACTGCCAAAGTAAAGACTTATTTTTGATATTTTTTCAATATTTTACATAAAAGGTCTAAAATATTGATAACGGCATATTTTAGTAGTCTAGCTATATATTTCAACTCCCTAAGATTTCTAAATTCTGTTTTCAGATACGTAAAAACATTTTAGAAAGAACATATTTTCTTTGAAAAGTGAAAGTTTGACTTCTTCCTTGCCAATTTGTACACACCTTTATTTCTTTTTGTTGTCTGACTGCTGATGCTAGGATTTCCAGTACTATGTTGAACAACAGCGGTGAGAGTGGGTATCCCTGTCATGTTCCTGATCTTAGGGGGAAATCTCTAAGTTTTTCCCCATTGAGAATGAGATTAGCTGTTGATATTTTGTTATGTGGCTTTTGTGATGTTGAAGTATATTCCTCCTATTCATACTTTCTTGAGGGTGTATTCTGTCTAATTTTTAAAATGTTTATTTATTTATTTTTAGAGAGAAAGAGAGAGGCAGAGAGTGGATACATGTGTGCAGAAGCAAGAGAGGGCAGAAAGAGAGAGAGAGACAGATTCTCAAGCAGGGTCTGCACTGTCAGTACAGAGCCCTATGCAGGGCTTAATCCCATGAGCTTTGAGATTAGGACCTAAGCTGAAATCAAGAGTCAGACACTTAACCTACCACCAAGTTGGACACTTAACCTCCAAGGCACCCTATCAAATGTTTTTTGTTGTTGTTGTTTTGTTTTGCATTTATTGAGAGTATCCTGTGATTCCTGTCTTTTCTTTTATTAATGTGGTATATCATGTTGATTGATTTGCCGTTATTGAACCACTCCTGCAACCCAGGAATAAATGCCACTTGATCGTGGTGAATAATTCTATTAATGTATTGTTGGACTTGATTTGCTAGTATCTTGTTGAGAATTTTTGCATCCCCGTTCTTCAGGGATATTGGTCTGTAATTCTCCTTTTTAGTGGGGTCTTTGTGTGATTTTAGAATCAAGATAATCCTGGCCTCCTACAGTGAGTTTGAGTGTTTTCCTTCATTTCTATTTTTAGAACAGCTTCAAAAGAATAGGTTTTAACTCTTATTTAACTGTGTGGTAGAATTCCTCTGGAAGGCCAGTCGACCCTGGACTCTTGTTTGTTGGGAGATTTCTGATTACTGATTCAATTTCTTTACTAGTTATAGGTCTGTACAATTTTTCTATTTCTTCCTATTTCAGTTTCGGTAGTTTATACGTTTCTAGGAATTTATCCATTTCTTCCAGATTACCGAATTTGTTGGCATATACTTGCTCATAATATTATCTTATTATTGTTTGTATTACTGCAGTGTTGATTGTGATCGCTCCTCTTTCATTCATGATTTTATTTATTTGGGTCTTTTCCTTTTCCTCTTTAGTAAGTCTTCCTAGAGGCTTATCAATTTTGTTAATTCTTTCAAAAAAGTCAATCCTAGTTTTGTTGATCTGTTCTGTTTTGATTTCAAATATCATTGATTTCTGCTCCAATCTTTATTAGTTCTCTTCTTCTGCTGTTTTCTGGCTTTATTTGCTGTTCATTTTCCAGCTCCTTTAGGTATGAGGTTAGGTTGTGTATCTGAGACATTTCTTCCTTCTTAGGAATTTCAATTGCTATATATTTCCCTCTTATGATCACCTTTGCTGCCTCCTAAAGGGTTTGGACTGTCATGTTCTCATTTTCATTGCCTGCTATGTTCATTTTTATTTCCTGTTTAATTTCTTGGTTAACCCATTCATTCTTTTGTAGTACATTATTTAATATCCAAGTTTTTGTGGTCTTTTTCATTTTTTTCTTGTTTTATTTCAAGTTTGATAGTGTTGTGGACTGAAAATACACATGGTATAATCTCGATCTTTTTGTACTTCCTGAGGGCTGATTTGTGAATGTTCCATGTACACTAGAAATGAATGTGTATTCTTCTGCTTTAGAATGAAAAGTTCTGAATATATCTGTTAAGTCCATCTGACCCAGTGTATGATTCAAAGCCATTGTTTCTTTGTTGATTTTCTGCTTAGGTGATCTATCCATTGCTGTAAATGGGATACTGAAGCTCCCTACTATTATTGTATTATTATCAATAAGTTTCTTTATGTTTGTGATTAATTGATTTATATATTTGGGATTTTCAAGTTAGGGCCATAAATATTTACAATTGTTAGATATTCTTGGTGGATAGAATGCTTAATTAATGATATAATGCTCTTTTTCATCTCTTATTACAGTCTTTGTTTTAAAGTCTAGTTTGTCTGATATAAGTATGGCTCATCTGGCTTTCTTCTGATGTCCATTAGCGTGACACATAGGTCTAAAATAAGTCTCTTGTAGGCAGCATATAGAAGAATCTTTTTTTATATATATATTCTGATACCCTATGTCTTTTGATTGGAGCATTTAGTTCATTTACATTCAGAGTGATTATTGAAAGATATGAATTTTGTGCCATTGTGTTGATGTTTCTGGTGATGTTCTCTGGTCCTTTCTTGTCTTTGTTGCCATTAGTTTTGTATTGTTTTCTCTCCAATGAAAGCATGCCCCTTAAAATTTTTGCAGGGATGGTTTAGTAGTCATGAACTCCTTTAGTTTTTGTTTGTCTGGGAAACTCTTGATCTCTCCTTCTGTTCTGAATGACAACCTTTTGGATAAAAAATTCTTGGCTGCATATTTTTCCAATTCAGCACATTGAATATATCCTTCCACTCCTTTCTGGCCAGCCAACTTTCTGTGGTTAGATCTGCTGTGAACCAGATCTGTCTCCCCTTGTAGGTTAAGGATTTATTTTTCCTTGTTGCCTTCATGATTCTTTCCTTGTCTGTGTTACTTTGAGAATTTGACTGTGATATGCCTTCGTGATGGTCGGTTTTTGTTTAATCTAATGGGAATTTTCACTGCTTCCTGGATTTTTATGTCTGTGTCCTTCCCCCAGATTAGGGACATTTTAAGCTGTAATTTGCTCACATAAACCTGCCCCTCTTTCTCTGTCTTTATCTTCTGTGACACTGATGATATGAATGTTATTCCTCTTTAATTGATTCTTGAGTTCTCATAGTCTAATACTGTAATCTTTTGCCTTTGTTTCCATCTTTTATTCAGCTTCATTATTTTCCACAATTTTATCTTCTATTATCCCTGATTCACTGCTCTACTTTGTACATCCTTGTCATCATGGCATCCATTAAAGATTGTATCTCCATTATTAGTATTTTTAATTTCAGCCTGACTAGATTTTAGTGCTATTGTCTCTGCAGAAAGACATTCTCTTGGTGTCTTTTATGCTTTTTTCAGCCTCAGCTAGTATTCTTATAATCGTGGCTTTAAATCCTAGTTCAGACATCTTACTTATATTTGTGTTGATTAAACCCCTAGCCATCATTTTTCTCTGTTCTCTTTCTTGGGTATGAATTTCTTTGTCTTGTCATTTTGGAGGAAGAAAAAAATTAAAATTAAAAATTAAAAAGAAAACCAAGAAAAAAAAATCAAATAAAGAAACAGATCCTAGGTATATTTTGGGCTACTTGTTTAGAGAAACTTGAGAGAAAAGAGAAAAGAATAAAATATGAAAAAAGTTTTAATTTAAAATAGTATTTAAAAATAATATAATACAATGAAATAAAAAAATAAAAGAAAAAAGAATTAAAAATTGCTCTTTCTTAATCCAAGAAAGAAAAAAAAAAGAAAGAAAAAAGAAAACAACATAAACACAAACAGAAGCAAAGAAAATGAACAAACAAATGAACAAGCAAACAAAAGGAAACCTGAATGAAACTAGGTCCAGTTTCCCCTAGAACTGAAATTTTGTAGCACACTATGGTCCTTAGACTAAGTGGGTGGAAGGAATTTGTGCTAGTCTTTGGAGGGATATGCCTGGAGGGCACAGATGGGCTGGACTTCATTCTCCACTTGGTTGAGGTACTTCGCTCACTAAGACCCATCAGTGTTGATGTGGTAGAGATGAAAATAGCTTTACCCTGCTCTGTGGTCAAGTGCTGGAATTCCATGTCCTTACAGACACGTGATCAGTTACCACTCCTTTGTCTCAAGCTTCTGTCAATTTTTCACCTTCACCCTGTCTGTGTCCAAGCTATCTGTATGCCAGGCAGCACCTCCCTCCAGAGTTTTATCTCAAGTCAGGCTGTATTTCAGAGATCCCATGGGTTGGACCCAGGCTAATTATCTGGGGCAGGGTCTTGCCTAGCAATGGCCAGTACTGACTTGTCCCAGAAAATGCTCACATGATCATGCAATAGCAGAGGCTCAGAAATCACAGTGGCACCAGGTTTTGCTGCATTCAGCTGGCATCTTTGTTTCCATATCAATAAATGTGGCAGCTCCCTGGGGTACGATAGGACTTTTGCCCACGGGGAGGCTGTATCACCTCTACTAAATACATTCCACTTAGGGGGCCTCCTGAGGGGAACACAGGCCCCTCAGACTACATTGCCTGCTCCTGGAGATTCACCCTTCTTCCTCCCTGAAGCCCCACCAGGCACTGATCTCTGAAACTTCAGACTCTGTGCTCCATTATTTATAGAAAACTGGCAGTATTGAAGCCTTTCCCCTGTGAATGGTTTTGGGGAACAGATATCTTGTCCAGTCCCTTGCAAGTGTTTTCACTCTTTCTCTCCAGGTATTTTTAGGGGGAGTGCTTTTCTTGCATGATCCCAGTGCACTGCACTCTCCCCCAACCCATTTCTCTTTCTCTCCCTGACCTCTCTCCACAAAAATGGCTCCCTACCCTCCATACCACCATGGCTTCTCTCTCCCCCAATTCACCTCTCCACACTGCGTACTTGCATGTTCTTGTTCTCTTGTTCTAATTATACAGACTATGGCATTAATTGCTGGATCAATATCCTACATGTTCAAATGGTTTGATGCAGATCTAGCTATGTTTTAGGGACAAGACAAGATCACAATCCCTATACTCCTCCATCTTTACAATTATTCTGTTCCTGATAATGCCTATGCTACTGTCATTTCATCACATCTCTGACCATCAAAAATTTATCCAAGCAAGAGATTTAGATTTATTTGAACTGTGTATAAAAGTTCTCTTTATAGAATCCTCTCCTATATCTAAAGAAAGTTATTGTCATCTTTAGTGTTTTCACTCAAGGCTAAGTAATTCTAATATCATCAACTATGTTTTTTTAAATAGTATTTTCTGGTTCTTCAAAGGTTGTCAATGTTCCTTCCTCTCTGGAGAATTTTCTCTTAATGTCTTCCCTGTCGCCTACAGACCTTAATTTTTCATCTCAGAGGCACATCAAATTATCTAATAAAAGCTTTTAAACAGGTTACAATAGTAAACTAAAAATGCTGAAGTCACTAGCCATCATTTTGTTATTATCATAAACTTTGTGTTCATTGTTATTCAGCATTTATGCATCACCTTGATTTTCTCAGAATGTTTATAATCATTATTTTCTAGCTATTTGCAGCTAATATGCAGAATCTATAATTGCTAATGAACAAATATAATAATAATTCATGAACTGTCTGCCCCTCTTATTTCTTAAATAACATGTTTTCTATCTAAGCTAGATTCTTCTCATACGCAGTTGCAAGCAAATCCCATGGGATAAAAATGCGGCACATAATTTCTATACTACGTAATTCCTTTACATATATAGACCTGCCAAACATCTGAACTCACATGAATATACCGTTTTTCTTCAGAAGGTGGGACTTTTGCATTCTTTTTATTTAATTTTCTTCTTCTTCCTCTTCCTCTTCCTCTTCCTCTTCTTCTTCTTCTTCTTCTTCTACCATTACTTCAAGTGCTCTTTACTGTTCTTCATAATGACGGGTAGGATATTAAGTGATAAAACATTTTAAGTCACAAAATTGGGTCTGAAAGAATATAAATGCAAAATTAAATAATAAAGAGTAAATATAGGCACTTAAAATGTAGAAGAAAGCTTTTGCTTACACTGTGAAACATAGCAGTATTAACAATAATATGTAGCATATTTATCCAGATTTACTTATGCTCCATCAAGCCTGTTTTATTGCTGATGTCCTGGGATAAATCTTTTTCAAGGCAATGTTACCGCTTAACAGTTACAAAAAAAGAAAATGCGTCTACATATAAACCCAGAGGTGATAGGCTTTTATCAATTACTAGTTAAGCATTGTACTTACTTGTTTATGTCCTTTTCAACATGCTCTTATTGTACATTTATATATGTTGACTACACAGGAAAAATAACATAAAGAATCATGTTATAATAATAAAACTAGTTTGATGAGATTGCCACTAATATTTTCTATGATATTGGATCTCTTTGATCATCCGTTTCTTTTATGTAATGTGAAAACTGGAAGTTTGATCTCAGCCCCACTAGAACTTAAATCTATATTGGTACAAAGTTGTTTGTGCTTCTCTTTCACATTCTTTGAGAATGATACCTCAAGTATCTTATTTTATTATTTATTTTCCTGAAGGCTTTTGTCCATTTACTGAAGACATAGTTTTTCCAGTACTCGCTGACATTTCTATCAAAGACAATATTTATTTTCCCCTTAACAAAACAGATGATGGACATACAGAAAGACTGTAACTGTTGATACTAAAGCCATACTATACCTTTACAACATTATCTTATTCATGTTATCCCAGAAAATTTGTCCTTCAGCCTTATATTGCAAGGTTCTAGAGAAGTAATGAGTAACAAAGGAAATAAGTACAGCTCAAATACTGATTTAGGAACAGGCTACTTAGATTGTGCTGATAGTTGGGGAAATTCCAAATACTTAAAATGGGCAGGACAAAATAGTTTTTTAATGTACAAGAGAGACAACATCTAAAGACAAAGATAGGATTATGAACTGGAACAAAGCAGTTGGCTGTATAACATACTAAACAGAGTAGGTTACTTTTAACACAGAAGAACCCTGAGTTGGTCCTGTTTTGTTTATCACTTTTATCTATAACTAGAACTAAGGAAAATGTAGAATCAAGGAAACTAAGAGTTAGTAAATTTTACAATTCTACAAAAGAGAGAGGCATAGTTAGTGTTACAAAATAGCAAAACATTTAATAGGAATATATGTGAATTCATTGAAAGCACACACATACAGATGCATGTGCATGTGCACACACACACACACACACACACACACACATGCACACTTATATTTGGAATATAGTGTACTTGTATTTCCTCTAGCAGGCTTAAACAGAAAAAAACATGGGAGTTTTAGTTAATTAAATGTCAGTAATCCATTAAAATGTGATGAATTGAGGGTAAAAGGGGCTCACACTTCTGGGTAGAATTTACATGAGGGACATTTGGGCACAATATTAAAAAGAAGTTCAAGTAGTGCAACTTTTCCAGCAGTGTATACAGCTGTCCACATTGTTGTGTGCATTGCTAGTAGAACAACAGAGGAGATGGAATACTCAAAGGTCATAGGTCATGATTCTAAGAGATTTCTGTAGTAAGTACTGATTGGGTAGGTGATTTCAAATTTTGTTCCTATTCGAAGATTCTATTGTGATATTTTCTACTGATTTATTACTAGGATCTAATGGTTGCTTTTGTATTACCTGGACTTTCTAAGTACACATATGAATGAATCTATGTAAGTATACAAGAATACCATATTATTATATTTAATACAATAGTTGTATGTTGAACACCAATTAGTACCAACAACTGTGTTTGATACTGAAAATGGTACTGAATGAGGCAAACTCTGCCCTTCTGAAGTTTATATATATAATGCAGAACACAAACACATGATCTGACCATTATAGGTGCTACATGATATGGTAAATGCAATGGAAGTGATGCAGAAACAAAAGAGCATTCCATGAAAGCAGGACTTAGGGGAAATTTTAAGCAGTAAATGTATATCCTAGAAATAAAAAGGAAATTCTAAAATCAATTACCTAAACTTCTATCTTAGGAAACTACAAAAAGAAAAAGAAATTCAAAGTAAGCAGAAGAAAATAAATAATAAAAATTAGGTCAGAAATCAATGAAATTGAAAATAGGAAATATACAGAGAAAATCAACCAAATCAAGGGATAAATAAAATCATTAAACCTTCACTGGGCTAACTAAGAATAAAAAAGATGACCACAAATTACTAATATCAGTAATTTTTTAAAAAGTAGATATCACTGTAAGTCTCATCGACTTTGATAAGGATAAGTAAGAAATATCATGAACAAGTCTGCCCACAAATTTGATAACCAAGATGAAATAGATTCTTTAAAATATATAATCTGCCAAAACTCACACAAGAAAAGATAGATGATATAAATAGGCATATGTCTATTAAATAAATTGAATCAACAATTATTAAACTTATAAAACAGGCAGCACCAGTTTCAGATGGGTTGAACAGTGAATTTTATCAAACATTTAAGGAAGGAATTACACCAATGTTTTACAATCTCCTTCAGAAGATACTAGAGGAAATACTACCTAACTTATTCTCTGAGACCAACACCATACCCAGAGAAAAACATTACAAGAAAAGATAACTATATATCAATATGTCTCATAAATATGGATGCAAAAGCCCTCAACAGAATAGCAAATTAAATCCAACAATGCATAAAAAGAATAATATACCATGACCAAGTGGGATTTATTCCAGCTTTGTAAGTCTGGTTCAACATTCAAAAATAAAGTAACCCATCACATCAAAAGTGTAAAGAAAATCAATTATATGATTGTATAAATGACAACAGAAAAATCATTTGAGGAAATACAATATCCATTCATAATACACTAGAAATAGAGGGGAACATTCTTAAATTGATAAAGAATTTTTAAAAATCTATTAAAAACCCTACAGCTAACATCATAATGAGAAAGCTTCACTAATATCTATACAGCAAAGATGCCACCTCTTGGCACTGTTTTTTAACATGAAACTGGAAGTCCTAACTAATGAAATAAGACAAGAAAAATAATCAAAATATACATTGATTGAGAGGGAAGAAATAAAACCCTTTGTATTCAGATAACATCAATGTAAAAAATCCAAAACTGCTCTAAAAATTAAGGTCTATTGGAAAAAAAGAAGGAAGACTGATACTGAATTTATTATTAAAAATATATCTTATATTTATTTGTTCTTGGAAAAATCTCAGAAAAATTTTCTAAGAATGAATTCAAAGTTGAAATCAAACTCTGATATGTTTATACATGCAGATTTATCTCATATGGACAACTTAGTTGACTTTGAAATTTGTTTGGAGAAAAAAATATCTTTTACTTTTATTGAAATTGAGAAAGATAATTTCCTGTTGTCCTTTTAGAGATATCTGTGTGTGTGTGTGTGTGTGTGTGTGTGTGTGTGTGTGTGTGTGTATGTGTGCATTCATGCATGTGGTGTGTAGGTATATGTGGGTGTTGTAGCCAATTTACATTACATGTTAAATAAAATTGTCTATTATTTTTGTAATTTATTTGTGAAGACTATTCTAAATCTAACTAATATAAAATTCTAAATTCTAATACTCAGCGAATGTATGAAATCTTCACAATGTTTTAATAGTTACCAACATTAACTCACAATAGCTATCTTATATCTATAATATTCCTTAGACCATAAACCTAGACATGACTCTTGAATGATTTTACTTTCTACTCAGCATCCAATTAATAACATACTCATTCCAAGTTTTCCCCTAAAGCATTACTTAAATTCACTCTTTTTTCTTTATTGTCTACCATCCTTTCCAAAGACACACGTCATTTACCTCTCTCCCATACCACTTTAATATTACTAATATTTATTCTTTGTTTTTTTACTTTCCAATCCATTTATTGCAGCAACAAAACTATCTTTAGAAATAATCTTCAACAACAACAGAGTCTCTTTATGTTATTCCAATGCTTAAAAATTTCAGTGGAACTGCTTTTGGGAAAATGTCTAAACTATGCATTATAGATCCAAAGGCCTCGCATCCTTATTTTCTCAGATTGGCCCACCTCTCTATCTCCCTTCCCTTTAAGAACTTGTTTATATAGGATCTTTTCCTGTATCCAACAGCCCCTTATACATTATCTTTCCTCTCACTGAGAAACTAAAACCACTTATCACTGTGTGACACCTACTCATCTTTCAGATTGGAGCTTAGATGTCATCCTTTGTGTCCATCCATGACCCTTAAAATCTTCCCTGCCCTTGTTATAACACCTATCATGTTGTTTTTAATCTCTTGTTAACTTTTCTGTATCACATATTATACTGTAAAATCAAATAGTGAGGAAATTGTATAACCAGTGTTTAGTGCAGTGTTTTACACAAGAAATGCACTAAATAAGTTTATTGTAAGAAAGCAAGCAATAAAAGACAAGAAAACTCATTTTTACATTAGTAACAGTGTGGATGAAATAACCTAATAAGCTGCATTGTCCGGACTTTTTCATTTCAAATCCAGGCTGGCTTCTCAGAATTCTCAGCTTACCTAATAATAATATTTTTGATAGCTTATTTTAATAAGCCCGTGAGATTGACAGAACGTATCTGATGTTAAAATCTATTTATCAACTGAAACTTTCTGGGTCAATTTAATCTTGGTATCTTTATTTTAACTTTTTAAAGTTATGTTCATTAGCTCTTCAGCTAGATTTGTCTTACAGAGAATTCAGGCAAATTCACTGTCTAGATTTTCTTCATAGGTATGAATCTTTCCTTACATTTCCTCTTCTAGAAGTGGTTGAACTGTTTTGATTAATAAATGTGATTAAATGAATATCTGCCTTGGTCATCTATGTAAAAGAGGCCTGCGCTGCATTATATGATTGTATGTAATAATATGTACACATAGTATTATATGTAATATTTACAGACTTTATGGGGCATGTAAATTCTCTCTGGGCATGATAATATATGATTGTAATTTGTGCCGTTTCTGGCATATAGGGACTTGAACATTTAGAAAGGCTTGGATTCTGATTCTGCTATCTCAGTTTCTATACCGAATGATAAGAACATGATAGCTCCATAACAAATAAAGAAATTATTGCTGCTTTAATTTCCTTAATTCTCTTTTCTCTGTTTGTAAATCTGTGAAATATTTATCCTTCAAACTTTGATGTTTTGTTTCTATGCCTCAAGCATGCACATTTGAATTGATAAATTTTGAAACTTGCCAAGATCTTGGATTTAGCTTATTCTCCATTAGCAAAGGAAGTACCCAAGTAGTTTTATTTTTTTTGAAAGATAAATACCAGCCTCTTCCAAAAGTATCTTGAATAATTGTATCCAATTTTTTATCCAGTAATGACAGATCTTTTTAATTCCACTAATCTTGACCTGACAGCAGAACAGAAGTCGAGGTCAATGATTTTTAAGTCACCATGTCCTCATCTTGATTCCTTGCTTTCAGCCTTTTAAGATGTTTAACGTCTCCTCCCCAGTAGTAGTAAAAATATCCTGTTTGGATCTTTTTTTTTTCTCCATCAAAACTTAAAATTCTTCTCTTTCTTTCCTATTTGGCGTTGAACCTATTGATATTAAAGATAATGAGTGTGTTCTATTGTTTCACGTATTATAGCTTGCTAAGCTTAATATCCCTTTGTAATAGCACAGCAGGCTTGTGGTGTATATGAGAAGGTAAATATACTCATTGTAAAAGAAGTTTATGAAATCATAGGAAAAATGAAACAATGACTCTTGGGTCAATCACTGTATTTAAGTATTGGCCATTAATGGCAAATTGATACTCAAGAAAATGTCTCAGAAAATGTAAGAATTTTTGGCTCTGCCATTTTGAAAATAGACCAGTTTTTAGAATTCAGCAGATCCAATGAGAAAGGTAAGTAATAGCCCTGTATAATTTCAAGTTGAATTTATAATACATTCAAGGTTTTTGCAGCATAAAAAGCTGTAGTGTCAAAATCGTGTTTTCGGCCAAGGATTGCTGTTAGCATGTGATTAACCTCCCAAATGATAACATATTTCCAAAGGCTGTCTTAGGAGGTCACACTTTGGCAACAGCAAATAGAGTATAATGGCTAACATTATTTACCAGCTACTAGTCCCGCTATTTGTTTGTCACATAATGGTTTCTCATTTTGTCATTTATGTAACTGGTGATCATTAGCATACAGGTTTACAGTACTTCGTGTACAATAAAAGAAAAGAGCAAGTGAGTAAAACTAATTTACTTATAAAATGGCAACTTGAGGAAATGTATTTTGAAAGAATGACATTTCCTTGAACTCATCTTTTCATAAGTTCTGTTTTTAAGGGCCTTTAAAAAAAGGCCTCAGTGTTCCAGTAAAATTGCTAGAGCAATAAATGTTCCATCAATTGTGCTTTCTTCAATTCTCTACTTAAGAACTTCAGGATAAGTATAATAATCACCATAGTAATGTGTTGCTATTACATTTTTACCACAGTTCTTCTTAGGAGCTCATAGTATACTGTGTGACCACATGGAATGTATTCTTTAAAAAAAGAATCACCTGTGGAACACTGTACCTATATAAAGATCTGTAAAGGTTTTGTAATTCTGGAAGAGAATGAAAAGTTGGAGTGATTTACTGGTTTCTCTGGTCAAGTTTTACTAACCTCTACAAAGCTTCTGAGGCTAAATGGTAAGTGCCTTGTAAAGATTAATAAATACATCTTTGACAATTTTTTTCCATTTTAAAAAAGCATATCAACTAGTTTGATAAGAGCTCCTAGAATGATTTTACCCCAACTTGTAAAAACAAACAGTACCTGGCAGGGAAACCCTATCCATTTTTTTTTTTTCTGTGAATCATAGTGACTATAAGATTTATCAAAGACAGTAGAAAAGTGACGGGTTTAATAACAGTATTTTAGAGAAGTCACCTGGGTCTCTTAGAGCACATGTAAATATGTGCTGACCCTCATGACTGACTTAACTGAAGTCTTCAGAGCTCTTTGAAAAAGAGCTATATAAACACAAGATAGTCATCAGCAACACTGAGAAATACAAATGAGTCAGTTCAGGGCTACTTTAAATAAGTCGAGATGAGATCACTTATAAAACATTTTGGCACGGTTTGATGATTCCCTTCTGCTTTTCCTTGCCATGCCATATTTCCTTACTTTGACAGGGCAATTAGGTTTTTACTAAATAGTTTCAGTCATGTGGTGATTCAGTCTTTTTTTCTTTTTTTTTTAATGTTTATTTATCTTTGAGAGAGAGTGAGCAGGTGTGCACCGGGGCGAGGTCAGAGAGAGAGGAGAGAGACAAAGGATGTGAAGCAGGCTCTGTTCACAAACCATGAGATCATAACTTGAGCCCAAGGTCAGTCGCTTAACTGACAGAGTCACCCAGGTGCCTCAGTGATTGTCTTTTATATCCATATTCAACTCTAATAAACAAACAAAAATGCCTTTGAACTTTCAAAATTTGCCAATTGCCTTTAGTATACTAACTATTGAAGCTGAATCTTGAAAGAAGCAGCTAAATTGCTATTTCTCTTGTTTTTATCTTAGTAGACTCTTTGGGAGATGGAGGGGTGTGAGATATAAACTCAAAGAGCATTGAAATGTTTTCTAACCTCCATTGCTAAACATATTCAATTATGAGATTTTGACTCCTTCTCAGCCTTGGATTACACATCATTAAAATGGTGATAGAAACATGTCCCTTATTTCTTATAAGTAGTAGTAAAATCACATATGGTAATACTTAAAATAAATATTTTTCTAAAAATAAAGCTGTAATAAATATATTTCAGGTATGTGTATGAAAGTGTTGAACCACTATATTGTACACCTGAAATGAATATTACACTGTATGGTAACTAACTGGAATTCAAATAAAACCTAAAAGAAACTGTAAGGAACATTCATGCACAGGTTTTTGTGTGAACATAAATTTTGTTTCTGTGAGACAAATATCCAAGAGTGTAAATGGTAGGTTGTATGATAGTTACCTGTGTAATTTTTTGAGAATCTGCCAAACTTTTCAAGTGCAGCTGAACCATTTTACATTCGCGCCAGCAGTGAGTGAGTGACTTTTTCTGCATCCTCACCTGCTTTGGTGTTGCAGCTCTTTCTTCTTTTAGCTATCCCCATAGGTATCTTGTGGTTTTAATATGTATTTTCTTAATCACTAGTGATGTTAAACATTTTTATGTACTAACTTGGCCTCTGTACATCACCTTTGGTGAAATGTCTGCTGACATCTTTGGCACATTTTCTAAGTGGGATTTTTTCTTTCCTACTTTTGAATTTTGAAAGTTTTTAAACAAAATTTATTTTAGGTATGGGGGCACCTGGGTGGCTCAGTCAGCTAAGCATCCACCTCTTGATTTTAGCTTAGGTCATGATCTCATGGTTTGTGAGTTCAGGCTCCATATTAGACTCTGAGCTGGCAGTGCAGAGCCTGCTTAGGATTCTCTCTCTCTCTCTCTCTCTCTCTCAATCTCTCTGTCTCTGTCTCTTTCTCTCCCTCCCCCTCCCTCTCTCCCTCTCTCTCTGGCCCTGCCTTGCTCTCTGTCTCTCTCTCAGAAGAAATAAACATTAACTTTAAAAAAAAAATCAGGTACAAAAATCTCTATTGGATGTATAATTTTCAAATGTTACCTTCCAATTTGCAGACTGTTATCATCTCAATATCTATCTGTTGAGATTTTATTTCAATTATCATATTTTTTATTGCTGATTTTCTTTTACTCATTTTAAAACTTCTACTTTGTTGCTGAGGTTTCCTATTATTTCATTTGTTTAAAACATTTATAAAAGTATATCTTTGTGATACTATTTAAATTATGATCAAATGATTGCAACATTTGGTTCATCTCAGTATTGGCATCAGTTGATTTTCTTTCCTCATTCAATTTGTGGTTTTCCTGTTTCCTGGTATGATAAGTGACTTTTTATTTCATCCTGAATATTTTGATTATTATGTTACAAAATATTTGATTCTATTCAATGCAACATTGGCAGGTATATTGTAATAGATTCCCTTGGGCTGTATTTCCAATGACTAATTTTCAGAGTTCTTGCAATAACGTTCTGTCTGCCCTGCTTCATTCTTCTTTGTTACCAGGAGTCTTGCTCAAACTTTCCTGGTTACCTCTTTCAGGGACAGAAGGTGCTTTTCAGGGCTGCCTATTGTTGGTAGGAATGTGTGTGTGTGTGTGTGCGTGCGTGTGTGTGTGTGTGTGTGTGTGTGCGCATGCGTGAGTCTGTGAGAATGGTGTGATATATCAAGTTTTATATCACAATGGTGTGATATATCAACTAACATTAAAGGCAGCAAGCTTATTTATTCTTGTTCTCATTGAATGATAATTAAAATAGTATTATGTTTTATTATCATTGAAATTTCCTCTTAAGGGAGAGATCATTTTGTGGGTTAATATATTGATAAGCTTCTTGGAGTGATGAAATATGGGTAATGGACAACATTTGTGGGTATAGACAGATGTTTTGGGTCAAAGTCATGCTAGGCAAGACAAATCTGGGCTGAAATAATAAATGTACAGTGAATATGAATTTATAAGATAAACTTTTATGAATAACTTGGTGCTTTTATTTATGTTTCCAAGTCCTATAGAATTGATTGAGGGAAAAAGGATTGAATTGCTTTAAAAATAAAATCTGTATGATAAAGAACTGCAACTTCTAATTAAAAATATTACCACAAGCTCTACTAGCATACTTTTAGGAAATCAAAGATTTTTGGCTCATCCTGTAAGCCAAAGTAGAAGTACCAATGACTAAAAGTGGGCTTTGAAGCACTATGACTAAAATAAATTGCATAAGATTAATTTGACACTAAGAAATTAAGATACAGAATGATCATAGATTTTATGGAAAAATTCTAAGGTATCAGCCTAGTGATAAAATGAAATGACAACAGATTTCAATCAGAAAAAGGAAAGAAAAAAAAAAGAAAATATTCAGTAAAGTAAAAAAAACAACAACAACAAATAAAAGAACATTTCATTTATACAGCAGAATTTATTGGGATGCTCTATGTTAATTTTTTGTTTTCTTTTTCCGTAGATAAGAAAATAATGTCAGGGAACTCCTTATGTTTGTTTCAGTGATTGCAATTTCTTAAAATGTTTTAGAAAAGGTAACAAAAAGATAATTCTAGAAGCCGAACAAGAAATATGGAATAGAAATTATTCATACACAAGAGTTTTCCCATGAGAAATCATGTCTGTCCTTAACAGAGATTTTCATATGTATTTAATAGTTTCTAATTGAGTAGTAATTTTCAATGTGGATATACAATATGTGTTGATTCTCATGGTTTGGGGAGCAAAGCACCCCATGTAACATATAGAGATCAAAGTGAGGTGAGGAATATAGTCTTTTTTTCTAGTTTTTATTTAAATTACAGTTAGTTAGCATACAGTGTAATATTAATTTCAGATGTACAATTTACTGATTCAACACTTCTATACAACACCCAGTGCTCCCTATAAGTGCACTTCTTAATCCCCATCACCTATTTTACCCATTCCCTCAATCACCTCCACTCTGATAACCATCAATTTGTTCTCTGTTGTTAAGAGTCTGTTTCTTGGTTTGCCTCTCTCTCCTCCCCACCCTGCCATGCTCATTTGTTTTATTTCTTAAATTCCACTAATGAGTGAAAACATATGGTATTTATCTTTCTCTGACTGACTTATTTTGCTTAGCATAATCCTGTCTAGCTCCATCCATGTCATTGCAAATGGCAAGATTTCATTCTTTTTTATGGCTGAGTAACTTTTCATTTTATATATACACACACATATATACATGTGTATACACTATATATACACACATATATACACGTGTATACATACCACACATATATACATATATACCGCATCTTCCTTATCCATTTATTAGTCAGTGGATATTTGGGCCATTTCCATAATTTGGCTATTGTTGATAATACTGCTATAAACATCAGGGTACACGTATCCTTTTGAATTAATATTTTTGTATCCTTTGTGTAAATAGCAAATAGAGCAACTGCTGGTATATAGTATCTTTTGAGAACTGCTTTCCAAATTCCTTGTTTTTAAGATTTAAAAACAAACCTGAAAAATTATTTAAATAACACATGTATGTTGGAGAAAATAGAAAATACATAAGAAAAAAGATAGTACTAAATCAATATTACATTACCTAGAGATAATGACTGTTAATTATGTGTGTATCCAAATTATTCCCTGCATGCATATGTACACTCATACGCAGTAATATAGTCAAACATTTAAAAAGTTGCATTTATACTTAAGCTACTCTTTTTCAAGCTGATATTCTTGTATTTCAACAATGCATCATGACAATATTTCCATGTAATAATTGTGCTTCTACAATTTCATTTGTCATGGTTCAAATCACTTAACAATAAAGGTTTAACAGCATTTACTCACCAATCTTGTATTATTGCTATTTAAGACTTTTCAGAAACTACAGTTAATAAAACCCAAGAGAACCTTCTATCATAGAAATTAAGAAAGGCAAGGAATGAGTTCATCAAATTGATTGTAATTTGCACTAGCTAATGAATGGGTACAGTTAAGTTTTATGCTTAACTGTATACATCTTATGGTAAATAATGTACAGATATATCTATACTCTGCACTTATTTACTGTTCTGCTCTACTAACTAGACTGATAAAATATTTATCTGAGGGTAGTTAAAATAGAAATACGGTGAATACAAAATGTACAAAATAAACACTTATGACTAAATAATAATGTTAAAAATGAAATGAGGTTTTGTGTTCCTTTCCCTATTTCTCTGTTTATTTGTTTGTTTGTTTTCTTCTCTGTTTTTCTCTTTTGTACCAGTCCTCCAAATCCATGTCCCCACATCATGGTTTATATGCTACATTTGAAATGCAGTAAGGCCTGTCTCAGTAGAACTTTGGAAGAGGGCAAAATCTATTTCAGAACAAGCCATCTCATTATTTGGACAACATTTTAATCAAAGGTGTATTTTCCTGACTCTGTGCCAATGGTTCAACTGCTGATCAAGAACTTTCTGATCCATTAACCATTTTCAATTACGATTAACTCTTTATTCTAGTCATTTTTCTCACTTTGCCAGCTTATATTCCATGATATAATACTATAAACATATCCTTATATATATTTCAATTCCTTTTCCTTTCATTTCCTCTGTTCTACTGCAAGCAATACGCTTACTCTGATATAAATCAATTATCTTCCTCTCTGGGCCTTCGTTTCAGTAATTGAAATTTTGGGGTAAATGAATACTAGCTAGTGTTCAACCTAAGTTCGTGACTTCGTACTTCAAGTGTTCAATACTGCCATGAAATCCTTTGAAAATTCCAAAAGAATTTTACCTAACACCCAAGATAATTATTTCAAACTTTATCTCTTTCATCTTTTCTCAAAGTGATAGCCTCGCATCATATACTACTGAGAAAATGGAAAACAAATGGATAAACTTTTAATTCTCCTATCAAACCTAATATCATCCTGAAGCATATGCTCTATCTGGATTCCAGTTTCAAGAAAAATAATAACATTCGTCTATCAAAGAAAAGTCTCCACCTGTGTTTGGATTACATTCTCTAAAACATTCTCCAGGAATTTCATTCTTTCTTTCACACCATATGCCAGTCTTCCCTAGTCAGCTGACCATTTCCAAAAATACATTAATTAATTCTGATGTCTCTCAACTAAAGAATCTGCAATGAACCCACAATCTCCTCTAGTTACTAGTCCAATTTATTTTTTGCTCTAAACATCATCTTGAAAGTTTTACCAACATGTATGTTCTTCAGTTACTCACTTTTCTCATTTTTTCTTTAGACAACTAAAACCAGGATTCTGTCAACATCTCTGAACTAAATATCCTCCTGTCAGGTAATCAATCATCTTTATGTTTCCTTACACAGCTTCTAAATCACTGCTCCTCAAAATGTGTTCATGGTCCCACAATATTAACAATGTAAGAGAAGCATTTATTAAACTTTTTTATTATTCTTTCTCCAATAATAGAGACACTAGGTGCTCTGCCCACAAACCTGAGTCATTTTTGAATTCTCCCTTTTGGTCAATCCCCACATTAGTTCTTTTGGCAAATTCATTTCTGCTGACATGTTCCTTGTACAAAAAGCTATTGTCTCTCATGTAGACTACTACAGGGATTTTCTACAAGTCCCTCTATTTGAGCTCTTTCAACACTGCAATACATTTTATTAATAGAAACCAGAGTGATACTTTTAAAATGTAAATCAGATCATAATACTACCCTGCTGAAAACCCTTCAGTGTCTTCTCATAGCATTTAGAATAAACTCAAATTATTGTGGTCAGTGTGAGTGTATGCAATCTGACTGCTGCTCACACTTTCAGTTTATAGACTTACTCCCATCCTTTTCAGCTTATAAAATTCCCCCTAAACACATTAGCCACATAGACTCCTTCAGGGTCTCCAATCCAGTGTTCTCCCAGTGTCATCAGTCCCTGGAGTATTACATAATGCAAATTCTCTACTCTCTCCCAAGTCT
The DNA here is from genome assembly GCA_017311185.1 of Proteles cristata cristata. Taxonomy (NCBI): domain Eukaryota; kingdom Metazoa; phylum Chordata; class Mammalia; order Carnivora; family Hyaenidae; genus Proteles; species Proteles cristata. Next base: position 519,899 of record JAESUZ010001351.1, read on the forward strand.
ATTGACGTAGAAACACTATGTGAGGGACCTAGCAACTGGGTTTTAACCCGGCTTCCATATGATCTTTTCCACAGCTTTACTAAAGTATAATTGACAAATAAAATTATAAAATGTGGGGTTCCTGGGTGTCTCAGTTAAGTGTTTGACTCTTAAATCAGCTCAGGTAATGAGTTTGAGCCCCATGTTGGGCTCTGCACTGACAGCATGGAGCCTGCTTTGGATTCTCTCTCTTTGCCTCTCACCCACTAATGTGCACATGCTCTCATGCATGTGTGCTCTCTCTCTCTCAAAATAAATAATTTAAAAAAATACACAACAATTAAAATGTACAATGTGATGATCTATATGCATATGCATGGTGAAAGGAGCCCCCCCACACACACACATTGACTTTTCAATACTTCATCACCTCATGTATTTGTGTGTGTGTAAGGGAGTGAAAACACTTAATTCTACTCTTAGCAAATTTCAATTATATAATACATGTGATTTGATGTATGCTAAAATCTGAGCATTACTGCTACATACAGCATGATATTTATGTCTCAGGGGTTTTGTTTGTCTTTTTCAATGACTGGATTATTCCTTCTCTGACTCTTAGCCTAGCATGTTTTTCAAGGTCCAGTATGTACCGCTGAATCTAAAGAACCCTCCACTACCATTAAATATGATTGACTTGCTTATTGATTGTATTATCTGTCACTCTTTCTCCAATGCAAGCTCCAGCATGGCAAGGGCTTGTCAGTCTTGTTTAGGGCTCTAATCACACCTGTAGTACAATGTCTGAGTCAAAGAGTAGGCACTTCATAAACGTATTTAAGATGAATGTATTCATTGTGATAATCTGTAAACGGTCATTTGGTTAGTTGATAATTTATAAACCGTACCAAATTATTTGACATTTATCTTGAATTGAAAAGAAAAATCTGTCTCTCAAAATGACAGAAAGTAATGTTTCTCTCTTTCTCTTTTGCCCTTTCTTTCATGCTATCTACTCTTCCTATAAATCTTTCCTACTTTCCCTAATCCAAGTTCATTACTATTCATTTCTTAAATATCAGACTCAGTTTAGGTTTTAGGATAACTTACTTGTCCTTGTCTTCCTAGGTTCTCCCTGTTTCTACGAACCTTAAAGGTGTCACTTTCCATTACTTTCTTTAAAAATCCTGTAACTAACTCTATACTAACCTGTACATTGTTTTATAGTTGTCTGTTTTCGTATCTGCCTCCTACAAATCTATTAGCTCCTTAATTTTAAGGACTATTTTGTTCATGTTGGTGAATTACTAGTGAACATAGTACCTGATACATCTAGAGGTAGCCGTCAAAATTAATTTAATTAATAAAAATACCTGCGGCTGCAGAAGTTTCTAAAACAAAATTAAACAAGCAAGGAACACCCACTGATTTGAATTTAGGAGCCAGGATTCAGGGATCTAGGGATTAGTACTTAATGGCACCTGTTGACAGCTTGAGTCATCACTGCAAGCACCTCAACAAAAGTTTTTGCATATCCAGCAGCTACTGAGGTCTCTGGACTCACCTAAGAATATAATCTCACTGCTTAGTCCTTCTCTAGAAAATTCCTACAGCAAAGAATCCTTAAAAGATATAAAAAGGAAAACAAGACAAAATCCTTACTTTTAGAATAAGTTTAGTGTCATCATCTACTTTGGTTCAGAAGATATAAGTTTATTTAGATAAGGATGGCTTTTACCTAATTTCTCAAATGTTCATAAAATCTAAATTTAAAATTAGAAGTTGTACTCTTTTCCTTAAAAACCCAGTTCTTTATCTTAAACATCCTTTGCTTGCTTTCTAGATTGATTAAGATGGAATTCTTTACCCCTGTGGAGAAAAGAGACTGGATATGTTACAGATTGTGGGATGGGTCTACTACAGAACCACTGTGTCTATCTATAAAGAAGTTTATAAATATTGACATACTTGGAGAAATGTGCTTTAAATACATATTTATGGGAATATTCATGGGATAAAATTTGGTATTGCATGATATTTACATTTCAGTTTGTTTTCCTAATGTGTAATGCATATTGGAATTCATATCTTGAAATCTTAACATCATTAACCTTTTTCATTGCCCAAGGGAGTAAAAATATATGTAGGAAAAGGGATTAATTGATTCATAAGGCTTATCCATAGAGCAATAAACAAAATCAACAACTTTAAACAGATGAAATTATTGTAACAAAAACTAGATAGAGAAATAAAATTTAAGTGTATTAATTTTAATATTATTAATTATGAGTCATATGCTATAATTTAAGCTATATATATTTATATGTAAAACTATAGGGGTGCCTGGATGGCTCAGTCGGCTAAGCGTCCAACTTCATCTCAGGTCATTATCTCACGGTTCCTGGGTTCAAGCCCCGTGTTGGGCTCTGTGCTGACTGCCAGCTCAAGAGCCTGGAGCCTGTTTCAGATTCTGTGTCTCCCTCTCTCTCTGACCCTCCTCTGCTCATGCTCTCTCTCTCTCAGAAATAAATAAAACATGAAAAAAAATTTAAAAAATAAGTACACTTAAATAAGTAATATGTATTTATAAAACGTATATGTTATATTAAGCTTCTTTTATAAATTGAGGAAATCCAACTAAAGGAATGTGCAAGGCAGAACAATTTAATTAATTGACTCAACAAACATTTATTCTGCACTTAATGCTTGCCAGATTTCCTTCCAATTTCTGAAGAAATGAAAATCAGGATGGATGATGTCCCTGAATTTACATAGCTTAAATTCTAATAAACTTCTTATAATCATGTAGGCAATTCATTTTATTATGGCTGGAAATATTACTAGTTATCTATCTCAAATTTTGTACCTTAGCTTTCTGCTTGCTCTTATATTATCATGTTTGCAAATTTCAAAAATTAACTTTATTAGCTTTAGAGACTCCTTCCATCCTTAACACATCTCTTTAGCCTTCTTCATACATCTACATTCACATTAAAAATAACTTTAATTTAGTTTGGATATATGATCTTTTGCTCTTTGCATAATTTCAAAGGAATAACCATGTAACCACATTTAAACATCCTCTTACTAGGCATCTAATCACAATGGTACCTGTCACACAATGCTGGCCATTTATTTCAGTGATGATTCACACCATTCCAATGGGTAACCAGTTATATTAGTTTCCTTATTAATTCTTTTACTGTTTACAAATTGAATCTCAGCTAAGGGTCATGCTATGTGCTAGTTAGGAGGAATAAAATGTTGAGTAGATTCTCTTTATGGAGCTCACAGATTAGCAGAGTATGTGAAAGTTAATCTAAAATCAAAATCAAATAAGTATATACTTGTAAATATGATCTCAACCAGATCTGCTAAGCAGAGCCACAAATTCTCTTTCCAGTATATTACCATGCCCATTGTACATCCTGAGAAAACATTCCTCATGAAGTTTTACTTTTTAGTAATCACTTGGCAGATGACTGGATAATCTATATTAAATTGTAAAAAGTGATCTATCTTTTTAAAATTCTTTTTCAATGTACAAAAAAAAAAAAAAAAACCTAGCCTATAGTTGAAAATTTGGGGGAATATGAAAACACATACTTTAAAAAAAAATTTTTTTTAAATGTTTGTTTATATTTGAGAGAGAGACAAAGTGCTAGCAGGAGAGGGCAGAGAGAGAGGGAGACACCAAATCTGAAAAGGCTCCAGGTTCTGAGCTGTCAGCACAGAGCCCGACATGGGGCCTGAACTCACCAAGCATGAGATCATGACCTGAGCTGAAGTCAGACGCTTAACTGACTGAGACACCCAAGTGCCCCTGAAAACACATACTTTAAATGGAATTTGCAACAATATAGTAATTTAAAATTGTCTATTATGTTATGATTTATGCATTATTAAGTACACTATTAATAATATTTACTTAAGATACACGAATGAAGACATGCATGTTAATTTCCATCTTTCTTATTCTGGGTTTCCTCCCCTCCCCTCTCCTTACTGAAAAAAAGAAATTCTCCCTTTTAATCATAGTAAGGTTCCCAGTCAGATCCTAAAAAGCTTAAGAGATGTGTGAAAAAAACTACCTTTTTAAAAATGTTTATTTATTTATATTTGAGAGAGAGAAAGAAAGAGACAGAGAGAAGGAGAGAGAGAGCAAGGGAGATGCAGAGAGAATCTCAAGCAAGCTCCTCACTGTCAGTTTAGAGCCTGACGTGGGGCCTGAATCCACGAGCCACAACATCAAGACCTGAGCTGAAATCCAAAATCAGACACTTAACAGACTGAGCTGCTTAGGAGCCCCTGTAGAACAATCTTAATTTTCATGTTCTTCTTGGTGGCAATGGCATCTATTAACCCCTTCATTAACTTTTGGTGCCTCAGTTATACAAGACTGACAATTCATGATTTTAAAATATTATTCATAGTTTCTATATATACAGATATTGAATATGTTGATATAATAGTTATTTTTCAAATATCTTTATAATAAAAGGTTTTGGTATAATTTTCAAAATAGTATGTGAATATTTTAAGAATATATAGGCAGTTGATTTCATATCTAAGTTAGACTATGTGAAGAAAAAGCTTGGAATTAGAATAGTCATAGGACACAGAAGGCAGTATGATGGGAAATCAAATGCATCTGAGTTCCAAGGACAAATGCTCACTTAATTATATGCTTCTGTAGAATCATTGGCTCTGACACACAATGTTTTGATTAGGCTTGTTCTCTCTGGTTAACAGGCTATTTTTGTGGAATCAGTATGTAGAAGTTAAAAATCAAATAATCCATAGAGCAGTAGTTCAAATAGACAAAGACTCATTGTGGTTTCCCAGAGCTATTTTCCTAAGCACCTTCAGTTCCTTCCAACATGCCTGGAAGAGTTGTATTCAGATCTTCCTGCCCTCATTTGCAGCTGGTTGGAAGCCTAACTCATTTCTTTAGACACTCCCATCACTCTGCTTCATCCTCAAATAGCAACCTGCTATCTGTCTTCTGGAGATGTGATCACATCTCTAGCCTGTTTACCTCTTTCTCCCATTCTTCTTGCCGTTGTGACATTATGAATAGTATTTAATGGATTATCGAAGGTAACTGTGTTTAGTCTACTTTCTTCAACTCCACTTGGAGCACTCACTCACTCACTCCCATTTCCTCTTAAAACGTCTTACTTACACAATGATTTAGTTGAGTAAATGCATGCATGTCATAATATTGTACATACTGTTATTTTTAATGAGTTTTACTATTTTAATTTCCCACGGCTTTTCTTTCTTACCTTTTCTTTATCCTGTCAACAGATTATCCATACCCATACTCAACACATAAAACAAAAACCACAGTCTGTATAGGATTATTTTATTCTGTTTGTTCTCTATGCTAGTGTAATTACACATTATGTAACATACATATAATATTAATTATAACACATACAGTACACTAAAGATTTAGTATAATTATATAAAAATGTGATTATAGTCAGCACATTTATCTTCACTTTTTATTCAGTTATAGCTTATGCCATTATTTCAAATCACTTGGTATATTTCTGTGTCACTGTTATGACTGATGAGTGGTATTCTAATGTGTGATTATACCATGTTATGTTAGTTTTACAATTATCCTCCTTTCAATAGAAATCTACTTCATTTCAGGATTATCTATAACTACAAACAATGTCACCGTAACATAAGTGATCCTGTGTCCTTATAAACTGGTGTCATTGTATCTGTGTGATAGGTTACCAAGAATGAGGTTGATAGGTTAGACTAGATATATGTATATTTCCCAAATGATTCGCTTAAAAGCTGTAGAAATTTACATTTCCATGAACAATATATGACAACACCTTTGTACATTCATATTTTTCCACCAAAAATATGTTAAATGAGTTTCTCATTTTTGCTAGTCTGATTCCTATTTGACAGCTCATGGCTACTTTGCATTACCATGAAAACTAATGAGTTTAAGCATCTTTTCATTAGGATTTGTTCTTCGATGAATTGCCTCTTCAGATACTTTGTAGATTTTCTAATATTTAACACTCCTCTTGTCATTTATCAAGTACTATTATAAATTAGCAATAATAACTCTATCTGCAGCATTGCAAATATTTTTTATATAATTTATTGTCTATCCATGTTTTCTGTTCATACTGGGGCTTATTAGTTGTTTGTTTGGCATTGTCATCCTCACATTTCCTTAATCAAGTATGCCTATGCCTATCTTCAAACATTCCTCGTTAGAGTTGCACTCCTGACGGTTTACCATCATTATTTGTGACAGGCTGGAAGCATGATTGTCTCTTCAGAGGCCTGTAGCTTCTACCACTCTGCTTCTTCCACAAACAGATCTGTCTTCTACAGATGTGACCACATCACTATGTCTTTCATTCATGTAGGGTGCAATATTGGTACAATTTTATTTTCTTCCCACTGAATGTAGTTGACAATGAAATGGGAAAAGATGGAACAAGAACAGATTTTAGGTTAAACTCATAATTGGAACATATCTCCATGAAGAACTTTGGCAAAGTTTCCAATTAAACAGTGTCTCCTCAAATGTATACCATAGATGCCTCTGGCAAATGTCAGAAGCATTAAAATTGTACAAATCTAGGGGCAACTAGGTGGTTCAGTCAGTTAAGTGTCGGACTTGGATTCACGTCATGATCTCATGGTTTGTGAGTTCAAGCCCCGCATTGGGCTTTCTGTTGACACCTAAGAGCCTGGAGCCTGCTTCAGATTCTGTGTCTCTGACTCTCTCTGCCCCTCTGCCACTTGCTCTCTCTTTGTCTGCTTCAAAAATAAATAAATATTAAAAATTGTTTTTAAATTGTACAAATTTATAAATATTTACCCATTACATGAAGTCATATTTTAAATTCAGATCATAGACACAAATTCTCACTGTCATCAATGCTTAATGGGTTATTTAGAAGTTGTGGAGGATGAAGAACATAATTTTGGTTGAGTGGGCCTGTCATGTACACTGCAATACATTTAGTTGCTCTCCTTATTGCATGGATTGAGATGTACATATTCATGCAGAACAAATTGGGATGAGTCAAGTCAATTGCTGAGGTCCAAATGAAGGACTTGATAGATTGTATGCTGTTAAGAACATTTAAATTTTATGTATGTTGATTCTTTTGGGAAATTTTTTTTCCTGCAGAATCTAAATCCAATCATATTAATTCAATTTAAAAGGGAGAATATTTAATATCTTTAATGTTCAGAAATAATTATTATAAGTTATCATTAGAAAGGAGAACATGCACATTTAAAAATATATATTAAATGTTCAATTTATCATTTCAAATAATCAAGGGTTATCCAAGTAATTGACTTCTTAATATCTTAAGACATTAGTGGAAGTGAAAGTGAAAAGAGGCTGTAAATTCTATGTGCCACGTTTAAGCCATTTATAATTGAGTGCATCACATTGGAAATAGTGCTTAATATTCATATTCTGTTCATACGTATCTTAAATTTTTATTTTTTATCTCATCTTCCCAGTCAATAGAAATTCACTTCTCAAATAAATCTGGAACCATCAGTTAATAATAAAATAAGGAAAAAAGTGGGTTAAAGAAAGGAATTAAAAAATAATTATTTAAACTTTATATATCAGCTTAAAATATATGCATATACTTATATTCACTAACATTTTAGTGAGTACAAATAATTACAGGAAAAAACATAAAAAATAACCTTATGTTACATAGTTTTCTTTAAAATAAAGCAAGAACTTAAGGGGATACTTAAAGCAGTATGACTATATATTTTTTGTGTTAGATCAAACATAGGTGCCAAAATAGTTATAAGGCAGAAACAATATTTGCTTAAGACAGTGTCTAAAGAAGGACAGGAACTTTTTATAAGCAGTCATAGCAATAATTAGAAGGAATGATAGAATTGTTATTGCTCAGCCTTAGAGAAGTTCTGACAAAAAATATCATGAGTGCTTTTGAGAGGAAGGCTGTTCAAATGTGGTTAAAGAAAAATCAATGATTAAGTTTAAACCAATAATATCAAAAGGCAACTGGATAGTTATATTTATTAGAAAACATAATCTTTTACCTACAAATACATCTATCTATCTACGTATTAAGTTTCTTCAAAATATAGGATTTTCCCAGTTATGTAAGATTTTACTTTCTTGAATTAAAATATTAAAATATTTTGTATAATTTATATAAAGTTGAATTATAAAGATGTTCAGATATGATGGTGTGGATTGGAGGACCTTTAATCAAGTAAATTGCTATCACTGTCATCTTGGTCTAACTCCAAGTTGTATTATGGTAAAGTGAATAAAAAATCTGGAAATTGGATTTACAAAACTGAGATCCTAATAAATTACAAATATATACATTATTATCTGAGAGTACTGATGTGATTGATAACACATTTAAATATGTCTCTAAATTTAGTAAATCAATTTAACAAACATAAAAGCATTTTTTTAGAAATCCATTATTTCTATTTTTTCCATTTAATGTTTTTGAAAACAAGGCATATCTTCCATTATAATAAATGCTAAAGTTTTCAAGTTTAGTAATGCTAAATCTTACTATCTAATGAAAAAAACTTTTAATATATTAATATTTAATACATTCTCATGACTAGTTATAGCATATAAAGATTGACCTATACTTTTTTAATATGCATATTTATACTACTTCCTATAGTGTGAGAAAATGTAATAATAAAAACTACTTTGCATAATATCAACATGGCCGGCCTTTAAAATATATATCATATCTGTCTTCCATTTACTCAGCCATCAGTCTAGTCCAATCCAGCATTTGATATTCCTTTTTCTTTTAGGATAGGCTCCAAACTGGTCTGTCTGCTTTCATTCCTACAGTACATCAACCCACTCTTTATGAAACATGTAGGTTGATCCTTTAGAAGTTAAAAAATCAATACATGAGGTCTTCCACTTACATCTAAAATGGAAAAACAAAAAATGAATTTGCCCTTTCTGCTTGGAAAAACATTACACCCTCTTTCCCCCACAAAGAAAACTCATATAAAACATATAAGAAACAATGGTTTTCATGACACTAAAATGCATTCTGAGGTTGCTAAACCAAGGAGGGAGAAATATAATTCACATTGAGCCACAGATATTGGTACTCTTAACAAAGACTCTATCTTCAGTGGATTTAATTGTTTGCCAAGTTCAGTTAACTGAAGGGGACCAAATAGTCACTTTGCTAAATGACTTTAAGATATTAGAAATTCCTTGTAAGTACAGAAAAATTCCTCCAAAAATTTTCAGAGACTAGATAATAAAATACATTTACAATGTAAAACTCATTCAAACCATAAGGAGGTCCCTCAAAAGATTTAGAGTAATTGCATCCACCAAGACATTGTAAAATACTTGATAAGAAAGCATGGTTATCTCTGAATAAAGAGTTAGCTGTTGATTTTTATAGGGAAGGAAGATGCTGTTATTTGAAAGAATGCTTTTAATGAGAATGATTGATTTTCTAATGAGAGGGATATTAGGCAGGGCCATTTCTCTGGATCACCTTATGGTTTAATAAGTTTTAAGTTTGCTTATTTATTTTGAGAGAGAAAGAGATAGTGTGAGGTGGGGAGGGGCAGAGAGTGAGGGAGACAGAGAATCCCAAGCAGGCTCTCAACCATCAGCTTGGAGTCCAGTGGAGGGGTGGAACTCATGAAACCCTGAGATCATGACCTGAGACAAAAACAAGATTCAGATGCCTAACCTACTAGGCCACCCAGGAGACCCATGGTTTAATAAGTTTTAATAAGGAGGAATACTCTGCGTAGTCCAATTCCTTGTAAGATTATATAAGACTGACATTGGAAAACTTAATAAAGTCATCTCAGATCTGTAAATAAAGAAGGAAGAAATGAAGAAAACAGTTTATGCCAAATAGAGTCAAATGATAATTCATAACCTTTTCCCAAATTCCAAGGTTGAGTCAGTTCACAAGCTCAGAGCCTGTTGAAGAAAGGAGAGTCCATGAACTTTTGAGGAAGGACCATGCAGACCCCACAAGAACCATAGTCTTCCATCTACCTCCTGCCCTTCCCCAAAGGATACTGTGGCAATCGCTGGAGTATGTGCCTAGGGAAACTGGCTTTTAACTTTCTTTGAAAGAGGCTTTTATATAAATGTTGACTAAGTATGAGGGTGGACTATGTTAGATACTATAAACTGTTCAGTATATTTTGGATCTTCCAATACATATGTATTAGAGGTAGTGTGTGTGTGTGTGTGTGTGTGTGTGTGTGTGTGTGTGTGTGTGTATAAAGTTATAAAATTTAAATGTATATTAAAACTTGCCAGGGAAGAAAAAGGCTCAAAGTCACATTTTGTTCTCCTACAAGTGGTCATAGGTAAAGTAGCTCTGTAACTGGTAACTGTAGCACCAATTTCCTGACTGAACAAAGTGGTTGCTTTAACTTCCAATGTTGACATGGGCCTACAACCAGCAACAGTTCTGATCATGGTAGAAATAGCAGCTCCTGTGGTGGTCCATTCCAGGTATGACTATGGGAGTTATCTTGAATGTTCATCTTAGTACCTGTTTTCTCAGCCCTTCCAGTGCATACCTAGAGCTTCCCAGGTAATGAGCTTGGCATACTAGTGTGCTACAGATAGGTTATGGATGCCTTAATATTGACTACTTTCATTCATTGGGCAACTGGTTTGGGCCTGGGGAAAGCAGATCAGTCTCTAAGACAGGCTTATTTGGGCATGAAAAGTCTGAGTATACCATACAGTACAAAAACTTGTGATCCCTATGAAGACCCAATGTAAGCCACTTCACTAAATGTAATAAATCCTTTTCTGTTGAAACTAGTTAGAATGTTTTTTGTTTGTTTGTTTTATGTTTGTTTTTGTTTTGTTTTGTTTTCCATCTGACCAGGCCTTAACACTGTTGACTTTCCCAGAACATCCCTGTTATAACTTGGGTTCTCCAGAAGCTAAGTCAGAGGACTTTGTGGTACTGTTTATTAGGAAGTCTGGGCCTCAGGAGCAGGACAAAGAGAGTAAAGGATAAGAGGTGAAAGGTCATTGCTGCTACTCTTTCAAGTTTAAAGAATAGAAGTAGCATAATACATTTCATCTAGTCATAACAAAAGAATAAAATATTAATTTATTTTCATTTTACTAGTAACCATTAATGGAATTAATTACTTAACTGTAGCTGAAACAATGGTAAAATAGCCCTTATAATCATTAATGAATACTAACATTGGGAATACATACAAATAAAATGGGAGAAAGTATCATAGGGTATTGATAATGTGTATATGTCCAGATATCAGAGTCTTATTTGGAATGCTAATTCTAAAACTTGTTTAGTTATTTCACTTTGATCAGGCTTATTTAAGCTTTTCTAATCATCATTTTTTTCACGTGGAAAGTTGTCACTTGTCTATTTTGAGGTGTCTATGATGTCATATAGTTTAAGACATATCATCATTTTATGTACCATTAACAAAGGAAAAGAAAACTCAACAGCCAACTTCTGGCATTTTACCAGTGGACTGGTAACATGAATCCTGATTTCAGAGTGGCTAAAATAAAGAATAAAGAAAATAATAAATTGAGTTAAAATTGATAAAGTAGAATGGGCTTTTGTGAAAATTAAATAAGATAATGCACAACACTTAACACAAGCCTGAGATATCAGAGCTCAAATATATTAGTCAATACAAAAATATGGAAAATTTATACAATCTTTAAAATAAATGGAAAACATAGTCCAACCCACTTGAGTGATTTTGTTGTTGTTGTTGCAGTTCTGTTCAAAGGTTTTCTTTATAATTGGTGTAGCAAGCACTGGTATAATCATTTTTAGTTGTGATCATTTAATTTCTTTTGTCCTTCCCAATTCATTTCATTTGGTTTCAGAATTCAAATGTAATGCTTTTGACTTAACAATCAAGGGAAGTAAAAAAATGACTAAAGTGAAATCATTCTCTAAATAGGCTTGCATTCCAGAAGTGTCTGGCTTAGTTTGATGTATAAGTTTATTCATTATGTTGAAACATGCTTGCATGTTTAAATAGATCATCCATGCTTATACTCTTGATTCTTGCTTGTCATTTATATTTCTAGCCGTCTATCATATTTGTCAAATGCTTTCAAGATTCAATCATGGGACACAGTCTTACTCTGATGATCACATGTATATTTTCTAGATAAATGCATTTTTGAAAATCATTCAGCATCTAAATAAAACAAGAACTCACTATATATAATTTTGTGAAGTGTTTATTATTGTAGCTTTCTAGTTTTATAAATCAAATAGGTTTTAACTCATTGTAACAGCATAGATTGAAAGGCCTACCTACATTACAATAAATTACTTTTGTTTTACAAATCATTTTTTGTAATATATGAAATGTCTAAACATAACATTTATTGAATTGGCAATAAAATAAGATAGATCTCTAGTTCCTTTAGATGGACAACAAGAATAACCTTAGTTTCCAGAAATGATATCTGGTTTTACTTTTACTGGTCCTGCATTTTATATTTGCTCAGACACTCATTCCACTGGTCAATTCTTTATCATCTCCTTCTATTTTTACTTCTAACTTCTGTCTCTGCTCTTCTAAGTGTATAAAGTGAGCAAAAAATATATATATTGAAAACAAAAGTCTGCAGAATAATACATACATGCAATAGTATGATTTCTGTGTAAACAACAAAAATACCTTTACACTTACCATGATAAAAATGGTAACTTCTACTGTAATTATTAAAAAATTTTAGTACTCCATAAGGAAATAATGACAGCTTTCTATAGAAAAAAACATGAATAATGGCTTCAGTATGAAAAAGATATGTAAGAAGTATAAATTACTTGATTGGGACAGTATTTACTAGTATTATCAGACTCTAACTCTAGCTATACTGATGGCATAATGTGTTAACACACACATAAATAAAAACACATAACATAAACACTCACTAAAACATTCAAGTAAATAAGTAAAAGTAAAGATCTTTATAGTTTTAGAATATCTGCATACTCTGCAGAGATTATCTTAAAATATATACTCTGAATGTCCCATTTCAAATGTATAGGCGAACTAATTGTGATTGACAGAAATCAAATCTCTCCAAGTTTTCATTATCTCTTTCTTCCTTTAGAACCCCACATGATTTTTTTTTTAAAAAGCTGGGCTCATAAACCCTTTACATAAAGACAGTATGTCCCAGTCTCCTTTGTAGCTAGGTATGAGCAAGCTATGAGGTTTGATTTGAGCAAAAGTTGAAGAGACATCAAAGAAGTATTTTTATAATGAGAAGGCAGGTGCGTTTTCCCCCTCTTTTTCTTTCCAGTGTAGAATGGAGAGCTGGAGTTGGAGCATTGTATGTTGAACTCATGTACTCATGGACACATGCTAACTGTGGAGAATCAGCAAGAAATAATGTCCTAGATCCCTGATGCTGGCCCTGTATCAGCTGTGGACCAAATCCTATTTGGAGATAGAAATAAATTGCTTTTTTTTCTAAGTCAGTTTATTTTAGGTTTTCTGTCACTCACAGCTTCTCCTAATATTGCCAGGGAGAGTGACAGCTCTTTTGTTGTTGCAGATAAAATTCATTTTTTAATTGGACTATTAGAATTCTTTGAATTAGATGGTTGTTTATCCAATTTTCTAACACTACATTTTCATTTATTTTTTTAATGTTTTATTTATTTCTAAGAGAGAGAGAGAGGGACAGCGTGAGCAGGGGAGGGTCAGAAAGAGAGGGAGTCACAAACTGAAACAGGCTCCAGGCTCTGAGCTGGCTGTCAGCACAGAGCCCGACGCGGGGCTCGAACCCATGAACCGCGAGATCATGACCTAAGCGAAAGTCGGACACTTAACCGACTAAGCCACCCAGGCGCCCCAATTTATTAAAATTTATTATCTATTTGGTTTTGCCTAGGATGTAGAAAGTGGCAAAGAGTATCACTCCTACTCCGGAAGCCAACAAAGCCAGGTGGAACACAAAATCCTAACTTCTCTTGGAACTATAAAAAAAAAACTGAGTTTGCAGGACCGTCAAATAGTGTGAAATATAAGGCGTAATAGATATCTGGAAGTAGAGATATAATGTGAACACTGGCTTACCAGTGTTACTGTAAGAGGAAGAGACCTTGGGAAACATATAAATGAACAACAAAATAATAATAATTAAATAAGCTTTTTAAATGAATGACTAATGTATGGGTAAGCATGACAGGTACAGAAATTCTACTGAGTAGAACAGTAACAGATACCTCAAAATATCTCAAGTATTTAGAAATTAAACAATATAGTGGTAAAAATTAAAGGCCAAAATAGTCACACAGTAAGTGAGAAAATATTTTGAAATTGAAAAGAATTAAATACAATATATCAAAATTTGTGGTATACAGCTAAAATAGTACTGGAAGCAAAATTTATGGTATTAAATATGTATAAAAGAGAGGTCTTTTTAAATAAATTTTTAAATGATTATTTGTTATTTTGAGAGAAAGACAAAGCATCAACGGGCAGGGCAGAGAGAAAGGGAGACCCAGAATCTGAGGCAGGCTCCAGGCTGTCAGCTGTCAGCACAAGTGGGGAGATCATGACCAAAGCCAAAGTTGGCCACTTAACCAACTGAACCACCCAGGCACCACCCCCCCTCAAAAGAGAAAGGTCTTAATCAGTGACATGATTTTCTACCTTGAGAAGCTAGGAAAAGAAGGGCAAAGTATGCCCAAAGCAAGTAGGTATACTTCAAAGAAGAAAATAATGAAGATAAGAGCAGAACTCAATAAATTGAAATAAAAAATAATGCAGAAAATTAAACTGAAAGCTGATTTTTTCAAACACCTTTATTGAGGTATAATTGATATACAGTAAATTGCACATGATTAATGTATATAAGTACATATGCTTCAGCATAGGTATACACCTGTGAAATCTTATTTTAACCACAGTTAAAATAATGAGCATACCCATCCCTTCTGGTGTGTTTTGTGCCATGTGGTAATCCCTCGCGCCTATCTCCTCCTGCCCTCCCTCACCTATATCTCCAAGAAATCATTCATCCCCTTCCCATCACTATAGATTTGTTTGCATTATCCAGAATTTTATATGAATGGACTCATGCTATATGTGCTCCCTTTTTTGTTTCTTTTTGTTCTGACTTCTTCCACTCAACAATAGCTATTTGGATGTTCGTTCATATTGTTGTGTTTTAGTTCCTTTGTCTTTTTTGCTGAGCAATGTTCCATTGTATGTATATAACTAAATTTGAATGTGCCTGTAGATGGACAGTTAGGTTGTGCCAGCTTTAACTATTACCAATGAATGACTGTGAATATTTATGTAAGTTTATATATATATGCATTGATTTATCTTGGGTAAATACTAGGAGAGAAATTACTGGGTCATATGCTAGAAGCATGTTTGACTTTTTAAGTAATTTCCAAAATGTTTTCCAAAGTGATTTACTATCTTTCATTCCCACCAGTGGTGTATGAAAGTTTCAGTCACTCCACATTTTCACCAACATTTTAGCATGATCGGTCTGACTGATTTTAAATATTCTAATTAAGGTAAAATAGTATCTATCAGATTTGACTTACTTTATACTTTCCTAATGTCTAATAACATGATATGGGTAGTGTCCCCTTCTGTCCTATTTTCATATGTTTATTTGTCCTCAATATATTTTTATCATGACAAGTCTGTTCAAATCTTTGCCATTTTCAAATTAGGTTTTTCTTTTCTTATTATTGAGTTTTGAGATTTCTTTATTTTGGGTCAAAGTCCTTTATCAAGTACGTGATTTACAAATCATTTCTCTGAGTCTGTACCCTATGCTTCAATTCTTTTGATATAATCTTACAAAGAATAATAGCTCTTAATTTTGATGAAGCCCTACTTATTCATTTTTAAGGTTTCTGTTTTTGGTTTCTTATCTTCATTTACATCATAGTTAATGGTGAAATCTCTAAACTTTTACCATCTGTTTTCCCTCTGAGCTTTAATTTTCCATGAGTAAACACATTCACAGGGAAAACGTCCATTTTCATAGAAGCTCCTCTATGATTCAACCTCCTTAATCTCATCAGAGTTTCTTAGCCATTCCAATACCATTCTTTTCTTAACTGGTATCTTTTTTTCCCCCCATCATGATTTTAACCAAGGAAACCTCAAGTATTACCAAACCGAACTCTAACTTTCCAATAAAAATACCTTGCTTATATCACATCTGGTATAACACTTCTAAGTAAAAACTGACCTTCTTCATCCAGATTGCTTAAAATCTAAAGTTGAACCTTCAGGTATTAAATATAAAACCTTCTGAAAGCTGCATTTCTCTCTAGAAGAGAATATTGTAGATTGACACATTTCACATGCATTCCATAATTCTAGAATGATTTTTTTATTGAAAAGTCTAGACTGTTAAAAAAAAAATTCCTGAGGGGTGCCTGGGTGACTCAGTCAGTGAAGTATTTGACTTCAGATTAAGTCATGATCTCATGGTTTGTGAGTTTGAGCTCCGCATTGGCCTCTGGACTGACAGCTCAGAGCTTGGAGTCTGCTTTGGATTCTGTGTCTCCCTTTCTCTCTGCCCCTCCACTGCTCGCACTATATCTCTCTAAAAAATAAATAAATGGTAAAAATATTTTTAAAAATCCTAAGAATTTGGATTGTAGGTCAGATTTTCCATTTATGTGCATCTATTTACTATTTGGAAGGTAGCAGTGAGGTGATACCACTCCCTTGCTGTTGCTTATACTGGCATTGCAAGTAGTGGAGAAGTGATGTCAAGAGGCAGTTGTGATAATGCCTGAACTCGACCTTGCAGGATCTAACCGCCAGCTTTATGACTCAGGCAGTTGCAGTTATTGTTTTAGCCAGAGATCATTTTCATGTGGACTATCAAGCATTGTCTGGGTGATGATGGTGCTCATGTAACAGAAGACAGTGCCAGTTTCTTAGATATCTGCATCACGACTACATTACAGTGGTTGCTTTGTACTCAAGCCCTTTAAAGTAGATTCAACCCATTTTCCTCATCTCTCCAACATTTTGCTTGGATCTAATTCTGTATAATAAATTTAGTTTTCTTTAAAACACCTCAGAAAACCTTTATTTACTGCAGCTGTCTTGTATCAGAAGTAGGGGCAGACTCTTATTATCTTTCCTGATTGAATGTGTGGGCAGTGAAGAACAACCCTGATACTACTGGAAAATGAGATACTGGTAGTCTATGGCACACATTGGCAGAACATTGTGAAATTAATCAACTGTGGCCACCTGGAATAAAATGCCAGTTAAAGACAAAACTTGGCATACCTAGTAACTGCTTCAACAGATCATTATGAGGAATAAGGCATACAAATACTCTTAGTCTTGTGTTTCTGACTACACAGGAGACTTTCAAGAAAAAATGGCAAGCTCAGGGTTTTATGATTTTGACTCAAGATCAAAGTAGTTTCTGTGACTGCCCCAGAATAACATCTCACTTTGCCATAATCTTAATATGTCTAAAAATCAGGTGTGAAATCTGAATTTACAAATTGCTCAGTTCCCATGTTGGTAGAAATCTTGTTGTCTTTTCTTTTTCTTCTCTTTTATTTTCTTCCCTTTCTTTCTTTCTTTCTTTCTTTCTTGGTTTTTGTTTTCTTTGTTTCTTTCCATTTTTGTGTGTAAAATTTAGTCATGTATTGAAAAGGTAATCTTTAAGAATTTTTTTTGAGGTGAAGGTTCTGAACCCTCAGTACCACCGAGTTTTGTTGGCAGAAAAGACAGTGCCTGTACCTCTTTCTGATGTGACCAGATCTGCCTTACTTAGAAATCCTGAACTACCTTGAGGTAGCTTTCTCTAAAAATACTACAAATTCTTCCCACATTCCATCTGAAGCCCCATTCATGGATCCAAATATAGCTAGAGTTAAAAGCAAAATCATTACCCAGAGATACAAGTAGAGCATCTTATACAGTGGGGGAGATACAGGCTTCCAGATATGGAATAAATATGTCACAAGAATGAAGGATATAGTATAGGGAATATAGTCAATGATATTGTAATAGCATTGTGTGCTGACAGATGATAGCTATACTTGTGGTGAACATAGTATAATGTATAGAGTTGTCAAATCACTATATTGTACACCTGATACTAATATAACACTGCAAGTTATACTGGGATTTTAAATCAACCGATCGAAAAATTGCAAGATTTTATCAATTTACAAAGACACAAATCTGGCAATAAACTCTAAAGATTCTGCAGGAGGAAGAAAAGTAACTCCAAATTTATATATAATAGTGACTCAAAATTAAGGACTTTACATTTGTGCATAAGTAAACAGAGGAGACGCTAAGCTTTCCTTCAGTTGATTGTCTAAAACTAGATTAAACTTTGGCCTATATTAAGTGAAGCTAAAATGTCAAAAATAAATGATATACTCTAGAGAAAGGAATTCTAAGTCTTAGGGGAATAAGAATGTTTGTATATATTTATCATGCTGAATTTATTACTCTCCTACTAACACATTTTCCAAAAAGGCTAACAAGACAGTTTCTCAAGCACTAAAGAATAGATAACAGGAGAATAGGTATCTTTTTAAGGAACTCTACTGGTTCTTCTTAAAGGCGAGTGATGTAGGTGAGAAGTGTGGCACTGAAATGAGTTTCTGCAGTGCAAATGGTGTTAAGGACTCTCAAAATAGTAGATCTGCAGGAGCATACTCAATCCCTAAATCATTGGCAGAATTACCCTGACAGCAGGACCAAAGCAGAGACTGTATCTATGTGGAACTTTAATGATAATCTAATTGATCATGATAGTCTAGCACTGAAAAAGATTCATCCTTCTTGATTCATATATCTGGTAAATCTGGGTCTGGTGAGCAGGAAGCTGACCCAGGTTTAACATTATATAGAGTTACAGTTCTACACTCAGTTACACTTAATTCCCAGATATAGTCTGGACCATAGATCAGCATCTCACCAAGGAAGAGACACTTAGGACTTTTGAAGAAAGACTCTGTGACACGACTGTGACTATCTTTTAGCTTCTTTCCAAAATGGTGCACAAGTACTTACCAGGATAGCTGTAAGAGAGGGATTTTTAGATGCATTCTTCTAAGCAAATCTCAGCCATTGGGGGAACCAAACATCACTGGGGTCCACACTGGGAATAAAGTCACACTATGGTTGGAATCAGACTTCGTCTTACTGTGGGACAAGAGTCCATTCATTAGTTATGTCCCAGTTTGAGTGAAAAATTAGAATACGTGCACATTAATTCTGGGCCCAGGGAGTAAGGCTATGATGATGCAAAAGAAAATGTAGGAATCTCTTAGGCTATATCTCCCTGTCAAAATAGTAGCCCAAAATAATCACACAGATCAGTGCCAAATATTTGAAAGATTCAGAGTAAAGTTTCTAGTAGATCTCTAAATGACTTTCTTATTTAGTTTATGCCAAAAGACTTAATACCTGGGAAATGTAAATGGAATATGCCGAAATTATTCAAATGATGACTCCTATTGCAGGTGCTGTTCTAGATGTGGTTTTTAACTGGGGCAATATGACATTGCCAGTAGTACCCAGGATGTGCTTACCTACCTAATGATACTATCCCCCTATATCAAAATGATAAAAACCAGAAATGGTTTGTTTCCGCCAAGTAACAACTAAAGTACACCTTAACTATGTCACTTTAGGGTTATATCACCTAGTTTATCTCAGGCCCATTGGCTCTTTGAGTAAGAAGGATGGGGATTCTAAATGCCATAACAAGATATAGGCACATTAGTGAGTAAATGGTATAAATAAATATTTAGGGAACTTACACTTCAGTGAATTTTCTAGGTATATTATAATCTGATGCAGTTTCAAATAACCCCACCAAGGAAAAACAAAAGTTTCTTACTGCTTAGAGAGAAAATTATTTCTAAGATTCTGGATGTTGGAAACATTATGTCCCATTTTGGTATCACATCTTGATCTGACTCATTCACTGAGTGACTCATAAGTTACCAAAACAAGAGAAGCCAGGTCATCTAGGCTACAAAACAATAATGTCTGAAGTGACTTCTATTTAGGAAAACCAGGAATTATCAATAATAATAAGCATTTGTAGAACCAATGAATATAGTATGTTTGTGTACACATACATATGTATGTATCATTAATTATTTTAAGATATATACAAACCTTAGTCATTTTACTTTACTATTCCTTATTATTTAATACAAGATATACTGTGAATATAGGCTTTATAATTATTATTTTTTTAAATATTTTTATTTATTTCTAGGAGAGAGAGAGAGAGACAGTGTGCTCAGGGGAGGGTCAGAGAGAGAGGGAGATACAGACTCTGAAATAGGCTCCAGGCTCTGAGCTGGCAGTCAGCACAGAGCCCGATGCGTGGCTCGAACCCACGAACCGCGAGATCATGACCAAAGTAAAAGTCAGTCGGACGCTTAACCGACTCAGGCGCCCCGGCTTTATAATTATTTTATATTATAGGTTATCAAATAGGAATTTGAGCTACAGGATAAGTGATCATGTAGAGTTTACATGGTGATTGATAGAACTTTGAGTCTTTCCTATTGTGGGGAGGGCGAGTAAATCTTTCCTGATAAAGTAGATGTAGATATCTTGTTACTATTGGTATATTTTGGAAGTAAAAGCATATGTGGAAGTGTATATGTGGATACTCAGTATTCAGAAAAATGGCCTGTGAAGAGTGCTGTTTTATTTATTTATTTTTAGTTTCCTCTCTAGATTACCTTCCCATACTGAAAAGACATCATCCATAAATCAGATTCCACAAATTAAATAAGTTCCGGTGATATCTAGTAGATAAGGCCAAGTCTATCTTCCTACTACTCTTTCAGCTGGTAATATAAGTCACGAGGAGGTTTCTGTTGAGACAAAACATCAGTGGTTGGGTTAGGCATTCCTATATCTGGTAAGTGCTTTGTCGCTGTTGAAAGGGCATGGCCAGAGCAGTAGCTCCTTCACTTCTGAAGCACAGCTTCAATAACATAGTTTGCTCTAGACATCAGCACCCCCTGGGGCAGCTCCATGACTTTTACCTCACCAGCCATTTCAATGAATTTGCGAACTCCTACTTTCCTGTATTAGATCTTTCTTTTTAAATGCCTAACATGGATAATATTTCTTACGCTAACCTCATCTCTTCATCTCCAAATTCAATTCTGCCTTCACCTACTCCCTACAGTTTAACTACTGAACTTTTCCAAAGACACAATATTCTTTCATGGTTCAAACTTTAGCACGTATCATTTTAACTGCCACGATATCTTTACCATATGGAAAATATCCTCACTCTTAAAGCAAATAAAAACCTCTTTTTGTGAAACTTTCCTAGAGAGTGGTATTTGTTCTCTGATGTTCTCACTATTGTTTGTACACATCCATATGACATCTGTCCATCTAGTGCTGTCATTACTTGTTTAAATTTCGTTTCCTTTGTTAAGTTTCAAATTTCCTAAGAGAAAAAAGATTAAGCTTTATTAGCTTTATTGTCTCTGAGTATCTCTTGTCTATGGGTACATATTCTCTTGTCTATGGGTACCCGAAGGACACAATTTCTAACTTTGTTGATAAGTTTTAAATGATTTCATTTATTATTTATGTTTCTTATTATTATTCAACCTTATTTAGGTAGCTTAGTATATTACATAGAATTAGAAATTAAACAATGAAAAAGATGCTTCAGATCACAATTAATTTCTAATTCCAGTTTAATTGAAACGGCTAAGATGCTATAAATGTTAAGGAGTAGGAGGGGTGTTTATTGTGAAAATACAAAGTAACTGGGGTGCCTGAGTGGTTCAGTGGGTTAGGCATCCAACTCTTGACTTTCAGCTCAAGTCATAATCTAATGGCTCATGAGTTTGAGCCCCACAAAGGGCTCTGTGCTGTGAGCACAGTGTAATTAGGATTCTCTGTCTCCTCTCTCTCTCTCTCCGCCCCTCTCCTGCTCATGTGTTCACTCTCTCTCTCTTTCAAACACATACATACATACATAAAACTTATTTTAAAAAATGAAAATAGAAAGTAATCAAAGTATTCTAGACTTTAAAGTTATAGGTAGGAGACAGTAATTTAGATGGGATACATTATTTTTTTTATCAAGTCAGTGAGCTTTTTAAGCCCTACTCCACTGAATCCACAGATGATATTTATGGACAACCACAGAAATGTTGACAGACATATCGTAAAATCTGGACAAGAGCATCAACTCCAGCAAGTGTGCAGGTATGTGAAACAGCAAAACTGTAAAGAAAGTAATGGGAACAGCAGGCTTACATTTAATGGAGACTATGCCTCAGGAACCCTAAATTAACTGAGTGCATACATATAGTATTTGAGTTATTTCTCAGTTATGTGGTTCACCAAGGAGGTAAATTTTGTTTCTTCTTCAAGGTGGCAGAAACATAGCTGGATCTCTTCCTTTTAGTGAAGTTTTATAGTTCAAGAAATGTGAGTTCTAGAAGACTATCTGACAGCAAGAACTGAGTGTCATTTCAAGTGGCATCAATGGGACCCAAAGGCAATAAATCTGAAGCAAGTTTGAGACCCAAAATGCAAAGTCAGTGGAGGGTTTGAGAATTAAGGAGTATTAGAACAAGGAGCAGGTGACGAGGTTACAAAAACAGGCATCACTGTGGATGAACAAAGCAGAGAATGGGCCATTTCTCTCTACTGCATGCAGTTTTACAATGACTGATATATTTGCAATGATTGATAAATAGGAGCTAAGAACTTTGCAGGGTCATAACATGTGTAGTGAAAGGAAATTACCCATCTCCCTGGGGTTAACACAGGAACAAGAACAACCTCCAGAAAAGAGGATCTTGACCAATTTAACAATTCTTTGATAATTTGCTGTCTAAAGATACATAAATGTATAGAATAGTGATGAAACCATAGCCCATAGGGTCAGCTCTGCCTGCTTTTGAATTCTGTATTTGCTGCGTAAACTTTGTCAAGATATGTAAAGTTTCCATGCCTCTGTTTTCTCTTATAGAAAGTGTACTAATACAATTACTAGTTGTTTAATGTTGTTAAAAAACGAAATTCTATTGAGTAAATATTACAGGTCTTATTGGATTAATCCAACAATTCATGAATCAGGCAGCATGCATCCAGTGGATAGAAAGGAGCTCCAAGGAGTTAAACAAAGTGAAAACTTTTATATCCAGAAAAGAGCATAATGAGGAAATTACACTAGTAAAAAATCTATTGGTTGTGGCCAGGTCGCTTTCCTTTAGAGGATGGTAGGGTTTCTATGGGCACATAAACTCACTGTTAATGAGCAGGTAATTTCTGATGACTGGTTTAAGATTCAGTTTCTGGAGAGGATGAAACTGTAAATAAGTCTCAGTTTGTGATGTGAGTACTTAGCCTAAGTGATCCCATTTAGGGTCACTGTCTTGTTTTTAATATTGTAAATTACCTGTATATCAATGTATATTTACAATTCATTCCTAGGTGTCAATTCAGATTTGCAACTATTTTGTTATTTTATGAGCTTTTAAGTAATAGAACTCTATCAGGTGAAATTAAGGAAATATTTTAGCCGGGGGAATACAGTCAATTACTGTAGTCAAATTCTTATGCCCATACAGGAAAAACCAAGTTAATACTATCTTTTACAAGATTATTCCAAAAACTATTCTTGTATTGAGATGAGGTGCCCTTTATTACTTCAGGCATTGACTCTCAAATTACTGTGTTCTTAATTTCCTTAAAACCAAATATGTCTGTAGTAGTGAAAAATTATTTGAGTTACCTTTCATTACATAGTCAGGGAAAATGTAATCCTTATTAAATCTAGGTGCCACTTCACTTGATGGTTTCTTTGAATCATATTTACTCAAGGAGGAAGGCTAACTTTTTCTAAAGCCAGCTATTTTCATGTTAATTGAGCTTGAATTGCAACATTAGAATCTGTGAGAGAACTGGAGTTATGTGGAAGAAGGTCATTAGTAAACTGAATGTTTGCTCAGAAAGATTAGCCAGATTTTTGGCTTTAACAAAATGTTACCAGTCAGGAACTTCACCGTTGAACTATTACCCAATATCCAATAAAGCAAGTAGGTAATCAACCAAATTCATATAGAGTAATGGCATATTGATTAAGCAGTTCTACAATCTTTCTTTAGATTACACTCGAACAGACATCTTAAAAAATCAATGACAAACTGAGAGTCAAATAAAGGAAATCTTTAAAGCATTCCCATTGATTTTAGAAGGGGCTTAGAAGCTTAAAGACCATCAGAGTTCTCAGTAGGATGTTTTGATCCTATCAGAGAAGAAGATCAAAATTCAATTACAGGCAAAACAAAAATTTTTAAACTTTGTCTTACATTTAAGAAACTTTAAATAGTTATATAAATTTCTTTTTGATAAACTTCATGCAATATACATTCAAGTATTTTTTTCAAGTCGGTGGGATTTTATAGTATGCATGAAATGTACTCTTTTGACAAACTTTGCCCACCATGCAGGCATATTGATGTATATGCATTTAAAAATATATGTATGTATATATATACACACACACACATAAATGCATATATACATGAAAATTCATAACCTTTAGTCTCTTCACCTTATGCTTTCTATTTAAAAAGACTTTACCTTTCAGGGATAAAAATACAAATATATAACAGAGCTTTGATTCTAGCTCTATATAACATACATTAATGCTAGTACTGTAGACAGATATTAGTGTCAATTATTACTTTCACAAAACATCTGTGCAAACCCTAAGGAATATTGTACATAGGTACACACATACATACAGAATCTAAGTGTTAAAGGAAATATAAACATGATTTGACTATTTTTCAGAATACTTCATTTCACTTGAACTAATGTAGGAAAGTATGAAGAATGCATTTTCTCCATTTAAATTGCTAAGAAAAATAACAAAAGCTCTTTCAATTATTGAGAAAAAAAATAAAGAAAAAGTAGATGATAGCCAAAAGAAAAAAAATCCATTTTCTGCTTCTAAGCCAACAATTTCTTTGATAAGAGCAAACTTTTTTTTTTGGGGGGGGGGGTGGATAGGGACTCTTATGTGCTATTGGAATGAGATCATTAGAGCACTTTCCAAGATAATACAAGAGGTGACCTCTGAAGATGGCACCTGAATGATCACCCCTATTTAGTGCTCCTGCCCCCTTAAGTGTACCTCTTTTTCTTTTCTTTACATTTTTTTTTTGGACAGGCCTTTTTTAATATACCATTATTTTTTTTCTTACGAATAGTTTATTGTCAAGTTGGTTTCCATATAACACCCAGTGCTCATCCCCACAAGTGCCCTCCTCCGTGCCCATCTCCTCCCTCCCCCCCCACATCCATCAGTCCTCAGTTTGTTTCTTAGCATTCAAGAGTCTCTCATGGTTTGCCTCTCTCCCTTTCCCCCACCATTTCCCCCCTTCTTCTCCCCCTTGTTCCTCTGTCAAGTTCCTCCTAATCCTCCTATACGTGCAAACATATGATATTTGTCCTTCTCTGCCTGACTTATTTCGCTCAGCATAACACCCTCAAGGTCCATCCATGTTGCTACACATGACCAGATTTCATTGTTTCTCATTGCCATGTAGTATTCCATGATATAGATAAACCACACCTTCTTGATCCACTCGTCCGTTGATGGACACTTGGGCTCTTTCCATGTTTTAGCTATTGTGGAGAGTGCTGCTATGAACATTGGGGTACAGGTGCTCCTGTGCATCAGCACTTCTGTATCCCTTGGGTGAATTCCTAGCAGTGTTATTGCTGGGTCCCAGGAGAGTTCTATTGTTATTTTTTGAGGAACCTCCACACTGTTTTCCAGAGGGGCTGCACCCGTTTACATTCCCACCAACAGTGTAGAAGGGTCCCCATTTCTCCACATCCTCGCCAGCATCTAGTGTTCTCTGATTTGCTCATTTTAGCCACTCTGACTGGCGTGAGGTGGTATCTCAGTGTGGTTTTGATTTGTATTTCCCTGATGAGGAGGGATGCTGAGCATCGTTTCATGTGTCTGTTGGCCATCTGGATGTCCTCTTTGGAGAAGTGTCTGTTCATATCTTCTGCCCATTTCTTCACTGGGTTGTTTGTTTTTCGGGTGTGGAGTTTAGTGAGCTCCTTATAGATTCTGGATATCAACCCTTTATCTGATATGTCATTTGCAATTATCTTTTCCCATTCTGTTGGTTGCCTATTAGTTTTGTGGGTTGTTTCCTTTGCTGTGTACCTCCTTTTCTAAAGATCTTTCTAGCCAAGCCTATGCCAAAGTACAATAACCCAACACCAAAGCCACCTACAACAAAAAGGTGAGGAACTTTTACCAATCCACATAAAATCATGGGCCAACTTTCTGTAACTGTGACAGTCTTCTTCTCCCAGAAATTGAATTGAATTTCTCATGAAAATGTGTGATTAGAGAAGGTGAGCTTTCTTCATCATTCCTAGCTGTAATCATTATTATTTCCACTTTAAAGTTAATTCACCACATTAGTAACTGTCTACAATGGTCACATTCAATTCAAATAGAGCTCATAATTATACAAATTAGAATACTGTTGGAGACACATCATTTCTCTCAAAATTGGTATTAAAGAAAAAATTCACTAACAAGGAAGACTTTATTCAAGACTATTGCACTAAGGATCAAAACTAAGCAATAGGAAAGAGAGACTGAATTTTTCTCAGAAAAAAAAACAAAAAAGAGAGAGTCTTTAAGGGCTGGAGTATGTTAGTAGAAAAATGTTGAAAGATGTTAGAAAGGAAGTTGGTTTGTGTTATCAGGCCATCTGTGTTTGCTAAATGGAACTTATTAAAGT
This sequence comes from Proteles cristata cristata, assembly GCA_017311185.1. Classification (NCBI taxonomy): domain Eukaryota; kingdom Metazoa; phylum Chordata; class Mammalia; order Carnivora; family Hyaenidae; genus Proteles; species Proteles cristata. The sequence continues at coordinate 546,751 of JAESUZ010001351.1, forward strand.
TAGGCTCCTACCCTCCCATGAGCCAGATCTTGATGAATGTATTTCAAAAGGATGTCTCCCAAGTCCTTGAGAAAGACATTCCTGGGTTGTAAAACTAGCAAGAAGCTGGGAGATTTACATCTAAAGGAGCTGAGAATTTACAATTAAAAGTGTTTTAGAGAAAAGCTCTATCAAAAGGAATGTCAAGGGCAGACAGTCAAGAAGAAACCTACCTAAAGTTTAGTCAAGCAAAGGGAAGTTAAGGCATTTTTGGTCACCCATGTGTTCATAAGATAACAATGTCATGAAGTACACTTGGCTGAGTCTACATCAAAATTATAAAGGATTTCCAGTACATATTGAAAGGTAGCATTGCTGCTTTGCAGAGGTAAATCATTCTAGTTATAGCATAGGCAATACTCTGAAAAGGTTACAATAAATCGAATATCAAAAAGCAAGTTGCAAACTACCTCACAAAATGTATTTTTAATATACTTATTTTTATTCCTAACCCCCCTCCCCCGCTTCACGCATACACACACAATTTCAGTACACTTTTTTCTTCATTACACTCTTCACTGTAAGCTCTCTACTTAAGAGTGTGCTCCCTAGATGTCAGAATACACATATAGCATATGGCACATACATGGATATATGCCAAATAAAACATATAGTGCCGATGTTGTAGTTTTGTAGTAATGTTTTTTATTACCAGTAAAGGACATTGGTATGAACTCTAAGCAACCTCAGACCATAATATTATAGGGGGAAAAGAAAAATAGATAAATAATAGCTTATTATTTTTTTCATATAGGCTACTCAAAGCCATATGGAAAAAAAAGAGAAGAAAATGGGAACGTAATTATAATCAAGTAAATTAAGGAATTTGCAGGGTTTTTTCCCCCTGAAATTTGCTGGTAATTGAGGGTAATTTTTGTTTTTCATTTTCTTTTAGTTAATTAGAAAATTATTGTAATTTGCCAATTCATTTGCAAATTCACTTTTTTGGGGTAAACACAAATTAACTCTACTTTAAGTTGTAAATGGAGTCAGTCAAACAAAAATTACAAAACCTTTGTCATCAACACTGTTTATCAAGTAAGTAGAACAGCTGTCAAATATGATGTACTTCAAATGTCACCCATGAATCAGACAAGAATTATGGCCATGTAGAGACTCTGTGATGACTGACACACCATGCTAAGAAGTTGTGAGGATAGCAGGTACCATCTGTGAGAAGCTGTGGCTCACAGACACAAAAGAACATAATCGGCAGCTTATGGAGTAAATGCCACATAAGCTGCTCTCAGAGTGAGCCCCACCTTGACATGGCAGTGAAAAAGGAGAATATTGTAATGTAAAACCCTGTATTTATATAGATCATTTCCTTGAAAAGCCCTTAAATCCTTAGCAGATTCGGAGCTCATCAATCCTTAAAGTCCAATGAAGTAAGCAGTATAGAAGCAGTAATCCTCAAAATAATTATTTGGTGATCCAAGAAAGACAACTTTCTAGAGGCCCCCACTGTTTTATGAATAGTTATGTGATCTTGATAAGGGGATTATTTTTTGTTAGAAAAATTCAATCTCCAGAGAGTTTGGAAACAAAGAGTACAGGGATTTATCCCATTTTACTATATATATTTCTGTAAGGTGCTTTAAATCCTTTTTGAACTCTGTGGTAAATAAGTAAAGACAGGATCAGGAATGTGGCATTATTACATTCACATGGAAGCCATGGTAATTCATATATAAATGATACCATGAGCCTACAAGATGCTTTTATTAGGAATACATTTTTCTGAATATCTCATTAGTTTATATGCAATGCTGCTTATACATCTGTTTATCTTTTTTATAATTTTTTTCCAATGCTAACATCACTACCATAGTAGTCGGTACCTACTCAGCATTCCATATCTAATAAATTCGGGGTCTTCACCATCTGTAGAAGTGAGATCTAAGACAGCAAGGATTTTCATCTGTTTGTTCACTAATACCAAAGTACTAGAATAATGCCTGGATCATAACAGAGTCTAAATACATATCTGTCAAAGGAATGAATGGATGAATGAATAATGAATAGAATGGTCTCCTTTACCTTTTGTCTTGCAACTTCACATCTCATTTTATACCAAAATGAGTCTCTTCACTGCTTTCATATCACACAAGTGTCACTCATTTTTCTTTTAGTGATTCTCTTCATCATCCTTCTCTCTATTAGAATGCCTTCCAAAAATCTTCCACATGCGAAAATTTAATCTAACAAAGAAGATGAAAACTGAAAGTCCTAATAAACCGTAACACCTTCTTCCACAACAGCCATTAAGGACAACTTTTTCCTTCCAACTTTTATCTGAACTTATAATTATTTCTCCAAATAATTCCAAATAATAATTTACCATACTTAATAGTATATAACATGCATTACTTGGCTGGATTTCATGATTATTTTATTTTCAAAAAAACAACTCAATTTTTTTGTTGTTTATTCATGTCTTTGAGAATATCTCCCACTACTTTTACACTTAACAGCATCTAGACAGTATGTATAATCTGAGGATCATACTATTCTCCCTCAGAATTTTGTAAAAATCTTTCATTATCTTCACATATTACAATGATACACAGAATTTTAAACTCAGGTCATGCAAAAACATTTAAATTTCAAAAAATATCAATAAGCTAGATAAGATGGTGATGTGAGTACAAGATAGGTAGGTTTAAAATTAACCATAAAATATAGAGCCTCCTGGGTGGTGCAGTCAGTTAAGCGTCCAACTTCGGCTCAGGTCATTATCTCACAGTTTGTGGGATTGAGCCCTGTTCAGGCTCTGTGCTTACAGCTCAGAGCCTGGAGTCTGTTTTGGATTCTGTGTCTCCCTCTCTCTCTGCCCCTCCTCTGCTCACACTCTGTCTCTCTCTGCCTCAAAAATAAATAAATGTTAAAAAAGTTTTTTTAAAAACCCATGAAATATAAAAATAGAGAAATTACTTTTTCTTCACGCAGTAGCATCTAGGTGTCTGAATATTATAAGCAGATTGGGGGCATATGGTAATCAAAAGACATTATAAAGAAGGCAGAGTGGAACTCCAAGTTTTCTTTTTTTTTTTTCCAAGAGTTCCAAATATTTTATTCAGCAACTACATCTGTTACTCTAAATATTTTCTACTTGTGTATGCCAAATCTGGTCAGGTCTTTTAATACAAACTCATTGAAAAAAAAAGAATGAATGAATGAGTGAATGAATGAATTAAACAAAACCCTAGATATAGAAATGATAAGTAGTTTTCAACCTACATGCAAGTACCAGACTACTGGTCATCTCTGTCAAGATTTCCTTTGTAGAAGGGATTAAGGAACCACTTTTGACTTTAGTGAGGAAATGGTAATGATTGATTGATCATATTTGTCACTGGTACAAAATAGGAGTCATACATATTGTGTATTTACTGACTCTGTGACAGAAAGTAATATGTATGAATCAAATGTGTTCATTCAAAAGTATCACATAATAGAGTTTTGTCCTGGTGTCTCTTTTTGTCCAATTATGTTTTCTAAATTTAAGACTACTAGTAAATTACCATACTGTTTTTAGGATATTACCAATAAAGGCAGTACAGATATGGAAATATTCACTATAAAATATGAAACAAGAATTGATTTGGTACATCACAAAATAAATTTACACTTATCACCCTCTTACTCCCCAAATTCTTCTTGCATACTACCAGTAAAATAAGTCTGGTTGTTTCATTCATTATGTCTAGTTTTTGAAATTATCTTTTTTGAGATTTGCCTGGATATGGAAACAATAACAGTAGTGTCATTCCATTAATTGTTCACAGTTTGCAGAGGGTAAAGGCATGCTGTAACTACAGCAAAAACAATAAGCAAAAAGCTGATGTGGCAAGACTCCTTTTCAAAGCTTTGGTTAAAAAGAGCATGTAGCTTGTTAACAATGACAGAGCATGCAAAAGAATTATCAGAAACTCTTATTGACCTGGGGATAAGTTAAATGAATTGAATAGAACTTAAGAACCATAAAAAAATCACGGAAGTAGAAATTTTGCCATGATTACTTCCATTCAGTAATTATTTTTAATTTTTGGATATGTAATTATCTTTTTGCATAATAAAATAAAATTCTAGGGGTGCCTGGGTGGGTCAATCATTAAACGTCTCAGCTCAGGTCTTAGTTCGGCTCACGTCATGATTTCACAGTTCGTGAGATCATGCCTCACCTCAGGCTCTGTGCTGACAGCGCTGAGCCTGCTTGGGATTCTCTCTCTCCTCTCTTTCAGCCCCTCCCCCAGCAAATGGGTTCATGTGCTCTCTCTTTCTCTCTCTCTCTCTCTCCCTCAAAATAAATAAATAATTTTTAAAAGTAAAATAGGGGTGCCTGGGTGACTTGGTTGGTTTAGTGTCCGACTTTGGCTCAGGACATGCCCCACATCAGGCTCTGTGCTGTCAGCGCAGAGCTCACTTTGGATCCTCTGTCCCCCTCTCTTTCTGCCCCTCCCTAACTCATGCTATCCCTCTCTCTTTCTCTCAAAAATTAATTAATCAATCAACCAATTAATTAATTAAATAAAATACATAGAATAGAATTCTGAAAGATCAAAATTAAGATGATGATATAATTGCCAAGTAGATCTATTCAGATTTACAATATCCAACATCTATATTTTTAAAGCAGCTTAGGAAAAAAGGCAAGCCAGTCCTTACCCTTTTTTAGGTAGAGTGAGTCAGTTAGCCTCATTTCTTGTTAGTGATTTTAAAATAGAAAAGAGTAAATTTTCCATATAAGACAACATCACTGAATGGAGTATCAACTGCCTACTGTATAATACAGCACTAATGAAGAGTCAGATTATTTTATTTTAATTTTGAGGTTCCCTCACTAATTGTGTGATCTCTGCTAATAGTTTAACCTCTTTGAGCTCACATTTTTTTCTATTGACTTCTCTCCACGCATTATTATAAAGATTTGAAAAAATGCAACGGAGGTGAAGACACATTGCACACGGCAAAGCACTTACCATTATAAGAAATCATTATAACTATTCCATTTCAGTTAAAGTTGTATGCTGAAGAATGGAAAAAATAAATGGAAGTTTTGATATATCTGAAGCTAAATGGAAATCTCAAATATTTATTCAATTTGGAAGAGTTTCCTTTAACACTAAATAAAATACATTTTAGTCACTCTATTATTTTTTATTTCATCTGTCAATAGAAGGAAGCAGGCTAACAGAAATCAAAATTAATTCCATAAGCAAAGTTGTATAAGAGTCTATATTTTTCCTCATAGAAAAAGAATAATTTCTACACTGGCAGAATAATTTATATGAAAGAAAATCTTTGTAGCTTTGTATCCTAGTTATTTAAATAATCACCTTTTTTTACCCTCCAAATTGTTGAGTTTCAAAAGATGGAAAAAAGCCATAAATGCAGATTTAAGGTAAAAAAAAAACCTTCTAATTTCTCTTATCACAAATCTTACATATTAAATTTATACGAGTTTAATAAAACTTACATTATCATATTATTTTTACTCAAGTATTCTATAGTTATCACTATATAATTTTTTAATAATCTAAATTGAAAGTGTCTTAAACAGAACAATTTTGTCTCTAATTATGAATAAACATCTTTATTGTTTTAATATGAAAAATAAAAACAAAATAAAAATCAGCTATTATTTATATACATAGCTCTGAATTTTTAATAAAACAGTATTATTTGATATAAAAGGATAACATGAAATCGATGGAAAGGAAATGGAGACAAGGTGGCCGGGTAGAAGCTTCTGTCCAGCAAAAGTTTGAATATGATAGCAGGAATGAATAAATCTATTGTTTCAGTATTTATAGCTATCATTGGCTTAGTGTTATGCAGTGATTGAGCACATGTATATATATTATTACTTTCTAATATTTCCTAAAATTCAGAAAGCTAGAGATGATTATCCCCATTTAGAATATAAATAAACTGAGGGTTAGTGACATTTTAGAAATTTCCAAAGGTCACATAAGGCAGACCTGGGATTTTAATCCATTTTTCCTTGACTTCAAATCCACATTCTTATCATCATACTCTGCTGCTTTCTTAATCGATGACTGATTTCTCAGTGGAAAGGAAGAGCTATGAAATTTCAAAAGATGAAAAGTAGAATATGGTGATGGATTAGGTGGAAGGAATCAAATACTTAAAGTTAAATGGACTTAAAATCTCTCATGTTGGCCTAGAAGGAATGATGGAATTATGACAGAAGTAGACCTGAAAAAAATCTGTATCCACTGGACTCCAGGAATTAACCTTTCTGTAATATCTTGCCAACAACAATCAATGGATGTTACGAACATTCTATTCTAGATCTTCTTCTAGAGATTCAGATTTATGTGGTAAATAATCTACTTCCCCCAATACTCTGAGAGACACGTTAACCAAATATTTTGCCACTACCCAACAGTTGCCACTGTTTTGGAGTTTATACTCCCGTTTTTGCCAGTCAGTAGATGCTAGCTGCTCTAGGAAGTATGAGATCTTAGACAAGGCTGAGGTGGCTCTCTTTAGCTCAGGGGAATTCCTGGAAAAGGATGGCAGCTGAGGACTATAGCTGGGGGTGTGTATCTCTAATTCCTGTGGGAGAATCTGGGCACATAACACAGTGTCTCCATGCTTAATGTTCATTAACTATTTTCTTATTTTATAGCTCTTAACAATTGCAATATCCCTCTATGTCCATATCATCACCTCCAAATTTTTCACAGAAGATAATTTAAGATTAGAGAATTAAAGCTTATTTTATTTGAGCTTTCAAAGCTAAGTAAAAGGAAGAATAGAATATATATTTGGGTAATCCAAGACTGTAACTACTTTCCCAATATTTTTTCTACATTATTATGAAGTCCAATATAGTCTAAATCTGCTGTAATACATGTGTAGGAGTTCTGGACCTCTTAATTAGGAAGGTTATGTTGTAACATCAGATTCCATTCATTCATGCTGCCCAATTGACGAGTCTTGCTGTATAATTGGGGCTAGGTGATTTTACTGCTACTGCAGTACATTTTGTGATGGTATAACGATAAATCCTACAATAAGAAAGAAAGCAATGGAGTTATAAAACTGGCAGTTAGAGGTTAAGCAGAATTTTCGAAGGCAGATTCACATTAAAGAGAAGTTTCTTAAATGAATAGAGCATTTCTTTCTCATAGAAATAAACCTGAAAATTAGGGCAACACATTTCTTATGAAGTTTAAGTGAAGCTTATTCTATCAGATCAGTTTGTAGTCTTTTTAAATTAAATATATCAATTATGTCTCTATCTCTCCTACTTGTAACAGAAAGGATTCAGTTGGAGAGCCAGAGATAATTATAGATTAACAAATTGTGGTAACTACACTTTTTCATTTGAACTGTCATTAGACTTGAGGCTACTTACCATAAATGCCTGCATATGACCTCTTCCTCCCCTCTTACTATTTCTCTGTTCACCCCTGTTCTTAAAATTTGCCTAACCACAGTACTGAAGATTTTCTCACTGTGTTACCCTACTTTTAGAATATTGTTTCTTTAAATAAATCACATATTTTTCTTTATCTTCAGATATGTGGGAAATTTTAACAACTTCCTGAAATTATTTTTAGTTACTCTCTATAAGACCAAGACTTGAAAATGAACTCTATCCATGTCAAGTACTAATGGTAAATTTTCTTTCATAATGTTTATGCTTTTAGCTTACCATCGTATTCCCAGTATATTGTTTTTATATTCAGCAAAGAAGAAATACTCAGCTAACAAAGCAATAGTTTTGATGGTGCTATAAACTTAAATTTTATTTAGGAAACAAGTATATATCCTTGAGGCAAGAAAGTAATTTTCAAGAAAATTATTTGTCAGAAGTATTGATTAACATAGGTTCAGGAGAACCTTCAAGAGAGATGGAAGTATAGAAAGACTGGACTATCCAAAGTAATCATGTAAAAAAAAAAAGTTTTCAAGTCTTGAAATATGGAAAAGATTTAGAGAGGGTTCAGACATACCATGTGATGTATCTCAGTTGTTAAGTCCCTGGGGAAAAATTTAGCATTATGACTCAGTACCCAATGTGGAAAAAACTGTGAAAAGTTATGTAGTTTTGGAGGAAGGGAAAATACTAGATTATCAGGAGATAATTATTGTAGTTAATCATGAGTTCATAAGTAGTTTTTAAAGGAAAATTAGAAAAGTGATAAAGAAAAGAAAGGGGTGATGAAAATATTTCAAAGATAAAAGAATTCTCAAATGAAAAATCAGTGAGAGACCAAATGTAGTTTGGGCAGGCAGCACAGTGAGGTGGTCAAAAGCATAAACTCTGGGGCCACAGTGAACAACACGGACTTGAGACCCAGATAGCCTGGCTTCAAATTCCACTTTTGATATTGAGCATGCAGCTTCATCTCTTTGGACACAGGCTGATCTGGTTTTGGAAATATTAATAGAACTATCTCCTAGATATATTACAATTAAAGGGTAAATAGCTATAGAAGACTGGAACCGTGACTGCCATATATAAGGTATTTAATATTGCATACAAATACATAAACAAATAAATAATAGAGAAATAAATAGGTGGGTGGGTCATATCAGAGATGATTTATAAGTTTTGAGTCTGTAATTTCAATTAGGTAGGAAGCTGTGTTGTTATGGAAGATAGATGGAGAGATTTCAAATAAGACTCCATATTCTTTCCTTTCCATGACCCCATGATTCTGGGATGACAATTTATTTTGATCAACTTGACTTTGACAAACATGAGGCAAATAGAGGTCTCAGAAGTTTATATTAACCGGCACATGCTCATGTACTGCACTTGTCACTCTGAAACTACCAGCTAAACAAACCTGACCTAGACTGCTAGAACATGCAAGTCCTAAAGCCACCTGGTTGACAGTTTGAAGCCCAACAGACAAGTGATTAAGGCTATCTGAGAGCACCAGCCACTAGCCAATGAACCAGCTAACCAAAAATGTATAAAGTAGCCAAGCAAATAGACATTATGAATATAGTAGCCCAGACCAGAACCTCCCCACCCTTAAAATCCTCTAGAGAACCTAAGCTAAGCCACTAAATTTGGTGACAGTTTGTTATGTAAAAGCTAACTGCTATAAGAACGGTAACCAGGGGCGCCTGGGTGGCTTAGTCGGTTAAGCGTCCGACTATCGCTTGGGTCATGATCTCGCGGTTCGTGGGTTCGAGCCCCGCGTCGGGCTCTGTGCTGACTGCCAGCTCAGAGCCTGGAGCCTGTTTCAGTCTGTGACTCCCTCTCTCTCTGACCCTCCCCTGCTCACGCTGTCTCTCTCTCTCTCCTAGAAATAAATAAAACATTAAAAAAAAAATTAAAAAAAAAAAGAATGGTAACCAGAAATAAGTTAATATCATAACAAAAACCAAAATTTTGTAGCATTGGTTTTGTGACTTGGTGTCAAGCAAAAACTAGAAATATGGTGGGGAAGTTATAAGTAAAAGCATGAAACAAGAGATCTAACACAAAGATAATAGGAAAGCAAGCCCAGGATGAGTGAGGTCTGGTGAGTGAAGAGGTAAAATAAAATAGATGTCATGTAGTGCTGTCTCCAGTAAAAAAAAAATAAGTAGAACTTATAAATTATCAAATGAGCATTCATCATATGTCAATTGAAATGGAGATGAATTTTTGGAGCTTTTGGAGAATATTAGTAGAATATTCAGATGTGAAATAATCATGAACAAACATAAGGAAGATGATATTAAATTAAAATTAAAAATTTACATAAGAAATGGTAAACAAACTGATAGTTTAGCACTTGGCTCAACCATAACAATATTTACATAAACAGAGTAATTAAAATATTAAACATAAATTTAACACAATTTGAGGGATAATTACACTGGCAGGATTAAAAATTCTACATATGAGTGAACTAATATTCTTATTTACCGTCAGGCAGTCAATAGACAATGTTAGAATTGGTAAATGTACATTGAAGAGCTCCACATAGGTTATAAAAGCTTGGCAGTTAATATAGAAGTATAGAAATAACAGGTGAAACGATGAAAAAACTATTTTCCTTAGAAATGAGTTAAGGTAGAAGAGCTTTGGGAACTTTTAAACACTATTTCCTTTTTTCAAAAAAGTATTGGTATATAGTTGTTAAATAAATAGTTATGATTTACTTCTGGTTGTGACCTATGGTATGAACTAAATTGTATCCCTCCGCCCCCAACAAATGTATATGTTGAAGTCCTAGTTCCTGATGTGATCCTATTTGGAGATAGTTCCTTCGGAGGAAATTAAGATTAGATGAGGTCAGAAGGGTGGGGCCCTCGTGATGAGATTAGGGCCCCTACAAGAACAACCACCACAGACCTTTCTATCTCTCTCTGCCATGTGAAGACGCAGAAAGTAGGCAATTGTCTACAAGCCAGTGACAGGGAACAGAATACACCACCACAGAATGTGCCACTTTGGCATGTGGATTATTTGGAGCTGCAAATCATCTGAACCAAACAGACTCAGGAGGATAATTTTACCTCTCCTTTAACTGCCTAAAAGAATTTAGAGGGGGAGCCTATACAGAAAATGAGCTATTACCAGAGATCATGTTTTTATGTCAGAAAGACTTATAGGCATGGCATGGCAGGAATGTGCTCACCAAACATTTGTTCTTCCCATGTGAATTGTTTTCCTCCCCTTTGAAGCCCAAGATTCCTATCTCCTTTTCCTTAGCTCAGGATGGTATACAACCCTCAATTACCTGACTGCCAGAGAATTTCATATTTTTATGGATCTTCCACATATATGAAAGTTGTCTTTCTTCTGTTAATCTGTGTTGTGTTGATTTAATTATTAGACTAGCCAAGAGAAGAACTAGATGGGAAGAAAGGGAAAACTTTTCTGCCTCTCCTCCAGATAGTGTTCTCACCAGAACCCTACCATCTTGTCACCATGATCTTACTTTCAGGTTCCAGAAGTGTGAGAAAATAACTTGGTATTATTTAAACCACCCAGTCCGTGGCATTGTTTTTATGGTATCCTATGCTGACTGAGGCAATATAGTTGCTCATGTTGCATTGACCTTCCCACCAAGAACAACTAAAACCCTGGATAAAATACAAATTTGGCATCTAAAGGCACTGAAAAGCAGCCAAGGCAATCAGAATTTGAGAGACCAACGTCTTAGAGAGGAGTAAGATTTATTGTGATAAGGCTGACATTTTATGCCTTATTTCCTTTCAAAGTAGTTACTAATCTATAGGAGGAGAAAAGAAACCTCAAGATGAGGGAGCAGTTTTGAGGATTTTGAGAAAAGATGTTAAGAGATTTTGGTAATCTCATGATTTCAGAGAGCATCGTTTCTTGAGTCCTTCAGGTCAGACACTGTGACAGAGTTTGGGGTACAAGATACTTAAAAGGTGATAGCTGTCAAAATAAAGTGGTAGAAGAAGAGTGAGTCAAAAGAAATAGTCAAAATGCAATGCCATGAAGACAAATAATTAGTTAAACCATTAAGAAGTTCTAAGATAAGGGGCGCCTGGGTGGCTTAGTTGGTTAAGCGTCTGACGTTCGCTTAGGTCATGATCTCGCGGTTCGTGGGTTCAAGCCCCGCGTCGGGCTCTGTGCTGACTGCCAGCTCAGAGCCTGGAGCCTGTTTCAGTCTGTGACTCCCTCTCTCTCTGACCCTCCCCTGCTCACGCTGTCTCTCTCTCTCTCCTAGAAATAAATAAAACATTAAAAAAAAAATTAAAAAAAAAAAGAATGGTAACCAGAAATAAGTTAATATCATAACAAAAACCAAAATTTTGTAGCATTGGTTTTGTGACTTGGTGTCAAGCAAAAACTAGAAATATGGTGGGGAAGTTATAAGTAAAAGCATGAAACAAGAGATCTAACACAAAGATAATAGGAAAGCAAGCCCAGGATGAGTGAGGTCTGGTGAGTGAAGAGGTAAAATAAAATAGATGTCATGTAGTGCTGTCTCCAGTAAAAAAAAAATAAGTAGAACTTATAAATTATCAAATGAGCATTCATCATATGTCAATTGAAATGGAGATGAATTTTTGGAGCTTTTGGAGAATATTAGTAGAATATTCAGATGTGAAATAATCATGAACAAACATAAGGAAGATGATATTAAATTAAAATTAAAAATTTACATAAGAAATGGTAAACAAACTGATAGTTTAGCACTTGGCTCAACCATAACAATATTTACATAAACAGAGTAATTAAAATATTAAACATAAATTTAACACAATTTGAGGGATAATTACACTGGCAGGATTAAAAATTCTACATATGAGTGAACTAATATTCTTATTTACCGTCAGGCAGTCAATAGACAATGTTAGAATTGGTAAATGTACATTGAAGAGCTCCACATAGGTTATAAAAGCTTGGCAGTTAATATAGAAGTATAGAAATAACAGGTGAAACGATGAAAAAACTATTTTCCTTAGAAATGAGTTAAGGTAGAAGAGCTTTGGGAACTTTTAAACACTATTTCCTTTTTTCAAAAAAGTATTGGTATATAGTTGTTAAATAAATAGTTATGATTTACTTCTGGTTGTGACCTATGGTATGAACTAAATTGTATCCCTCCGCCCCCAACAAATGTATATGTTGAAGTCCTAGTTCCTGATGTGATCCTATTTGGAGATAGTTCCTTCGGAGGAAATTAAGATTAGATGAGGTCAGAAGGGTGGGGCCCTCGTGATGAGATTAGGGCCCCTACAAGAACAACCACCACAGACCTTTCTATCTCTCTCTGCCATGTGAAGACGCAGAAAGTGGGCAATTGTCTACAAGCCAGTGACAGGGAACAGAATACACCACCACAGAATGTGCCACTTTGGCATGTGGATTATTTGGAGCTGCAAATCATCTGAACCAAACAGACTCAGGAGGATAATTTTACCTCTCCTTTAACTGCCTAAAAGAATTTAGAGGGGGAGCCTATACAGAAAATGAGCTATTACCAGAGATCATGTTTTTATGTCAGAAAGACTTATAGGCATGGCATGGCAGGAATGTGCTCACCAAACATTTGTTCTTCCCATGTGAATTGTTTTCCTCCCCTTTGAAGCCCAAGATTCCTATCTCCTTTTCCTTAGCTCAGGATGGTATACAACCCTCAATTACCTGACTGCCAGAGAATTTCATATTTTTATGGATCTTCCACATATATGAAAGTTGTCTTTCTTCTGTTAATCTGTGTTGTGTTGATTTAATTATTAGACTAGCCAAGAGAAGAACTAGATGGGAAGAAAGGGAAAACTTTTCTGCCTCTCCTCCAGATAGTGTTCTCACCAGAACCCTACCATCTTGTCACCATGATCTTACTTTCAGGTTCCAGAAGTGTGAGAAAATAACTTGGTATTATTTAAACCACCTAGTCCGTGGCATTGTTTTTATGGTATCCTATGCTGACTGAGGCAATATAGTTGCTCATGTTGCATTGACCTTCCCACCAAGAACAACTAAAACCCTGGATAAAATACAAATTTGGCATCTAAAGGCACTGAAAAGCAGCCAAGGCAATCAGAATTTGAGAGACCAACGTCTTAGAGAGGAGTAAGATTTATTGTGATAAGGCTGACATTTTATGCCTTATTTCCTTTCAAAGTAGTTACTAATCTATAGGAGGAGAAAAGAAACCTCAAGATGAGGGAGCAGTTTTGAGGATTTTGAGAAAAGATGTTAAGAGATTTTGGTAATCTCATGATTTCAGAGAGCATCGTTTCTTGAGTCCTTCAGGTCAGACACTGTGACAGAGTTTGGGGTACAAGATACTTAAAAGGTGATAGCTGTCAAAATAAAGTGGTAGAAGAAGAGTGAGTCAAAAGAAATAGTCAAAATGCAATGCCATGAAGACAAATAATTAGTTAAACCATTAAGAAGTTCTAAGATAAGGGGCGCCTGGGTGGCTTAGTCGGTTAAGCGTCTGACGTTCGCTTAGGTCATGATCTCGCGGTTCGTGGGTTCAAGCCCCGCGTCGGGCTCTGTGCTGACTGCCAGCTCAGAGCCTGGAGCCTGTTTCAGTCTGTGACTCCCTCTCTCTCTGACCCTCCCCTGCTCATGCTGTCTCTCTCTCTCTCTCTCCTAGAAATAAATAAAAATATTAAAAAAAAATTCTTCACATTTCTTGTCCAGTTTCATGGATACATCCATAAACCACTACTTTAGATCTCCTTGTGCTTACTTTCCAATCTTTTGTGTCTCTGACCAGCCAGCCAAGTCATTTGCTCAGGAATCTATATATATTTTAATTTCAAAAAAAGTAAATGCTGGTGGACTACCTGAAGTTCTGATTATTCAGAAGATTTTCCCTAATAACTATCTAGAGCTGGTACTCTTTAGTGAAATGGGGATACATTATTGATCTAAAGCTATACACTGCTTTGACAGATTTATAAACTAAGACTGGGTACTTTCATCCTTCGTCATCTGAATCTTTTTCATCTGGTCATAGGCCTGAATAGATGGAAGGGTGCTGTGGTAACAGTGGATCTAGGCTAGTTGCTTACACAGCTTGCGTCTGACCCCTGATCCAACTAGTAATTGGTTCTAGATCTACCACTTCTGTTGTACAATGGATTGCATGTGGACCTGGTCAAGCTTATGTCTTTGTCACTCTGATGGGCCTCCGCTCATGATAGGCAATTCTTGCTGCATGAGTACTTGGTATTGCATAGTTAAGGATATTTTATTCTTCCAGGGTTTGGTAGCACAAAGGTATTGTTTTTTGAAAGGTGTATGATTTTCCACTACAGATGACATGGTCTTCCTCAAGAGCCCCTGCATTATGATTCTCCCATTAAAGGTTGGCATAAGCTCTTTAGAGAGCATCTTTTCTCATCACTAATACTTCAGAAATCTTCGGGTCTGCAGGATTATATGACAGAAGTTACAAAGTAGCTTAGACCATATTTTAGATCTTCTGAAGCACCTTTCTTCCCCGCCACCCCCCCCCCCAGATGACTTTTGTGTCACCCAGCATATCAGGCCGATAAGTTTCCCTATATATAGAACATATTGGTTCCAAAAAACTAATAAAGCAAAGCTGCTGTTGTGTTTTTGCTCTTTGGTTTAGGAATTGCAAGATTTAATAGTTTATAGTTCACTTTGCAGGAGATGTCTTGACATTCTCAAGATCATCAGACACTTAAAGTTTTATGGATGTGATAGTGTCCTGAATCTTCATCAGATTTATTTCTTGCCCTTAGGAATGCATGTGTCTTACCAAGTTCTCTGGGCTACTAGGCACCTATTTTTCACTCAACTTAACTGGTACATTTACATCAGCTTAATTGATATGGTGAATCAATGTGATATTCTGAGACTGTCAAGATAGTCCAGACTTCTTTAGACTGTATGTCTTTAGTAGTATGAAAGGGTAGGAGAATTTACATAATCCTGAAGCAAAATTGTAGGTATATACTGTCGTCCTTTTTTGATGAATGAAAACCACTAAAATACTTCTGATTAGGGTAGAAAATAACACATTCCTCAAATCAGTGGTTACATATAACATATCTGAGACCTTACTAAACTGCTCTAGAAAATATATCACATCTGTCGCAGTGACTGTGATCAGGGGGTCCTACTAATGAGTTTAAAATAGTCTACAGCCAGCCTCCAGTATCTACCTGGTTCTATAGGGATCAGGAGATAAATTAAACTAAGGCATGATGAAACAACTATTTCTACATAAATCCTTATGAATGGCATTATCTCCACCATTCATTGCAGAACATGTTTTGTTTGTTTTGTTTTTTTATTTAACATTGACGGTTTCCATTTGGCCTTACCCAATGTGATTGTTAAAACCAGGATCAAAATTTAATACAATAGAAAAAGAACACATCAGACTAAATCACAGAGACAAAAGTTGGCTGGATAAGCCTTAGAAAAAGTTAAAAAGAAGGGGGAGGGGGAATGTAATGTCAGTAAAGGGAATGAAAAAGGGACACCACTATGAAGATGGCAGATATGGAACTCCTCTAAGGATGTAACTACCTCTTTGCCTAATAGAGTTGAAAAGCTAAAGGAAAAAATGAACAAATTTCTTATAAAATATTCCCTTCTAAAATTGACTCAGGAAGAAATAGAAAATTTGAATTGTCTTCTATCCCTTAAAGAGATACAGTCAATAACTTAAAAATGTCACAAAAATGTCCCGCTACTTTTCCAGCTAGTTTCACCAGAAGATTCTTCTAAATATGAGGGAATAATAATATCAATTGTATAGAATTCATTATATAAAAAAGGAATGATCCATAAACTAAATTATAAATAGACATACACTCAGTTCTAAACATGATAAGGACATTAAAGTAAGTCAGAAGTCAGGCATAAACAAAAATAATATGAAGAAAGATGAAACAAGGATGCATAAAACATAAAGATGAAAAAATCTAAACAAAATGTTAGCAAATAATATAGCAATATTACTACATCACAGGATCATAATATCTTAGATTAACGAGGAATAAGTGGGTTTGACCTACGAAAATTAATCAATGTTAAAACAAAGTTAAGACACTTTCCTTACTTTGATAAAAGTCACCTACAAGAAAAATATGGATTGCATACTTTAATAATGAAATGATGACAGCTTCCCTCCTCCCATGTTTAAGAATGAAACAGATTGACTACTATTAATAGTTTTATTAATCAATATACTAGTCACACCTTGCTAATACATTAAGGAGTGTATAAACTAAACTGATAAGGATATGATAGGAAGAAATTTTAAAAATCATTGTTTGGGTCCATGATTGTTTAAGAAGAAAATTCAAAAGAATCTATAGATACACTATTAGAATAAATTGCTGAACTTGAGAATTTATTGTATACAAGACCAATATAGTAATACTAATTTTATTTCCTCATATGAGTAACAAACAGCTATTTATTAAACAATTATACATCAAATATCTAGTAATTATTCTAACAGATATCAAAAACTTAAGAATTAATGTGATAACAGATTTCCAGACCTCTGAACTTGAGAATTTATTGTATACAAGACCAATATATTAATACTAATTTTATTTCCTCATATGAGCAACAAACAGCTATTTATTAAACAATTATACATTAAATATCTAGTAATTAATCTAACAGATATCAAAAACCTAAGAATTAATGTGATAACAGATTTCCAGACCTCTATTTATCCATATCCGCAATATCATCAGGTTGTTAAATCCTTTTAAATTCATATATATTTTCAGTGCAAAACCAATTGAAATATGAGCAGTGTTTTCCATTGGCAAAGTA
This sequence comes from Proteles cristata cristata, assembly GCA_017311185.1. Classification (NCBI taxonomy): domain Eukaryota; kingdom Metazoa; phylum Chordata; class Mammalia; order Carnivora; family Hyaenidae; genus Proteles; species Proteles cristata. The sequence continues at coordinate 564,041 of JAESUZ010001351.1, forward strand.
ATTCTCAAATTTACATGGAATTCAAAAAGGCCAAAGAATACTCTTAAAGGAGAGTAATAAATTTGGATAATTTGTTGTATCATATATCGTGACTTATTACATTGCTAATGTAAGAAAAATAATAGGGTAATTAAGAAAAATAGAGTAATATAACAAAAAGACTAGAAAAAGAAATTTTCTATATATTTGTAACTAGATTTTTAACATTTAACATATCAAATGCAGTGACAATATGATGGTCTTTCAAATTAATGGTACTGAACCAAGTCGATATCTATGTAAGAAAAAATAATCTTGACCTTTACCTCTCGAGCTGTAGAAATACCAATTTCACATGCATTAAGGAACTAAAGTTGAAATGTAAAACACTAACTCTTTAAGAAGATAATATGGAAGGATATTTTTGACTTAGGCTTTTGGTAAAGCTTTCTTAATATTAAAATTGCAAATTACCAATGCACACCGGCCAGAAAAACTGACATTAGAAAAAGAAGATAACAAGTGCTGTTAATGTAGAGCAACTGGAACTTCCATACTCTGCTGGTGAGTCTGCCAACTGGACCGGTCAGTTGGACAACTGTTTGGTTACAAATATTAAAGCTAAACATATATGTAATATTTATTCGATCTATGAATTCCACTTGTCTATATTCACATAATAGAAATGAGTACAACTGAACCTCCAAAGACATGTACAAGTGTGTTCCTAATAACAGTGTTTGTAATAGCTCTAAATTGTGTTCTATCTGTGTCCATCATCTGTGAAGTAAATAAAGCAATTTCGGTATGTTTAGAAAATGAAATACTATATGGCAATGGAAATGAATGAAACACTATTTTGTAAGAACGTGCAAGAATATAACATGCAGATGATTAGTGAAAGATATCAGGCAAAAAACCCCAAACAAACAAACCCAGTATTTGTTCAATTCAATTTATAAAGATCAACAATAGACCAACTTAATTTATTTCATTTAAAAGCAGAAGAGTGGTTACTTATGGTAGGAAGGGTTTTGACAATACAGAGGCACAAGGAAGGATTCCTGAATTCATATATTATTTTATTTTCTTAATCTTGGTGGTGGTCATATGAATGTAGCAACTTGTAAAAATATTATTAGGCTGCACACTCACAGGTTTTACACTTTTCTCCATTATTATTGCCTTTCAATAAAAAATTTAAAAAGTAACTAACATAAGAAAAATTTAGGGGTGAAATTATTAGATTTAAAAATCAATTCTAGCTCAATAAATGAAACTCTAATGCAGTATCTGCTTAACTGGCTAAGTCCTTGGAGAAGAAATCAGTAATAGTATCGATCTCATTCTTTGATCTTGATTTGACTATGCTTTTGTAGGGATGGTCATTGCATTTTCTTAATGTTTTTATTTATTTCTGAGAGAGAGAGAGAGAGACAGACAGACAGTGTGAGCAGGGGAGGGTCAGAGAGAAAGGGAGACACAGAATCCGAAACAGGATCAGGCTCTGAGCTAACTGTCAGCACAGGGCCTGACACGGGGCTCTAACTCACTAACTGTGAGATCATGACCTGAGCTGAAGTCAGCAAATTAACCAACTAGCCACCCAGGCACCCCTGGTCATTGCATTTTTAAGGTGTTTCTCCTCTGCCCTTCATCTTCCTCATTCTTTCACTGCTTACATGTAAAGTATCATAAGTTATATATGATATACTCTACAAATGTAATAATTATAAAATAATACTCAAATAACTCAAACATAATGTCACTAAGTTTTCATTACCTTTCATGTCAATTTGTTTTCTGAGCACTATGGTCTCTTTCATCCTGGAGCTGATTCCAAGGTGGCAAGATCTTAATATCTGGTTTGAGATCAGGGTGAAGAAAAAGTCAGTCATTCGGTATCGGGGGAAGTTAGGACACTTACTGCTATGAATAGAGACTGCTCTGCTATGATTTGTAACACAAGCATAGGTACTAATCAAGTGGGATTTACAACTTTTTTTAGCTATGGTCCATTGAATGTACGTCTCCTTCATAATTTCATTATGCCAAGGAGTGGCTGGACCAAAGAATTATTCAATTATTTCTTGGTCCACTGATGCAAATACCATGTAATAGTGTCACAAACCTAAAGAACACAATATATCCATACTGCGGTGGTAAAACCTGACAGTTGGATTCTTGGATTGAAGTAAAATAGAGGAGCCCTATACTAACACTTACACTTGAGGAGCAAAAGTGTCCTAAACTAGCAAAGCTATCCTCCCTACTAAGTTTTCTTGTGACAAACAATATCCACAATTCTAATTATGAATCAAGATTGGACCTGTAGGCTGGGTCATATAGTAATAAACAAAATTAAACACTTAAGAGGTGTTGTTCCTTAATTCCTTAATTCCATGTAGACATGGCTGTGAGATCATGAATAAAAAATGCTCAAAACATCACCTACAATACTTTAATGCTTTTCAGTTTACACCTGTGCTATTTAGGTAAACAGAGGTGAAGACCAAAGAGAAAGAGAGAAAAAGTTCTTTCCAGACATAAGAGCTCACCACGGAGTAAAAGCAAAGAAATCGGCATCATGTAGTATTTAAGAAAAAATCCATGCCAAAAATTACACAGCTCTGTGGAACTGTTTTATGTTATACCAGCACTACTGTAAGTTGATGTGATGTGGTTATTCTTTGACCATATTTCTGCCTCGTTCCAGTGGCCTGCTGTTCGAACATGATGAAGCAATAAGCAAGCATAAAGTGTGAGGCTAAGTTCAGCCCTGGAGAGAAAAGATAAGTGGTGTGAGGATAGTGGGCATATGTACAATTCAGGCAGGAGGAAAAATTAATATAAGTTTTGTCTGCTGTAAGTGTTCATCTTCCTCACTTACAGCTGAGTTTTGTTATGTTCAAGTACCACTATGTAAGGTCCAATAAGTCTGTCAGTGTTTACAGTAATTTGGTCAAGAAGGATCCAAGTTTTCCATGTTTCAGAGAGAAAAACATCACTGAAATAGCAAATCACACTAGAATAAATATTATGAGAAATACAATATGACTAGGCACAATACAATATGACCTGACCATATACTCTTTAGAACAAAAATGTTCTAATGCTTTAATGCTCTTTTCCTCCAGAATTCACTGGCCTATCCTTTGACCAAAAGTTCAAATGTTCCTTTAGGATAGTCAAATGTGCGCTGCTCCACTTGGAATTTTGTCCAGCGATGCAGTCACCTTTCACACAATGTGCAAGGTCTTCAGAGCATGGTGCTGGGAACATAATGTTATGAGCTGCTTTAGATCCATTAGCCTTACGGACCTGTTGGCTCTTCACCACTATGGATCACTGTGCTCCTTCTGACCCTCTCTGCCCCTCTGCTCATCACCATAAGTTCAACTTATTCGTACATTTTCCTGTATAAGCTCATTCAAATAGAAATAGCAGGTGCATAATTGACCTCATAAATCCAAATATAATTCTGATTCACATAGCTATTGTCACACCTTTCATTTCTCCTTATGTCTTTTGGCAATTGTTTAAAAAGGAGACTTCTTGAAGACATAGGTTCTATACTTTTTATTTGAATATTATTTGAGAGTTTACAAATATGAGTCAGTTGTAAAAATCAACAAATTCAGTTAAAATGCTACTTTGTTTAAGCCACTATCCATTAATTTTCACTCAGATATCCTACCCTTGGCACGGGGTCTAGCCAGAAGGTCAATGAAGGAAAGGAAATTTGAGACTTGAGTGGCCAGATTCCTTAAAACACTTCCTACATTTATCCAGAGAGGGTCCTGGCAAAAGACATCCGTAGCATGAGATTCCCAGACTCCAGTGAGATTTCTATTAGGTCCCTTAAAATGTGCAATAGATACCATTGTACATTTCTTATTGACACTTGATTAATCCTTGATACAATTCTGGTCTACACCATTTTAAATCAGTGACCCAAAAACAGTACCTATGGACTTTCCCCCTTTTTCCCCCCTATTTCTTTGTTTCATAGTACAATATTAAATATTTTTATATCTTTACATTTATATTTAATATCTATTATAAATCAGTAATCTAGTGAGTAAATGGGTTTTCTGAGTTCTACGGGCTGCTTTAGGAAATTAATTGAATCCAAGGAGAGGTTTGTGGAAACCTCGAATGTATAACCAGTTGGTCAGAAGTACAGGTAACAATCTGGATATCTGGTTGGCATCCTGAGTTGGAGAGGTTTGTTGGAAACTCTGTTTTGTAGCCAATAGGTCAAAAGTGGGTGTCAAGCCAAAAACTACAACCAAGCCAAAGAATAGGAAATAAAATGTTTCATCTGCAACAAGCAAAGGAAAACACTGGGGATATTTCCTGAAGTAGTGTATCTCCAACATCACTGGAGAAATGTTAAGCTAAGTGTATATGGGTATACACAAAGTGGCTTGCACAATGGGGAATGCAACATGTAATTGGGGCAAAAGTCATCTTAAGGTGACTGAGTCCAGGTCAAAGTCACGAGGACCCGCAAGGATTAGTTAGCATCATCAATTCTCTGGCTCCCATTAGTCTGGTAGCTGAGTGCTTAAAGGGTTTAGATTCTGCAAAGATAACTTAAGAATATCAATGAGGTTGGGGCACCTGGGTGGCTCAGTTGGTTAAGTGTCCAACTCTTGATTTCAGCTCAGGTCATGGTCTCATGGTTGGTGGATTCAAGCCCCACATTGGGCTCTGCTGTGACAGCCTGCTTGAGATTCTCTCCCTCTGCCCTTCTTCTGCTCTCTCTCACTCTCTCTCAAAGTAAATTAATAAACTTAAAAAAATATGCATGAGGTTAGTCTTCACTTTTGAATTTGATTAAACTATCTCCTGGCTTGGCAGTGGCTGTTGGTTCTTACATTCTGTCACAAGATGGCCAGGGGGCAAAAACACTTTTATTATGTCAATAAACCCATGTCTCTCTTTTTTTTTCCCCCTGGGGACTCTTAACTCTTTCTGCTTACAGAAGCACAGGTAATAACCTGGGGTTGAGATTGGTGGACTCTGATGCTATATCCTAGTAAATAGTGTCAGAACTGAGTTGAATTGAAGGACATCCAACTGGCATCCTATGCTAGGTGGTGTTGGGGGGATCCTCCCACACATAGACACATTTTGGAATTGGTTACCACAACCACTTATACATTATAACATGTTCCACCCTCTTGCTCTTTAGTTATCCTTTACAATCATGGGAGGCAGTGTGTTATATGGTAAATAACAACAAATATGAAGTTTAAAGCTTGGTTTAAATTTCTAGCATTTATTGTTTACATTTAGAAATCTGCTTCTCCTCAGTAAGTGGTAGGCCATTTATAAAATAGAAGTGTTGAAAACTTGGCTTTTATGATGTTCAGATAAGATAAAACAATTTACATATAAGTTTATTTATTTATTTTTATTTGCATATAGTTGACACACAATGTTACATTAGTTTCAGGACTACAACACAGTGGTCAACTTCTCTATGCATTATGCTGTGCTCATGGCAGGTGTAGCTACCATCTGTCACCATCCAACACTATTACAATATCACTGATTATTTATCCTGTGCTGTAGCTTATATTCATGTTACTTATTCATTCCATAACCGCGAGCCTGTATCTCCCACTCCCATTCACCCACTTGACCTATCTTCCCAGCTCCCTTCTTTCTGGCAACCATCAGTTTGTCCTCTGTATTTATAGATCTGATTCTGTTTTTTGTTTGTTTCTCTATTTGTTTTGTTTTGTTTTGAGATTCCATATGGAAGTGAAATCATTTTGTAATTATCTTTCTCTGTTTGTCTTGTTTTACTTAGCATAATGCCCTCTAGGTCCATCCACATCACAAATGGCAAGATCTCATCCTTTTTTATGGCTGTTATTTATATATAAATGTATTTAATTTTCAAAACTTGTGTTGAAATGAAATGAAATCTTATTAATATTATGCTCAGTCACTAGTATCTTGGAACAAAATTTTGAATATGACAAAAAGGTAAAATTATAGGCCAAAGAGTACAGGTATCATAAAAGAGAATAATATGGATCACTTTCAAAAAAAAAACCTCAATAGAATAACAAACATGTAAAAATTAACTCTGGTGTCAATAATTAGTGTCCCTATAGACAGGAATCAACCCTAGATGATGTAAGCAAAATGGGTATTTTGATAAGAAATGGGAAAAAATGTTTGGGAAGGTGGCAGGATTAGAGAATCCAGTCGTGTGCACTGTTGAAATTAAGAAAGTGCCTGAGAGCTAAGATGTAAAGAGCATGGAGAAAGCAGCCATCTCTGGGAGGAATGACGAAGCAACTTACCCTGACTCTGCCATTGTCTCTGCCATTGTCACTACCTCCTCCCACGCAGTAGCCCACACTGATAAGAACTCCATTGTCAGCTGGTCAGAGCTATCTCAGATGGTGGACTGGAGAAAGGATATGTCTACGTGGCTTCAAAGGGGAAAGGTGGGCAGTGATAGAAAGGAGCTAGAAAATACCCTTCCATCAAGATTACAGGCAGTAAAAGAGAGGCAATTTCCTTTAAGGATAATCGGATAATATTAGAAAGGAAGATTACAGCCAGCAAGCCCAAGGCTAATGAAAGCCCTCTTTAGACAGACATTATTTTCTCCAGCCTGCATATGGGAATAAAATTTCTATTTAAGGGAAATTGTAAGCTTGAAAGTCATTAATAAGAAATCTCTATTAATGTCTCTATTGTAGCTATATGATGACTTTGAGGTTCATTTACTCTGTGTATGGTTGGTTCTCTCCACTCTATGCTACCATAATTCACTGTTAAGAATAAACTAAACATTTTCTCATCTAAAAGATGAATAGCTTTCCTAGTGCTTTTCAGCTAAAAGCAGTTTGTGGGAAATGTGCAAAAAACTTTGGAAATTTATTTTAATTTCTAAGAATTCTATATTAGCATCTGTGTTCTATTTACTGAAAAACTAATCACACAAATATTCTCTAATTTTTTTGACATGTGCACTATTTTCTTTTTTTTATGAGAAAATTATTAGTTTCTCGTTTTTTTTTTTTTACTGTTACCCTTTCTTTAGACAACTAAATAACCAAATTTATAAAAGTAAATATTGACCATTTTCCTTTTTTGTTAGGGGGAAATGGAGAAACAACATTGGTCAATAATGATTGAAAACATCTTGTTATTTTCAAGATTTGCTTATTAAATAACAAGAAAGACTTATTTTTTATTACACTAACACTGATTTTTATAGAAATTGAAAATGTAGTTATTGTCAAAAATTTTTATCAAGTAAAACATTAGCAGTGACAGTGTGTCCAGGCAAAATGTAAGATATCAGTGGGGGGTTAAAGTGGGTCTTCTGGAATTAAAATTTTCTGTGTCAATCCATGTCCAGATAGATGAGGCACAGTGTGATTTAGAAATGTTCAAAACCCAAACATTACACATTTTCAAATTTAGCAATAATAAAAATTATTGATTTCATGAGATGACTTTGGTTTTCTCCAAACAAGCCATTTCCCAATGAAAAACAAGGTCCAAAAATCTCTTTTAGAAGTTGTTAATGTCATTTTACAAACATTATGAGAATTTGGAAAAAACAAGTCTTTCCCTCCCTACTTTGGCTTCCTGTTTTCAAATCTGTTCTTAGGGCTGCTTTTCAAATCTGTTAATAACCAGAAGAGTATTTGGTGCTTCAAGTAATGTGTTTATGAAGTAAGGTTGCTATTTTTTTTTCCAAATTCTGCCAGCAGATTCTTAGGTTGTTGAAGACAATTTATAATATGAAATATTAATGTACTAATTAGAAAAGGATTTCATTCATAACATTTTTAGTCTTGTCTTATAGAAAAATGCAACATGCTTTTAAAATACTTCAATGTTAAATACAGTAATTGCTTTATATATTACATATTGCATTGCAAGAAAAGTATATCTGTTATTAGTGTTTACAGGAATACTAATTTATCATGTTATTCTTCTGTAAAAACTCATGGAATAAAGATACTTCATTCTGTGTTTTGAGAAAAATTTTTTGTGGACTAGGAAATAAGGGCATTGTTTGTCTGGAAAACAAAACAAGAAATAATTGATGACATGTCATCAACTTAAAAAAGTAACAGCAAAGCAAAACACCAAATTAAAAACAACCGGAAAACAGAATAAGAAATATGCACGGAAATCATTACTTAATATATGCTCCCTTCATTAGTGAGCAGAAAACTGGTATATGCAAAAAGAAAAGGAGTTGGTAATAGCAAAATTATAAATTAAAGATAATTTTAAAACACGTCTCTACAAATGTTATGCTATATTTTCTATTTTTATTAGCCCTCTATTTTTCTATTTTAATGTGGTCTGTTTTATCATCGTCAATGGAAATACATTTTTAAAACCACATGGTTCAGGGAAAATACCATAATAATTCTTTCATATGTTTTCCTTCTCTGAAAAGAACCTCGCTGTTCTTTAGATACTGGCATTCTTCCACATCTCTTACCAGAACATATTTCAAGTTTTCTAAATGTTTGATTATTTGCTAATGTATCCAAGAGCTTAGGCAGAAGTTTCTGCATCATCTTACCTCCATCTGTTCTTGTTCTTGCCACATTTGGCAAGATTTTTTAAATACTAATTTTAACTAACAGAAAATCACTGATCATTCACCATACCATTGATTTTTGAAAAAATTAATTTCAAAAGGAAACATTTTATTTCACATATTACAAAGCCAACTTACTTTGCCTTCTAGTAATTTCTTCTCACTTTAGAAAAGGTGTCTGTTTGTTACCAAAATATGTCTCTCAAGCCTTTTGTATTCTCATTTTAGAAATCAAATACTTACCAATTGTTGATAATCATGGACTCAGTCACTTTTGGGCTGGAAGCCAGCAGGGTTAAAATCTTTTTCCTGCTAAGTCATTAATCCTCTTGCGTAACATCTAGGATTTGTGATCCTGAAGAACAGGTCTCTGTAAATAAGTATTTTCTATTTCTCCATCATAACTGAAGGTTAGCATCATTAATGGGGAAGAAAGCAGCCAAACTCCAGGTTGACACTGGGTCAAGTATTGTAGCTCATTTTCTGGAAGTCTTCCCATCTAAGCAATTTGTCTTTTTCTCACTGCAAAGAATGAATGATCATCTTTGAATGATCATCATCTCAACTGAAGGAAAACACTATGGGATCGAAATTTTGATAGTTCAAAAATAAAGATACTTTGCTTTGACTACTAAAAAACTATACCAGCTTTGAGTTCAAAAGTAAAATAACAAAGAATGAAAGACTATCTTACTTTCTAATATTTTCTAAGTCTAATGTTCTTAAATTTATCAAAGTGATAGCCAATAGCACCTAAGCGTATGGGGTTATTCTTCCAAGTAGTTATTAGGGTCTGTATTCATGCCAGGGTCTGTATTTCACTAATGTTAGGATATCACTCAATACTTATGAAGTACTTCACATTTCATATAAAAATTCATTATTTGGGGGCACCTGGGTGGCTCAGTTGGTTAAGCATCTGACTTCAGCTCAGGTCATGAATTCATGGTTTGTGAGTTCACCCCTGCATTGGGCTCTGTGCTGACAGCTCAGAGCCTGGAGCCTGCTTCGAATTCTGTGGCTCCCTACTTCTGCTTCTATCTCTCTTTTTGTCTTTCTCTCTTTCTCTCTCTCAAAATAAATAAATATTAAAAAATTTAAAAAATTTAAATCAATTATTTGAATTGTTATCTTATTAACATGTCATTTGAAGTAAATATATTTAGCAGAATTTGTTAGCCCTAAAACACCATGAGAGCACTTCTAAGAATAAGTTAGGCAGTTTCATGAGAGTATTAGTAAAAATAACAGTGCATCATCATGAAAAATAAACTAGTGTATTAAACAAATGTGCTTTGGGTACACAGAAAAGTCTTTAAATTTTGAAATGTTTTCCTAATTAAAATTATTAATGCATACTATTTTTAAGCAATGATATTATAAATTATGTTCTTATACATAATATTTAACAGTTGGATTTTTAACAAGTGAAAATATTTTCATAAAAGAAAGTCAAGTACATTATTTTATAAATGAATCAGTTGAAGATATTGTATTGTTACATTACAGAAGGTACCAATTGGTTCACTACAAATGTAAATACAGAATTATGTTAATACTTTGATTATTCATTTGATTATAATATATTTAAAATTAATAAAAAAGAATTGCCCTCTAACAGTTTAGCTTGATGGGTACCCACAGTTAACCAAACTACAAGATTAAGAGGCCAAGTCTGCTCAAGACTTCTAATTATAATCATTAAGTTTTGGGTTTTCCTCAAACAATCCTCAGGTTTGATAATTCACAGAACTCATTGAAACCTAGTATTCTCATAGTTATGTTTATTTCAGTGAAAGGATACAAGCTAGAAGCAACCAAAGGACAGCACAAAGTCTAGAAGAGCAAATATAGGGTTTCTGGTCACTTTCTTTCTGTGTCGTCACGGACTGTTACTTTCTCCCATCTGCATTGCATGGCTAACCACACAAAGCGTTACCAGCTAGGCAATCTCACCTGAGCTCTGGTGACAAGAGTTTTAGTGAGGCTTTATTACACAGGCGTGACTGATTGAGTCATTGCATGTTTGGTAGAACTCAGTCTGGAGTGCCCTTCCCCATCCTATCCAGAAGTCTGACTGATAGCATATGGCCTCAGGGGCCCATTACGAATCATCCTGTTAACATAAACCATCAGATATAGTTCCAGATACCTATCATGAATAACAAAGACATTCCTATCCACTGGGAAATTTCAATGATGTTTTAGGTTAGCCAGGGACAAAGGCCAGATAGATCTCTCTTTGAGCAAAGTCAAATTCCTTATTAAACTATGGGACAATATTGTTCCTTTCTTATACAGTATGAATACAGAATTATAGAAACTTGCCATTTGATTTATACCTACATAAGCACATTTTGCAAGAAAATAATCAATAAAAGTAATTTTTTAATAAAATAGTCACAGCTGTGTATGCATTTATATCGTAGTTAAAATATTAATTTAACTTAATATTAGGTTTTAAAATACGAGAGCACCACAGAACATTTGTGAAATGGATTACAAAATAGACTGTCTCATTTTTCGTTTATTTTGTAGACTCAGAACTAAGAATCTTGATTAGCCATTAGGAAGGAGATATTTACTGATGTGATACAGAACCATCATGTTCTCTTTATTTGATGAAAATAAAGGGAAGAAAGATTACTTTCAAGCTCTATATACACACAAACAACAAAGAAGTGCAAAAAGGATACGTAAATCTCACACCAGCAGTTTGGCAGTCAGGCAGTGCACATTGTTGTAAATATGAATTGTTTACAGGATCATACTATCCATATGTGTGATCTAATTTATTTGATTCTTTTTTCCAAATGATTTGACTTACTGTGAGTTTACTTCAAACGATCCCAATATATTGAATCAGGTATAACAAATTAACTCAAATAGCATTTTTGGCATGAATTTAATATGTCTCACTTCCAGTATTTTGAATTATCTGAATGTTCCTGTCTTCCGGTTAGGGAAATCAACATGCAAATTCTGTCATAGACAGGAAACTAAAGTTTATTGATGATCCCTGGGAGCTTTATATTAAATATATGAACACTAACACTTGAAATGTGTCGAAAGGAAGTGTGATACAAATTAGAAATCCTACTTAAACAGATTGTGTGAGCGTGTGTGTTTTAAGAGAGAGAGTGTGAGAGAGGAAGAGAGGCAGAGGAGGGGAGAGGGAGATAGAGAGAATCTGAAGCAGGCTCTGCGCTCAGCACAAAGGTGGACTCAAGGCTCCATCCCATAACCCTGGGATCGTGACCTGATCAGAAATCAAGTCAGATGTCCAGCAGACTGAGCCACTCAGGTGCCTCTAGAGTAATCTTGTCTAGACATTCACACTATGGCATTCAGAAGCAATAGCGCTCCTATCTCCGTGCTAAGTCAGGATATCATGTTCCTTGAAGTCAGAAATTTCCTTTAATAATATGTATGAATTCCTCATAAAATTGAAACCTGGATGAGTACACCATGGACATAGTTTGTACAGATGTGTCACAGAAAATAGTTCTCATGCCATTGCATTGCTTTATACTTGGCATCTTGAGTTCATGTAATCGGAGGTTAGAGCAATGCATAAAATTTAAACAGGGATGAACGATTTATAGGTACTGTAGAGTCACAAAAGGAAAATCAGTACTATTTATTGGGTATAAATTTAAAAATTTAATTGATATTAAACTTTACCTGTAGCAGAACCAGAAACTTAAACATATCAGATATTATGTTTATTAGTATTTCTTAAGAAGAGAGACAAAATGGGGAATAGATCATTTGCTACAAATTACCTCAAAATATTAATCAATAAAATAAAAATGTTTTACCACTTAGAAATGAGAGAATTGAATTATAGAAATTCCACTGTATCTTTACTGCCATCAGTTGGGTTGTGTGGATGATCACAATTGAGCGTTTAAGGATTTTTTTTAGAATTACACTTATGTGGTGATAGTTACTTCTCCTTAGTGTGTTGTCTAAAAATATACCACATGGCCACTACATAAATCAGTCTTTTTCTTTTCACCTAATAGATGGATATTTTGTTGTATTTATCTGTGGCTTTAATTTTGTTTGTTTTTTTTTTAGTGATACATGGTCTAAATAAACACACATCCAATGTGTGTGATTTTGACTTTTTTTGGGGGGGGGTTGTCATTCAGATAGTATTGTAATAAAAAGATAGAAAGGGTCAAAACACTGAACTTACAAAAATTTAACTTTTAAACATACTTGTTAAGTTAGTGTTATATATAAATAACTAGAATAATAACATCTATTAGGAGAGTATGGTATTACTTCTATATGATATAAAGCAAGAGAATAAAAATGGCTATGAAAAAGAACTAAGAGGTAAACAAAATGTGTTTGCTTTGTGTAAGAAGAGATGGTGATCTCTGGTTTTGAGCAAATGTAAAAAGAAATAAAGTAACCAAAACAAATGGGTAGAAGTATATGTTATGGCAGGCTATAAGAAAATAAGTCTGCTTCATCAGACCTAGTGGATGTCTTTAAATGTATATTTTGAATATATGTTAGTCATACAATCTTAACTATGTATTAAGAAAGCAAACTAATATTTAATTCTAATAAGAATTATTAGATAATCTTAATGAAAGTTATAGAAATTAGAAATTAAAAGACTGATGAAAATTTTTCAGATTTTAAAAGGTATAAGAATAAATATTGCTCATAAAATGGTTCTCTGTTTTATTGGACACATGGACCATTATAGGAATAGAAATTCAATTATTCAATGATTGGATCACTTTGCTCAAGTTTTATTTTAATAATTAATTGGACATTACATCTTTAAGTGGGTCAATGTAGAGTTTTGTTTCTGGAACTTTCATCTTTTCCTTTCTTTAATCATTTCTTGCAAGGGACCATCATTAAGAGTCAATAATGGCTGGAACACACCTGATATGTTCCAACGCCAATTTATCCAGTAATTTATAATTATAAGAAAATGTATAATCCATAATTATAAGAAAAATAATTCAGAGTTCCTTTTCAATCTAAAAATTTATCAGTGAACATGCAAATAATGATTTTGCTATTTTATAGCATCTATCCATCTATCTATATACTGTTTAACTACAGTTATTAGCACATTTCTAGTATTACATGTAAGGTAAATGATGTTAAAACTACCAGAAGAGAAATTTCATTTTTTATAAATAAATTATAGAAGCTACATTTTGTCTTTAAATAATGATAATAATAAAAATTAAAATATCATATACAGTTTCATAAGTCACTTACATAAGTAAATTTGAATCATAGAACATAAAGGAGGAAAACAACTTTGAAATTAATCCTAGTACTCAGTCATCCAATACATGAATCTTTTTCTTCATATTTATATCAGCTTGTCATTCAGCCATGTGTACTGTCATTAGTATAAAATAGCATAAAAATAACACCAGTTATGTGATTATCTTTCTTAACAATATTCAATGGCTCCCAACCATCTAAACAATATAATATAAATTAAGATCTTACTACTTATTATAATATGACTTATCAACAAATCATCTCCTCTAGACAAACTTCCTCCCTTTCAGAACCAACTTTGACCTTTATTAACATTTTACCTTCTCCTACATTTCCTTGGCTAACATTTAATTTTTTATTTGAATATAATTAGCACTCTGTTACATTAGTTTCAGGTGTACAGTATAGTGATTCAACATCTCTATATATTATGCTCTGCTCACCATGCAATGCTATTAAAGTATCATTATTGATGTTCCCCATGCTGTGCCTCTTATTTCTGTGACGGATTCATTCCACAACTGAAAACCTGTATCTCCCACCCCCTTCACTCATATCACCCATCTTCCTACACTTTCCCTCTGACAGCCATCAGTTTCTTCTCTATATTTATAGGTCTGATTCTGCTTTCAGTTTGCTTGTTTGTCCATTTGTTTTGTTTTTTAGATTCCACATTTAATGAAATCATATGGTAATTGTCTTTTTCAGTATGACTTTTTCACTTCTTGGTAACATTTTTTCTTCTGACACAAATTCTAGTCTCTGAAATATGTAAATTAAAAAATATTTTTCAATATTTAAATGCTACAGTCTTTATTAATTGTATTTTCAAATAATTCAACGGCTTAGTTATTATTTCTATTCAAAATATTTGAATTAATCATCTTGTTATGCTTTCAAACTTTCTGGTACAATTTGCTTCTTGGTGTCAGAATAATTCCTACATAATAATTTCATACATAAAAAAATAAAATAATTTTATTGTGTGATACGTTCATAATTGTATATGCCACACTACTGAGCATATTTATGGCAAGAGAGAACTTCTGTTTTGACTAACTATTAAAACTATTTGCTTATACATTTGTTGGTCTGATTATTGGAAGAATTTTCCACAGACTAGCCTCTTGCTCCATACATGTCAAACCTTGTTTATATTTCACTCCCCACATAGCTCAATATGTGATACTGGGGATATAAAATATGCCTACCTGATTCTATGACTTCTGGCTTGTACCAGAAGTCTGAGTTGATAGCATGTCACCTAAATTGATGCAGTGGGAAGTAGAAGATTTCCTGGAAAACTGTCACACGTATGACAGCTGGCAATAACTTAGCTATAAGAAAACAACTGTGAACCACACGAATACCTTTTTAAGGCAAACTAAGTGTATTTCCAACCTAACTTCCATTAGACAGATTTCAATAATTTCCAGAGCTACTCCAAGGGCACTAACAGTGGAAAGTGTGACAGAGGGAAAGTGGTAGTGGAATGATACCATTATTAAAGCACAGGTGTTCCGTAAGCATATGATCATGTGACCATATTGCTACATCCACCCTCACACCTCCCCCAGGCACTGAAACATGAGCTTATTGGTTCCCTTAAGCTTAAGAATCATTCTATGCCTTGTGGTATTTCATGCTGTATTGATAAATCATCTTGCGGCCATGTTGTATCCCCAACCTGAGAGAAAAAAATTTCTCTTTAATTTCATTTACTTATTATTTGTTTACACATTACCCTCAGTCTGCTTCCCTGTGTCCTTTTGTAGAAACATGACTTAGCACTCAGTAACAAAATTTTTGACATGTAGAGTCATTTTGTAATTATTTTTAGTGCTTACTTATTTTTGAGGACGAGAGAGTGAGAGAGACAGAGTGCGAGTAGGGGAGGGGCAGAGAAAGAGGGAGACACAGACTTCAAAGCAGGCAACAAGCTCTGAGCTGTCAACACAGAGCCCATCACGGGGCTCAAACACATAAGGCATGAGATCATGAGCTGAGCCAACGCCGGACACTCAACTAGAATCATTTTATAGTAGTGTTTCCTCTAAATTTAATTTTCAATATTAGTCGACATTCTGTAGTTTGAAATAATTCTGGCTGTCTTTTTTCTGTTTGTTGAGTGGTGGTCCCCTTCGTATTGCATTACACTCTATTTTGTCATCCATAGAAGACAGTGAGCAAATATCTTCGAATCAGTAAGGACTTGGAGTCCTTGTCAAACTCAGAATAGTAAGGTAAATTTCAGAAATGGACTAGGGAATTGTCCAAACTTGGAAAAAAAGGGAAAAATAAATTTTCATTATCTAACATTTTATTTGGTACATGGAAAAGAAAGATCACAAAAATATTTTTACTGTCAATTCTCATAGCTCTACAGACATAGGAGGTGCTCAGTAAATGTTTTGATTGTTAGTCTTGAAAAGTCTATCAGCAAAGACACAGAGCAGTAAACATTCTGTCTTCTCTCACAAAGCAGCAAAGACCTTTTCTGCCCTGAAGCTGATGTGTTCTCTTCAGTGCTCCCTGGAGTGAGTCAGCATTAAGACTGATTAAGCCAGTTGTTAAAATTAAACTGCACTTGTCAAATAAATGAACCAAGTCCAACAAAAGAACTTGAGAGAACTTTTCCCCTCATTCTCTTTGTTTTCTTTTTGTAGCTAATCATTAAAGGGTAACATTTGATAAGTCTCAGTGTAAATACCAATAATTAGAAATTAGACTGATGGTGATTAACTGAGAATAGGTCTTGGGGCACCTGGGTGACTCAGTCGGTTAAACTGCTGACTCTGGTTCGGGTCATGATCTCACAGTTCATGGGTTCAAGCCCTGTGTCAGGCTCTGTGCTGACAGCCAGCTTAGAGCTTGGAGCCTGTCTTCAGATTCTGTATCTCCCTCTCTCTCTGACCCTCCCCTGTTCACACCGTCTCTCTCTCTCAAAAATAAATAAACCTTTAAAAAAAAACCTGAGAATAGGTCTTAAGAATTTATTATATAAGAAAAGATAATAATATTCCATTTATTTTTCCATATAATGAACAGAGAAAAAATTCTTTCAATCAAAAAAGATATTTTTGATATAAATTATTATCTTTGAAAACAATTGAGTGTCTCAGAATAGACAAAAATATCTTGTTTTGGGGAGGTGGCATGTCATGGTAAAAAGCTTTCAGGATGGACACAAGCTTGTCTCCTCTAAGGTCAGTACAATGGTCATCTATAGGAACTCAAATCAGTAGAAATGTGAAAACTTGTTTTAATATGACTAGTACCCTCAAAAAGTTCTGTGAATTTGCCTAATCATTTAAAATCTCTAGGTCACAATCTGTTCACTTATAAAATGTGAGTACTAAACAATTTCAATACACAGTATTTAAAAATAGTAAATCCATCACTAATGTCTGATATTACTTTTAACTCATCCTTGTCCATCTGCTGTATAAGTAAGCTTGCTTACAGGCGCTGTATCTGTGGAAAGCTTAGTCTGCCCTCGTGAATAATAACTATTTCATGTTTAGTGTTTTACCTTTAAACTTGACAGGGCCATATGCAAAGTTTATGAGCTTCATCTGAGTTCTTCAACCTTTCAATTCTTTATACAATTTCCTTGGAAATGGAAAGATACTAATAAATAAATTTTCAGTATCTGAAAATGTATTCTGTATTTACACAATAGTAAATGTCACTCCATGTCTGTTGATTCTCAGAAGAAAAGCATAATGGAAAAGACAGGTGTTTTCTTTATTAAGAGTTCATTAAACATTCTTTTAAAATTAATTTTGTTATGATTGTCTGAGAACTTAAATGTTATTAGCTTTGATTAGTTGCTAAGAAGAGTCACTCCCAATCAATGAGCAAGTTATTGGTTTTTCCAATTAGCAAGTCAATGTTTAAAAAAATAAAATGATTTTTTAACTTTTTCTCATTGAACAGTGTCCAAATCTGTATTTCCTTAAAACATTTCTCTCTTCACAAGCCACAGATATCTCAGCTGAAAGCCAGCAATATTTCATCACTTGTAAGCTGCGTTATTTTTAAGATAATAGTTAACATTCAATAGCATTTCAATGTGCTGTTTCCTCTGCCTAAACACTTTGCATACATCATATCATTTAATCTTTCCCAAAATTCTACTCAACAAATATTTGCTGAGTGCCCACTGGACAAGATACTGTCCCAGACACTAGGATAGTGATGAATAAACAACCAATGAGAAAAGAATAAACAACTCACATAGTTATGTATAACACAGGAACCATTCACATTCGTATTCTCCAGAGGAAGGAATAACAAACCAACCGGGATTAGGCATCCACATGTCTTGATCTGAAAACTTGCACTTTATAACCTCTTGCTATGTAAACCTGGTAGACAGTGGAAATTCAACTGATTTTTATTCTTTTTATTAAATAAAATTATTCATTTTGTATTTTGAATTTTAGAACAGCCAGTTTCATTTTGATATTATCCAGTCATGTGGGCCTCCTTAAAGATTGGAAATTATGCCTTATTAGATTTTGATCTTCAAGGTTGGTCGAAGGCCTGGTACATAGTAGATGTTCAAAAATATTTCCTGAATTTGGCTTTTGTCTTTGACGAGACCAAAATCTAGAAATTTAATGTGACTGTTCAACTAGATTCCTATAATCATCTTTTGTGACCCTGCTACATGTACCTTTCACTTTCCCCAGGTGCTATTAGTTCATTCTCTCCTTCTTTATTTCTTGGGTTCTTCAGATCCCTATTCTTGTCTTTTTGACCACATTCACCAGAACCTTTACATTTTCCTACTATTTTGCTCTCTCAGTTGCCTTAATTTTCTTCCTTGTACTTCTGGCCACCACCTCTCTGAAACCTGACCTCATCCTGCTACATTCTCCATACTAGACAATAGATTTTCAAATATCGACAGATGTTACACAGCAGGAACAAATATTTTAATTTTATTAAATGCCTCTCCAAAGAGTTGGGGGGGGGGGAAAGGTAAAGCCTGAACTCTACATTACTTTACTCAGTCTTCATCTGGTACTTATCATATATTGCCATTTTAGAAATAATCATTTATATAGGTCTCCCGGTACCTTCTAGATTATAATATGACATTTCAATTGGGATTGTGTCTTCTTTTATTCTCTACATTTTACAGCATATAGCAAAATATTTCATGCATAGGAAGTTCTCAACAAATATTAAATATTCCATTTTGTTCTCTAAAAATTTGAGGTTTGTGAATCTAAGAAGGTTCACTTGAATAATCTACTTATGAAACATTAATCATTTTCTACTTTATCTTGATAGATTTGTTTTTCCAAGTCTGTGAAGAGCTGGTGACTTTTCTAGTTTTTCTTTCCAACCAAACTGATAGCTCTAACACCATTATATATTATTATTCATATTGCATGTTCATATATTAGATTATCCATAAGTTTCTTCCAGCTTCAAAATGTTTTTAATATAACTTGATTGTG
Organism: Proteles cristata cristata; assembly: GCA_017311185.1. Classification (NCBI taxonomy): domain Eukaryota; kingdom Metazoa; phylum Chordata; class Mammalia; order Carnivora; family Hyaenidae; genus Proteles; species Proteles cristata. Next base: position 583,367 of record JAESUZ010001351.1, read on the forward strand.
ATTTATTGGATCCTATGAGCCACGGCCATTTCTACAAGGAGGGGAAAAAAAAATCTTTTCAGAGAAGCAAAGTTTTTTTTTTTTTATGTCTTATCAATTCCTCTGAATAAATGACAAGGAGGAAAACAAATGAAATAGTGGATGTATTAAAATAAATGTTAGAGATAGAATACGTAAAGCATTTGTTGCTATCTTAGTTCTATTTTCATATGATTTAGATAGCCAATTAATCTAAGAAAGACAAGTTAAATGTCTGTTAAATAACAGGCTGGCCAAACAAAATTATTTCTCTCATCCTTAATGCTACAACCCATATTGTAGGATAAAGTCTGTATAGAAAGTATATCTAAACTCTCAACTTTAAAATTTCTGAATTTTTGAATGCATTATTATAAGCCATATGCAAAAGGGATGGCAAGAAACCTCCGACTCTGACTTCTAAAGAACAGATGATCTGATTATGCATTGAAGACATCCATGTGAGCATGGCAAGAAATGTTATTAATATATTTATCAAATTATGACAAATAAAAACAACAAAGAATGAACAGATTTCTTGACATTTAATAAATGAGTAATTTTGTTGTTTCAAAATATGACTATTCTGCACCCAAATCCATGAAGATATGCTCAAAGATCCCTATTGAAATTAGTCCAAATATTCACCTGACCATCCTCACTTTTCATCTCTCTATCACCTCCTGATGTTTTTTAATGCTCTATTTATTGAGAGACAGAGCATGAGCATGAGCATGGGAGGAGCAGAGATAGGGGAAGAAACAGAATCTGAAGCAGGCTCCAGGCTCCAAGCTATCAGCACAGAGCCTGACATGGGGCTCGAACTCACGAACAGCAAGTTCATGATCTGAGCTGAGGTTGACCACTCAACCAACCGAGCTACCCAGGTCCCTCAAGGACCTGCAGATTTTAGGAGCAGCCACTGTCCCTTCTGACCAACCATAAATAATGTGAATCAGTCAGAAATCAATCTTATTGACCAAACACAGTCAGTAACAAGCCAGGATTCATTTATAAATTATTTCCTTTTACTATTTTACTTGTGAACAAGTTTAGGAATATATTTGCCATGAACTCTGAACCATCTTATTTGCTCTCACCTCAGTTCATGTTTTGAACTCTATCATGCTTCTTTGTGATGTCTGACTTGTGGTATGACTCAGTAGTTATCTCAATGAATTTGGATGAAGTGTCTAACAATTTCAGTTCTCAGTTTTATCATCTGTTAGTTGAAAAAAACAATGAATAAACCTATTTCACTATCCCTTTAGCTCCAGATTTCAATGATTTAATTACCATTCTTCAATCATGACTTAGTCTTAAGGGCTATTCAATAAAAGAAAAAGAAAGGCTAAAAGAAAGAAAGTTCTAGTCTGTGTGTCTATTAAATGTTAGGCGACTACCCAATTTTTCCCATAGTTTACTTATAGATTTTATGCTATTAAATTCTCACGAAGTTTTTGTAGCTTTTGTAGGTATATTAACACATTTTTTAACACCCAGATGCTATACTCACCCCCACATATATCGTGATGAAGGAAGGGCAATTGATTTTTTATGATTATGTGGTCAAGAATGGATTCAAGGCTGGCCTTTGTCATTTTCTTGTTCTGAAATACTTAAAGAAGGAAAAACTTTCTGGCAAAGTAAGAAAGCAGGTGACCTCTGATGGTTTTTACTATTCCATAATTCTATGAATAATTGTCTAGAAATGGGAAAGCCTGCCCTATTTTCACCGTGACACTAAAACAGTAGGTGTGATGATTTCAGGAAATCAGGTGGTAAATCCAAGGTTGAATAGTCCTCAGTGTCTTTCACATGGCTACCTGGGAGACTAAACCTGAAAGCAGGGAGTCAAGTAGGTCAAATAAATTAAGCTAAGTCTATAAAAAGAAAGTTAGGTTTCCAGTTTTCCAAGTTAAGTCTAATTTAAATAGGTATAATATGTAGGATAATCAAAAAGGAAGAGAAGATAATAGCAAAATAAAATCACTTCATGTTAAATTGTTGTCCTCAAGATAGCATACAATGGGTTGTGTCCCTAACCCTAAATAAAAAGAATGTATCAGTATATATTTTACAGGAAGTGAACTATATTAAGAGTATGGTCTAGTCACAGAACACAGCACTGCTCAAATCAGTGAGGTAGAACTCCTACACAGGAATCTCATCTACACATCCAGGATCTCACAGGGGGCTAAGCCATATCTTTGGCTTAACTTATATGATATTTGATACAATGTTTCTCTTATGCACACACATTTTTTGCCCCAAGTAGTAGTGTTTCCAGGTAAGGAAGTAGGCCCAGCTTTACGAGCAGCAAACTCCCAGCCATATGAGAAAGTTTCCCTGTGAAGAATCTAACTTGGTGAATCTATGCAACTGTGAACCAGTTGCCCTTTTATCTGGCAGACATCACTGCCATTATTGTTCCTGGATGCTCATTTTTCTTATTTTAATTTCACAAGAGAAGATCAGGAAATTTGTTTCGAATGAAAGTAAAATCTCTTTCCATCTTTGCAAAAATTCCTAAATTTTGTGATCTCTCTTGTAGTTTCTTTTTTTAAAATGTTTATTTATTCATTGTTGAGAGAGAGAGCATATGTGCATGAGCGAGAGAGAGGCAGGGAGAGAGAGGGAAAGATAGAGAATCCCAGGCAGACTCCATACTGTCAGTGCAAAGCCAGACTTGAGCCCATGAACCATGAGATCATGCCCTGAGCTGAAATCAAGAGCCATATGCTTAACCGACTGAGCCACCCAGGTACACCATCTCTCTTTTAGTTTCTAAAAGATATATGTTAAATAATATCTCTTCATGAATACCAAATATACCTAAAAGGCTTCCTTTTCTTCTTAAACCTTTTTACTAAATTGACCACCATCTCTGTGGGGATATACTGATGGCTTTGCTCAGTGGTGCTTTTCAAGAAACTGCTTTGCTTTATTCAATTCTCTCTCTCTCTCTTTCTTTCTCTCTCTCTCATCCACTCTCCCTTTCTCTCTCTCTCTCTCTCACACACACACACACACACACACACAAACAGATGTGCACAGTTGCACATACGGCATCTTCTTGGGAGCTTCAATTTCAAGGTTATACCATTTCTTCCTTTACCCTTTCACCTCTATATCCTGGCTTCCTCAGTTACTGTCACCTGGTTTAGTCCCTTTTGTTCCATGATTATGAATACTTGAAATTTGAGTGACTTGGAAAATTAACTTTTCTTATGTAGATACAGATAAAGAACGTTAATGCACTTTTGACATTTTTAATTATTTTTCAAACTGAGTCTATGACCCTTTCACACAGTAGGGAACAGCAGTTAACAGTACAATGATTAGTTCAAGAATCCCAAGATAAATTTTAGTATGCATTTCTCCATAGAAAGAATGATGGCTAGATGTTATACATAGATTAAAGACTAAGGTTACCAAAATTCAGACACAGAGTAAGCCACACTGAGAAACTAATTACAATTGTAACATTTTTTTTCAGTTTGATAATATGTTCTAATTTAGAAGAAAAAATTAAAATTGTGTCTTTAATTTGCAATGTTTTCACAAATTGGAGCCAACTTGTGCTGAATGCAGGCTTTATGCCTAGATGTAGTCACTTCCAGCCTACTTAGTGCTATTACTCCTTCGTTTCTTTCTCCGCATGCAGTAAAACTCATCCCTTCCCATATTCTGTTCTAAAATTTTAAAATATACAATTATGTTACCACCATCACAATCATGATGTAGGAGAGCTCTATCATTACATGAAATTCCATGTTGACATTTTGTAGTTCATCCTAATCTGTTGGCCACCATTCATTTGTTTTCTGTCCCTATAACTTTATCTTGTTCAGAATGCTCTATAAACTACAGCATATGATTCTGACTTTTGAGTCTAGCTTCTTTACTTAACATAATGCAACCTTATTGTTATGTATATTAATAGTTTATTCATCTTTAGTGTTGAATAGTATTTCATTGTAAGGGACAGAGTTTGTTCATCTATTCACCAGTGAAGAATATTTAGGTTACCTTCAGTTTGGGGACATTATGAATAAAGGTACTATACACATTTGTGAACATTTTTGAATGAACACATTTTTTTGTTTCTCTTGGGTTAGGATTGCTAGCTCATTTAGTAAGCATATGTTCAACTTTGTAAGCAAATGCCAAAATATTTTCAAAATTATTTTAATACATTGTGTTCTTTCCAGCAATGGATGAAAGTTATAGTTGTTCTAAATGTGAAAGAACTTGATATGATCAATCTTTTTTGGAGTAATATCTCATCATAGTTTTAATTTACATTTTACCTAATGACTAATGATGCCATCTTCTCCTGTGCTCAGTAGCCATCCATGTATCTCTCATATATCTTCTTTGGTGAAGTGTCTGGTGAACTCTTTGCTCACTTTTGAAAGTGGTTTGTTTATTTCTTTATTACTGAGCTATTTATATATCCTAGATACAAGCTCTTCGTGAGATATATATAATGGAAATATTTTCCCATATCTTCATGGCTTGTCTTTCAGTCTTTCGACAGTGTCTTTCGCATAGTGGAAGATTATAATTTTGATGAAATTAAATTGATCATTTTTGAAAAACATGTCATGCTGTTGGCTTTTTATCTGTCTTGTAGCTGTCCCCAACCTAAGACTACAATGATTTTTATGCTTTAGAAATTTATGTTGTTTGAAAATTGGAGTGAAAAATTATGCAAGCAAATTTTCTGATAATAACAATCATTTAAAAGCAGTTCAAACAAATAATTGATACAAACAAGAAGGTTGCTTCTAAGATTGCTGGTGGCCTGTAATGTATTCTTCGGTGTAAACAGTGTAGTCTCCTTTCTTTCACTGTGAAATAGTCAAGATATTCAAGTAATAATCCATAGCACACTTTCTTGAAGTAAATCTAATCAAACTTTAATGTATTTTAAAGCCTCCATTTGTAATTTATTTTTTTTAATTTATCATGTTTTATTTTATTTTTGAGAGACAGAGTGTGAGCAGGGAAGGGCAGAGAGAAAGAGACAGAATCTGAAGCAAACTCAAGGCTCTGAGCTGTCAGCACAGCGCCTGACGCAGGGCTTGAACTAACAACTGCGGGATCATGACCTAAGCTAAAGTCAGGTGCCCAACTGACTGAGCCACTCAGGGGCCCCTCCATTTGTAATTTTAAAAAATTGATGTGTCTCCACATATATATTCTTTAAAGAGCAGTTATATTTGATCCCTATTTTATTCGTTTGTAACAAAGATAATTTTTACTATGCCATCTTGAGAGTATTCACAGATTTTTATCATTGGACAATGTTATTTGAGATTATATTAGTATATCACAAAATTATGCACTTACTAAGCACCTAACGTAATCAGGACACTCTACTAGGAAATATATGTTGCCCTTGTAGTGTAACTGTATATTAGCTTTGGAATTTTTGGAAGGAGCTACAATTTGAGAAACTAAAACAACTAGAAATATGTGATGAACAAAAGGTTCTCAATCAGGAAATGTGATATAAGTAACAGTAGGGGTAATAATGACTAGTGAATCATAACTAGAACATATTAGGTGTAAAAAGGAAGAATGAGACATCACTTGTTAATGTGCTTTCAAGTTGAATAGAAATCACTATCAAGTTATCAATTAGTAAAGTATATCTCATGATTATACTTTTGATGAGTGTATTTCTCATAATTGTTGGGAATTATGTTTGTTGAGAAAATTCATTACAAAATATTTTGATATACTGGAGGGAATCATATATCAAAAAAAGATTAAAGAGCACTATAAAGTGATATTTGAATATATAGTTCAAAACTAAATACAGCTAAATGAGTAACATAGATGCTTAGATGAAAGGTTAAGATCTGAAAGCAAAAAAGGGTATTCTTTTTGTCACCATAAGACTGAATAATCAGCAAAGATAATCCACCAATCATTATGGGCATAATAAAAACTCAAAATTTTGACTTTGTGTAATGAAATGTAATTAGAAGAAAATGGTGCTATACTTGAGCTCTATATATTTAATTTATCAAAAAAGGATTTTTCCCCCTACTAACCCTAAGGCTTTATCAATGCCTGGTGAATTATTTAAGCTTCTTGTAAAAAGTGAATTTAAAGTTTTCTTATTTGGATGGGCAATCCATTTTCATTCTTAAAGAATAAACTAATTTAAATGCTCTTAGTCCTAAAATTCTGATTAAGAATTGCCAAATTGAGTTTGTTCATAGTAGAATTTAAAGACAATTTCCCCTAAAATCACAAAGTAGTTGATCAATATTATTGAGATTTGAGGGAGAGTAGTTCCAAGGTGAGCGTACTCAGGAATGTTGGAAATCAGAGGTGTTTGGGAAGGAGAACTACAAAGAAAGGAAATGACAGAAACTGTCATGTGCTCCCACATGGAACAATATTTGTGTTTCTGTATTATGGTATGTCATGAGCTTTGCCATTCAGATTTACAAAGAGTACAAAAATACCCTTAATTAAACTACATAAAACCAAATTTGTGGGTTATGCTTATTTCTGACTAGAAGTCCTATATTTTATCCATTAATAAGATGTGATTAACAAAAAGTTGTTGAATGCGTACTGTGTATCAAGTGCTAAATGAATATACCATTGAATCTGCATTTCTTAAAGGAATATTAAAAAAATTTTTTTTAGACAGGTTGCATTTGCTTTTAAATATTTATCAAGATTTGGACATTTCTCAGGAGGTACAGAAAGCCTATGTTGTTGTTTTTTTTCCTTAATGTTTATTTGGCTGAGGGGCATGAGCAGGGGAGGGGCAGTGAGAGAGGAGGGAGAGAGAGAATGCCAATCAGGCCCCATGCTCAGCACACAGTCCAACTGGGGACTCGATCTCATGACGCTGAGATTATGACCTGAGCCAAAGTCAAGAGTCAGGTGCTCAACTGACTGAGCCACCCAGGCATTTGTTTCATTTTTAAAATTTTATCCCTGTCTGTAGATTTCTGACACTGCTTGTGATGCACCAGATATATTCTAGGGATATTTGAAGAATATGGCTCATTCCGGAAAGTTGCCCTTAAAAATGTGTACAATTACAGTCTATAAATTTTCAGAATATTTATAACTATTTTCATTGGGATAATAGCAAACTAAATTATAATATGAATATTATTGTTTTAGAGTAGTAATATTCAGGTAATTAGATTTGATTTGAACCAATAAAATACAGGTTGAATCAAAATGAAATGACAAAGAATAATATTTTCAATTCCGTCTGTTATTTCTATCACTGTGGTAATAATGTACCATTTATTTGCCTGGCCATGGACTATGGAAGGGGAAGGGGTGGGAGAATGATAATTTTAAGTCACAGTAGAAATCAGTAAAATGTCCTCTGATTCTCTCTTATTTAATTTTGAAACCACTAAATATTCCCATTCTTTACTCTTCCTGTGACCTATTGATGACAACAACAGCTGATGCCCACTGAAGTCATCAACAGTCCTGAGGATGTTTCCTAATTTCTTTGGCAATTGTGGTTTTCAGTATCAGAGAAGCTAATCATTATTCTGAGTGCTGTTTTCTCATGGTACTGATGTTGAAAACACTAGCCCTTGATGCTGAAGAAATTGTTAAATATTCTGACACCACTTTGCTTTCTCAAAATTGTATAGAGTATGCACTGACATGCAAATTTTTTTTTCTCACTCTTGTTGCAGCTTTTTCAATTTAAGATTAGTTCAGGACTTCAGGAGATTGAAACAGGAAAATCTGAGCATTATTACTATGATGCATTAAGAATTAACCTCTCTTTCTTAGCTCAAACCAACCATCTGGACTTAATCTTAAATATCCATATGTAACCAGATTTTTTATTGTGGCCCAAAATAAATGGGGAACTTTAAGACCTGAGCCAAGATCTAACTCATATTAGTCTGGAGATGAAAAACAAATTATTTCTCTGCAAAATAGTGAATCTTTTTTTAGTGAAAATTTTAAAGCTCTCTTACTTCATATATAAATAATGAATAAATATGGAGTAAATCCTGCTCAGTGTTAAAGCTATATTATCTGAAGATTGATCTAGCTTATGTTATCAATGAATTAATTTGAAAGTGTATGTAGTTTGAAACAAATAAAAACAAAGGCTTCATTTTCTTTCTCTGATTTTTAAAATTAAGTATAGAGAAAAAAATCTTGGCTTTGTATCACGGAGCAAACTGTAGACTTTTGAATAATATTGGTGATCTGAAGACAAGTTTTTGGGAACCGCAAAATTGTATGAATGGTAACACAGCTGTTAAGTGATCCAGGAATGATTTTCAGAACGTTATAAAAACTATAAATACACTTAAAATTTAGTTGTGATTTTAAAAATGTGTAACAATTAAAATATACTTCCTCAGAATTACCATCACCATGTGCTTGGGGTTGAGTCATTTCATATGAAATGACGTAGTACTAGTAGCTAAAATACACATGTAAAGCAAATATTGACTTAAAAGAATATAAGAGTAATATATTTCATATTAGATTTAAAAAATTTTCTAAATTCAACTTTTGCTACATATATTGTTTCAAATATATAATTTATTCGAAACAGTACTACTTCAAGATTAGATGAGATGTAAAATTTATCTCCCAAGGAAAAAAAATTATAATTTACAAAGATATAAACAATTACCTAAATTTTTTATTTAAACATAAAACTTATCAAATAAAGTTATAAAAACTATTTATAACCCCAAATTCTAATATTCTATATTGTAACTTATTTCTAATATATCACTGAAAGAAATATTAGTTTTAAGGCTCTTATTTAATAATTTGCATCATGACATATCTGTGGGGCTACTCAAGGCTACTCATCTCAGATTTTGTAACCAGTTTATGTGCTGTTAAGTTTGTGGCCAAATGGAAAGCATTTGAGTCACATAGCTCACTATTTAGTTTACCAAACCTTTCTCTCATGTTGTTTAGTAAGACATTCTCAATCAAGGAAGCCATGCATTGATTGACATTCTAGTTCAAGTGTCTTATCTCTCCATGCATCTGCACTTTGAGTAGAACTCTATAATGTTCCCTTTCCTTTTTTTCCACTACACTTACTTCAGTACTGGCACACTTCCCTTTGACAACTTGCAAGAAACTTAAGTTCTATATAGACTTCATTCCTTATTCTTTCTAGTAGATTTCTCCTTTTCAATAAGCTTTGATATATGGTCTATAGAGTAAAGTTTAGAATTTAAAAGCACCATTTCTACTTAGGGGCTCATAGCTTCTTTTCATGTGGTGTGATAATGAGACTTTGATTTTATTCAGTATGCCGTTCATGCTAGCTTAGCCACTACATTTCTCATAATTTATTTTTGAAATCCACTATTGATATAAAGAAGTACTGCTGTAGTTCTCTAAAATGATCTTGAAAGCTTAAAATAATTTGTCTGTGGTTAAATAAAAATAAGAGACATATGGGATAAATGAGTCTTCAATACAGTTTTATGTGTATAAAAGCATGGGAGCATTCTCTTGGATCAGGGTCTTGCCAAAGTTGAACACATTAAGGAAAACTTGATTTGTAGCATGTTTCTGGATTTATGTATTATGTATTCTTGTCTTAGATGACAAAGCAACCTATGCGGGCAACCTGAACAGAACTAATGCAGACAATGTGCCTAAAGAAACATGTAATATAAATGTTCGTAAACTTGAAACACTAAATGAAATGTACAGTATTCACTCTCTCATTATACATATTATATGTGCATTAATGTACAGATGCATTATACACATAAAAGAAAATACATCTGTACATTTATTCATTTGCATTCAATTTCTTGTTAAGTAAAAGCAGTACATACATAGCCTTTAAATTATATTCTTACATGAACGTGTTATTTCAAAAGATGTATCCTGTAATGGATTTTTTGCATGATTTTCTCTATCTGTATTTGAAGAGACTGATTACCTCTCAGGCAAATTTCACAATTAGGCAAAAAATAAACAAACCAAGCTACCTCATCTTTACATAATGAGTGGTTTGCATTATGTTGCTTTCATTTCACATAAATAAAGGACAAGGGAATAAACCATTTCTCTAACTGATTCTTTTATCAAATGCTCTAACTTAGTACAGAAGAGAATGAATCCCAGAGTTAAAAAGCTTGACTGAGTGTCACTTTTTATAGTGTGTGTGCGCGCACACACACACACACACACACACACCCCTAGTCAATAACTTCTTCCTATTGTTGAGATAATTTCTCAACAGTCTAAACACTGGCTGCTGACCCAGTAAATGTTTGTTTGTTTAGAAGATTGTATTCCCATTTATCCACACTTAGGGATTCAGCTGACAACAGCAGGCCCTATTATTTAATATAGCTTTTAAGAAAATGGAGACTAAGGATTCCAAAATGACAATAAACCATTTAATTTTAGTTAATTTTATGACATATCTGGTTTTAACATTTGTAGCTGCAATAAAACATATGCTAACTCCCTAATAAAACCTGAGTGATGCTGTATCTGTCACCTCTTTCTGTGCACAAGTTATTACCTCGAGAACAGTTGTTCCCGTCTCCTGCGCAGATCCATATCGTTCTCAAATTTGCATTCTGATAGAGAAGCAACAAATGTTACTTAAATCCCATGAAGTGTGTTAATTATAGCAAGCTCCATGAAATTATGGGTGAGAGAGCCAAAAGGAATTCTACAGATGCATCTTGGGTCTCATGAGCATATCTTGTCAGATCAGTGTCTTTGTCACTTACATGAGAACCTTAAAATTGCTTTCACCCTGAAGTGGTGTTTCCCTAACTCTCAGCGACTGGAAAACCTCACACAAAGCTAAATAGCGGATGTACTCTGGTGCTATTTATATAAATAATGTTGGTATCTTTGGAGAAACAAGTCAAAATTTATTTTCAAAACTGATTTCAACTAAGTATGTTTTACCTGTTTTACTTAATTATAAATATTTCCTCTCATTTTCTTTGTATAGAGTCTGAAGCATAGCATACGGGGAAAAAATTCCACCTCCTTTCCCAGTAATTATAAAGGACAGAGATTCTCTAGAGCTTTCCTTCATATCTGGGCCCTATGCGGAAGAATCGGAGACAGTTCCCTTCATATAAGCAAAGCACTGAAATGTAGAAGTATTTTCCATCAAGTTTTCTAGATTATATGTACTTGAAAATGGACAGTCACGTGCAGGAAGGGAGTCTTTAATATGATTCCTCTTTCTGTCAGTTCAGGGAAAAAAGGGAAAGAGTTGGGGAAAATGCACATATTAGTGTGGAATTTTTAAGTTGCACTATTTCCTTTTTTTTTTTCTTTTTTTTTTTCTTTTTTTTTGCTATTGTTTAAATCTTAATTAGACCCTGTATTCCAGGATAGAATAGGAGTTCTGGGCTCAGTTTCCAGAATCAAACAATTTGCTTGGGTTTGTTTCTCAGTTCCATCACTCGCTGGCGGGGAGACTGTGGACAAATTCAGTGTGTCTATGTCTCCGTGTGCTCACTTTTAATTGAGATGGTAGTAATAGTTACCTCACATGGCTGCTGTGAGAATGAGAGGTATTAATATATGTAAAGTGCTTAGATTGGTTAGACTGAGGTTTGGCATAGAGCAACCACTACCAAAATATTATCAGTTGTTATTACAAGAATATTGAAGCATCGGCTCTGTACAGAAAAAGTGGAAATGTTGCAGTGAACTAAGCATTCAGTTCCAGGAGGGAGCTCAAAAGAGACTGCTTTCAAGAGGAAAGCATTTATATGTAAAATATTGAATTTCAGTTCCCCACTAGGGGCCATTCTCCACCCTCAGAAAGCAGCAACTCTTAGAAAGTCACCCTGTAACTGGGAAAACCTCAACCCATTGGAAATCTATATCATATGTCAGACCCATCTATGAGACAAATCTAATCCTTTTGGCTGAAAAATAGCTTGCAGCAGTCTGCGTCCTTAGTTTTCTATCCTTTGGAAGAATGGTTTGGTTTGGCAATCAATGTCCTAGAGCCACCCAAGACCTTGACGTTATCGTTTTTCTTTGAAGCCATAAAGAGGATTACTGCAAAAGCAGATAGTCTGTAATTTTATACAACAACTTGCAGTTTTGCTTGTCACTGACTTTATCGTGCTGGAAACACATCACCAGTGTTTTCTAAGGATCCTGTTGAAATTTTAATTGCTTAAATTCAGTTTTTTAAAACTGTGATTTTTATATATTCATGCTAAAAAGGATCTCTTTCATGATAAAAAATCCATGCACTTTAAATTAAAACATGTTAAAACAAAACATATGCACTGAATTGCTTAGTACTTTCTCATTTACCAAATGATATATGGACTTTCATATACATCTTTTCACTTGGTTTTAAAAATAAGTCCATAAAGTATCAACGACAGCAATTTTTAACACCATTTAATGGGTGTGGATATGGAGCTCTTTATTCTACAAAAAATCTGGTTGCCCTGATTTTTTTTTTTTTTAAGTTCACAATACCAGTATGTGGGACAATCAAATCTTAAACCACCTACAACCAAAGCCAGGATTCATTTAACTATATCCCGAATATGGAAGAGAACACTTAAAGATAAACTGGAAATCCTAATTTGGAGATAGCTGTACTCAAAATGTAGTCCACTTTTAATATCACAAATGCTAACCTTATTTTACTCTAACTTAAAAATGGAGCCATACAATAATAACTTGGTAATTCTAGAAAATCTCAACACAAATAACTCTAATAATATCTTACAGAGCAAAATGAATCAGAAAGTAATAGCTATGATGAATTGTTTAATAATAATTTCTCAAGGACATGCTTTTTTTTTGTAGGGATCACTGAAAACAAAAGAGAGAGAGAAAGAGAGGAAGAGATGGCAAGAAATGTTTATTTTTTATCACAATCTCTCAGTTATATTAGATTGTCTCAGATAATTAGTACATTTAAATAACACAATCTAAAGAATTTACTTTATAACAAGCTAAGACACAGGTGTTTATAACGATTGTGAGGAAGTGCCATAAAAATATTTAATGTTAAAGAATTTGCCTTTTTTTTCTTTTTTTCTTTTCTTTTTTTTCCTTTTCTTTTCTTTTCTTTTCTTTTCTTTTCTTTTCTTTTCTTTTCTTTTCTTTTCTTTCTTTTCTTTTCTTTTTTTCTTATGAGAATCTGAGAGCCTTAACATAGAGATAAGAAAGAAAAAGCAGGTTAAGGGTGAGGGATGAAGGTACCCTCCTATGGTGTTTAGGGAAGCTGACATGGACATCACCAAGAGGGCAAGGGAACTCACTGATGATGAGTAGAATGTGTGACCACCATTATGCAGAATCCATGGTTGGTCCTTGAACAGACAAAACAATGTGAAGGACGGAAAATACCACCAGGTCCTGGCCAAAGGTCTGGACAACAAATTCTGGAGTGACTGAAGAAGATCCAGGTCGTCTGAAGTCCCCAGAAGGCTGCACCTCTTCTGGGGACTTCATGTTGGAGGCCAGCAGACAAGACCACAGGCCACTGTGGCTGCACTGTGGGTGTGTCTAAGAAGAAATATATTTGTAGGCTTTGTCTGTTAAGTAATAGGTTAGGGGTACCCAGGTGGTTCAGTCTGTTAAGCATCAGACTTCAGCTCAGGTCATGATCTCACAGCTCATGGGTTCAAGCCTCACATGGGGCTCTGTGCTGACAGCTCAGAGCCTGGAGCCTGCTTCAGATTCTGTGTCTCCCTCTCCCTCTGTCCCTCCCCCAATCATTCTCTCTCTCTCTCCCTCTCTCTCTCTCTTTCAAAAATAAACATTTTGTTTAAAAAAGTTCATATATCTGGGGCGCCTGGGTGGCTTAGTCGGTTAAGCGTCCGACTTTCACTTAGGTCATGATCTCACGGTTCGTGGGTTCGAGCCCTGCGTCGGGCTCTGTGCTGACTACCAGCTCAGAGCCTGGAGCCTGTTTCAGAGTCTGTGTCTCCCTCTCTCTCTGACCCTACCCTGCTCATGCTGTCTCTCTCTCTCTCTCCTAGAAATAAAAAAAAAAAAAAAAAAGTTCATATACCTAAGGAGCACCTGGGTGAATCAGTTGGTTAAACATCAGGACATGATTTCACAGTCCATGAGTTCAAGCCCCATGTCAGGCTCTCTGCTGTTAGTGTGGAGCCTGCTTCAAATCTTTTGTCTCACCCACTCTCTGCTCCTCTTCAATTCATTCTCTCTCTCTCTCTCTCTCTCAAAATAAATAAATAAACTTAAAAAAATAGTTTATATACCTAAAAAAAGGAAGTAAAAGAAAATGTAGGTCATAGTTAACCAGAATACTCTGAATGCACCTAAACTGAAAAGATATGATTTATAGGAAAAATGAATGTAACTAGCTTTTTTAAAGAAATGAACTATACATGTCTTGATTTCTGATTATTTTCTTCCTTTGGCTAAATACATGAAAAATCCCCTGACAAATTCTAAGTACAATTGGTTAGTGAGAAGTTACATGCTTTCTAGTAGCATTTGGGCTCACACTTTGTTCATGCACTCATTCGTTCATTCATTCAACAATTATTTATTGAGGATCTCTTATATGGAGCCATTCTGTTAGTCTTCAAAAACAGAAAGTTGAGTATAATTTAGGCTAAATGAAGTCAAAGATCACTAGAAAGCCAAGATCACCAGAATAGGCAGTCATACAGGCAGAGGAGACATACAGAGAAATAAATATGCGAGGGCATAAAGAAAACAGCGTATTTGGAAGTACAAAGGAAAAAGCTACTTCCAATTTTAGAAGAATTCAAGGAAGTTTTCCTGGAGACAGATAGAATTCAAGGAAGGTTTCCTGGAGACAGATGTGTTAAGAACCGAATCTGAAAACAGAATAAGAATAATGTACCAAGGAGAAGCAATGCAGAGAGATGAACATTTCAAAGTAGCCCAAGCACAAACATTGAGATGAAAGTGATCTTAAATTTTACCTGCATGGTTTTTGCAAAGAATTAAGGCCAATTTTATGTGACTAGGAAATGTGGTCAAAGCAGGGAATGGCAACACAGAAGATGGCATTATTGACACCTGACTTAGAACATTATCAAGGAGGACTTGTTTAGGGATATTGTCAAGGGTACTAGTAGAGAATATTGTGATACCTCTAGAATACCCAGAGGAATTCCAGAAAACGCTTGACTACTGCATGAGTCCAACGTTTGTAAGGCACGTCAGGCATGAAGTTTGGAATGTGGCGCCAGCAGTATCTATGACAGATGCTTTCTAAATAAGGCCCTAGAAGGTCCTGAGGAATAGCCTATGGTACATGTTAAAAATGCAGAATTTGGGGGGCCTGGGTGACCCACTCAGTTAAGCATCCAACTCTCGATCTCATCTCAGGTCTTAATCACAGGGTCTTGAGTTTGAGCTTCTCATTTGCCTCCACACTGGGTGTGGTGCCTACTTAAAAAAATGCAGAGTTTAACACTTCATCCATAAATTCTGAGTCTGTAGTTCTGGAAGGAGAATTGGTAGTTTTAAATGACCATAATTAAGATGTGTCAAGAAGATAAGATAGTGTGAGATGAGAATAAGAATGAGAACACCATAGGCAGTCAGTAACATTTAATGGAAAGGAGAAGTCTAGGCTGAAAGTTTTCAGGAAAAATGCATAACGTGACTATTTTGGATCAGTTTATTTCTTAAGGATGATTGTGTCTGTATGCAAGTGTGTCTGTGTTGTGTATGTATATATAGCAAATATATTGACACAATTTGCTGGTTTATCTTACATAGTCCAATGATCCTATCTATAGATAGATAGATAGATAGATAGATAGATAGATAGATAGATAAAATTCTATCTATCTTTGTATATATGACTATTATATATACATATACACGTACATATATATATGTACATGTATATTATATATGTACGTGTGTGTGTGTGTATATATATATATATATATATATATATATATATATATATATATGTATATATATATATGATGATATAGAATAAGCCATGCATTTTTTAAAACTTGTAGAGGCCTTTTGCAAGTGTTGATGTTAACATTTTTATTTGCTTCTGCCCTCAAAGCTCAGGTTTATACCAAGATATAAAATAATTTTGGTTACAAATTAAGTGATTTACATCTATTTGAGTTCTGGGTGAGTTAAGTGTTACTATATAGAAATATGAAATTCCATTTCATAGTGTAATCCTTATAAGCCAAATATGTAAATTCTATCCTTGAACATTCCCATGGTTGGCTCACTTGAAATTTCTCTGAACCCACGTAAAATTTAAAAATTTCAAACCACAGATGAGGCATAGGTTGGGTTCAGTTTAGAGGCACATAGGTGAAATATTTGTCATTTTTAAGATCTATCAGAAGTACATAAGGAAATGAAGAATTACTCTACCTTCGATAATAAATATTATTACCTTCAATAGTTATCATTGGAATGCATATTTTGTGATGACTAGCTAAATAAAGATTGATAAATATTCTATAATGAAATAATGATGTGGCTTTTTTTTTTTTTTACAAATTTTACATATTATTTATACCTCAGCCCATCTCTGATGAGGTGCAGAAAACAAAATCTATGACTATTGAAACCACCACCACACTCCTTTCCCCCTGCATTGACCTGTTTTTTTTTAATATTTCTCAGAATTATAGAATACCTCTCTTCTCCCCACTCAGCATGTATGTTTGTCTGGGTGTGTGTATGTGTAAAATTCCATTTCACTCCTCCCTGTTAAGCTCAGTGTATAGGAAAGAAATTTGAGTTTGGGTCCCAGATAGACCCTGGTTCATGTTTTTGCAGCTATGCTATTTTTTCCCTCCAAACTGAAGAAGATACTAATATTCCAGTTTGGGGTCTGTACTGCTAACTCTGGAGATATTATAGATTTTTCAGATGCTGCATTCACATCCTCTGGGCTTTACCAGAGTGATAGCTTCCTTGCCTTCAGCTGCCCATCCAGCTGCCAACCACTCTGCTTTCCTTCCTGAGACATTATCACAAGAGCACTTCAGTCAAATGTGTATTGAAATCTGGCTTGATTTCTACAGCAAACACCCAATATTGCTCCTGTACATAAATTCACACTGACTACTCCCTCCTCTTCTCTTCTAAGTTAAGGCAAAAGATAGATCTTCTCAGACAATATCGTGAATCGCGTTTCTTAATGCTCACTTTTGTCCCAAGGACCTTTGCAACACAGAGAATTACCATAAGGCAAAATCAAAATGTAAAACAAGAAGCATTAAAAGACAATAAAAGAGAGAGAGAAAGATCCAGGAGGAAAATGATAATTGTGTCTCAAGGTTTCTTCGCAACTGACATAACCCCTAATATAGATTAATCATTGTATATCTGATTTTTCCCTTGGCACATTACCTGAATTTGAAATAAGGTGGGAGATGGGTGATTGTGGTAGGAATCAAGATATTATAGGGAAAATATATTCTAAACAGCATTAGCAATAATGTTAATCCTATTATGATTGGTGAATCAAACAGCATTCTCATCCAATTTGGAAAATATCTATCTGTCTACCATTAAATTATAAAGTTGCTTGGGGGCAAGGGAGAAATAAAATTATAAAGTTGCTTGATATCAGCACTCAGCAACTGTAAGTAGCTCTAGGCTATCAAGAAGTATAGAGTCAGGGACAATCAATACATTCAGTTTAGTTTTACCTACCTTGCTCAAAAAGAGCATAACATCCTACTAATCAAGCCTGGGGGTAGAGATGGGGCAGTGCCAGCTTTTAAAGATAAACATTCTTTAAGAGAAATAAATTACTTGATTTCACATATGACAAAGTAAAATGGAAATGAAAAAGGAAAACAAGTTCAATTTGGAAAAAAAAAATGTACTAAGAAATGTGATTATTTCTTAGGAAATAGTCTTCCCGAATTCAAATTTCCCGGTAGTAGAGGAAATCTATTTCCATCGCGCTGGCCTGCTACTCACAGTGGTTTCAAGCCTTCCTGTGATGATGATTTCCATAGTAGTGACCCTATCTTATACTTACAATTTCCTGATTGTTGCAGCCAATGGTGACATTATTGCCCATCCTTCATCATGTAAATTGTGACTAGAGCAGGTTCAACTAATGGTGACAAGAAAAACGATGGCAAATCTGTGAATGAGAAGACGACAAGTAGACATGCCATGAAACCTCAGATGAAAGCTGAAATCAGCAGTACAACATCTAAGAATTTTCCAGAAATATATTCTGAAATAATGAAGACAAGGGCTATGTTTGAGACTGATGAGTAACACCTCTCAGAGAAAGTCACCTGCAGCATTCATCAATCAAAATCTTTTAAGACATTCAAACACATACATTTTATGAAAAATTTCCCAGACAACACCTCTAATATTAAACGTAAATTTATTACCCTTGAATAATAAAGTTTTTCCCCAGTATAGATTTTATTAAACTGATTTTTAAAAATATCATTCTGTGTAGACTATGCTGAAAATTCCTTCGAAAGCATATATTTGGTTTTTAAAGCATTTGCTTTCATTCATATAATTAACTTGCACTACTTTTGTTTAGCAAAACATGTTGGAATTACTAGAATATGGGATATGTTCCAATATCTGAACTCCAAAATATAGCATATTATCCTTAGGAAATAATAATGTTTCAGATAATCAGATACTAAGTAGAAATTAGAATGATTTTATCTTGCTGGTATTGCTTAAAGATACTCTCAACTCTGTTTCTTATTGTAGCCTCCTAATTCCACACTGGAAAAAGAATGCCTTTGAAAGAACTTTGTGAAATAGATTTGTTTACTTGCAAGATTCAGGTAGTGAATTGGCTGTCTGATAAATTTAATAAAAGCTGATAATTTTTAAAATATGGTATTTAAAGACATCTGAACATACCTTGAGCTTTTTATACATTTGGCCACATCACATTAACTATTTTCATCTAAGCAAAGCATCATTACTGGAGAAATATTTTGTAAAAAACTGACCCGAAATAGCAAAAACTCCTTTGAAAATTTGATACCGTGTTATATTTTTTTTCTTTTATCCCTGTGAAACATTGAATCATTCTGAAAATCCAACCTCTACATTTTCACTATGTGGTCCACAAAATCAATTAATGTTGAAGATCATAGCTTAAAATAGAAGAAACTTATTCATGTTTAACTTTATGCTGAATCTATATATTTTAACCTTTGGTTATTTCTTTAAAACTCAAAAAGGAATGAATGTAGCTTTTTGCACGTTGTGTTTGTTTGTTTGTGTTTTTGGTGGTTAAAAAAAATCTACAGGCTAAATGTTCGACTCCCAAGTTAAAAATAAAAGAGTTATTTTAAGATTCTTAATCAACTCTCTTCTTTTTGGTAGGATGGGAGCTTTTGATGTATTTGGTCACTGTGATTCAGATCAGGGACTTTTTTTTTTTTTAAATGAAATCACAGTTTTCCATAAGAGCTAATGAAGTTCTCCTCTCAGCTCTGCCAATACTGCATTAAATTCCTCAGTAGCTGTGCTGACTGTTAGAATTTGGTGTCCTTCATTTGATGTTTGGATTGGAACTAATGACAAATTATCCTGGAGCCAGAAAAAGTAGCAAGGTCTTCTTGGGGGATTTAGAAAAAAAATCAGCGGGGGGAAAAAGATAAACTTCAAATTACCAGCAATTTGTTTCTAAATGATATACTTTTCTCCTTTATTTTCCTGTTTTTGAACACATTTAATGCCACATTTTCTATCTTTTTCCGATATGGTAAAATAAGCAACGCACTAGATAATATGTTTGCTATTTAGTTGTCAGTCAGCCTCCATGCCTACAAAGATCATGGTAGAGCAATATTTATTAAAAATGCATCTTTTGCTGATACTATTTAAAGATCTTGATCTGCACTAATGTTAGGAGCTGATATTTGTGAAAGATAATGATTTGTGTTTTTTTTTCCTCCCTCTTCTAGAATCACTGTTAAATCTGCTGAGTGCTGCAAGCTAAGGTCACATGGCACTCAGTCTTATTATAACTGACAACTACATCTTGGTTTGAACTCCAATTCAATTTACACAGGTTTCCCTTACACATTTTTTCTCATATATTAGGTAAATAGAATGCTCACACAGCCTTAAATCAGTCAAAGGGCAGATAGATGTTTTGTTGTGCAAACTCGCTCCAAAAGGCTTGGCAAAGTGCTTTCCCTGGGCAGTAAGAACTCTGATTCCCCTTGGGCAGGAACTTGTCACCATAGTTCATTGAAGGAGGGGTGATGTTTTTCACATTCCATGTAATCAGTAAAATTTGCTTGTGATGTGTGGGTGCTGGTAATTAGGATCAGATACAACCCCAGAATTGCTGCTGAACAGTTTCGGTGATCCTGCAAAGGAGACTGGATGTCTGTTTCAAAAAGGTCATGTGAAGCTGCCTGTGCAAATTTACCTCTCAAATCAAGTAAATGATCACCAGCGCTGCAAGCTATAGATTTATCAGTGGCCTCTGGCTGCAATGACTCATTTTCCTGCTTTCCTAATTTTAGTATTCTGAATGCACCTCTCTTTACAACGCCCCATCTACGACACCTACGCTGCCTCTTCCCTATGTTCCCATTCCTCTGTGGCTCCTTGCGGGTACGTAGACATCCTCTGCAGTATTTGTTCCTATTAAATGACTCATCATTTTATCTGTGGCTTTGTATTTTCCTTCTCTCTTCTTCTTTCTGTCCTGAAGAATCCTTTGAGAAATAAAACAAGAATATAATGATATCTAATTTCCCTCTTCCTTCCTCTAGCAGGAAGCTGTCTTTGTTACAGATGACAGGTATGGCCAGTATTTAATAATAGTGATGCTGGCACGCTGGGTCCAGGGACCCAGAAGGGGTCCCACAGGATCAGACACGAGGGTCCCTGGCTTCCCGTAGGATAGAAATGAAACATGAGCCAGCAGGAGGTGAAAGCAGAGTTTTTTGAACATATAGAAAGAAAAGATACAGATGTAGCATGCAGGAGACTTAGAAAGGAAAGGAGGGAGATTATCTTTGTTCAGAGTTTGGGGGATTTTATGGAGGACAGTGGTCTGGTGTACACATCCCCTAGGGCACAGGCATCCAGGAACAGTTAGAATAAAGGCAAGGACCCAGGTGTTTTCTTGGAGCCAAGGGGTCTTGGTGTTGAGATGCCTAGCACTGGTGGTCTGGAATATGCATTCGATAGTTTTGTCTAATCATTCTCATCTGATCCTTCCTTAGATGTTATCTATTCCAGAGAAATTATTAACTCTTTGTCCTTTATAAGGAGGACGAAGGCTGTTTGCATTCTAAGGCATGTGTAAAGTGGGGGTGCAGGCCCTAGCAAGAATAGAAGCAGGAAAAGGAGCAAAAAGTAGTGGTTTTTTTTTTTAATGTTTTATTTATTTCTGAGAGAGAGACAGACAGACAGACAGCATGAGCAGGGGAGGGTCAGAGAGAGAGGGAGATACAGAATCTGAAACAGGCTCTAGGCTCTGAGCTAGCTGTCAGCACAGAACCTGACCAGGGCTTGAACTCACAAACTGTGAGATCATGACCTGAGCCAAAGTCAGATGCTTAACCGACTGAGCCACCCGAGTGCCCCAATTTGTTAAATATAATATGAATTGGTTTATAAAAAATTTAAATGTGCACGTTTAAATCTTATTTCTTCAAACCACATAAGGTAAGAAGAGATCAAAAATTGGGCTTCAGGGATGCCTGTGTTAAGCTTCCAACTTCAGCTTAGGTCATAATCTCATGATTCATGAGTTCAAGCCTAGGGTCAGGCTCTGTGCTGACAACTCAGAGCCTGGAGCCTGCTTCAGATTCTGTGTCACCCTCTCTCTCTGCCCCTCCCCTGCTTGTGTTTTGTCTGTGTCTCTCCGTCAAAAATAAATAAACATTAAAAAAGATTTTGAGGGGCATCTGGGAGGCTCAGTCGGTTAAGCATCTGACTTCGGCTCAGGTCATGATCTCACTGTTCGTGGGTACCAGCCCCTGCTTCAGGCTCTGTGCTGACAGCTCAGAGCCTGGAGCCTGCTTCAGATTCTGTATCTCCCTCTCTGACCCTTCCCTGCCCATGCTGTCTCCCAGAAATAAATAAAACATTTAAAAAAATTTTTTTTAAATGTTGGGCTTCAAAAAAAGTGATCAGTTCTCAGAGTTGCTCCTAATATACCTTTATGGTGTCTCTATCACTACTAAACTTTTCCTTTTAATGTCCCATTGCTTTGTTAGTCCTCGGAATACCTAAAGGACTGCCTGTGATATTTTCACGAAAACTACTTTTACTAGCTACCAGAAGAGGATTTCCATTTTATTCCCTTTTTTTGTTTGTTTGTTGTCTTGCTTTTTCTATTCTCCACATGTCACTTTTTCAGTTAGGCCTTCTCTGACACTGCCTATTTAATCTCTCCACTCATTCTTTTACTCTGTTCTGGCTACTGTAACAAAACACCACTCTGGATGGCTTATAAAGGACAGAAATTGATTGCCCACAGTTTGGGAGGCTGGAAGTCTGAGATCGAGGTTGTCATGGTAGGATGAAGGGCCCTCTTCTGGGTCATAGACTTCTTGCTGTGTTTGCACGAGGCAGAAGGAGACAAGGATCTCTCTGGAGCCTCTTATAAAAGCCCGCATCTCCTTCACAAGGTCTCCACCCTCATGACGTAAGCACCTCACAGAGGCCCCACCTCCTAATCACTCTGGAGGTTAGGATTTCAACATATGTATTGGGGGTGGGGGGGCACCAACATTTAGACCATAACACTAGTTATTCTTTAACACAGTCTCTCAATATTAAATTAATGTTATGTATATGATGGCACTTAGCATTTTAAAAAACTATATTCATTATTTTCTGTTTCTCTCTGCTAACACATAAACTTCATGTGTGCAAGAAATTCATCTTGTTCACCATGGTCTCCCTGCTCTTAAACGATAAATCGTAGATGCTCAATAAACACTTGTTCATGGACCTATATCAAGGAATGGATTGCAGCAGAAGTAATTCCCTTTGCGATTGCATTTAAGCTTTTCTGTGTATCACCAAGTTGAATATATTCATGCATCCTACATTCCACAAATAATTCTTAAGTACCTATTACATGGCATGCAATATTATAGTTCTGAAAAAAATTGGCACCTTGCATGTGGTAAGCCCTGAACAAATATTTGCTGAAAAAGATTTCCCTTCATTATATTAACAATTAATTTAACCTTATTAGAAAATGTTGCCATAGGGTAATTGTTAAATCCAAAGGTTTATGAAATCCCTTATTTCTTGGTAATTTAATTTGAAAAAAGAAAAATCAATGGCTTATACAAAAAATGCTACAATTTGGAAAAGAAATAATAAAAGGTATATTGTAAAACTCTTAAAAATCCTTGTATGTTACATTTGGCCAAGTCAAACTTTAAGTTGCTTTATTGCTGTGCGTGGATGCCATCACGCCTATCTTCGCACTCTGCCCTCTTCAGGACAGGTTGGCCCTAATTCTAGCTGCCAGAACAGACCTTTCTCTGGTGGATGAGACCCTTTTTGTCACCTGCATATAGGCCAGACATGGAAGGAAATTAACATCCTTTGGGAGAAGTCCTCTTCTATCTTAGCTATATGGTCTATAAATATCCTTTTCTTAAAGTTCAGAGAACCACTGGTGAGTATGTTTTGCACATGAGGGACACCAGAATGTCTCAGTGGGTCAGATTCAAGTTTTCCCAGGGAACCCAGGCCTAGTAATTCCAGTGGCAACTTACTATGTAAAAATCCTGCATTTTTGTGCTCTGTTCCTCTTTTACTTTCTCTGTTCTGCCACTATTTTCTAAAATTCTCTTCCAAATAAACTACTATAATATGAGGGGCACCGGGGTGGCTCAGTTGGTTAAATGTCTGACTTCAGCCCAGGTCAGGATCTCATGGTCATGAGATCGACCCCATGCTGGGATTTACACTGAGTGTGGAGCCTTCTTGGGATTCTCTCTCTCCCTTTTTCCATTCCTCCCTGGTTCATGCTTTCTCTCCCCCCTCTCTCTTTCTTTCTAAATTAAACTTAAATTTTTTTAAAAAAATTTGACTTCTTAAAAAATGAAACCAGGGACAAAATTGTTTTTGCCCTTACATGATTAAAAACAGAAATAATTGTGTTTTTCTCACAACATAACTAAACTCCTAGAGAAGTGAGCATATAGAGATACTTATAATACCTTTTAGCAAATGCAGTGTATTCTTTTTTTTTTATTTTATGAATTACATGGACATTATTAACATAATGTCAACTTTGTAAGTTACAAATCAAGACATGTCCTTGTATGACTTTATAATTCTCATGTGTGTCTAGGAATGATTTGAACTACAATATAGTTCTGCAGGAGAGAAACGGGACACAGGGAGTAGTATGCACCCACTGCTCTAAGGGTTGTCTTTTTTTTATTCACAGAAAGGGACATTCTGTGCATTCTGTGCATTGTGCATTTCACTTGTCAACAGTTCCTATTAAAAAAATAAAATGCGGGGCGCCTGGGTGGCTTAGTCGGTTAAGCGTCCGGCTTTCGCTTAGGTCATGATCTCGCGGTTCGTGGGTTCGAGCCCCGCGTCGGGCTCTGTGCTGACTGCTGGCTCAGAGCCTGGAGCCTGTTTCAGTCTGTGACTCCCTCTCTCTCTGACCCTCCCCTGCTCACGCTGTCTCTCTTTCTCTCTCCTAGAAATAAATAAAACATTAAAAAAATTTTAAAAAAAATAAAATAAAATGCAATTAAAACATTGATCTACATCCATAGAAGAAGAAGAATCATTTTCCAGGAAGATTCAAAAGGAAGACAGTGTGGAAATGATCATAGAGAGAAAGATGGCAGAGGGGAGAATGCCACGTCATGAACTAAGCATTTTGTAGATCACCGTGCCTGAGAGATCTCCCCTGACCTGCCTCCCATAAATATCATTAATATTAAATGTCTTTATTTATTTTTTATTTTTTTGAGAGATAGAGAAGCAGAACATGAGCTGGGGAGGGACAGAGACAGAGGGAGCACAGATTCTGAAGCAGGCACCAGGCTCTGAGCTGTCAGCCCAGAGTCTGACACATGGGCTGGAACTCTTAAACTGTGAAATGGCAACCTGGGCCGAAGTCAGAGGCTCAACCAACTGGGCCACCCAAGCACCCCAAATATCATTAATATTAATATTTCCTTGTCAATTAATGTATTCATTTACTAGTGTCTAGGCTAGGAAATAAACATACAAACATGAAAAAAAATGCAAGATACATTAAGAATCTGGGGTAAGGGCTGCGTATAAGAATGACATGCTGATTAGTAAAATCATTGAATACAGAAAAATGATTTCACTGAGATGAATTCATTGGAATAGATGGGAAATTTGTGAAGTCAACTCCTTGGTATTATATGTATAAAACAATGGATTTAGTGCATTCTGAATTCACTTTTACTTTTATTGCTTTCAGTGTCAGGACAGAGATAAATATTCTAAAGCAGCAAACATAGTATGGAATAGACTAAGCTATTTTCAATTAGAAATTAACCTGTTTAATAAAAAAACAAATAAAAATGTAGGCATTTATAAACTTAATCAAAGGAGCATCACCATATCATGTTGAGGGTAGAGATGGAATTCTTGCATTTACCCCAAGGAAAATTACTACAGTTAGGAAGTAGATTAAGTCTTGAATGAAATCTTTGTTTTCAATCCCACACTGAGCTATTTATTCTCCATATGTTTGTATTCTTTCTTGTCTTGAATTTTTGCTCATTATTTTTTCTCCACTCTATAAAATTTCTTGTTTTTATCTTAACACCATTGATCTAAATCTAACTACCAATAGTAAATTCTTATTCAAAGATTGGGGGAAAAAATCACATGAGAGAAAATATAAAAGTAATGAGTGATACTTTTTTTATACAAGTATGTTGTCAAATGGGACAATAAGCACTCAGTAAAAATAAAGCCATGCAGTAACATGTATAGTACAACTAAGTTTACAAATATACATAAACATTGTTATAAAATGATATACGTAAATCAGCTTCTGAGTGAGGAGAGCATGAAAATAATAATAAATGATTTAAAAAAAAACCTTCAGGGGCGCCTGGGTGGCTTAGTCGGTTAAGCGTCCGACTTTCGCTTGGGTCATGATCTCGCGGTTCGTGGGTTCGAGCCCCGCGTCGGGCTCTGTGCTGACTGCCAGCTCAGAGCCTGGAGCCCGTTTCAGTCTGTGACTCCCTCTCTCTCTGACCCTCCCCTGCTCACGCTGTCTCTCTCTCTCCTAGAAATAAAAAAAAATAATAATTAAAAAAAAAAAAAAAAAAAAAAACAAAACAAAACTTCAATTATCCAGGCACCTGGGTGGCTCAGTTGGTTAAGAGTTCAACTTCAGCTCAGGTCATGATCTCACAGTTCGTGGGCTCAAGCCCTGTGTCAGGCTCTGCGCTGACAGCTCAGAGCCTGGAGCCTCCTTCAGATTCAGGTCCCCGCCCCCCGCCCCTCCCCTGCTCCTGCTCTGTCTCTCCATCTCTAAAAAATAAACATTAAATAAACATCAATTTTTTAAATTTTATTAAATGTATTATTTATTTTATTATATTAAACTACAATTATTAGTATTGCAGATTTATAACTTAGAGGCTCAGTTTATTATTTTTGTTACTGTATTTAGAAATAAACAAAAAGGAAAAGAGTGAACACTATTGTGGGCATGGATAATAAATGGTAAGTTGCTATGTCTTTCATTGTTTTTCTATTTAGCTTTTTTTTAATTATTCCTCAAGATTTTTAAAACCAGGATCTAAACATGGACAGTGCAGACAGTTTTCAAGTACCTAACACAGGGTTCTGCCCTTTTTAATGGTCTGAATGAGATGACTAACACTTTGCAACTTACACATCTTTCAGTGATGGTCCCCAAAGACAATCAAGGGTAGGAGTGAAGAATGTTACATTCAACTCTGAGCAGAACTTGAGTAAAGAGCTATGTCTGATCAATACAGACCTTATTAATTCTGATCCCAGCCTGATGATTGTTGCTTTTGCTCCCTCCCCAGCGTTAAATTACTTTGAAACAGCACAGAAACTACTGAGAAGGGTTAGTCAGAAACCTCACAAAATGTTTTCTTCTTAACAGTCCAGTTATCACTGAGTTGCACATAGTGAAGAGATAGAATATGATTTTGTAGTGTATATTTCATGCCACAGGCACCCCCCTAAAGTGCTCTGTAATGGAGGTAAATATCAGTCTGGGTAATTCTGAAGCTGTTAGGTGAGTGCTCTATGAGAGTTTGCCTTGGGATATTAGAGCCCATTTTGTTGAGAGGTAGAATGTTGGCTAGCACCCCGAGGACATTCTTTACACTTTCCTGGAAAAATGCTTGAGTTTTTTCTCCATTTCAACTGTAAAGGTCACAAACTCAGTCCCAGGCTCACTTTTAAATGATGAGGATGTTTTAAGTGTCTACAATGGGGTAGTGAGATACAGGACCCACAAAGATGAATGAAAAATGGTTACTGCACACCAAGTAATCACCATATAATAAGTTTGACTGTCATATAAGTGTACAGTAATAATAAACAGTGAAATTTAGAGATTGTCATAACCTAATGGGGAAATAAACATATTACACTGCATTGGTGGGGTGTTATTTACAAAGCTGCAGAGGAGATGTGAAACTTGAACTTGACTTTGAAGTAGTGGTTTATGAGATTTCTCCATTAGATTTACCAGAAGTAAAAAGGTATATCAAGAGAAAAAAAAAGAACTCAGAATGTAAAAGCTACATATTTTATGTCACATATGATAAAACTGCCATTAAATCAATGTGTTTATCAGGATAAGAAATATAGAGAAGAAAATGGAAAATGATATAGGCAATGTTATAGAAGGTCCTTTGAATTATTCAAAAATAGTTAAGAAAACTGGAAAGATTTGAAGGAGAAATGTGACAAATTTTGAGTGGAAATCCTAGTAGCAATATGGTGGATGGATTAACAAGAAGAGACAATGAAATAAAAGAGTTCCAGACAATTCTGTGGAGATTATGAGTGAGAATTAGTGAGATTAGAAAGATTTGTTAAAGAGGTTGATAATGACTGAAAGAAGAGACAATCTATTCAAGAGGTACGTTAGACAGAAAATATGTAACCAGATAATATAGTTTTAGTACCGAAGTATCTGGAAATATTTTTTCTTAAGCAAGTAAATAGCTTAAATAATGCTTTTAAAATAGGACATTTCTTATAACAGAGCATTCTTGTAGTGATTGATTCTACTTTATTTACACCCAACCTAAACCCATACAGTGAAGATTGGAGAAAGGTCAAGACCAGAGATAAAGTTAGATGTATCTAGATAAGTATAGATAGTATTGAGTTGGTGCCAGAGATGAAATCCGCATTCAACCTGAAAACAAGAAAATAAAATGACCAGTAAAGAATTATGAAGAACCTGGAACTTTCAGGAAATAACAGAAGAAAGCAAAGTGATATAAATGGGGACTGTCATCTTCATTAGCTATCTGAGAAGAGAAGCAGGAGACCATGTTTCAGGTACCAAGAAACGGAGTTTCTATAAGAAGCTAGCTTACATCTTTCCTCTATTTTGGTAGTCCACTGTGAGAATATGTCAAGCCCTCCAAGCTTTCCTCTCTCTAGTTATGTCTTTCAAATTATTCACTTCATAAATTTACGTATTTCTGTTTGTTATCCTGTATCAGATGTTACTTATGCAACATAAATACTTAAAATTCTTTCAGGTTTGTGAGTTGTACCCTATACATGATCTTCAACTTTTAAATGCCAAATTACAACAGGCTTCAAAAGTTGGAGAATGATTTCATTTATTTCATAGCAGTGACCTGGAATAGCAGAAAAGAATACCAAGTTCCTCTGATTGATCCACATTGTGGCTGGGCCCTCCCTTTCACTATCACCTGCTCTGTGTGTATGTGTGTGCCAATTGCTAACTCTTTGTGTGGGAGGAAAATAGCAAATAATATGTGCTGATAACTTCTATAAGATTCACACAGAATGTGTTGTGGAATGTATTAGTATATATTTATGGGCCGTTTTATAGAATAATATAAAATTAAAATAATTCAGGCCAATTTTTTCACAAGACTACCTTGTTTATCTCAAGATAACTATTTAAAATGTGAGAAACCATAAAAACAGCCTTTCAGAATAAGCAAAAGAAAAGAAAAACCAACGATGGCTTTATATCCAGAATACATTTGTCCCAGAGAGAATATAGGCATTATTTCATCATTCAGCTTTATTTACTTGTCGTTTATTTTCTTCAGACATATATTGGCTTAATTTGAACAGATGGATTAATGTTTTAGATAAGGCATTTAGCCACAAGCTATTTTGTAGTTAGGTTCTTTTTATAGCTATTTGCCATATCCCACCATCGATCCATACACAGAATTGCCCATTCAAATCAATGATGCATTCGGAATAAAAATATATGGCAAGAAGCAGAAATTACTTTGATGTGGGCTTTATAAACTAAAATCTCCCATTTTGCTTAACTTACATACTTGGGAAAACTATCTACCTTTTTTGTAACATTAAATAGAAACAGATAGCTGACTGACTGAAGAGGCATCAATGAAGCCATTCAGTATACATTTAGCTAATTTTGGCGCCTTTTACAAATGGGGCTGACAGTAAGATGTGCATTAGTGACTATTTTTCTCACTGTTCTTTATTCTTTGAATTGATTTTTGTAAAGAGATTCAGATTTAGAAATGATTAAAAAAGTGTGTCTAGCTTAACATGCTTTTTAAAACACAGAATTTCAGGAGAGTACAAAAAACAAAACAAATAATGACTGAAAACAATCTATAACCTATCAGTCAATAATGCAGGTGGTCATTTGAAGAGTCACTAATGAAGTAAATTGTAGAAACACTTTTGAATTAACAAATGAAGGTAATTATCTGCCTCTAACATCTTGCAAGAGGGGGAACAACATTTTTTAAAAACTGTCCCTCCTCGCTCCCCAATCTCTTTTCCTTCAATACAATTTAAATTCAATTTATTAATATCTTTATATTTGGCATTAAGAATGAAACTGTTTAAAACAAAAATTCATATGATCAAATAAGAATGATTTTCATTGTTCTAAAATGTTTATAAAGCATAGAGAATGAGAGGCACTTAAGATAGGGCACTAAATAAGATTCATGATACCTTTTCATGATAGGTCCTTCTTTTTTACATTTATTTTGAGAGAGCGAGTGAGAGAGAGAACGAGAGAGAGAGTGAGAAAGGGAGAGAGAGATAAAGAGACATTATGAGTGTGGAAGGGGCAGAGAGAGAAAGGCAGAGAGAGAGATAGACTTCCATGCAGGCCACACTTCCAGTGCAGAGCCCTATATGAGGCTTGAACCCAGGATACCACAAGATCATGACCTGAACCGAAACCAATAATCAGACGCTTAACCAGCTGAGCCCCCCCACAACCAGGTGACGCTCATGATAGGTCTTGATAACATTTAATTCTGTAAAAAAAATTCTCATATGCAGTTTATAGAGAGAGAATTCTAAATGCTACATGTGGCCTTTTCTTAATGCCAAGAAGGAATATTAATGCATGTCCTCAAGAAGACAAATCTGTTGAATTAATGTGCTCAATTAATCATATTTAAGGAATATAATTTATATTATAAAATATCAGACTGCATATGTCATTCTTTCGTAAATATTACAATAAATATTATTTCCATTAACAAATTGTTGATTGAATTGCTTGACTATTTGAAATTATGCGTTCAAAGAGGTTCTAAGTGATAATTTATATTATTGTTTGAAGATAGCCCCACATGCTTAAGATACAGGATAAGCAAGTGGTAGGAAATCAGTAGTCATTCCCAGTGAAATTTGGAAATTCTAACTTGAAGACTCAACTTCTTAATAAACTCAGAGGAAGTCAATAAGAACAAGCAAATACAAAATTTTCTTTAAGGAACAGTTTTGAATCCATGGCAACACATCAACACATTTACTATGGTATCTTTAAAATGTTACATCAAAAATCAAAATGATTTAGGCCCCTTAATTTTCTGAGTAATTATCTACCAGAGCGGTAAAGAAACATAATGTTCCCTTTGAGCCCCTGATTATATGCAAATAGTTTCTTCCGTAAGCCAATGGGATGAACTATTGACAAAACATAGTCATAGTAGATGACTGCATTCATTTGTTGGTTATGTGTTATTATTTGGACTAAAGAATACAACTTGGAAACTGATTGTCAGATACAATTTCATTGGTTTTGCAAATTAGTCTTTTTGACAATAGCTTGTTTCTAGTATTAATTGTCAACTGAGGTAAATAAAATGTCTTTAATTCAAGAATTAGCTTCACAGTATAACTTTAGAAACATTTTGAAATGTCCAACATAAATAAATACTTAGATGTAGTGGTATGTAAATATAGTAGAATAATATATATTTATTAATATAATGATATTGATGTATTTTGGAAACAATTTTTTAAGCCAGTTACATGAATTTTATTGGCTATGAACTGTGTTAGCCAGTAAAGTTATGTTGGAAAACAAAACACTGTCCCACTGTTTAAAGGCACATAATAACTCTCGTTTCTCTGGATGATGGGAATAAACATTATTTCTTACCTTTCTATCTTATTAATCTTTTAAAATAGTTAGCATTAAGTACTCAATATTCTTAAAAGAAACAAATTATTAGACTCAGTGTTTAGACTATATGTCTTCTCCAGTGATATCTCTGAAACATCAAATATTCTTTACAAACAAACTTTTCTACAAAAAGAAGGAAAACATTTTTTTTAATATTAAAAAAACCCTAAAACCCCTAAAACTACCATACCACTACTACTACTACTACTACTACTACTACTACTACTACTACTACTACTTTGGACAAACATAGTTATCTTTCATAGTTATATTTTTTAAAATATATCTCCCATCAGGAGATTGAGAATGGAAGAGGGACTATTAACAACAAAAGCATATAAAAAAGTGTAACTGACTTAGAAGATCCAAGGGTATTTAATCCTTCATCTGCTATAAGTAAAGGTATGAAACAACATTAATTATATCATAGAATGCTCTCCCTCATACACAATAAAAATTAAGCTTAGTAACGACCATACCACTTCCTGTGCTAAGAGAACTGAATTGAAGACTTTTGCAGAATCCCTGAGCCATTTCTCCATGAGGCATGTCACTGACCCCTCCCTTCCAGGTAAAAGACATTTAAACTTTTTTTTTTAATTTTTTTTAAATATTTTATTTATTTCTAGGAGAGAGAGAGAGACAGCGTGAGCCGGGGAGGGTCAGAGAGAGAGGGAGTCACAGACTGAAACAGGCTCCAGGCTCTGAGCTGGCAGTCAGCACAGAGCCCGACGCGGGGCTCGAACCCACGAACCGCGAGATCACGACCTAAGCGAAAGTCGGACGCTTAACCGACTAAGCCACCCAGGCGCCCCAAAAAGACATTTAAACTTTAAAGAAGGTCAGAAAATAGAAACTGCATGGTAAATGAGGGGAAACAGCGAGGCAATGGGGAGGAGAGAGTATTTGTGAAGTCAGACGTTAAGACAACACTCTCATATGGATGATGTGGCATGAACAGCATTTCCTCACTCATATCTGGAGAGCTGGCATCCAGCCTCATATCCCATAGTCAGGAATCTGGAAGAGGTTTCCTTGGTGTACCAGACAAGATAAAAAGCCTGTTAGGGGTGCCTGGGTGTCAGTTGGTTAAGTGTCTGTCTTCGGCTCAGGTCATTACCTCACAGCTTGTGAATTCAAGCCTGGTGTCACGCTCTGTGCTGACAGCTCAGTGCCTGGAGCCTCCTCTGGGTTCTGTGTCTATCTCTCTCCCTGCCCCTACCCAACTCATGCTCTATCTCACTCTCAAAAATAAATAAACATTAAAAAAATAAGATAAAAATCCTGTTAATCTAAGGGGTTCCCAAGAAAAGCATCTGCTCAGATTTCTTTCAAAGGAAAACACAGTTGACAAGCCTACATACTGACAAGCTTTAAAAACTTCCTTTAAAAAAAAATTAACGTTTATTTTATTTTTGAGACAGAGAGAGACAGAGCTTGAGTGGGGGAGTGGCAGAGAGAGATGGAATCACAGAATCCGAAGCAGGCTCCAGGCTCTGAGCTGTCAGCACAGAGCCCGACGTGGGGCTCGAACTCACAGACAGCAAGATCATGCATGACCTGAGTTGAAGTCGGCCGCCCAGCAGACTGAAACACCCAGGTGCCCCAACTGACAAGCAACTTCCAATCAGCTTTCTACTGACTGGTCTTAAATATTAACAGACAGATAAGGATGAACAAACATATGTGAAAAGAGGAAAAGCAATCATTTAGGAAGAAATAATTTGGAGGAACTGGTATAATGCACTGAAAAGAAAGCTTAAAAAATGTTCTTAGACCATTCCAGCTTCTATAACAAAACACCGCAGACTGGGTGGCTTATAAACAACACGTATTTATTTGTTAAAGTTCTAGAGGAAGGAAAATCCAAGATCATGGTGCCAGCAGAATCAGTGTCTGGTACAAGCTTACACCCTCAGAAATAGCTGTGATTCTTCTATAACCTCACATGGCAGAAGAGGGGAGCTGATTCTCTGGGCTTTCTGAGATCTCATTCATGAGGGTTCTGAGACCTAATTAGATCTCATTCATGAGGCCTCAGCTACTGACATCATCACATTGGGCATTAGCTTCAACATATGAATTCTGAGGGTGCACAGACATCCAGTCTACAGCAATATTATTTTCACCTAAAAGGGACATGAGGAGCTATTGCATCAGTAAGCCTAAAATGCTGTGAAGAAGAAACTGGACCATACATGAGAAAGAGCTCTTTAAAAATGGTAATAAAATTGGAAATTTAATGGATGTGATGAAAAGTGTTCAGGGAAACAGAAAAACAGAGACATGAATAAGTAATAAGAATGAAAAACCAGTTTGAAGACAAGTCCAGAGGGACAATATCTAAACCCTAAAATTTTAGGAATCTGAGGAAGTGAGAAGAAAGTAATGGAAGAGATAGAATTATGGGGTAGTGAACTTGGAGTTGAGTGACTATCAAGTCCACAGAAAATTAAGCAAGCAGACCATTACCTTCAGAGAAAATAAAACTGAAGGGAAAAAAGCAAACTTTTGATATACAACATGTAAATGGTGTTTGGATTGTCATAGTTCTAAATCTTAATTTAATCAAAATCAATTACTAACTATATTTTGATGATAAGGAAACATGAAAATTGTGTGCCAATGCTAAAGCAATTAAGGCAAGAGAAGTAAAAGAAAAAATATTCATTTTCCTGGGATAAAAGTTCAAAGATTTTGTCTAAAATAGAAATTTAAAAATATTAAAATACTGAGGCACCTGGGTAGCTCAGTTGGTTAAGCTTCTGACTTCGGCTCGGGTCATGATCTCACAGCTTATAGGTTTGAGACTTGCATTGGGCTGTATGCTGACAGCTCAGAGCCTGGAGCCTGTTTCAGATTCTGTGTCTCCCTCCTAATAGGCCCCTCCCCGACTTGTGCTCTGTCTCTGTCTCTCTCAAAAATAAATAAACATTAGTTTTTTTTTTAATTCAAATACTTACAAGCACATTATTTAGCAATATGGTTAGGTGTCTCACAATAAGTAGTAAAAAGAGTTAAAAGTTCCTGTCCTCTAGACAAGAACAAACTGTGTATATTATTTGACTCTTTAGGTTATATAACAGAGTCACAAGTTAATTTTAGATATTCCAGTCAGATATGAATGATAAAACAGTATAACTGAAAATTGGCCTGTTGCTAGGGTCAATAGTTTGTTTGTAACCTAAACAAGCAAGCAAACTACCAGATTGATAATTGAATTAAATAATTTGAGTTGTTAAAATCAAAACAAAGTTGTCTTAGAGCACCTCGATGGATCACTCGGTTCAACATCTGACTCTTGATTTCAGTTCAGGTGGTGAGCTCATGGTTTCTGAGTTCGAAGCCCAGTGCCTCAGGCTCTGCACGGCTCGTGAGTCTCTCTCCTCCCCTGCTCCTGTGCGCATTAGCATTTGCACTCTCTCTGTCAAAATAAACAAACAAAAAAGCAAAATTGTCTATTTGATCATAGCAACTGAACAAAGCTGACAAATGGAGATCTGAAGCCCCATGGTGGTTGAAAGGGGAGGAATATGAGCTACCCAGTAAAACAGGAGAATACTGCCCAAAGGGAAATTTTAAATTTTATTAACCGTAGCAACACACAGGGTATGACAGCATGATTTTATTAAAAGGAACACATCCTGAAATGTCAGACTATTCTATGTGACTGAGATAGTAATTGAGAGATTTACAAATTGGATTCAGACTAAAAATCTCTGTATATTGAGATAATCATCTTAAGGGGCAATTGTCAATGCATTCAGAATCATAAGCTCTTCCTCTTGTCAATTTCACCGCATTCTAAAGACACTTGACAACTTTCATTGCAATATATTGTGAACAATCCTTCACTCCTGCAGCAACTCAGTTAGTGTTATCACAAAGATGTGAAATGCTCTATAAAGGTAAACCAGATAAAGTGGATCAATACGGACTCTGGCAATATAAGCCCTCTGGCATATGAGAAATATCATGGTGATGCAGACTCGACAGTTGATATTGTCCTACTGGATGGCTCTCTATAAAAGCTGCAAAAGAGACAAACAATCAATCTGGTAAAAATCCCCATAGATGTTTCAGGATTTAATAAAAATATTGCTGTCTGGGAGCCTCCCATAATGACCTCTTAACATGATTAATTCATATATATAGGATGTCTCTTAGCCTTTTCTCCCCAATTTTCCTAAATACCATTTGAGATTCTACCTCTTTAGCTGTCACATGGTTGTAACATAGTTGTACACAGCAAGACTGGACTGTTTCAAATCAATGTAGCAGTCCGAGGTTGCCCTAACTTTTGGCTTGCTTCCACCTCCCTCTCCCAGAACTTCTATAGTAGTCATGTAGTCTTTCATTAAAAACTAACATTACTCTGATCTTTTTCCAGTATGTAAAGACCATAGAAGTCACCATTCTCCTACCAACAAGTAATAAAAAGCTAAACAAACTGAAAAATCAACAACTCTTCTTAGACCTGTCAGAGAAATGAAGACACAGAGCTAATCGCTGCTCTCAAGATTGGAGAGACAGGCAGGGTCAGAGAATCACAACTTACCAAAGTGGAAATCCAGGAGTAGAAACCCCCAGGAGCACCAGTGCTGAAGAAGGAGAAACTAAGTTCTAATTCCCAAATCACCAGAGGGTCAGTGTGAACAACACCGAGAGTTTAAAAATGCAGAGAAACCCACCAGTGGGGAAGCCCTTGCACTTTTATGATGTTTACCTACAGGGTCTCTGCCAAGTCCTCACCTTAAATATCAGAGGAAAATCCCCTCCTGCTTCCAGCAGGGGGAGGGCAATAGGAACCATTTTGAAATATACCACTCCATTTTTTTTCTTAACAAGTCCTGCTTTAGGAGAAACTATTATACTAGGGTCTAACCGCCTGGGATTTTATAAGAGCTTAACCTGGGAATGGCAGGGAAATACACAACTGTAGCCCCCTTTAGTCTTCCATATGGGAGAAGGGAAATACTTAACTCTAGCTCCTGCTAGCCATTCTGTCAAGCTAA
Source organism: Proteles cristata cristata (assembly GCA_017311185.1). Taxonomy (NCBI): domain Eukaryota; kingdom Metazoa; phylum Chordata; class Mammalia; order Carnivora; family Hyaenidae; genus Proteles; species Proteles cristata. Next base: position 620,045 of record JAESUZ010001351.1, read on the forward strand.
GGGGGAGGAAAAACCTAGAAGCACCACTGAAATCCGCAGTCCAGGGGCACAGGCTCACCCAAAGACTGAAACAATCAAAACCACGGAGCACTTCTCCCCCAAATCTTGCATTGAAAAAGGCCTATTTACTGCCTAAAGTTTCCCTTTATTCAATACATCATGTCCACCTTTAAACAACAACAACAAAAATTACAAGCTATACTGAAAGGCAAAAAATGCAGTTTGAAGAGACCAAGCAAACATCAGAACCAGAGTTATATACGGCAGGAATCTTGAAATTATCAGACCAGAATTTCTTTTAACTATGATTAATATACTAGGGACCAAATTGAACAAGTAAATAACATGAAAGAACAGATGTATAATATAAACAGGAAGAGGAAAATTCTAAGAAAGACTAAAGAAGAAATGCTACAGATCAAGAACACTGTAACAGAGTTGCCTATGAAATCAGGTTTGAGAGAAAAAGGTGATAACCTTAGTCTTAACCTGAAGTCATTCATCCACCCATGAAACCACAATTGACAATTTACTAAGCATAACATTGCACTGTATGCTAAGCAAACAAGAAAAATAAGTTAGTCCCTGCTCTCAGGATTTTTCAGTCTAGTGGGAAAGAAATGTAAATTGGTGGGTGCAGGAGCCATAGAAGGAAGGAAGATGTAGATGAGGAAAGACTTCCTAGAAAAAAGAAATAAGCCAGGGTCCCAAGGACTCTACCTTAAAGGAACTTAAATGCTGATTTGGAAAGACAGGTGCAGAAACTTTGATTTCAATAGAGTAAGATATATTTTCGGTTAAAGGTATCAGTGTGGGCTGGGGAACATTTTGCCTCTAGGATTCAGTTTTTCTGTTTGTAAATATAAATAAGCTCTTTTAAATAACAATTTCACTTTTAAAATTTACCTAGAAGAGGAAATAGACAACTATGCCAAGATGTACTTATAAATGTATTATTGTAGCCTTTTTTATTATAATGATAAGTGGCCAAAACATTATAGAATCAATCAATGGACTATAACCTGTCTACGAGAAGTATAAAATATATGTGCACTCATTTATATAATACAGGGTGTTTTGATATAATGAGTAAAAGAGCTTAGCAAAAAATAAAAAATATGTAATATTGATCACTGTAAAATTGTTTATGTATATGTTCGTGCATATAGTGTATATGCATACATGCACAGACAGAAATCTTGAATGATATTTATAAATCTTAATAGGACTTTCAGGTAACTTTGTTTTTTTTTTATTATTTTGATTTATTTGCATTATTCAAGTCCATTTTCAATTATAAAACCCATATGTGTTACAAAACATATGTGAACATAGTAAATTAAAATGAGAGTGTTAAACTATATTATATATATGTATATACATATACATATATATAATCTTTATTTTCCATTATAAAAAGCACATTAAAAAATTCTAAAACTGCAATTATTAAGTATACAATGGCAGGGTAAATATGATGATGACAAGGAAAGCATGTAGTTAAAAGCAGTCGGAGAGATTTCATTGTTTCTCATTGTGAAATCTGGCCATGTGTAGCAACATGGATGGACCTTGAGGGTGTTATGCTGAGCGAAATAAGTCAGGCAGAGAAGGACAAATATAATATGTTTGCACGTATAGGAGGATTAGGAGGAACTTAATGGAGGACCATGGGGGAGAAGAAGAGGGGAAGTGGTGGGGGAAAGGGGGAAAGGCAAACCATGAGAGACTCTTGAATGCTGACAAAAACTGAGGACTGATGGATGTGGGGGGGAGGGGGGATGGGCATGGAGGAGGACACTTATGGGGATGAGCACTGAGTGTTATGTGGAAACTAATTTGACAATAAACTATTTGTAAAAAAAAAAAAAAAGCAGTCGGAGAGGTTTACTGTACTTAATTTTAGTGATATTTGAAGTAGCAATATCTTTCAAATAAATTAATTCCTTCCTAGAAAGTAGTTGAGTTAATAAAGGCACATTGAGGATGTTTGTGTGTGTGTGTGAATGAGAGTTTTCCTGAGTCATCTTTTATCCAGTAAGTCTTATATTAAGTGTTCCCCACAATTGGTGACTTTTTTAGAAATAGACATCCAAAAAAAGTTGCTAATTTTTCTAATATATTAAAAAAAGTGCCTCAAATATCAAAATTGGCACTTTATTAAGTAATGCATATAACAAATCAACTTTATTGAAAATAACAAAGATGTAAAACTGTGTCAGGATAGGATAATTGGTGACGTGTGGTCATCATACATTAATGTAACATTCAAAATCTGTCTAACATGAAATGATGATACATGATTTCAATCTCCTAAAGGAATTAGGGTCAAATTTGGCTAATTTACTCTAATTATAGCTTTTTGTTTGTCTAAATTTTGCATTTTTCTTGAATTTTTGAATATTCTAGGAAGTTTTCAGTATACACACACATGCATACACACATATTTTTATTGATACTTCAAAACTTTTCCATACATATTCATTATATATTACTATAATATGAAATCTAAGGAATTCCAGATCATCTCAAATTGTCTTTCTTCAACTCTGAACTGGTGGTTTCCATGGGGATTTGACAATTTTTTATTTGGAAACACAATCAAGACTTCTCTATTTCAAAGCTGAATATTGGCATTATCATTTGTCAGCAAAGTAGGCTTGCATGATGCCAGCCAAATTATTTCATGGTTGGTTAATTATATAGTACTTAATGTTTCTGCATTTGGCTATCTTGGTCTGTAGCAATTACCACACTAATGATGGACACAATTTGTTCCTTGATTCACAGCATCTCTATGAACACTTGAATGGCAAATTCACACAAAATGAACCCTGTACTAAATGCACAAACTTTTGTATTATATTTTCTATGATTCTCTAATAGGTAGGTTAGAGTCAGGGTCTTTTACATAGCTGACTTAAAGGCTTTGACAACTTTACCATGAATAGAAGATATTTTCTATTTTTTCTTTCATTTGAGAATCAATATTTAGCCATAATTCTCAGAAGAATAGGATATTTTTTATATAATTAAATATGGTAAAGCTAAGAAGAAAGTTGAATAAAAACTTAAGTAAAAACACTTACATTTTCCTATTAAAGCTGAGACACATGCCCATTAAGCTTATTATATCAATCAAGCAAAGCATTCTTCCATAATATATTGCTCTTAATTTACAAGTAAGATTTATCAGATCATGTTATCACTATTTAAGTGCTTCTCCCATTTTTATAGCTAAGAGCCTGGTCCTACTTCATCAACTCTGAAAATATCAATGTAAAATTATATGTACAGAATCTTTAAATCCATGGTAAATGACCAGTCCTATTAGCCTTACAAAAATTACTTCCTGGAGGATGTCAGTTACCTTAGAAAGTTCATTAACATTTTAAACTTATGGAAGAACTTAAACTTACAGGCTAATAAATAAACACAGAGAACATACACACACACACACACACACACACACACACACACACATACACACTATAAAGTTGAAAGTTTATGTTATTTATTTAGACCAAGGGTAACAGTAAAATATTTGCTTGTGAATATTTTATTTAGAACCTGAAATAAGGATTTTGATCTTCATAGCTTATTCTACACAATTGCTTCTTTATGTTATTTTATACGTTGCTGAACAAAGTATGTTTATCTCAAAAATAAAACTGAATGAATTTGTTTTTATTACAATTAGTAGTTACTTTTATTAACCATTACCAATTTTAAAGATATCAAAGAAATGTGTTTGATTAGGAACAAAAGAAGGGTAAAATCATAGTGTTTTCTGACTATGAAATAAATTAATAATCATATCCTGTATTCAGTGAGTTAGGTTTTGTTTCTTGCATTTATGAAATAACAGCTCTTATACAAGGTACAGTTTATAATTCATTCATTGTAAATTTTAGTCTTTAAAGGCATAATCTTAAATTCTTTATCACCAAAGACTTTCAAGCCAAAACTCAAATTAATTAAATTCAGCTATATTAATAGGACACCTGCATCTTGCTACCAATGGCAATAGGTATTTGCTCTCAAATATTAAATTTAAAAAATAAAAATAAGCCACTACTGAATTAGAGTTTTTAAACAGAGGATCTCTTAATAAGATATAACATCTATATTCACTAATAAAGCTGAATGAATGAGAAATTCCAGTTAAGAATTCTGGAAAGTTACTTGTTAAAAACTAGACATCTGAAACATCACATTTATACAGAATGTAAGCATTGGAAATAGATACTGCTATATTTAAATCTATTTATAAATTTTGTCATTGCTTGAGTGAAGGTAACTTGAATAATATCAACTAAAGTGCTTTTTGCTATAATGAAAAAGAAAACCAAACTCAAACTTCATGAACAGGTAAGGAGATTGAATAAAATGTAGTACCCTTCTGATAAAAAAGATGAGCTATAAGCTTTTAAAATATAATCATGACAATTTACAAAAAAATCTGAGAAAATAATATTTTAAACACAAAAGTGATTTCAGTTAATCTCAGGAATTAGAATGGATGGTTTATTATTGTTATTATTATTATTCTTTGCTACAGTTGAAATGTATGAGATAAAAATATGAGATAAAAACAGAATAAAGTGAGAAGTGAAATAAGATAAGAATATTAAAATAAACTTGTGAAAACATTTGAAAAATAACAGAATACTACAGCATTTGTTGATTATGTAATTCTAGGATTATGATCTTTAGGAAGTGTAACATTTATGGAGATAAAGAGAATGACAGTGTTGTTAATTTCAAGAAAAATACATAAAATCAGTGGCTTACTTTTTTAATTTTAGGAATATCTACAAAAATGAAGGAAACATTACATTTGTAATATTGCGAAACTACAATATGAACAAATTTCAAGGCCTCTTAAAAATGAATTATAAAATAATGTGTAACCTGGCAAAAACTGACAAAGGATGTGATTAGGGCACACAAAGTAGAGTACATTACTACTGATAGTAGTCAGTAAATTGAAGTGACAAATAACAATATGTATATTTTTGGCTGGCAAAAATTTGTGATATATCTACTTTTTGTAGGGCCATAGGAAGAGGGTATGCTCAGTTTTTACTGGAGAAAATGTGAATCATTTCATCATGATGGAAAATCACCATAAAATCCATGATAGATTTTTAAACTTATCTTTTGACCCATCAATTATATTACTAGAAAGTTTATTCCATATGAATAAAAGCATTAATGACAATTAAAATATGTATGAGGATATTCATAGCAGAATAAGGTAAAAATGTAAGCATATACAAAACAAAAGCCTTAATTAAATACCCATTAATACAGGATGAGTATATCTTTACCAAATAATGTTATCTAGCTTTTAAAGCAATTACATAATTCTACCAGTTAACTCACCTGGATTTCTGATAGATAATTTTGAGGGTGCAGAAATGTGTTTAGTATGTGATTTCACTCTTATGAAAAACAACAACAAAGATATGTTCCTATTAGCATGAGATAAAACATGGAAGGTGATATCAACATAGTAATATAGATTACCTTGGGGACATGGAAAGGGTAGGGTAAAATAACCAAAAAAAAGAAAAAAGAAAAAAGAAAAAAAAAAGAGAGAAAGAAAAACTTGACGACACCAAAATCTGGACATAGATGTTTATAGTTGTTTTATTCATAATTGCCCAAACGGGAAGCAACTAAAAAGTCTATCAGTAGGTGAATGGATAAATAAACTGTACTACATCAAGACAACAAAATATTATGTAGCCCTACAAAGAAATGAACAATCAAGCCATGAAAAGACATGGATTCATCTTAAATACCTACTACTAAGTGAAAGAAGCCAATCTGGAAAGTATATATACTATATGATTCAACTATATGATATTCCTGACAAGGCAAACTATGGAGACAGAGAAAAGATCAGCATTTGTGGTCAGTGGGACTGAATACCTGAAGCAAAGATGATTTTTAAGGCAGTGAAAATACTCTCTATGACATTATAATAGAGACACATGGATACATGTCATGATATCTTTTCCAAACTCACCAAGACTGGACATGAATGTAAACTATGGATTTTGGATGATAACGATGTGTCAATGTGGACTACAAATTGCAACAAATGTACTACTCTTATAGCAGATGTTGATAATGGGGGAAAGAAACTATGCATGCAGGAGAGGGAAAGCATATCTCTATACCTTTCTCCCAATTTTCCTGTTTTAAAACAGGAAACTGCTTTAAGAAACAAGTCCTTTTAAAATTTTCTTGGCAAAATGTGGTGTGTGTGTGTGTGTGTGTGTGTGTGTGTGTGTGTGTGTGTTTATAACTCATCAATGAGTGGAAATTTGAGGGTAAGCCCAGTCAAGCTATTATAAAAATTTCAGAGCTAAGCGAGTTCAGACATATTTGATCAGACTTAATTTCTGCTTCTTTTTGATTGTCATATCTAATATTCCCTAATGACAGCAAAATGGTATCAGTAGTTCAAGACATCACATGCAAAATATACCATGAGGAGCAAGAGACAGACTGTTGTTTTGTTTACTCACATTTTCTAGGAAATGACTTTAATCTATAATACAGTTTATATATTTTGCCCACTCTCTAATCAATTATTACATCCTAATTAAGGGATATAAGCCATCTGCTTTGTACTTGAATTTAGCTTTTCTTGGAACATCCCCAAATCTCCCCACTGCCACCACAGCCATGCCCCTCCAACCACTGAAGGCAGATAAAAGGAAATAGATCCTGGTAGGTTATAACAAAAGTCTCAGGAGTCCATTACCTTATTAACTAGTGTCTGTGCACATATAATGAACTATTAAAACTGTATTTACATAAAATGCATTTATATCCACCCCAAAGGAAGTAAAAAATATATTTTGATTGTAAGAATCCAGGTCCCTAAGGGGTGCTTGGTTGACTCATTCAGTTAAGGACAAGACTCTTGGTTTTGGTTTGGGTCATGATCCCATATTTCCTCAGTTCAAGCCCTGCATCAGGCTCTGAGCTGTCAGCCCAGAGTCTGCTTGGGATTCCCTCTCTCTCTCTCTCTCTCTCTTTCTCTCTCTCTCCCTCTCTCTCTCACTGCCACTCCCCTACTCATGCTTGCTCTCAGTCTCTCTTTCTCTCTCAAAAATAAGTACATAAATATTAAAATAAAAAAGAATCTAGGTCTTTAAGAGTTGCAATGGTTCAGTTCACTAGGAGAGTCTCCACTCTCCACTGTTTTCCACTGACACACCTCAGAAGAACGTTGAAAAACTTCGATGGGATACTCTGTTTTTAACATCTTGCTTCCTATTTGTGGATATCTAAAGACTTAGAGATCATCAAGACTAACAATCATATTTCTTAAATTTTTTTGTTATTCTCTAGCAATATATCTCCCTAAAAACAGTAGATTTTTAATCTATTACTCAGATGTTCTGTGGGCTGGTCTCCAAAGCCAAAGTCCTGTATAGTTATGTTTGAGTCCAGGACAGTGTCTTGAAATCTATACCTCTGTGTTAGTACTCTGCATCCTCCTAGCACTCAGTTGACTCAGCATAATCCTTTACCTAGGAGCAACTTGAAATAATACATAGGATAGCAAGTCACAATAATGTGCTTGTAATGTATTTTTGTTTGTTTGTTTTTAACATTTATTTATTTTTAAGAGAGAGAGAGACAGAGCACAAGCAGGGGAGGGGCAGGGAAAGAGGGAGACACAGAATCCAAAGCAGGCTCCAGGCTCTGAGCTGTCAGCACAGAGCCCGACACCGGGCTCAAAGTCACGGACTGTGAGATCATGACCTGAGCCGAAGTTGGACGCTTAACCTACTGAGCCACCCGGGTGCCCCAATATATTTCTAATCTACACAGTTTTCAAATTCATCTGCAAAATTATATTTATTTACCTTTGGGGGTAGATAAATGTGTATGTGTGTATGTGTGGGTGTGGTGGGAGGGTGTTTCTGGCTTTAACTTTTTGTTAAGCAGTTTTTTATGTCCCTACTTTTCTAGCATTTACTATATATTATTCCAAGTTCAAATAGTCTATACTTCCTATCAAGCCACACGATTTCACCCACTATTTAAGGAATCAATCTTTGTATCATAGATCAAGTATCCAGGTAAAAGACAGGATCAATTATTCCACTAGATTGCCCTCTCTCTTAATCCCTGTCTGTTTTTTGGTAGTTTAGCAGTCATCTGTGGTAGTTAGGAAGGGCCACGGTTCAGATCTGGCTCTACCCCTTCGAACTTTTAAAAGTCACTCTCTCTGGATCTCTCTTTCCTTATTTGTAAAATGAGTATAATAACATACTAACTTCATTGCTATGAAGATTAAATGTAAGTTCAAGGACCGAGGTTAACGGTGTATGTCTTACAGTCGATGCTTAAATGCTATGTATGTTATTATAATCATTGTTAGTATTTAAAGAGACTTACAAGATGTGAGTGAGTAAGAAACTAATATGTAGAAGATTGGACAAAAGCTGAGATGAATGAGAATTATTAAGACAAATTTGGAAGTTTGGAGTGATAGAGATTTTAACCAGATAAGGATATAGCTAGCTACCGTAGCAACACTATCAAAATGTACATGTTCTGACAGAGAGCTGCTGGAAGGGCAATTAGTAATAACACACATGCATTGAGAAAGCATTCCAACAATTAAAGTCCTTTATGTGAGATTCCCCCCATATCAGTTGTTTGTTCTATTAGTTATGTACTTCTAGTATGAATGCAAACATTTCCCTATTTGAAAGATTTTTACACCTGATATATTCAGTTCTTTCCAAATGTATTCAAACATGAATTTCTGTTATATTTTCTCTGAATGATTCTTTTTATTGACAAGCTTACTGTAAGTGAAAAACAATCAGAAACATTAAACAGATGTTTCAAACATGTGCTTAGTAAAGTGTGTTTCTCTGGCAATATAAACAAATTTGTGACTCTGAGGAATACATTTTCCCATGCTCTTCAGGATAAACTAAAACAGTTTAGTAATAGTAAATAATAATTTATTACTGCAAATGACTATTATTATAGTTGCTAAAAACAAGAATTTAGTCAATACTTAATCTAATAATTCCTATAACCTAAGAAAAACAATTTATTTAGATATAATCATGATATGTAGCTATTGTGTTTCCATATAGACTTCTATACTCTATTATAATAATATTGATTGAATGGGGCAGGAATAACTGATGAAATAGTTAGCGTCGTCAACTGACCAAAGTATACACTTACATTGAAGCTTAATTAGTTGATGTCATGAACAAACTTCCAAACTTTTTGATTTAGAGAAAATTTAATAACACAGTGTTGTTTCTGGAAGACAGCTTTATGAAATACATTGACTGCAAGCTCAGCTACCTTGAGTTAGGCCAGCCAAAGAAACATTAATATATTGAGAAAATCAAATGAGCTCTTTGGCCAAAATTTAGTAATTACACTCAAATAATCGAGATCCTGCCTCAAGTAAAAAGATAGTATTCCTGTAGAATATGTGGTTGGTGTTCACTCCCCTGTGTGACATGGGTTATGCCGATTCACTTAGTCCATTACCTGCGAATAAAAAAATGGTTGGCAGATTAATGAAGCTGGCCCAGGCTAGTGATGTGCTTTCTAGTCATTGCACAGAATAGTTTTTCCATTAAAAAAATAAACAGTTTGCTCATTTATGGAAAAAAACTATTCATACTTAACAGTATTTTGCTAAAACTGACTGAACTGACCAATATTGCTCTCTTGCATTATCTTGTAAGGGAGACAGCAGATTGTTTGCTAGAAATTCTGACTGAATCTGTTTTATCTTAAGCAGTGAAAAGGAGAAAGACTTTATTTAAAGATATAGACTAGAATTACAAAGATTATCATTTGAATTCATTTTAATTTTGATCACATTATTTCATTATTAATCGTAAATAAATTGTTACTTAAAACTTTTGTCGATTTAAATCATGGCTCCTTATGTTTTGTATGATAATATATAGTTTATACCAGAATACTTCATTATTATTAGATTATCTCACTTTATTTAATATATATATATGTATATATATATATACATACACATATATATATATATAACAGATTAATTCGGTAATTATATAAAAAGATTTAAAGAGAGAAGTTTTGTTTGTACCTGCTGGTAAGGGGGTGTCTGTACCTCTTCCATTAACAGAACTCTTTTGAAGCTAAATTTTCACAGGAATGGAGCTCTCCATCACTGTAACAAGGTAAAATAGGTCAAGCCTGCATGGGGCCAAAGTAAGAGAAACCAATTTTCTAAATAGTTTCCCTAGCTGGAGGACAAACTAAAAAAAAAAAAAAGAAGAAAGAAAGAAAAGAGAAGGTAAAAAAACTTGCCTTTCTGGAAAGTTGTAATAGCCTGTAGTAGAGTAAGGGGAAAAAAAAAAAAGAAAGAAATGGAAAGCTTTGCTTACAAAATGGGAGGATATCTTTCAGTAGGAGTAAGGGTATATCCTCCTTTATCATCATTTTCTTTTGATATTTAAGCAGGAAATGCTTCTGTCAATGTCATCCAGGCATGATATGTATAATAGATAGGAATCAAATAACTAAAGTAAATGAAGGACACAAATGATACACATATTAGGTTACTGTCAATCTACAGGTGAACATAATTACACATTGACTTTTAAGAAAGTGTTTAAATTAGGGGCACCTGGGTGGCTCAGTCCCTTAAGCGTCCGACTTCGGCTCAGGTCATGATCTCATATTTCGTGGGTTCAAGCCCCACATCCGGCTCTGTGCTGACAGCTAGCTCAGAGCCTGGAGTCTGTTTCAGATTCTGTGTCTCCCTCTCTCTCTGACCCTCCCCTGCTCACCCTGTCTCTCTTTCTCTCTCAGAAATAAATAAAACATTTAAAAAGTTTTTTAATAATAAAAAAAGAAAGTGTTTAAGTTATAAGTTAAAATGAAATAGAAAAGGCGACAGCACCAGAAGCATTTCACAAAGTCTTCAGTGTTGTGTTGCTATTTAAAAGTCAATTTAAAGATAAATTCATTTGCAAAAAACTACCTGTTCCTCTGACCATAACTCTAGATTATTGGCTTGTACACAGACTAATTTGATTTTGGAATATTCTTCCAATTCTAAGTTTTAATCACTTGTTTGGAAAATTATATTATACCTCTTGGGATAATTAAAACCACACCAAGTGTCTCAAAACCAGCATTAGAAATCACTGGTTTATGTAATTGGCAAGGAGATATCTGTGGCCAGTGCTTTTAGTTACACCAATCAGAATAATTTATTTCTTCTCTGCAGTGAGTTCTTTCACTATTGTTTTTTCATTTTCCTTTGTTTATTCACATTCATGTGAGTTCCATTTACCCATACTTAACATTCATTCATTTATACAATAAACATTTACTGCTTTCCCAAGTCATGTTTGGCTTCATAGATTTCTCTCTTCATTCATTCCATCTACCCTTCTTCAATGGTCCTCTTCCACTTTCTGCCCTCCTTACTTCAAACCTTGGACATCTGCTCTCTCATTTATCTGGAAGCCTCTTCTACAAGTGCTTGCTGTGGGTTACTTGCTCATTTCATTCAGGTTTCTGCTCAAACACCACCTCCCAAAAAAGCATTTCCTGATCATTCTGTACAAAATATTTCTACACACCCATCTTTTTGTAGTTTTTTCCTTTCTCTTTTTTAATAGCTCTTTTACTACTTGAAATTATGTTATATAAGCATAGTATTTATTTGTATGTTCATTTTGGTCTGTCTTTCACACTAGATTATAAACTTCATGAAGACCAGCTCTGTTCTAACAAAATTAGAATCTCAGCATATGGAGCAGTGACTTGATCATAATAAATAGGTATTGTCTTAGTCAGTTTAAGCTGTTGTAACAAGATAATGTAGGCTGAGTTTCTTAAAAAAAACAGAAATGTATTTCTCACAGTTGTGGAGGCTGGGGAGTCTCAGATTAGGGTGCCAGCAAAGTCAGGGTTTAGAGGGAACACCTTTTGCTGGTCTCCTATCATGGTGGTGGGTCAGCAAGCTGACTTGTTTCTCTTCTTACAGAGGCACTAATCCCATCGTGAGGACTCCACCCTTATTACCTATTTACTTCCCAAGGGCCACACCTCCAAATATCATCACCTTAAGTATTTAAGGAACACACACACACACACAATCCATAGCAAGTATTCAATAAATGATTTTTGAAACCTTAATAAGAAAAGAGTCATATGTAATCATTCTTTAAGATTTGGGGGCCAAAAATTATTTAGGATGCATGACTTTTGTGTATAAACAGAGACTTTTAGAATAGTGTTGTTAAAATAACTAGTCTTCGGTACTGTTTCATGATTCAATTTAAAATTTTTACATATATGTTATTTATATTTGTGTGTAAGCTTTAAATTCCAGTGGTCTGACATTGATTGGTAACTACCTTCTATAATTGAAATGACAAGACAAAAAACACTAATAAAATAGCAACTCTAGAAAACCATTACAAAGCAGGTCTTAGAGGAAAACTTGCCATTATGTGAAAGTGAGAAATGGAGTTAGCTAAACTCAAGCTTAATATGATCAGGGAGAATGGAGATAGTCCTTGAGGGGAAGAGTAATTACAAAAGAATCAGCAATTCCCTACTTCAGAAAAACAGAAGCAATTGCTAATAATCTCAGTGCATGTAAGTTAGTGGGGCAATTCTACCTTTAATTTCTAACAAAATTATAAATTTATCTTATTCTACAATATAAACTAACACTTTCATAATTTAGTATTATTCTGAGTGAGGAAAGAGTTCATACTTCAACCATCAATATTTATGTCTTGACTTTCTTCAGAGTATTTAAATATTGTGGTCTTGTAAGCTTAAAATAAGATACTATAATGTGAAGAAACTTCGCTCTCCACATGGTCTTGCTCAAGTCACTTAAATTACTAAACAGATTATGCAAACAGGAGAGTCTTAAATCTCGCCTTGAACATTCAGATAATCGAACTAATTATAACTTGATAAGCAGATTCTTTCAAAACAGAGTCCCATCCCTCAGATATATCAACATTGTTACCTTATTGTCTCTTTAACATATCATTGCTTTGCCTACTTGATGAAGCTGCATATTATAATAGTACCAGTCAATGAATCTCTTCTGTTTTCTAAGCTTCTTTTGATCTTTATTTTTGTTTATTTTTTATTTTATTTTATTTAAATCCACTAACATATAGTGTAACAATGGTTTCAGGAGTGGAATTTATTGATTCATCACTTTCATATAACACCCAGTGTTCATCCCAACAAGTGCCCTACTTAATGCCCATCGTCCCCATTTAGCCCATCGTCCCACACAGCACCCCTCCAGCAACCCTCAATTTGTTCTCTGTATTTAAGAGTCTTTCATTGTTTGCCTCCCACTCTGTTTATGTCTTATTTTTCCTACCATTCCCATAAGTTCTTCTGTTTTGTTTTTTAAATTTCACATATGAGTGAAATCATATGATCTTTATCTTTCCCTATTTTATTTAGCATAATACAATCTAGTATATCCACGTGGTTACAAAAGGCAAGATTTCATTCTTTTTGATCACTGAGTGATATGATCCTTAAAGTCAACATGTCCCAATTTAGTTTGCATCTGTTTTCCAATTAATTTTGTAGTACTTATTGCCATATTATTTTCTTCTTCCAGTTTGACCACTAGTCTTTTAAAAGAATTTATATCCTTAGTTCCTTCTTCATTAAGTGATGAAGTTTTGGGATGATGGGGGGTTTGTGGGGTCCAGAGCCGATGATCAAGAACGAATTCTTGAAGATGTCTTTGGTGCAAAAAGCCAATGATCAAAAACGAATTCTTGAAGATGTCTTTGGTGCAAAAAGGTGATTTTCATTAAAGCATAGAGACAGGACCCATGGGCAGAAAAAGCTGCACGGGGGTTGTGAAGAGTGGCTCCTTATATACCCTGAAGTTAGGGAGGTAAAGTCAAAAGGGAGGCCTTTAGAGGGACTTTGATATGCTAAATAGGACTTCTAAGACACCTGAGGCCTTGCTCTTATCAAGCTAAGGTTGTTTTTCCCTTAGTAAGCTATTATTAACATTATGGCAGTAGGGAGTTCCTGGAGAAATGTTAAACTGTATTTGCCTCAAGTATTTGTCAGTGGGCTGCAGGTTATAAGGAAATTAAATTTTACCTGTCATTTCCTTCTGCCTTTGCACCCCATACATATCACTATGGAGGAGTGATGTGGGGGCTCCAGGAAACAGTCTGTAGGTTTCTGGAGATTAGGCTACTGATAAGATTGCTTTTTCTTATAATTTACTACAATATTTGTAAATATTTACTAAAATATTGTAAACTGATGGAGACCCATGTCCTGTATAACTGTGATCGCTTTCAATTGACCATTTGTTTTCTTTTCTTCCCTTTGTTCTTGGGTACCCAGGAGTGCCTGAGGAATATCACACACATCCCACCTCAGGTGGGGCGGGTGTGCTAGCTTATATTTTGCGCTCGGCCTGCCCCATGCTCACTCATCATTACGTATCAGTGAAAAGATGATTCTTAATTGATATATATTTTGACCATTACTTAAAATATTTCTTAAATCAAAATTTTTCCCAGGAGAATAGATATTCTGGTATTCAATATGTGAAGTATTGAAGTTACCTTATGTAACTGCCCCAAATAATCTCATTACATCCATATTAATTTCTTTAAAAAATTTTTAACATTTATTTATTTTTGAGAGTGAGAGGCAGAGAGAGACAGAGTGCAAGCAGGGGAGAGGTAGAGAGAGATGGATACACAGAATCTGAAGCAAGCTTCAGTCTCTGAGCAGTCAGCACAGAGCCTGATGTGGGGCTTGATTTCACAGCCCACGAGATCATGACCTGAGCTGAAGTTGGACGCTTAACCAAATGAGCAACCCAGGCTCCCCTATCCATATTAATTTTTATTCTACTTATGTATATTTGTTATTAGTGAAAAGACTTGTTTATCCATTCAAAGTAAATACCACAGATTAATTGTTTTCATCCTTTATTTCTTCCTTAGTCTTCAAATCCGAATACCAGCCAGAGATATTAATTATACCTCATTAATTTCTCTGATAGTCACCTTTTATATTGATGCCAGTCTTCTGGTTCAGATCTTCATGGTGGTCCTGTTTTTCCAGATAATACATTCTGTACTCTCTATTTTATTCTTCTAATAATTATAATACATTTTTCTGAATAGGTATTTTAACCAAGCACAGCACTGATAAAAACTTACACTGGATCTCACTATAAATGGATTAATGTTTAAATTTCACATCCTGTATTTGAACTTGACCTACTTACACTTCTCATTACGTCCTCTTTAAATAAGAATACATAGCCTTCCCCCAATAAATACTTTATCTTCTTGCTTTAATGCATTAATGGTGCCAATTTTATCTCCTTGAAATACATGATTTCCCTTCTCAGTGAAATGCAATACTATTTATACTTCTAAATCCAGCTCAAATAACTGTTCTTCTCTGAATACTTGCTTTATCCTGTTAGTCACTGCTTTCACTTAAAGTAATGTGTATGCACTACTTTTATGTAAGAGCGACACTTCCCTTCAATATGTTTATTGTATTGTTTTATCTCACTTGTAGTCTTCAATTTCCTTATAAACCAAAAGTATGTATTATTCAATTTTATGTTTGCAGAGGTAACCTAGATATAGTCTTCCAGGTGGTGGAAACTCATTAAAAAGAAATAACTGAATGATCCAATGAATGACAAAAGGAAGGAAGGAAGGAAGGAAGGAAGGAAGGAAGGAAGGAAGGAAGGAAAGCAGAAAGGAATGACGGGTCTACATGCATGACAACATGAGTAAGCCGTAGGCAGTGGAGAAGTAACCAAACACAGCGAGATCAGACTAGGAATATGAAGTCATAAAGCAGTGAAAGAATGAGACTTCACTAAAGCTGCACTGTTTCCTGCCCTTCCTCGAGCCTAGTTAACTAGGCTTTTTCTGCACTGTTGTGAGATTATCTCCACCTTTAAATATTTCTTTTTAAAAGTAGATTGTTCAAAACACATGTCCATTAGCCCTCACTAAGCAATCATTAATCGGGATACATTCATAAAATGCCACATTGTTAATTATCTTTCCATGTATGTCTATTGTTTCTTGATGATCAAATTTGTATTTGTTTTTAAGTTTATTTATTTATTTATTTTTTGAGAGAGACAGAGACAGCATGAGTGGGGGTGGGGGCAGAGAGAGAGGAAGAGAAAGAGAATCCCAAGCAGACTCCACACAGTGGAACTCTAACTCACTGTGAGATTATGACCTGAGCTAAAATCAAGAGTGGAACACTTAACTGGCTCAGCCACCCAGGTGTCCTCTGAATCTGTATTTTTAACTTTATCTCTCACTCACATAAATCTACTAATACTTTACATTTATTGAATCAATGGGGAAAACTGGTGGTTTGGTAGGCTTTGTAGACCACTCTAGGTTGATCTAACTGGTAAAATACCTACATGATTTGTGTGTTTCTTTTCTTTTTTCTTTTTAATGTTTTTTTATTTATTTCTAGGAGAGAGAGAGAGACAGCATGAGCAGGGGAGAGTCAGAGAAAGAAGGAGTCACAGACTCTGAAACAGGCTCCAGGCTCCGAGCTGGCAGTCAGCATAGAGCCCGACACGGGGCTCGAACCCACGAACTGCGAGATCATGACCTAAGTGAAATCGGACGCTTAACCGACTAAGCCACCCAGGTACCCCCATGATTTGTGTGTTTCTATGTGTACTTGAGTCTGTTAGGAGTGGTTTGGGAAATTCCTTCAGAGTTCATTCTGTGGAACTCTACTCTCTCTCCTACATACATATTTATGATAATGATGTATTCTATGCATTGAAGTTGATCACTAAAGAGGTGTAGTGACTTCATCAAAGTCACACAGTTATTAAGCAATAGGACTTTTATAGTTTTTCAAACTAAGTTTCAACCTTAGGTCCTTCCTGCTACACCAACTTGGGATCTCATTAGAGATTGGATATTACAACTCCAATTACATTCCATTAATTTTCGAAACATATTAAGCTTTGGTCCCTTCTGTAAAATAGTCTGCTTTAATTCCAAACTGAAAAATTAGGAAGGAAAAAAAAGCAAAGCAATTTTTTTTTCATTTCCCAGGACTCTGAACGACTAGTTCTCTCCTAAAACCACAGGCATCTGATACTATTAATATGATGTACTGTGGCAGGAGACTGCACTTTAATTGATCCGGGAGTTGAAGCCATGTTGCGGTGCTGGCAGGAAGATCTGAGGTACTGGTAAATAATTTGAGGTGTACCAAATGCCTCTGTGATTTGAAACATCTCCATAGCTTTGCAGCAGTCGCTACAGACTAAAACTGAAAATGTCAGGAATAAAAGCATAGAGCACATTTGACAATATCTCCATGTTATAAAATTTAAAGAAAATCTAAATCCAAGCAAATTAAAGAAACCAAGAAATAAAACTATCAGGTCATATGCTGCCAAAGTAGCATTTCCTTTCGGAAGCCTTAGAACTTAACAACAGAAGCACATTTCCCTGACAGGAATTATCCTGCCCAGCTGTGCTTCATTTGGCGATATAAAGCCACCTTACAAAGTAAAGGTATATACCCTCAGGATTTTGTCCTCAATTCATCCTATGGTTTGCATAACAGCTACTCTTTCTCCCCTGAACAAATGAGCCAATAATGTGAGGTAAGAGAAGAGATGGGAGAGCAAAGAAATAAGGGAAGAAAGTCATTTCCGCCAGCTGTGTAGGAGAGCATGTAAAGGGTATGTTATCTCACTCAGCACAAAGAATCCCTGGATTTCTGTCTCCACCACAGAGCAGCAGGTTTTTTCCCTCCTCCCTAGCCATCATACCCAACAATACTTCAGAGACAGCTCGGTTCTTTAGCTTCGAGTGTCTGGTAAAATGTAGAAATTGAAAGCACACGCTGGAGCTTTGATTCAGCATATTTTTCCTCCTCACAGAAACAAAAACCTTAAAGAAGTTCAGGATCTTCCACAGAGATCCTGAAACCATAAGTAAGAGTCAGAATTCAAAGGACAAACCATTGTCTAGGCATCCTACTATCCCGGTCAATGTTATGTTCACCAGGAACTTCAGAGACCCCTGAGGATGCTTATGTAAATGAGTTCAGAGTGTGGGAGAAATCTAACGTTATCCATGCCATTTAAATAAGTACTTGAGGAGCTCAAAGGGGAAAATGTGGTGAGCAAATGGTACACTGTGTCAAGAGACTTGAAAAAAATGTGAAACCTTACATAAAAATAAACCCAAGTTCCAAGATTAATGACTGTACAGAAGTTAAAGCTGGATGAGAAAGAACATAATATGTAAATGTGACAGAATTTATATTATCAACCCTTTTAGGATTTCGAAAATATGGATTCAGGAAGGGGATTTATTCATAAATACTGCAATGTTTTGAATTTTATTTGAAGAGACTATTGTTTTATCACAGAACATGCTTGAAGGAGATTTTGTAAGCAGAGGAGAAAAAAAAATCACTGTCAGGACAATAATAGGAAGGTGTGTGTGTGTGTGTGTGTGTGTGTGTGTGTGTGTGTGTGTTCTCTTTTAACTTTAATCTCTCTCTCTCTCTCTCTCTCTCTCTCTCTCTCTCTCTTTCTCTCTCTGGACTTTTGTGAGCTAGAAAAAGGTTTTATTTTTGTTTTTGGAGCTTGCGTGCCAAATGGGGGTCTTTGAACTATCACTGCTCTAACTCTGCCTACTTACAGCATTCAGAACTAAAGGTTTTAATTTGTTTTTAAAATATACAAAAGTAAAAACAGCAACTATGTGCACATTGGAGTGTAAAGGTAAAGGTCAATCTTGAGAGTGTAGATGGCTATTAGTAAGGTAGGCATATAGGCATGCAATGCCCATATCTTTCTTTTCCTTCCTTCTAATTCTTATCAAAGATCCCTGGAAACTGAGACTGATTTTTAAAAATTTCTTAACCATTTACTATTATCTATGAAACAACAATCAAATCAGAAATTTGACTTTTGTTCTCTTTATGTGTTTTTGCAACATTCAGTGCAACACCTTGCCTATAGTAGTTTCTGTATACAATTAGTTGCATCGGTTTAAGTTTAAATGTGGACAATTTAAGACAAGCTATATTGTTT
This sequence comes from Proteles cristata cristata, assembly GCA_017311185.1. Classification (NCBI taxonomy): domain Eukaryota; kingdom Metazoa; phylum Chordata; class Mammalia; order Carnivora; family Hyaenidae; genus Proteles; species Proteles cristata. The sequence goes on from JAESUZ010001351.1 coordinate 639,204, forward strand.
AACGGACCACAAATAGGGAAAGGCAGGTAGAGGCCTTTTGTAAGCAATTTTAAACATCACAAAGAACATTTAATAGACTTAGCTCTAAAATGATTCAGCTTACTGAAATTCATTGTTTGCATACTAGTCAAAGACACAATTCACATCATAAAGAACTAGGGATCCTAATAAACTCCTTCTGACTGTACCACTCCCAACAAGTTGCATAAATATTAGCTTACTGACATCCCATTTTCTCTCAGACACAAAACAACATATGAGAAAAACTTGAGGGAAGGTGAGACAGCTGAATGAAATTGAGAATTTAAGGAAAAAGGATTTTTTTCCCTTTAAATTTGACTTATATTGAGAGGGCTTAGAAGAGACTTAACCAACTAAACAGCTCAACACTGACCAAATCAAAGAAAACAATGTTTTCTTCTTTTTTACTATCTTTTCTTCCATCCTTCCTTCCTTGCTTTCTTCCTTTTTTTTTCCTTGCTTCCTTTTTTCTTCACTTCATGAAACATTTACAGGTGAACCTACTATGTACCAGGTAATATAATAGGTATTAAATATCCTGATACATCGTTAGTAAGGAGACAGTCTTCCATTTACAAAATCAAATTTGACAAATACTGAATACAAATCTGCCACATCAAGGTCTCCTGAAACTTTGGACACCAGTAAACAATAGAGATACATTCCTTATCCTCATGTAAATTGGGATGTAAACCTAAATATTAAGAGTTTGAAATTCTGCCAAATAAATTTACTGAGAGTCAGTGACAAAGACTAAAAGAGTCACAAAACTAAATTTATTATATGCACTGTTTGCTACACTCTAAACTGAATGTTAATTAGCCTTGTATTAAGAGACAAGACACTACCACTCATCGATCAATGATTCTAATGTTATCCATGATTCTCAAAGAGGTGAAGATGTAGCAATTAAAAACTTTGTAAGCAAGTAGGGAAAAAATCACCGTCTTGACAATAACAGAAAGTAGTGTGTGTGTGGGGTGTGTGTGTGTGTGTGTGTGTTCTCTTTTGACTGTAATTAATCTCTCTGTGTGTTTCTCTCTCTCTCTCTCTCTGTCTCTCTGTCTCTCTCTCTCTGGACCTCTGTGAGCTAGAAAAAGGTTTTATTCTTATTTTTAGAGTCAAAGAAAATTATCATACAGAGCTGTTCCAGAGGATGCTATAGTTTAACTATGTGTCTATATCAGACTTTTCCCCCAATATTTTATTATAAAAATTACAAACATACAATGAAGTTGAAAGAAATGTACAGCAAATAACCATATAACCACTATCTAGATTCCAAATTATAAATATTTTTTTAATGTATTTTCTTTAGACTCTCTTTTAAATTGTGGGTTTTGGCTTAAAATAAAGTTGTAAGAATCAAACACAGACAACTAATCATTTTAAGAACAACTCTATAGCCATATTTGACCATCATTATATTGTTACAGCAAATACTCAGTGCCCAGGAAGAGACAAGCCACACACACACTAGGGGAATCAGGCAAAGACTATTAATGCGGTGTCAGACCAGCGGAGTCATTTCCAAACGCTGAGCCCTGAACCTTGACATTGGCCCCCTTTTATGGCTGGGATGGTAGGAGACTGAAAGAGAAAAGAGAAAGGGGAGGCAGCCCTTATCAGTGGTGCTATTCAGGCAGTTGGTGGACACAGGAGACAAGCAAGATTACAGAAGCCAAAAGCAAGCAAGGGGGATATCCAGCTTCGGACTTCTGGCTGTCCCCTTTTTATCTTGTTTTTACTAGTTTTTCTTCTCAATATCATAGAAAATCATAGAAAATATGATGGAATTAATAACAGCTTAGTCCAGAAATGAATGAGAAGGGCTTCATACAACAGATAATATTCAAAATTTTTGAGGTGTTGGAATCAAATTATTAAACATCATCATAGGGAAAACATCATATGTTAAGGAAGAAAAAATGGTTTCAAACTATGTTGGCATATATTTGTAGAAACTAAATTAATAATGTTTATTCTTATTTTTCTTAAGATTTCATTATGGGCTGTCGGGACAAATTCTAGTAAATCAAATTAAACTAAGATAAATAGTCCAATGGAAATGAGTTTTTTAAATAAATGCCTAACTATGATTTCCTCCCAAAACTATTATCTTCATCAACAGGGTAATTATATTTAAAATTATTTAATTCTTTATAAATGGCATTTATACTTGCTACTATTATCCTTTGCAAATATTAGCTTAATGCCACACAGAAGAGTTGTGAAAAGCATATAGTTTTGTATGGTAAAAGGATAGATATCTGGAAATTTGCAGAGTTGCATTCCAGACAATGACCTACCAAACCACTGGGTATCAGATTTCTTACTGATTCTCTTTTACCTTCAGAGAGAGAGGGGAGAGAGACAGAGAGAGACAAAGAAAGAAACTGAGTGTGTGTGTGTGTGTGTGTGTATGAAAGAAAAAGACAGAGACAGAGAGAATGAATGGAATTCTCTCTAAATTTCCTGTGGTTGGTAGTGGGTACTCAAATCACCTCTAGACAGCTAGAACATCAAATAGATACCTATGATCTCACAAAGGTGATCAGGAGGATTGGATTTTTTGGTAGACGTTTTGGGGACTAAGTGGGGTAAATTGCATTTTATTATTCTTATTTTGACTTTACCAAAGGAAAATGTCCAAAGCCTAGCACAGGTCTCTTCCAAGTGAACTTCTGTGTTCACAGGATCACAGAGCATTAGTTTGGCCCACGTTAACTCCATTTTAATCTATGACCTTCATGGGGCTCTCCAGCTCTATCATCTGTATCTTGTATCTTATCTATCAAGACCTCTAGCTTCCTGGAGGAGAAGGAATGAGGTTCCTGGTGAGGAATGAAATTCCAAAGCGCTATGGTTTTTACTCAGCATTTTTTTTTTTTAACTCACGGTACAGTCAATTCACTCTCTCTCTTTTTCTCAACTCCCAATACAAATACAAATGTTTATGAATAAAAATGTCTGTACTCCTTTTCTCATCAATACTAATGATGAGACCCATTAATGTATCCTATATCATTCCTTCTACTAGCAGTCTTGCAGTTTGGGGATGACCTGAAGATAAAAATAAAATAAAATAAAAGGCAAAATAAAAACAAAATAAAATACAAAACTAAAATAAAAAAACAAAATAAAATAAAAAACAAAAGTAAGACAGATTGGATATTAAAACATGGCAATCATCATATAACTTTTGGACCTGAAAATTTTATTCTAGAATTGCCTAAAGAGAGCTACAAATGTGATCTTTATAGATAATGTCAGGAAGATAGGTAATTCAGTAGTCTGAAAAACAACAAAAACAGCAGTGCCCTTTATCTATGGATTCCAATGCCCAAAGGATCCCACAGGCCAAATAAATTCTATCTATATGCAGAACAAGAATGGCAGTACAAATATCCAATATTGACATAATACTTACTGTGTACCCTTTTCTAAGTAGTTTGCATATATTAACTTATTTAATGCTCAAAAACTCAGATGGATTTCGTGTTATGAGAAAAATGATTTATGGACAGGTTAAGTAATTTGCCCGACTAAGGTCATAAAGGTAGAAAATTATAGGTCCCAGGATTTGCAACAAAACAAGTTTGTTTTAGAATCTTCACCCCAAAATAGTTTAAGAATATAGTAAAAATTCTGACCTTGAGGTGTCTCTAATAGAGTAATGCTAAAATTCCTGACCCATAATATTTAGGTCTTTTCATATGTATCTTGCCTGATTCCACTGTTCACTTTTGTCATTTACTTTTAGGTGCAAATCCTCTTCAATATTATCCACTTACCAATTCACTTACAATAGTAGATATTAAAAGTCTCAGCCATTACTGCTGTTCCATAAATCAGAATTTCTTCTGCTTCAAGAACCTATTTTGAGGCAAACGGAATGACCCACATTTATAACAAAGATAACTGATCTATTATTTAGAGTATCTCAGATCTAAAAGAACTATCCACAGTTAATGAATGACATTAGGCTACATATTCTTTTCTTCAAATATTTATTTTTGGGATCACAGAAAATGAACAGATTAAGAAATGTGAAATTCTTTCAGTCTAGCATATTTATGTACTTATTCAGACTCTAATTTTATCAGTGACTTTTAGGTATCTAGAAAAAAATCCTTTCAACTTCTTTTGCATCCTCCAAAAGTCCTTCATCGATTAAAAATAAAGATAACGTTGGGGCACCTGGGTGGCTTAGTCGGTTAAGCGTCCGACTTTCGCTCAGGTCATGATCTCGCGGTTTGTGGGTTCGAGCCCCGCGTCGGGCTCTGTGCTGACTGCCAGCTCAGAGCCTGGAGCCTGTTTCAGAGTTTGTGACTCCTTCTCTCTCTGACCCTCCCCTGCTCACGCTGTCTCTCTCTCTCTCTCCTAGAAATAAATAAAAACATTAAAATAAATAAATAAATAAATAAATAAATAAATAAATAAATAAGATAAAACAACACGACTTTCGTATTCCTAAGTACATTACTCAACGTGTCTTAATATCAAAATAGAGACAGTCATGCAACTAAAGGTATAGGAAACACTGTTGGTTAGCATATTCTTCATACGCCATAATATACCCTCCATGTCTGAAAGCCACATCTGCAACATGAAGTCCAACCCTCTCCAGACGACCATAGCACAGATGCAGCTGAAATCCAGATTGTGTCCATCCTCCATGCTGTCTTCATCTAATCACAGCAGTATCGCTTCATGAGCTGATATCATCCACCATCTTCATAACCTCCCCCCTCAGAAAAGTACAAAACATCTCCAAATTGAACAAAACCGGAGCAGTAGGCAAATTAGCAGTTAACAAAACTTTGTGTACCTAAATAAATTGCATAGCAATCTAGTGATAGTGTTTTATAACATGTGTTTGCTAAGACTCCTTGAAAGGAGCAAAAAAAAAAAAAAAAATCACATTTTGTATTGCTGCACACCCCAAGAGAGACAATAACAAAAGGTTACTATATTTAAATGTAAATCACATAGTAATAAGATACAGTAAAATGTTCACACTGAATTAAGATTATAAGGTAAATATTTCTTCAGGTTTGGAATATATTTAATTTAGGATTTTATGAGTAGATATATTTCATATTCCCAACTTTGTTATATAAATTATTCAAATATATTCTATCACCTTCTATAGAAAATTCTATAATGCAACAATACCAGCTGTCACTTACTGAGGGCTTACTAGTGTGAGATGTCATTTTAAGTGCTTTCTATATCTTACTATTTAATACTTTTGATCAGCTTATGAAGTATGTACTATTGCAATCCCTGCTTCACAAAATGTTCAAATTGAAGTACAGAAAGGATAGATAAGTAGTTTGCCAAATTTACACAGCTAGTCAGTGACAGAACCAGTGTTTGAACTCAGGGAGCCCATGTTAATCCACTTCTCTAGTGAATATAAAATAAGATGCACTTTAAATCATTGGTTTAACCCATATAATAAATCATTAGACACATGTAAAATGTAAAATATTTTTAAATATTTATTTATTTTAAGAGAGAGAGAGAGAATGAACAAGCAAGCAGAGGAGGAGTAAGCAGAGGGAGAGAGAGAGAGAGATGCAGAGAGAATCCTAAATAGGCTCTGCACTGTCAACACAGAGCCTGACATTAGTCTTGAACTCCCTAACCGTAAGATCATGAACTGAGCCAAAATCAAGAGTCAGATGCTTAACCAACTGTACCACCCAGGATCCCCATTTAAATATTTGATATGTATGGTAATATGTGCACTAATTGGAAGTAAAATTTGTTTTTAGTTTCTTAGGTTTACACTTTATCCTTATAATTTTATTTTTTTTCTGTCTGTACTTAATAAGTTTTTTTTGTTTTCAAAATAAACCTTTATTTTTCAAATATGGCAATAAAAAAAGAAAACTGGAATTATCAGAATTATGACCATTGAAGACATTTTTTTGTGTGTCTATCTAACATTTTGTTTTATGGGATATTTTCCTTAATTAGTGCTGTATATATTAATAGTTTGGAACTTAATTCTACTTGAATATTAGTCTAAAGAGGCAAGCTTTTGTCTTTTAGATTAATTTTTGTTTCCTGTGCTGAAAAAAATTTCAGCAAATAATTACTGAATGTACTTATTTTTTAATGAATTTCAATTAGCCTTTGTTTTAAATTATTTGTTGCTATTCTTACCAGTTCCTCTTATTCTTTTGAACTTTACTGTCGTTTTTTTTTTAATTTTTTTTTTATGTTTTATTTATTTCTAGGAGAGAGAGAGAGACAGGGTGAGCAGGGGAGGGTCAGAGAGAGAGGGAGTCACAGACTGAAACAGGCTCCAGGCTCTGAGCTGGCAGTCAGCACAGAGCCCGACGCGGGGCTCGAACCCACAAACTGCTAGATCATGACCTAAGCGAAAGTCGGACGCTTAACCGACTAAGCCACCCAGGCGTCCCACTTTACTGTCATTTTAATTATTTATTCCTTACTCTAGTGGAATGAAGTGAGTGAATCAGTAGCTTTATAAATAATCTCCTCATTGTCAAATTCCTTTTAGGTCTTCACTTATTTCTCAACAATTTTTATTGGTTTTATTTCGTGTTGGGGGAGGGGTACTTCCATTTACATAAGCCTACCATTTGTTCCATTTATTCTAATTTCCATATCCCACTCCCTACCAGTAGCAACCATTCTCATGTATTTGATGTATATCATTGTTGTTTGCATGCAGCCTTATAAAATGTGTAATTTTGTTTAATATGTAGAAAACACTGCTGTGTTGTATACCATATTCTGTTTCTTTTTTTTTTTTCACTTAGTTCCATTTGCTAATGACCATCCATCTTGATACATGTACATCCTCTTCATTACTTAAGGTGGTTGAATTGTACTTCATGGTGTTTTTCAACCACTTTTGGTTTTCTCCTGTTGTCTTTCTCCTCAAGCATGAACACAGATGTTACAGCCAATTATCATATCCACAAATAATCCTGCATTTAATATCCATGGGCATTCTATACATTTTGTGCATATTTTATTATATTCTGTATATTTTGCTATCATAATTGGATATCTTTTTAGTAGATTTCCCCTCAGTTTTCTTCTATATCTCAATTTAGTGTTATTACATTATATAAAAGTACCCTTGGAAGGGCCACCAGGATTCAGTGACATAACTAATATGATTAATATTTATTAGGAGTTCCATTATGCAGTTAAATTATCCTTACTCAATCCAATAATCAGCAGGAATTACTCTTCAATGATATGGAAGATAACAAAGTACATCTGCCCTTATTTTAAAATAGAAATTAAAAATAGAGATAAACTGGGGCACCTGGGTGGCTTAGTCGGTTAAGTGTCCGACTTTCGCTTAGGTCATGATCTCGTGGTTCGTGGGTTCGAGCCCCGCGTCGGGCTCTGTGCTGACTGCCAGCTCAGAGCCTGGAGCCTGTTTCAGTCTGTGACTCCCTCTCTCTCTGACCCTCCCCTGCTCATGGTGTCTCTCTCTCTCTCTCCTAGAAATAAATTAAAAAAAAAAAACATTAAAAAAAAAATAGAGATAAACTGTGATTCAGTGTTCAGGAAAAAGGATTGAATTATACCTGTGGAGCCTACTTTAACCTTTCCAGAGCATTTTAGTTATGTCCACAGGTGGTTACAAACTCATGTTTACTTTGCAACAAGTCCCTGAACTTTCTTGTGTTCTATGGTCTGTGTATACACTGGGAAAATAATAACTACCAGGGCAAAGATAATTTAAATATAAAGCTATTCATATTTGTTGGAGTGCTCTCAAGCTGTTGTTGAAATCCCATGTAAAAATATTGAAGCATTGGATCAATTCTAGATTCTTTAACATCATAAAACTATCATAGAAAGAAAGGTTGCCTTAACACTTCCACCAACAAAATTTTTGACCAAGTATAAAATGTTACATGCGAGTGGGGTATAGGTGTCACTGGCTTAACGTGGGAAAAAATTTTTCTCTTTGTTTCACTGGTTCAAAATAATGATTACTACCATATCTGGAATAGTTGTGTTGAAATGGCTCCTGTGATTCATTCCTAGTCGGGTTCCCAGGACCAAGCCTACTGATGATCCACTGACAGATTGCATTCCCACACAGTCTTATCTTTAATACCCTTCTATTAATACTGTGCACCAATGACACCAAAGTAGAAAAACATGTTTGGGCTTAAACAATACTGTTCATTTAGGTGAAAAAAAATGAGAGGCGAGGGAGGAGATATGTAGAAGTAAGACTAAACTCAGGAGATAAAGAGCACATGCCATTGAATCTGTTCACTCAAATACTAAAGAAACTAAATAAGAACTCACCAAATTTTGTTAAATGCATTTTTTTATAAGTCAAGCACAGCAACATCCATTTGCTCCTATTTGTCTTCCCAAACAGGACTTTATTTACAATACAGAAAACAAATAGCATTAGCACATGTACAAACTACAGTGAGCAGTTCACTGGCATTTCTAAAATAGAGAGAACATTCTTTATATGCAGGATATTCTCCAGAGTCAAGTAAAGTTTGGAGAGAGGGCAAGGGACAGAAAGCAGATATGTTAGGTGATCTCTGAAGTAGCAAGGGGTCCTGACTTCTGACCAAGGCATAATAAAAACGATTAGCTTGCATTACAGTGTTACTAATAACTTTACCACAATTGTCAGGTCTTTCCAAAAAGAAGGCAAGTTTCAAGAATACGTTTTTGGTTTTACTTTACCAAAATTACTGAATGTTTACACTTGAAAAATATTATTAAAACACACTGATTGGCTAACATATCTACATTATTTATACCTCATTTAGATAGATGATGAATCTGTTATTATTACACTGTCTAGATGTAAACAAGGTAGGAGGAGAAAGACTGGTTTCAATAAAACTGGGTTAGAGTAGTCCAAGAAGTAGAAATCTATACAAAAATGATTGAGAATTCTTTGCATGTGATAAGGCTTGGGAATCCTCTAAACTGTACAGTTCACCTTAATCCAAAAGACAAGTCCAGAATTTAGAACTGGTTTTTTTTTTTATAGGCCCAACAACAGCACATATGAAAAAAAAAATTGACTATACTATAACTGGGCTTGTAAGGCAACTAGGTAATCGGCCACATTTAGGGGCTGGCTTCTTGAGGAAGCATAAGTCATGACCACCAAAGAAATACCTATTGAATGTGAGAAATTCACCATGACATTCTTTGATACTAATGAATGATTTAAATGAAGTGATGGAAAGTGATGGTCCTGCCTGTAAAATGTGCAATACATCTGCCTTTATGATAAAAGCAATGAGCAAGCAGTTATACATAAAACCATCAAGTTAAATGACTTAAAATACTAAAACCTATTTAATAACTACTTTAAAAATGTTCAGTTTGCCTTAAAAATTGTAACTTTTTTTAACTTCATAATATCTTCCCAATTTACAAATAAGAAGACTGAGACCAGAAAGTATAAATTGCAAACAGTCATACAGCTGGTAAATCGCAGAGCTAGAATTGAATCTAGGCAATTTAATGATGGCATCCATTATTTTATTTTATTTTTATTTTATTTTTTTTTTGTTTAGGATTACAGAGTAAATTTATTTTTTGATTTCCACAAATATAGATCACTATTTTAATATATTTTCTTAAGTTTTGGGTCACATTGGGAACAGTGCCTTTTATTTCCTTTTGAAATTCGTTCCAAGAATAGCTCCCTTAAAGGAAGATACTTGCCATGCTTTACCTCTTAAAGAATCTATAAACAGAACGAGAGAGCATGAATTGGAGAATTAACTGGTAATCACTGTCTATTCTAAATGGTCACTTAAGTTCAAATTGTCTCTTCACCAGATGCCTCTTAGCCAGGTAGAAGTTCTAGGGTTCCCCTAATGCTAAATATATATTAATAAGAAGTTGACTATTATTAAAAATATAGGTATTGTAAAGAAAATATAATGAAGCCTACACCAAAGACTCTTAACCAAAATAACTTGTGTAGTGAATAGCCAAGTCTCTTTGATTCCCTCAGAGTATCTGATATGCTTTTGGATAAAGATTAAATCATTTTCCCCACCTCCCCACACAGTTTAAGAACTGATAGGGGTGCCTAGATGGCTCAGTTCCTTAAGTGTCCAACTCGGCTCAGGTCATGATCTCATGGTTAATGGGTTCGAGCCGCACATCAGGCTCTGTGTCGACAGTCAGCTCAGAGCCTGCGGCATGCTTCAGATGGTGTCTCCCTCTCTCAAAAAATGAATAAATGGTAAAAAAAGAAAAATTTTTAAAAAAATGATAAATTCCAGTCAAAGACTAGAACATAATTTACAGAGTACTTTTGATTTGCCAGTTAACAAGTTTGTTACTTAAAACATTGTACAATAAAATCTTATTAACAGAATCTTATGAAAATACTTCTGCCTATATAGTTTATATTTGATTATTCAAGTTACTTTGGATTTTATGTTTGTAATTACATCTCTTTAGTTCAAACCTAAAGAATGTATTTTATTCCTACCTATGCCTTTTAAAGTTATCATGAATTTACTAAATTTTAGTAAATTTCCAATTTAATTTTAAATTGGATATCCAGTCAATTTTACTAAAACTTTCAAGGTACAGGATATGGAGACGGAAATCATGAAGGTCAGAGACTTGATTTCCTGATGGAGTTTTAACTTACAAAGTTAATAAATAGTTAAATAAAACTACAGTTATAAGTGGTCCTTAATAAATGGGGAGATTAGCAGGACTTTCCTCTTCATCTTCAAACTGTTCAGAAGTAGTAACAGGGCTGGTTAATTCAACTCCAAATTGTTCAGAAAGTTTTTTTTAACCTCTCTTCTAAGAGAATTCTTCTTTATAATTATACTTCAGATCTTCAATTTCTTCAAAAAATGATGGCATCCATTATTTTAAACCCACTGTGAGTTGGGTTGAATATAGTTATCCAGATAGGTCAGTGAATTTAAGAGACAATCTCCTCTGTCTTCTATCTAGAGAAAATTTTAATGCAAGCAAACATGCCTGTGTAGCCACATATCAATATACCTGTGCACACAGTACAGAGAAAAACATACTTAATGAAACACTTCCCTTTTTTATAGTCCACAGAATGTATTCCTCCTTCTTCATCGTGCCCATTTTACAACCTCCCTTCTTTTCACCTTAACAGTGAGGTTTCCAGCCAACTCTTAGGTTGTATGTGTTTAGTTTGGGAAAGGCAATTTTGTGGTTATCACAGAACCTGAGATCTTTCAGAATTTCTTTTTTCTGATAACATTTTCAACATTTTCTAAACAACAAAAGCAAAGAATGAATGAAGCAGATTTTTCTTACCTGATCTTTGTTAAAATAAAGCATGATTTTAATAGCTTCTTTCTGAGATATAAAGCTCATCATAAAGTTCCTTGACATCTGTTTCCTATTCCCATTAGTATCAACTGCTTCTGGAATTTTCTCTGTGAAACACATTTTTTTTTCTGTGAGGAGCTGATCTCAAACTCTGACTCTATCAAGTTGAAGGCCATTGTTCGCTATCATTCTTGGTGATAGGTACTTTATTGCAATCAAATAGTCTCAGAAAGATCATGTTGACCATATCATGAGACTATAGCCTAGTGGTTAAAAACACAGAAGTTAGAGCCAGACTGCCTTGGATTTGTCAATTCCTAATTTTTGTTTTGTTTTCTTTTGTTTTTCATTGAAAAGTTTAATCTCTGCATCTTGCATTCCCATATTAAAAAATGAAGATAATTATAACACTTACCTTATTGGATTGTTTAAGATCAAATAAGTTTGTTCGTGTGTGTGTGCACGTGCGTGTGTGTGTCTGTGTGTGTATTTAAAGCAACACTCTTAAAAACTTGGCAGACACAAATGTGTTTAATAAATTTTGCTATTATTATTAACAATAAAATGTGCTACTATGTAAAACTTATGAGACGGATTGTATAATTAAAAAGTATTAATTAATTGTGAGCATGTTCCATTGAAAATTTAGTCTGCTTACTTCCATTTCACCTTACTTTAATTGTCTGTTGATCTTTTTAAATGTCTCATGCTATTTTGCTCCATAGTTTTTTCTGTTTATTTAATAATGATAAATTAGTTTGCAAATGATCCATTTATTTAATAATAATAAATTAGTTTGCAAATGATTAAAGAGACTTTAAAAAAAGCTAAAGGTTTTAATCTTAAACTTTAAAGGTACTATTTCAAATGAAAGTGGGCACAAGATGAAATTTTAAATAATTTAAAATATAGTTAAAACAAAATTAACCATAAAGGGTGTGATAAGATCATTTAATAGCTGTTAATCTAAATAAATATGCTTTTAATCATCAAGTGCCATTTAATTAACCTGCAATAACTGGCTTATTAAATTTAAATTAAATCATTATATGAGACACTTCATTTAAACTGTACATGAATGTTATATTTCCCTACTACTTTGTACTTATCTATGGTATTCAGATTCTCTGAAATGAAGGTTACAGAATTTTTTAAGTTAAACTTCTCATATATCCTTATTGGAAATTCCATACTTTTACTTTATCAGCTTTAAATATTCTTATGAGGCAGTCATTTACAAGTTTAAAACAATATTAAACTGTGGGAAAAATAATAAAAGAAGCCTAGAAATTTTGCGGTTTATTGCTTCACTTTACTGCTCCCCAAAAAAATATATATCTTTATAATAGATTTATGTATACAACTCAAGAGCTTTGGCTTTTATTTTCTTTATTGTTTTATTTATTTTTAATTTTTCTTTATTTTTGACAGCGAGAAAGAGAGAAAGTGAAAGAGAGAGAGAGCGGGGGGGAATGGCAGACAGAGGGAGACACAAATCCAAAGCAGACTCCAGGCTCTGAGGTGTCAGCACAAGGCCAGACCAAGGGGTTGAAGTCACAAATTGTGAGATCATTGCCTGAGCTGAATTCAGACCTTAACCGACCAAACCACCCAGGCACCCCCTGAGCTTTTGCTTTTAAATTAATTGGCTGAGTAAACCATTTTTAAGTAGTAAGTTTTCTCCTCAAAATTAGATAAATGGCTAGATACAGAATTACAGCCCGTAGCAAAACAAAAGACTATATGTAAGTTAATACAAAGTTTAATTAACTTATAACAAATTAAATTTTCTTTCTGGATATTTGTGGAATATTTTTCTTTAAATTTCAAAACCATATGCAAATACTTAAGTGTGATACTTTTACATTACTTTTGCTTGGTAATCCATTAACCAGTTTGCTCTAAATACTCAAATATGGCTTCTACTCAAATTATCTTATTTATGTGATAATTTTCTTTATCATAAAACAGTTGTTTTCTTGGGCAATGTTTGAAGTATCCAGTAGTCTAGAGTTTCTAATACTCTTATTCTTACTCTTATTTCTCTCCATGCTTGCCAGATCGAATTACAAAGAAATGATGATCTCTTGAATAATTTCAATATCAAAATTTATAAATCTAAAATTTTTATATATGTATTTTTATAATATCAGGAAACATATACTCTGAGTTGTCAACAGGATTTGATTCCTTTGCAATTAATTTCTTTTCAAATATGCTTGCCCAGTAGTGAGTATTGAGAGTACTGCCAGTTGCAGATTTTGTATGTAAAGAACCTCAGCCTTGCCATTCTTGCATTCCTAACAAGTACAAGGCTGAGCAGACTGAAAAATCAGTAACTTCTCTTGGAGAGAGAGAGAGGACATAGGGCAAACTGCACCCTCCCCACCAAGACTGGACAGAGACAGACACACATAGGGAACTGCAGATTACCAGAGCAGAGATTCACAAGAAGAAATTTGTCATGAGACCCAGTGTCAGAGAAGGAAAACCTGAATTGCAGTTGAAGAATTGCTATAGACTCATTGTGGACAATTCTGAGGGTTCAAAATCCTAGGAGGACCCAGACCCAGGGGAACACCCATGTATTATGGGAGTTGCCTCCAAGAGTTTGACCAGGTTCCAAGCCATACCAAAAGGCAAAAGGAGTTTTTTGAAGAGACAGAGTAAATATCAGAACAAGACATGGCAGGGACATTGGAATTATCAGACAGGAAATTGAATACAAATCTGATTAATATGCTAAGAGCTCTAATGGGAAAGGTAGACAACAGTCAAGAAAAGACAGGCAGTGTAAGCAGAGATGGAAACCTTAGAAAGGACCAAAAAAGAAATGCTAGAAATAAGAAAACACACTAAAAGAAATGAATATCTTTGAAGTGCTCATAGTAGACCAGACACAACTGAGTAAAGAATTTCTCAGCTAGGAGATTTACCCAGAGAAACCTCAAAAAGCAAAGTACAGATAACAGAGACTGAAAAATGCAGACCTGAATAATCAAAGACTATTGGACAACAAGAAATGGTGTAATGCATCCATAATAGAAATACCAGAGGAAGAGAAAGAAAGAAAGAAAGAAAGAAAGAAAGAAAGAAAGAGAAGAAATATTTTTTTTAAAAAATGACTGACAATTTCCTTAAATTGACATCAAATACCAAAACACAAATCTAGGAATCTTAGAGAACACCAAGCAAGATATGTCAAAAAATCATGCCCTGTGTATCATTTTCAAAGTATAGAAAATGTAGCTTTACCAGAGACAAATCCTGAAAAAAGCCATGGGAATAAACGTCTTATCTACAGGAGAGCAAAGATAAGAATTATATCTAGCTTCTCCTCAGAAACTGTGTAGACAAGGAAAGAGAGAAAAAAAATAAAAACCCCACCAACCTAGAATTCTGTACCCTGTGAGATTATCATTCAAAATAAAGAATAAGTAATAACAACCTTCTCAAACAAAAATTGAGAGCATCTGTTGCCAGTAGATCTGCCTTACAAGAAATGTTAAAAGACGTTTTAGAGAAGAGGAACATGATAAGGTTGGAAATGAAGATCTACTTAAAATTTAAAAAAAGAGAACAGAACAAGGAATAAGTGAAGGTGAAATCAAAACATATTTTTCTTATTGAAAATTGATCTAACAGATAACAGTTTGTTTGACTTATTACCAGCAATGTATATATGTATGTATCGCATGTTATATATATGTCCTTAAGTGTGCTTATCTTTAAACGAAATGAATGACAGGAATGATACAAGGAATGGGATAGGATGGAGGAAATAGTATTATGTTGTTATCATAAGTATTCACATTACCTGTGAAGTGGTAGAATGTTGTTTGGAAAAGGACTTGGATTAGCTATAAAAGTAAATTGCAAATGTACTTTTGCAATTTTCTAGGCAACCACTAGAAAAAAGTTAAAGTAAAAAAGTATAGTTGGTATACTAAGAAAGGAGAGAAGATGAAATCATATAAATTGTTCCATTCAAGCCACAACATGCAGAAAGAGTGGAAGACAAAAACCGGAACAAAGAACCAAAGAAACACAAAGAAAACGATAATGCATATGGTAGAATCCAACTATGTCAAAAATCACTTTGAAGATCTATGGTCTAAATACACCAACTAAAAGACAGAGATTGTCAGAATGAATCAAAAAACATAATCTAAATGTATGTTGTCTACAAGAAACTCACTTTAATATAAAACATATATAAATTAAAAGTAAATGAATAGATAACATTATACCATGTTAGTACTAATCAAAGAAGGCTGAAGTGGATATGTTAATTTCAGACAGAGCAGATTTCAAAGCAAAAAAAGTTATCTGGGATAAAGAATAGTATTATAGGGCACCTGGGTGGCTCAGTCAGTTAAGCATAAACTCTCGATTTCAGTTCAGGTAATGATCTGGTGGTTCATAGGATCGAGCTCTGTGTTGGGCTCTGTGCTGACACTGCAGAGCCTTCTTGGGATTCTCTCTCCATCTCTCTCTCTCTGCCCCTCCCCTGCTCTCTCTGTCTCTTTCTCTCTCTCTCTCAAAATAAACAAACTTAAAAATGAAAAAGAATAGCATCTTTCTTTTTGATTGTGTCAGTCATCCAAAAATACACAAAAATTATTAATTGCTATACTCCTAATAATAAAGTGTCAAACTTCATAAGTCAAATACTAAAGACTTGCAAAGAGGAATAGCTGAATCTGCTATCATAGTTGAAGACTTGAACACCTCTCTCTCAGAAAGACAACTGGCAGAAAATTAATAAGGACATGATCTTATCAATAGATGCAGAAAAAAACATTTGACAAAGCCTAACATCCATTGATGACACCTCTCAGTAAACTAGTCATATAGGGGAACTTCCTCAAGCAGATAAAGATTATCTATCAAAAATCCTACTGAACATTACACTTAAAGGGGAGATACTGGAAGTTTTAATACTAAGATAAGGTACAAAGCAAGAATGTCTCCTCTCACCACTGCTTTTCAAAATTCTCCTGGAACTTGTTAATGCAAGAAGACTAGAAAAGGAAATAAGGGTTATGCAGATTGAAAAGAAAAACATAAAACCATCTTTATTCATGTTCATCAAGGTAGAAAATCCAAAAGTACTGAATTAATAAGATTTTATAGAAGGGGTGCAGGATACAAGGTTAACATAAAAGTCAATTTCTTTTCTGTATAAAAACAATGAACAAACGGAATTTGAAATTAAAAACACAATGCCATTTACATAGCACCCAAAAAAATGAAATATTTAGATATAAATGTAACCAAACATGTATAGGCATATATGAGGAAAATGACAAAACTCTGATGAATGAACTAAGAACTAAATAAACGGGGAAATAATCCATGTTCATAGATAGGAAGATTCAATATTATCAAGATGTCAGTTCTTTACAATTTTATTTATAGATTCAGCGCACACACACACACACACACACACACAAAATCAAAGTCCCAGCAGGTTATTTTGTGAATGTGACAAACTGATTCTACAATTTATGTGGATAGGCAAATATGTGGAAAGGAATAGCCAACACAGTACTGAAAGAGAACAAACTTGGAGTACTGAAGCTACTTGACTTTAGGGCTTACTCTAAAGTTACAGTAACCATAACAGTGTGTTATTGGCAAAAGAATAGACAGATCGATGGAACAGAATAGGGAGCTCAGAAATAGATCTGTACAAATATTGTCAACTGATCCTTGACAAAGTAACAAATGAAATAGAATGGGGTGGGCAAAGTAGTTTTTTTGACAAATGGTGTTGGTAAAACTGGAAATCCACATACAGAAAAGTGAATCTAGACAGAGACTTAAACACCTTTCAAAAAAGTTCAAAGTGAATTGTGGATATTAGCATACAATGCAAAATTATAAAAGTACTAGAAGATAATATGACAAATATTCAATGATTTTGGGTATGGCAATGAGTTTTTAGATGTATCAAAGACACGATCCATACAAGAAAGAACTGATAAAGCGGGCTTCATTACAATTAAGTCTTCTCTGTGAAAGACAATGTCAAAAGAATGAGAAGACAAGTCACAGACCGGAAAAAATATATTTGCAGAATAAACAACTGATAAAGACTGTTATCCCAAACATACAAAGACTCTTAAAACAACAATAAGAAAGCAACCGAGTTAAAAAATTGGCCAAAGATCTTAGATACCTCACCAAAGGAGATATACACATAGCAATATGTAAGGAGGTTTCACATTATATTTTAGGGAAATGAAAATGAAAACAGTAACAAGAAACAATTATACACCAAAATCTGGAACATTGACAACACCAAATGCTAATAAGGATGTGAAGCAACAAGAAGTTTCATTTATTGCTGATGGGAATCCAAATTGGTACAGTCACTTTGCAAGACTGTCTGCGGTCTCTTACAAAACTAAACATACTCTTATTAGACAATCCAGTAGTAGCACTCTTTGGTATTTACCTAAAGAAATTGAGAACTTACATCCACACAAAACCCTGCACCACACAGTTGTTCATAGTAAATGTATTCACTATTTCCAAAACTTGGAAGCAATCACAATGCCCTTCAGTAGGTCAATGGACACACTAATATGGTAGACAATACTGTCCAAGTAGACAATGGAATAGTATTACCACAAAAAAGTAAATAGAGAAATAACTATCAAGCCATGAAAAGACATGGAAGAACTTTACGTTTGTATCTGTAAGTGAAAAAAGCCAATCTAAAAACACTAGTATATGATTCTAGCTATACAACATTCTGAAGAGGGCAAAGCTATGGGGACAGTAAAAAGATAAGTGGGTGGGATAGAGAAAGATGAATAGGCACAGCACAGAGTCTTTTTAGGACAGTGAAAATGCTCTTCCTGATACAATTATGGTGGATGCATATCATTATACACATGTCCAAACAGAATGTACAACACCAACAGTGAACTGTAACAGAAACAATGGACCTTAGGTGATTATGATGTGACAATATCAGTTCATCAGTTAATACAAAAGTACCAGTCTGGTGGGGGCTGTTGATAATGGGGAAAGCTATATTTGTAGGGTCAGGGAGTATATGGGACATCTTTATACCTGCCTCTCAATTTTGTTGTGAAAACAGAATCAGCTGCATTTCTATACCAATAATGAAGCAACAGAAAGAAAAATCAAGAAATAGATCCCATTTAATTGTACTGAGAACCATAAAATACCTAGGAAGAAACATAGTCAAAGATGTAAAAGATCTGTATGCTGAAAACTATAGAAAACTTACGAAAGAAATTGAAGAAGACACAAAGGAAAGGCAAAACACTGTATGCTCATGGATTGGAAGAGCAAATATTGTTAAATGTCAATACTACCTAAAGCAGTCTACACATTCAATGCCATCCCTATCAATTGCACCAACTTTCTTCTCAAAGCTAGAACAAACAATTCAAAAATTTGTATGGAACTACAAAGATCCCAAATAGCCAAAGTAACATTGAAAAGGACAACCAAAGCAGGAGGCATCACAATCCCAGATGTTAGTCTCTACTAAAAAGCTGTAATCATCAAGACAGTATGGTGTTGGCACAAAAACAGACACATAGATCAATGGAATAGAATAGAGAAGCCAGAATTGGACCCACAAATATATGGCCAACTAAGAAAGGGTGTCCAATGGAAAAAAAGATAGTCTCTTTAGCCAATGGTACTGGGAGAATTGGACAGCAAAATGCAGAAGAATGAAACGGGACCACTTTCTTACACCATACACAAAAATAAACTCAAAATGAATGAGAGACCTAAGTGTGAGATAGGAAACCATCAAAACCCTAGATGAGAAAACCAACAACGTCTTTGACTTCAGCTGAAGCAATTTCTTGCTTGACACATCTCTGAAGACAAGGGAAACAAAAGAAAATATTAACTATTGGGACCTCATCAATATAAAAAGCTTCTGCACTGCAAAAGAAACAATCAACAAAACCAAAAGGAAACTGACAGTATGGGAAAAGATATTTGCAAATGACATACCAGATAAAGAGTTAGTATCCAAAATCTATAAAGAACTTATCAAACTCAACACCAGAAAAACAAATAATCTAGTGAAGAAATGGGCAAAAGACATGAATAGACACTTTTCCAAAGAAGACATCCAGATGGCCAACAAGCACATGGAAAGATGCTCAACATCACTCACCATCAGGGAAATACAAATCAAAAGCACACTGACATCCCACCTTACACTGGTCAGAGGGGCTAAAATTAACAACTTAGGAAACAACAGATGTTGGCGAGGATGTGGAGAAACGGGAACCTTCTTGCACTGTTGGTGGGAATGCAAACTGGTGCAGCTTCTCGACACAGTGTGGAGGTTCCTCAAAAAATTAAAAATAGAACTACACTCTGATCCAGCAATAGCACTTCTAGAAATTAATTCAAAGGATACAGGAGTGCTGATTCATAGTGACACTTGTACCCCAATGTTTATAGCAGTGGTTTCAACAATAGCCAAGTTATGGAAAGAGCACAAATGTCCATTAACTGATGAATGGATAAAGATGTGGTTTATATATACAATGGAGTACTACTGGGCAATGAGAAAGTACAAAATCCTGACATTTGCAACAATGTGGATGAAACTGGAGGGTATTGTGCTAAGTGAAATAAGTCAGAGAAAGGCAGATATCATATATTTTCACTCATATGTGAAAATGAGAAGCTTAACAGAAGACTATGGGGGAAGGGAAGGGGAAAACAATTTCAAACAGAGAGGGAGGCAAACTATAAGAGACTCTTAAATACAGAGAAAAACTGAGGGTTGATGGGGTGGGGGGAAAGACATAAATGGGTGATAGGCATTGAGGAGGGCACTTGTTGGGATGAGCACTGGGTGTTCTATGTAAGCAATGAATCACAGGACTCTACCCCCGAAGCCAAGGGCACACTGTATACACTGTACATTAGCTAACTTGACAATAATTTATATTAAAAATAAACACACACACACACACAAACTTTTTTGTTTTGATGGTAGATAGATTAAAAACATATTTATCTCACTTCTGTAAAATCAGTATTCCACACATACCACACTTCTATCATGTGTGACATAAAGTTAGAATGCAGACAAGAAAGATGACATATGGGACATAAGTGTTTTTTGTAGGGGGTATTTGATTAAACAATACTCCATCATCCCAAACTCTCTGGAGCATACATATAGAAGAAGTCCATGTATAAAATGTCCTTTATCCAAGTAGGAGGCATTGGACTATAAATAAGAGGAAATTGAAATTAACAGTGGTTTAAATCATATAGCAAGTGGTTGTCAGTAATGGGAAGTCAAAGGTAATGTGTCCTGAGTTTTTGATAGCTTAACAATGTCATCCAGGACCCAGGCTTTTTCCTGACCCTCTACTCTGAATTCCCAGTATGTTTTCTTTCATCTTCATGACTGCAAACTGACTGCTTTGGCCAAATCATCACACCCTCGCACACTGTGTTCAAAGGCAGGAAAAAAGAGCAAAGGTTGTAAGAGAATAGCATTTACCTCATGTGCCTCTCTCCTTCCATTGAGGACAAAAATCTTCAACAAAACATCCCTGAGCGAACATCATATAATATCTAATTAGTCAGAACTGAACTGAATTCCAGCTGTAAAGGAAGCTCAGGGAAAAGAAAATGTATGTGAGAGAAAAATACTGGGAGGCAGGGCATGGGAGACAATGTTTGAAAGGCCAGTGCTCTGACCTTGTAACATTTGATAATCAAGAGTCTGACACAGTGCTAAATGTAACATATTAAAAGTCCCATTTTACTGAGACTTTGGCTCATCTCTTAATTAGCATTTCTAGGTGGCTGTGAAGTAATAGGAATTCAAGTGTTACTCAAGCATTAGAATAATTATTTTTCAAATTTATCTCTACACTAATGTTAATACATAGACCACAAGGTTAAAATCATGTTTCATAATCAGGATTTCCAAAATGTATTCCATAAAATCCTAGTCCCATGAGAATTTCCAAGAAAATAATTTTCTAAGCTCAAATAAATTTGGTAAATCCTTCAGACTCAACTAGTCGTGGAGATTCATTGAATATATATTGAATGCTCTGAGAAATTCTAAAATTAAAAAATAGTTTAAATTCAGTATTTTCTAATTATGTAACACTTTTCCCACAATTAAATCTATTCATAATGTGTAGAAATTGTATTCTAGAAAATGTATCTTGAAAAACATTGTCCCTGCCATGAGTAAACTGTTCCAAGAATATAAAGTTAGCCTGGCTGAATTTACCTAATCGCACCATCTTTAATTTTTAAAAGAGCTCGACTCCCTAGAATGTCCTTTATTTGTATCAGTAATAGTGATTCCACACATTGGTATTACAAAATCCTTTCTTTCACGTTCTCTTATTTGATCACAATAACCCTGGGATTTAGGTGTTACTGTAATTGCCAACTTATAGATAAAGAAAATAAGCAAGACCAAATAATCCATTTGCTTACTCTCAGCTCAGCAAAGAAGCT
Source organism: Proteles cristata cristata (assembly GCA_017311185.1). Lineage (NCBI taxonomy): Eukaryota > Metazoa > Chordata > Mammalia > Carnivora > Hyaenidae > Proteles > Proteles cristata. The sequence goes on from JAESUZ010001351.1 coordinate 661,074, forward strand.
GCAAACAGGACTTAGGTTTAAATGTTTTCTCTACAACTTACTACTAGCAAATGAGAACATTACTTAACGTCTTCGAACCAAGATTTCCTCAGCTATAAACGAAGGATGATTATGAGGATTCAAATAGCTAATGCTTAGTAACCATTTAATGAAGGCATTGCAGAGATTATCATTATTATTACTATTACTATACTATTGCCATTACCATATTCATGAGTGCACTGCAACTATATCTTAAACGGAGTGAAAATCATTTGGTTCAGTGGAAAGATTTGATTTCTGTTTTTCTATTCCATCTAATACCTGGCTCCTTCATAAGCTACATGGACAAAAATAAAATCCAAAGGAAGTTTCCAGAGACGCCATCATGCCTTTTGTTTTCACACATTGCCTTTTCATATTCTTTTCCTTCAACCTAGATTTCCATTTCATTACTCTTTCACCTAAAAAGCTGGTATCCATCCTTTACAACACATCTCAAATGCCATTTCCATTGTGAAATTTTAATTTTATTTTCCAGGGATTAGTTAGTTGTTCTCTCTGAGTTCTCGCCCATATATCAACAGGAATATTGAATCGTACTTTTCTATTTACTTTCCTATTTCCCCTACTCTGTTGCAAGCTTCCTGAAAGCAAAGCCCATGGTTTATTCATGCCTGTATTTTACTGTCTGGCAACATATTGGGCACATGATATGTTTGTTACATGACATGAGCTATTTTGTCTATCATAAAATATACATTGAAAACATTCACAAAATCTTTCCATGTATTTTTCAAACACAAAATTTCAGTGTATTTTATTTAAAAGGGACGTAATAGAAAGTGATTGCATATTCACTACTAACTAAAAAAACAGTAACTTCTGTCCTTAAATACATCAAGTTACTTATAAAATCAATTAAAATTATTCATATGCCTTAAATAAATGGTGAACTCTGGAATATCTGTACAGATACTTCTATCATTGGCAACTGCAACAGCAAATGTTTAGTAAAGTTTTGTTGTTGTTGTTTTGTCTTCTTTATGGTGGATATTTTTATTTTCTTCAGTTTTCAATGAAAATAATCTCATTGCCACTTCATCTATTCCTTACATAAATTGATGTGGACTTTTTCACAGCCAAGTACAGATTAATTTTAGAACAGTGAGCCAAAAAAAAAAAAAATACTTTCAGTTCTTTATGGCCAAAACTTGTTTCTTTGTTTTAGAAATGCTTTTGTAAAGTTCCATCCCTTTCGTCCTAAGAGGAAACTCTCCTAAGAGTTACCAAGTAGCACTGCATATATTTTGAAAAATGCACTTGCTGGAGGAACTCTGACTTCCCAAGATACATTTACAGCTTCAATACCATAGTGTCCAATATATTTCCATATTTTGAACCCACCTAGAAAGTTGTGGAGATTTTAGATCATAGTTGTCTTCAAGGTGTTCTCTGAGAAATTGCTAAAGCTTCAAATTGAACTTGATACATAGGTATTTGAAGGTTGTTTCATGTTAATCTCTCTGACTTGGACCTGAGAAGAAACTGTTTTTAAGGCCAGCTATGTATCCATATACACCTTGCACATTAGCATCAATGTTCTAATGAGCTTATTGATTTTGAATATGCAGCACAGATCTATCACTCTTTTCTGTAAGATCCAGGATCTTGCCATTACCCAACTACCATTAATATGTCAAAGTAAAATAAGATACAACTTAAAAATATACTATTCCAGAGCTGGAACACGGTTTGCATCTGTTGGAAAAATATCTTGCCCAGAAGCATTGGGAAAAATTGTGCACCAACCCAATTCTTAATCTCCCAAAAGAGATTAGAAGACAATTTCCCAGTCCTGGTAGAAAAGAAAAAAAAGACCAAAAGGGAGAGATCTGTCTCCATTTCTTCAGTGTGCTTAGAAGCAATAAACCACACAGAAATCTGTGAGATAATCAGAGTAAAGGGACCCTTGACAGAATAGCTATTAGACAAAACTTCTCACTCTCACAGAGCTTCTTGTACCCCAAGGGTACGGGAGAAACATAGGGAGCTGCTGGATAGCAAATATTAGAATTAAGAGGGTGAGAGATGTCTCTAGAAATATCCCTGGACAGATGACCAAAGACTAGGAATCTTTCCCCAAGTCCTTTGAAAAAATTTAGTGCCCTATAAACATGACACAAGCTTGATGGGGTGGAAAACACTGAAAACATCTGAGATTAATTTTCCCACCAGTTTAGGAGAATAGGAGCTTAAAAGAGATATTCAACCTAGTTACAGATAATAATTTTTAATTTTTTAACAAGTTGTGATGTTCTTTGAATTAGCACAAGATTAAGATGCACCCTTGCATTCATGTGAGCCCATCAAAAGCAGATCCTTTTCAAGGAAAATGGAAGAATTTTTTCTGGGTCTGGAGAGAATCATATTGACTCTCCTTGTGTTTTGGAACTGAAAAGAGTAAATTGAATTCCTTTGTGCTTATAGTCTAGTATGCATGTGTCATTAAATAAGATTTTAAAGTGATGCTAACGGTACCATACTGAAATATGAGTCATGAATGGCATTTTTGATGGGCTGTAAAATCTTTCTGACTGCCACCCTCAACCAACCAGTTGCTAGTGAATGTCCCGGCATCAGTTTGAAAAGGTTAAGCACTAGTACTTTAGATGAATTATCCCAGAAATTATTTTGCAATGAATGGTAGAAACTGTCTTTTGATATCATTTGTGTGTTTCAGAAAGTATAACCCAGATGAACTGAGAAATGATGTTCCCATGTCATTTTCCAATCTTGTCACTGCAGCAATACTGGCTAACTTGGTAACAATTATTATTTTAAAAAATTAGAGCTTATTTCATTAAAGGGAAATGGCTTGAAAGCTATGATCATTGAATAATAGAAGCTATTTGGTGACTATGATAAACAGTAGAACTTGTCGCTGAGATCTAATTAGTAATTAGCCTTGGGAGATTATAGTCAGGTTCTAAGTGGTAAGAACAACTGAATAGTAGTGTCTAACATGTTTCTTTGATATTCAAAAAGTTACCTTCAGCCTAGTTCACTCCACTTCTTAGTGGCTGTCACTAAATTGAACTTGCAGGTTCAGATTCAGTGTGATCACCGGAGCACTGCTCAGATAAAGACATGTTTTTAGAGCCAGGTGATAAGGCATTATCTTGGTCCACTGTATGTCTTACAGAAGTACTGGGAAGTATTCCTATCAAGGGAATTTCTATATTACTTTCTTAAACAAAATACAAAAGAACAAATTTACACGTTTATTTTTTATTTATTTTTATTTTTTTTAAATATTTTTTATTTATTTCTAGGAGAGAAAGAGAGAGAGACAGCGTGAGCAGGGGAGGGTCAGAGAGAGGGGGAGATACAGACTCTGAAATTGGCTCCAGGCTCTGAGCTGGCAGTCAGCACAGAGCCTGACGCGGGGCTGGAACCCACCAACCGCGAGATCATGACCTGAGCGAAAGTAGGACGCTTAACCAACTAAGCGACCCAGGCGCTCCTATTTTCGTACATTTAAAATCAACTTTTAAGGCATCTTTATACAGCAGTCTGGATCTTTCATGCTTTAAATTTAGGAGTAGTAGTCAAGAGATCAATCTATATGGCTCCGGGTTTAATGACTTTAGGAAATCACTTTTGATGTTTAATGTACCTGTCCTCATAATGTATATCTTACTTGAACCAACAACGACTAAGCAATAAGAGACTACTTCCCATTTGTTGAATCCAGGTAGTGTTGCATCTGTTCATGCCCATTTTGCTGGAATTTCTACATCCTTCACAAGTCCTGCTGCTTGAGCAATATGTTCTCCTTTGTATGTAGCCAACTCCATTTGGCAAGCAGTGTCTCTGGCCATCTGCAATTGATGCATAACTAGTTTTGTTAATCACTCCCAATGGCATTTAATACATTTTTTTTTCCATTTTCAATTACTTGGTCCCAGGTCATTTCATCTTGCAGGGAGCTGCATTTACAGGTAGCTAATACAACAAAGATGACTGACACAAGCTGTTGGATACCTGGGCAATGAGCATATCACCAGAACAAGCATGGTCCATTAAAGAGCTTTGTGCTGAGCTAAAATGAAATCCAAAGCACTGACTGTGTCTTGTATTATCCACAAACTGCAGATAAGAGAAAACAAAAACTCAACTATCCCAAGCACATTAAGAAGTCCTCATGTTCTTGAGCCTAGGCGACCTTCTTCTTGGTTGATAGTCTAACAAAAATAAAATATGAGACTAGATACGCATGATGGAAGAGAAAGGGATACAATGAGTGAATATCAGCATGATCACTCACAGAGAGAATTCATACTTAGGTCTATTTTGGATTTCTGCTTTTGCTCTTTAAAATACACAGTAACGTTAGGGGCGCCTGGGTGGCTTAGTCAGTTAAGCGTCCGACTTTCGCTCAGGTCATGATCTCGCGGTTCGTGGGTTCGAGCCCCGCGTCGGGCTCTGTGCTGACTGCCAGCTCAGAGCCTGGAGCCTGTTTCAGTCTGTGACTCCCTCTCTCTCTGGCCCTCCCCTGCTCATGCTGTCTCTCTCTCTCTCCCTCCTAGAAATAAATAAAACATTTAAAAAAATAAATAAATAAAAAAAATAAAATACACGGTAACAAGATCCCTGAAGGGCCAATTCTGTGTGTTTTCTCAAAAGCATGGAAGATATTATAATGTGACTAAAAATACTGAGGAAGCAAGAAACAGTCAAAAATATATGAGTATAGAAGGAGTAATGCAAGATCAAAGTTTATGATTATAATGTCACATGGAAATATTCCATTACGCAGAAGGATCAGGGACATAGTGGTTGATTGCCTGCAACAATGCTTTTTATGTAGAAATTGCATGATGTTAAAGTGTCTTTAAACTTTACTATTTAATGGTATCTTTATTAGAATTCAGTAAGGTGAAATAGTATCAATATTGTAAAATTAAGAGATTGGAGCTTAAGCAAAAGACGTGGATGTCTATGTCACCATGACCAATAAACAGACAACTAGGATGAGTCACCAGGTCTCATCTCCTGACCTCTTCCCCTTCACTTGCTCATGGACCACAGAGTTTTTGCTGCAGGTATCTGCCAAATGTTGCTGTCAAAAGTGATAAATCTCTATGAATCCACAATATTTCCAACTTTAGAACCACATCTAAATGTTATCATCTTCCTTTGTATTCATGATATTTCTTTCAATTCTCACAATAACCCTATGAGTTATAGGCTTTGTTTTTACTTTCTATTTATTACATGAGGAAAGTAAACCAGAAATGTCAGAGTGTAATGGTTAGTTATTAGCTGGTCTGGCTTTCAAGCAAAAATCTACTTTTTTGCAAAATCTGCAATAATTTTTGCTTTCCTCTTTAATGCCTGTGTGAATAACTCATGACTTGTTTTTAATAAAGTTAAAATACTGGCTACAGCTGATATTTTTCAGCAATAGCATGACACTTGCTACAATTTGACCCCAAAATACATATAAGAATTAAATAAATCTCTAGACCCCGCTCTATGTCACCTTTTTAATTGCTCCAAAGAAAATAGTAAATGAGACAACCTCAGGCAGAATTATTCTTCACTTAAGTGAAAATTATTTCCTCTTGTGTCTTTGGGTTTCCCTTGATCAAGATTGGAACTGTTTGGCAAAATGTGAAACATTATGTTTAACATCAATCATTTGGCAAATAATCTAGAATTAAATTAAATTCTTAATGTTTACATCTGATGATCAGTTATAGGGGTTTAGAGAAAGCAATGGAAAGAATATACATTTCTCCAAAAAATTTAATAGCTCTTTTGAATAATAGAACATGTGGCAGATTAAGAAATCAGAAGGCATTCTGACTGATCAGCTTTTTACTGTGGACTAACATTTATGCCACTCTATTTGGGCAAATCAACTTTCTTAATAAAAAAAATAATAATAAAAACTCTCCATGGAAGAATAATGGTAAATTAATCAATACCTTTAGCAAATATGATAGCAGTTGATACATTCACTCATCAAATACTAAGTGATTATGACATGCCAGACACTATTCTAGCTGCTTAGGATACATGATAAATGAAGCAGTCTTGTGCCCTTCCCATGAGCAGCTTACTATCTGAGTCCAATGACAAGGGGACTAAGATGGTGGTAAGATAAGAGATGAAATCTATACTTTCTGCTGGCTAAGACATTGTCGTTTCTTTTTCACATAATTCACATCTTCCCATTAGTACATTCTCTGGGAAATTCTGCAATAGAGTTATAAACTACATTCACAAAATCTGTTTGCAAATACACCCTAAATCCTTCCTTGCTTTCCTCCTGGTGACCTTTTCAAAACAGCTCTTATTTGCAGAACTGTATTAATTTATGTGTTCTAACCTCCGTGTCAAAAATAACTTGGTTCTCTAGGGTGAAAAGGAAACCTCACCAGGAGTGACCTGCCTCTTTATATTCATCAAGGGGGACTCTGAAACAACTTGAGATCTTTTACTGCCAGCCAATCCTTGTACTAATGTAGCATTTCACAGGGTTTCTGCAATAACTATCTTTGGGTCTTCTCATAAGAGCCCTATAATAGCCATAAATATTCCTCAGGAGAGCAAGATAGAATCTGAAAGGCCTATAATAGCTATCATAAATGAATAATAAAATGTAGAAAGGACAAGCCACCATGAAAATGGCAAATGAATATGATGACGTGTGTACTGTACTTGAAGTAATTATTGGAGTGTTATATTTACAGAAATTGTCCACAGTTTTTTTTTGTGGTGTCTGCAAAATTTAGCAAGGGCTGCATATACTGTAAAATTGGTGACATGGAAAGAGGTGGTTCAGCATAAAACTGAGAAAGCATCTCTTCATGTAGCTTTTAGAATTAAATCAAATACAACCATCTCACCACACTGACTTCTGAAATTTATCAGTCTTAACAACAAATTCTATGGACTCTGAGCGTTCAAATAAACTTCGCTGTGGTGTATCAAAAAAACAATATGCCAAACAACACAATTCTTGCATTATCATCAGAACTCATCAAGTATGTGGCAAGGAACTTTAACAGCTAAGATGAAAATGTAATTTGTGTGGGTGTGGGGGATGGGAAGGTATATGTGTTGAAGGAAATTAAGAAAAGAAATAAATAATCACTGCACGACTCTTAATTTAAGAAGTGAGAAGGGAGAGAAATGCATGTAACATTGTATTGTGCTTGGTAAGAAAGGCAGCTCCAGAATCCCTGTGGACATGGAGAAGTAAGATGCATGCTTTATGCAGAGGAAATGTGTAAGGTTTCATAACTAAAAGGTTGTTTATCTTTCCAGGAAAATATAAAAGAACAGTGATGAGAAAAAAAAAATCTGGAAGACCTTGAGAGGGATCACTGAATAGAAAGGAAAGAATCATTTTAAAATGCTGGAGGGAAAACAGTGTATTAATTCTTACTAACTTGCTGTATAATATCCTGAAGTCATAATGGCTTTTTTTTTTTTTTTCCATTTGTAAGGGTTTGCATGTGGGGAAGTTTCCTTTTCAAAAGACCAACTGATCATGAAGGAAACTGTGGGGAAACACCTGATTTGCAATCATCTCTCTTTGCTTCCCAGAGTTCTTTCTATATTCCACAAAAGACCTTTAGAAGAGATGTGCTCTAAGGAAGAGCTCTTTCAAGTAGTTCCCTTCTTAACAAAGTTTTGAGATCCCGGAAACTCTTTGACCGCATCCTTATTCTGAGGCTTGCCGAAGTCTCTGGCATTTGGTTTTCTTTTTCCATGTTGCCTGTTAGCCTATTGTGTAGGTTTTTTAACGTGGACTCTTGCAAGCATTGTCTTAATTCCAGTCTATTCCCCCAATGGAAACTAGATTAACATTCCCCTTCTACCAATATCAGCTAAAGTTGCTCTCCTCAAGTCTGCCCACAAGCTCATCACAATCTATCTTTTTAACCTCATAAACATTCCATACCAAGCATTTACTCTTTGATCTGATCATAAATTCACTTATACCTACTCTTTGTTTCCCAATTGTGTCACATACCCAACAGCATAGGTACAACCCAAATTCTCTGTTATTTATGAACTCTTGATTGACTATAGCCACTGAAAGTCCTGTTATGACTGTCTAAATTCATTAGACTTTATCCTTGGTTGGCTCATATTACTTATATTTGTGTATATCTTTTCTCCATAAGTATATGGTCTATTTTCTGAAATTTTTACCATAGTAAAAGTGTTTTGCACATAGTTGATCAGATGGAGTAGTTTTGTTTTGTTTTGTTTTGCTTTAAAGAGCTCAGATACTTCTAATTTCTTCAAGATGAGGAAAAATTGAAGACATGATTGAATAAGCTGGATCCTCCCATTTGATTCAAGGTAATTAACTTTGAAGTCTGATTATAGTAAAAATGAAGAATCAGTTTGCTGATTTTTAAATTTGAGAACCTGATGATATAGACTTCTCTATATAATTTACTTATGTTGATGTAAAGACTATGGATTTTGTGAAGACTATGAATTTCTGGACTTCTCATTAATGATGCAAACCACCTCGCTTCAAAAACTCTGTCTTCTCATTTACACAATAAATATAAAGTTTCCTGTCTATTCCTACTATATAAGGCTGTTGTCAGAAATAAATATAAAAACAGGCATCAACTTAATTTGTCAAGTATATATAAATGTGAGCTATTTTTATTTACTGTGCATGCCTTTAGATTCTTTAGTGTGCTCTGATACTAAAGAATTTATGTGCCATTCAATATATTTGCTAGACTGTATTCTTAAGGGCACATTTCTGATTATTCTTTCTTGCTTTTCCCTACCGGTGGGTTTTTCAAGTTGTACTGCATGCATTTGGGTCTGAAACAATTACTGCTGATGTATACACATCTTTATCAAACAGAATGCTTTTGATTGATATTAATTGAATTCATTAAAATCATAGATTGCCCTATCTTCAATATCTTCCAGAAAGAGCAGATCCAAACTAATGTATTCCTTCTTTGATTGATCTTTTTTTACTATTCTATAGCATGGCCATCAAGTCTGAAAACAAAGATAAAATCATTTTATCATGTTTTGCAATAAAATATCACTAAACCTTTTATTATGCATATACCTACATTATCAGACTTGGTTGCCACCCTATATTTATTTTCTAGTGCTATTGAATAATGATAATTGTTTACAACATAATGTTTATAAAGCATATTTTGATAAATCCTGAATAGACTGATGAGTGGGTTCACAATAGATAATCTAACAGTTTATATTTTATTATTTCTGCCTAATTTGCCAGTCTGCCTAAACCAGTACTTATGCAACATATTATATGCTATATCAATGGTAGTATGTATAATTTATTTCCTTCAAAAATATTTATATTGCCTAATTCTGTGAGGAGCACTAGCAGAGTTCCTGATCATTCCGGACACAGGGATAAATTATTTCCCATTTATTCTTAAATTCCAGTTCAAATCTCATCTCTTTGAGATATTGTCTGATTTCTCAAGCAGAGTTAGTGATGCTCCCTACTTCAGTTTTTTACCTATTTGTCTATACACTATCACATATGCATTGCATTATAATCAGCTAAATGGTGAGTAGAACTGGTGTCCACATTAAATAGTGAGTATCTTGAGGTCAGGAAATCTGTCTGATTTTTGTATGGTCTTTGTGTCTCTGAAGCCTAGCATATATTCTGGGCAAATGGGTACCATATGACAAATATTCATTAAAAGAAAAATAATTCTTAGGTTGTTCTATGTAGACGCAAGCAGTATTTACTTCATTAAAATGCAAATCTCTTAGAAAATAAATTATTAAAACTGAAGACAGCTATAAAAGCTATATCAAAATCCACCTTTTCTTTCTCTGGAATGTCTCTTAGTTAATCAAACCAAAGAAGAATATCTGTTTTGATCCCTGCTCTCTTTCAAATATTAGTTGCCATGACAATGTGAATCATGATGCCATGGCAGAGGCTAAGTGTAGATGACAATTCAGTTTAATTTAGTGAGACCATTTCCTGTGTTTCTTCATTCTCTTTTGCATACTGGCAGAATTGACTATGGTACATTTAAGCAGAGATTAGTTGACGCCTGGGGGTGAATAGCCTCAGATATTAGACTTGCAGTAATAATACACTTGACAGTACTTGTCAATTCATGGATTTCAAAGTGTCACCATTTCACTCACTGCCCCAACAAGAATTGATTCTGGAGAAAACTGTTTCATAGATAAAAATCTGTCATCTATTAACATTCATTTCAGATTCTCACATTTTTCAGGCTCTTCTCTCTGACCTATTCTCTGGGTCCTTTTCCATTCCACCAGATGACTTGTTTTCTCATTATTGCTGTCCATCACAAGCAAAATCTACTCTACAATATTTTAACACGATACCAAACTGGTTTACAATATTATATTCCATTGCCAATTTTGACTGGAATAGAGTCCTAATCAAATGAGTAGGTCATTAAAGCCAGAATTTCAGATATCAATAAAAAACTAATGGAGGTATCTCAGAGGGTCCAAGAATCCTAGTAATGGTTCTGAAGTTACAGATTACATACATAAGCACTAATTTTACCTATAAACTTAAGAATTAGAATGACTGAGTCAGAGTCTATGTTTATTTTGTTTTGGGAACACACACAAAAATATCTCTATCCACCATTTGTCTACCTAACTATCTACCTACCTACTTACCTATCTACGTGCCTATCTATCTCACAATAACTCAACTGGACTCAGCCACTTTCAATGTACATACACCCGATAAGCCAAACTTGTGAAGTATATCTTGTGAAGCATATCTATTCTATATTTCACACTTATGGAGGTATAAGAAAATCTAAAAGACTCTAATACCTGGAAACATCTGGGAATGGAACTGTTTAGTGTGATTATAATAAAATATATGGGATAATTAAGTGGTCTGAGGATCAAGCGTTTCTGGAAGTTCTTCTCAAACTAGAGATATTAGCAGATATACTCTTTTTCTTTAGAAATATATATTAAAATTAAATATCTTTTAGTTTTTTGTTATGTTTACCACATTTTAAAAGACAGAATGTCAATGACTAATATTTAAAAATACAGTTAAATTTCCCTTCTGCATTGATTTTAGTGTTGTAAGGTTCTTATAGATCAATTATTATTAGAATTTTATTCTTTTAAATGTTTGTTTATTTTGAGAGGGATTGAGAGGGGAGGGGCAGAGAGAGAGAATCCCAAGCATACTCTGTAACATCAACACAGAACCCGATGTGGAACCATGAGATCATGTCCTGAGCCAAAACTGTCCAAGAGTTGGACACTTAACTGACTGAGCCACTCAGGTGCCCCTATTTTTATTAGCACTTTAGATAATGACTTTGAGCTATTTGAAATAGAGGGACTGTAGGAATATTTAGTGCCTAAAAGGAAGAGGGCAAATCGTAAGGTTTTATGAATTTTCAACAGGCAACAGTAAAAACATCCTCAACTGAATAAAGTTTAAAAAGGCAGCAGAATAAAATATTTCTACAATGACTAAGATTGTATTTTGATTACAAAAGAGAAAGATCCTTATTCTGTGCCTTGTGAATTTTGACATCAGCCCTGCAAATTTTACCAATTACTTTTTTTGCCTAATTTGTACAGTTCTTAGGATTTGTCTTTTAGGGATTTTTTTTTTTTTTTAGCAATTTAGTGTTATTTTGGGAGAATCTTGAGCTATCCATTCTGCTCTTTTCTCTCTAGCTGTTTTCCTGGTGACAAGAGCAAATTCACTCTGGCAGGGAAGATTGACTATACAAAATAGAATAGGTACAAATAATACTAATCAGGGTCATACCTTACAGATAGTCAATGATTTGTTGTATAAATGAATACACCTTTGTTCTGGTTTTCAATCATGATGGTAGTATAGAAAAAGAGCTACATCAAAGTTGCATCAAAATTTCAAACTTACAGGAAATTTGTTTCCCCATTTGAAAATAAAAACAAGTCAGTCTAAAAGACTAGGTTTAGAATTAAGGAAACTTGGACTAAAAACCCAGTTCCAATAGTTACTACTGGAGAACCTCAAGCATGTAGTCCTACCTCCCTGATCCTCAACTCATATGTAAAAGGAAAAGTTTTGGATAGGAAAGACTGGTCTGAGAAAAAAGAGAGTGAGAGAGAGAGAGAGATTGTAAGAAAAGTGCTTAGTGCTGTGCTTGAGAAAGGGTGGCATTAAGTAAAGTTTACTAGTCAGATGGTTGAGAAAGCCATCTTTTCCCCAAGACCCTCAAAACGGTAATACATGAAGAAAAGAGGAAATAAGCCCGAAACAAGCTAACAGGAAGAAAGCAATCAGGGGGTAATAAGTTGCAGTACATTTCTCAAAATCAGGAACTGGGTGCTTTCCATAGCACTATGGAAAGTCCAGCCTACAAGAGGGAGCCTTAAGCAGTCAGGACAGGGTTGGCCCACCCAGCAGAACTCTGCAGAGGGTGGCTTCAAAGACAGCAGGTGAGGCTGAGGGCAGCAGGGACAGTAGACATGAAAATGGGGCTCCCTACTTCCAGTGCAGGTAAAAGCTCTCCATTCTTCAACAACATGGTCTGTCAGAATTGCTTGGAGCCAGTTCTTGCCTACGGGGAAGAAAGGTAGATATTTCTTCTAGGAAGAAATTGAATAAATTGGGTTTAATTAGGTCAATTAGTTTGGTATTGGCAATTCAGTTAAGGCCTTCTTTTTGGAATGGAGAGTTTCCTTCAGATAGCACTTGATTCTGCCCACTCTTAAAATGTAGTATTGAAGAAACTAAGCCCCAAAATTAAAATAAGACCTTCTCAACACAAGAAAAAGATTATGACCACACAATTCCTCAACACGCCAAAACTATGGATTTATTTTATGCACTAGTTAAACTTTAGGCCTCCTCCAAAAGTTGTTTGTGGTCATCAAGGGAAAGGGGCCTTTGACACTTAGACAGGAGAAGAAACTTCATGTTACTTAGAAGTAACATGATCAAAAGAGTAAACTTCAAAAAGATTGTTTGCAAGGAATGCTGATAACACATATTTGAAAAGGGCCACCTGGTTTTTGCAGTAAAATATTAAAGATGTATCATTCTATTCAATGTTTTTTCTTTTTCTTCTTCACACTAGTGCTGTCTTATTACAGAAGGGCTATTTTTTCATCATTTTGCTTCCTTTATCATCATGCAATCCATGTGTGCATACCTAAGTATTTTGTAGGCTGTCCAGTTCAGAGATTAACATTGTTAATCTTTACTCAGGAGATGTGCGAGGAGGAGGAATGTACTGAGACACAAGATGAACTGATATTCCAGCCATGGAAATTAGAGTAATGGTTCCCTTGTCCATGCTACAATTCCTAAAGTTACTTGTTCCATGTCACTATCCAGTTCTTCAGGGTTCTTCCACAGTCCACTGTGGATGCTGCAGAATAATTATTTCCTATCTAGGTTAAAGCTACCAGCAAGCTGGAAAAATCTAGCAATCCTCGGTTCTGCTTTTTGAAAAATTTCTACCACATTCAACAATCACTTCCTAGGAGCTTAAAAAGAGAGAGAGAGAGAGAGAGAGAGAGAACTTTCAACCAGTATACAAAGTAATCAACACATGACCTTAAAGGAGTAAAAAAAAATTTTCTTTACATTTATTTATTTTTGAGAGACAGAGAGAAACAGGGCACGAGTGGAGGAGGGGCAGAGAGAGAAGGAGTCACAGAATATGAAGCAGGCTCCAGGCTCCAAGTTGTCAGCACAGAGCCTGACGCAGGGCTTGAACTCTAGAAACTGAGATCATGACCTGAGCCGAAGTCAGACGCTTAACCGACTGGACAACCCAGGCACCCCATAAAGATTTTAAATGTCACATATAAATCACATTTTTTTATACATGTAATTGTCTGGAAGCACCATAAACTTTATTCAGTACTGCATAATTCTTATATCTGCAGCAAAATTTAAAAATATAGCAAATAAATACTTCTCTGAGGCTTGCCAATACTAAGAGTGTGCTTAGCAAGATTTAAAATGACAAAGATAGTTTGATCAATTATTCAATTATTTATTCAAAATTATATACTTATAGTTGTAATGCTGGCATGCCAACAGACCTGAATTCTCCCTCAAATTACAAGGACATAAAATATGAAGTGTATAGAGATCCATTCTCAACATGAAATATTAATACTGTGTTTTTTAACCTTCTTATGCTTACTTAAGAAAACTTTTAAATTTATCTTTGAGTTCCACGTTCTTATTAACTTAATACTTTAGGCTTAACTTGAGTTTTTAGTGTTGGAACCTAACTGCTTCTTCTAGTTGACATTATCTTGAGCCAACACCAATTGTAGTGAATTTTTCCCCAAATAAAATCAAGGAAATACCTAGTATAGTAGAATTTTATATAATTGGGGCACCTGGGTGGCTCAGTAAGTTAAGCACCAGACTTCATCTCAGGTCATGATCTTGGCATTTTGTGAGTTCCAGCCTGCGGGCTCTGTGCTGACAGCTCAGAGCCTGAAGCCTGCTTCAGATTCTGTCTGTCTGTCTCTCTCTCTGCTCCTCCTCTGCTCCCACTCTGTCTCCCTCTCTCTCTTAAAAATGAATAAACATTTAAAAAAAGAATTTTAAATAATTGGCAAAGAATAATACATGTAAGTAAAATTTCTTGACGTGTGGTTTGAAAACCCATTTCATTCATAGGCCAACAATATAACCTATCTCTAATTATGGAGAACCTTAGAGTAAAAAAAAAATCCAGTTCTTCAGAGGTCTATGGATAAATGCAGTATTTCTACCCTACTGGTACACAGATTCAAATTTCCAAAAGCAGCTAGTAATGACAGAAAAAAATAATCATAAGAATCTGATCTTTACCAGACTCCATCACTGGAATCCCCTACCCTCTGGCTTCCAGTTTGGTTTGGCCAATAAGATATCAAGAAGGAAGAAGGGAAAAGGTTCTGGACGTTTATTTTCCTGATTCTCTTGCTGCTAACCTCAGTTTGAGCTCTGGTTTGTTTCTCTGCCTAAGACCACAGGTTGAAAAGCAGCCCTTGTTTTATACCTATGGTTCTCTCAATGGGATCTGGTAAAGTCTGTGACTGTCAAAGGCTTCCCTTCTGTGTTAGTGTTTCATCATTTTTTGCTCCTTTAACCTTGGCTACACCTTTGTACAGATTCCCTGTCTTAAATGCCTTCAATCACTCACAGGAATTCACCATCTACTTCCTATGGGGACCTTGATTGACATAGAATATTCTATCTATGCTATATCCATTATCCCTATAGTGGACTCTTTTAAGAACTTGGTGTATTTAGGGATAAGCCCCTCGGGGATTAATCTTCTAAAGAGTGAGTTTGGACATTTGCTCTTAGAGGTTTTTAAAAGGTGCTTGAGAGTTTTATGTCTAATTTTTTTCTAGGTCCTTAATATGGTTTGCAACTCTTCCTGGATATCTTTGTAACAGACAAAGATTTGGTGTTATTTGACAGGGCTTATTTTCCCACAAAGGCTGTATGTGGCCAGGATGGAAGTTCCCCAGGTTGTTTCTCGTGTGTCACAGGGCATCATGACCCCACAGATAACTGTTCATCAAATATTTTACAGCATGTACCCTTGAAACAATTTTTAAAAGCAGTGTACCTCATCACATATTTTTAATGTGACATCTAAAATAATTTATCCAAAGTTTAAATATAACTGCAAAGGATGTTAATTCTATGCATTGTAAATATACATATTTTAAAGTATTCCCTTCACATTAATCAATCATATATCTAATGGTATCAGATAACTATAGGAATCTGATATCATCATTATCCAATTTATTTTTTTTAATATTTTTATTTATTTCTAGGACAGAGAGAGAGAGAGACAGCGTGAGCAGGGGAGGGTCAGAGAGAGAGGGAGATACAGACTCTGAAACAGGCTCCAGGCTCTGAGATGGCAGTCAGCACAAAGTCCGACGCGGGGCTCTAACCCACGAACCGCGAGATCATGACCTAAACGAAAGTAGGACGCTTAACCAACTAAGCCACCCAGGCGCCTCTTTCATTATCCAATTTAAATATTCATGAAAAAGATCTTCATCGATACAATTTTATGTAATTTTATATATTATATATAAATAAATATTAAAATTTTATATAATTTATATCATATTTCTTCTCATATTTCATTTTACTCCCTCCACATAATTATAACCTAATGTAATATTACTTAATAGCTTAATGTCTTATATTTTTATTTTGAAAGTATTTTATTGATTCTCTTTCATACTTCACCAAGGAGAAAAAAATACATGTTAACACTAATTTCTTTTTTTATTAAAATTTTTTAAATTTTTATTTAGTTTTTAGAGAGAGACAGAGCATGAGTGGGGGGAGGAAGAGGAGAGGGAAATACATAATCTAAAACAGGCTCTAGGCTCCAAGCTGGATACGGGGCTTGAACCCACAAACCAGGAGATCATGACCTGAGCCAAGCTTGGAAGTTTAAGTGAGTCACCAAGAGCCACTGAATTTGTTTTCTCTTAGCATAAGCCCTGTATCTTTAAAAAAATCCTGGTTTGGATTTCAAAGTCTTTGCAAATCAACAAAATATATTAAAATTTCAACATATAATTATTAAGCAAAAGAAGGAAAATGTTTAATTATTCACATAGTTCTTAATGAAGCAAATATGGTGCCTTTGTTCCAATTATTTCTTATAGCAATACATGATTAGCACTTGTTGCTAGAAAAAGAAATAATTTAATCTGATTTTACCCCTTTTTTGTTCCGTTTTCAGAGACTTACACACACAAAAAAACTTGTTTGTGTAAATAATAATGAGAATGAGAACTTTGTTATATCAGTGTCGCTCCATTTTTCAATTTTTTAGTGTCAGGGGCTTGGCTGAGTTGGGAGAGAAAGAGCTGAGCTGCCAAGCGTTGGAGTGGCCATTAAATCAAGAAGTCAAAAATGAAAGGGTTGAGCCTTTAATCACTTACTGATATGGTATAAGGGAGAATCTAAAACCATGTAAACACCAACTCCCTCTGTCCCCCCAATAAAGGGTGCACAGATGTAGGCCAGGTGGATCAACACAGACATGGGGTTGTTGCGTTGTTGAGGGAGGAAAAATGCGCAGTTTTTTTGGGCAAAGATAGGGAAAGGGAGGTGGAGGAAAACATGGGGGCTGGGAGGGAGGCTAGAATTGGTGGGCTGGTGCTGAATCAGGGTGGGGGATAGCCTCTTTAAGTTTTCCGCATCACTACATAAGGAGGCCTCAGCCTTAGAGCCTACAGACCTCTGCACAAGTCCTCTGATAAAGTGACGTAGGAATGTGGGTTCTGAAGCTGGGAACACATATATGCTGAGAACTTGACCCTCCAGTGCTCCTGGGTCTTTGGCGGCAACTCACTCCATAAACTGTAGTGCAGGGGCAGCGCCCGCAGTGTGGTGCTTGGGTGAGGTGGGGGGTGGGGGTTCCCCATGAGGCCTGTTGGGCAAAACCTTTGTAAACTGCCTCAGGTCAGGCTTGAAAATAGCACACACAGGTTTTCAACCAGGAGGCAAACTCCTAAGTTATACCTTAAATATCTCAGAGTGATAGGTCATTAAAGGCTACCTTTACTATTTCAACTAACAACTGGATCAAGTCATCTTTCAATTATGTTAAAAGCAAGTTTTTCAATTAACATACACAAAATGTTTAGTATAGGTTTTGCAAAAGCACTTGCTACACAGTTGTTAGAATCACTCACAGAAACACTTTGAATCGTCTCTCAGTCAGTTGTCCTGGGACTTAACCCACATACAACAGAGTATGCTGAGTTTTAGCATGCATGGGAGCAATGCCTGTCTTTGCTAAGATGGTGGCAAGGTGATTGTGAAAAGGTAGGCAGGAAAGAAAAGCAACCCTGGGTCAAACAAGGTACCTTTACAGTCAGATCAATTTAGGGAAACTATGTTACCTCTTCTAAGGCCTTTGCATACCCCCAAAGGGTGTATATACCCACTTTGAAGATTGGCATGACAATCATACAAGTAGCAAATGGCAGAGGTAGGACACATCCTGGCAATCTACCTTGAGAATCTGTTTTTTACCATACTCTGCCGCCCAAGGAACAGGTTTTGAAATCTGCCTTGGTGATATGATTTTGCCATATAAAGAATAAAATGTTTTATTACTGCCAACAGCTGCTTTCTTAGAAGTTCTTGGACTCTATCCAGCCAAACATGGATATAACTCAGGAGAATAATGTTCACAGCCACAACAGGGTAGCAGATCTCCAGAGCCATGAGTCCAGTTTGGACTAAACAGAGAAAGGTGACAGTGAAGTTGACTGGGGAAGGCATCAGCAAATGATGCCGGCAGAATTAAGTTGTTATTCTCTTGAAAGCAAATAAAATGGTGTCTTTACTGTACTGCTACACATAAGTCTATTCAGGTGAATTTGATGTCAAATGAAAGATTGTGTAATTTTCAGAAGAAAATAGAGAAAAAGAGCTTTGGATCCTCAAAATAGAGGAAGATTTCGTAAACAAGAAACAAGCAAAAATAAAGCAAAGACTCTCAAGAGAAAAGGAATTAAATGTTGAAAACTATATTTTTAAAATTCTATCAATCAAAAGTCTATTTTAAGTAAATGAAAATAAAAGTCATACACTGAGAATGTGTAAAAATTAAATAAGTGGGGCACCTGGGTGGCTCAGTTGGTTAAGCCTCTGACTTTGGCTCAGGTCATGATCTCGTGGTTCGTGGGTTCGAGCCCCGCGTCAGGCTGTCTTCTGACAGCTAGCTCAGAGCCTGGAGCCTGTTTCAGATTCTGTGTCTCCCTCTCTCTCTGACCCTCCCCTGTTCACACTGTCTCTCTCTTTCAGAAATAATTTAAAATAATTTTTAAAAAAATTAAATAAGTATATATTCCTTGTATATACATATATTTTTAAATTTTTAATGTTTATTTCTTCTTGAGAGAGAGAGACAGAGTGTAACCAGGGGAAAGGGAGAGAGAGATGGAGACACAGAATCTGAAGCAGACTCCAGGCTCTGAGCTGTCAGCACAGAGCCCAACACAGGGCTCGAACTCACGAACAATGAGATTATGACCTGAGCCTAAGTCGGACGCTTAACTGACTAAGCCATCCAGGTACCTCCCCCTTGTGTAAATTTTTAACAAATTGGTTTTAAAAATAACTACATTCACTAGAAAAGTGAGCAAATATACAAAGAAGACACCTGTAGAACAGAAAAACCAAATAATGTTAATAATGAACAACACGCAGGTTATTAAGCAGCAATGAAATAGAACTTCAAAGTTTCAAAAGATTTTATGTCTTCATATAAAAAGCTCCAGCTCTTGGCACAAATTTGGAGCAATAAGTGATATGGTAAGATTATAAACTGTTCAAATAATTTAGTAAGTAATTTGGCCATATCTAGTAAAATTGAAGATATGCTCATATGCCTATGACCCAACAATTATATATAACACTGAGGGAATCCTTCCCGAAACTCACAGATATACATGTATAAAAGTGTCCATTGGAGAATATAAGAAAACAGAAACAGAATCTTAAATATCTATCAATTTCTGAACAGGTAAATAACTTGTGCAAGGTTAATGAAGTAAAGTACTACAATACAGCTGTGCAAATGAATGACCTAAAACCAGATGTAGTAATAACGATACTCGTAAAACATAATATGAATGTAAAAGCAAACTGCTGAAAGGTATTCATGGTATGTTCACATCTAAATACATTTAAAATACATGAAAACATACTATATGGTATTTAGTAGCATATGCATGTGTGGCCATTTATTTATTTCAGAAATTCAGGGAAAATAATAAACCACAAATTCAGAATTTTAATTAGCTTAGACTGGTTGCAGAAGAGAGTATGAGGATTGCTTCCTACAAAGTAGACAAATGATATCCTGAAGTATACAGCTCTATTTGTGCATTTTATTTCTTAACCTGCCATGTGGAAACTTGTTATTCTCTGCATCATTGTTCATACAATTTTAAATAATACTTCCAGAGGGTTGTCCTTGGGGAAAGATGTAGACCCCAGAGGCTGTGTAGTATTATTGAGTGTGTAGAAAAATGTGATAAAATGACAAATAAAAACAGAGCACAGAGTGAAGCTGCACCAGAAAGTCATTATCTGAGAACAGAATACAACTACCACCAAGAAAAGGCCACGCTTGAATAGGAAGTAAAGGACTTCACGAATATTGGAATATCTTCCTATCATTTGCTGAATTTATTTACTCACTCAATTACTATCTGTGTGAAATTTAAAAAATGTGAATCACTACCTCCATAATAAATAGCTTACTAAGCTATTTGCAAATGCCGGCTAGAGAATATCGTTACAGAGAACTAGTCAGTCAGACAAAATTCCCTTTTCTTGTTTAGCCAAAAGAAATGGAAGAAAAAAAGGTAATTACAAGTAATTTTCTAATCATTCCTGTGATATGAGATAGCATATCATACAGAAATTCCGGGATAATGGATTTGTATTATTATCCTTTTAATTGGATACAGGGAATATAACGTAGGTCTTAGCGATCTTAATAAAGTAAGGCCTACGTATGACAGCGCATGAGGCAAAGCAAGTGGATGGAAAGGGGGGCATACTCATGCCTAAGCTTCTGAGTGAGCAATCAGGAGATATTGTTCTAGTGGGTGTTCTAGTTCACAAAAAAAAAAAAAAAAATGAAATTTAAATATGTTGTTTGATATTGAGATGGGGCCTGTCAAAAAACTTAGTAAAGCATATAACCAGGAGCAATATTTACATGATGTGTCAACTTTTCCAGCTGGTTAGACCAGTGTGAATGCACCCGCCCGCCGGTGTTAGTGCGAGAGCTGGGCTCTGAGAACTCCCCTCCTCTGGGAGAATTTTGGGGAGAGGCAGCAAAGGGCAATAAAGGGTCCTGGGAATCGGCTACTTTACTTTCAGCCTTCAGGCATATTTCAATATTTAATATTTAACAACTCTTTTTTGGTCTATATTTTTAAATTAGAAAAAATTATTTGAATGAAGTTGACATACAATGTTACTTTCATTTCAGGTGTGGCACATTGTGTTTCAACTTCATAAGTATGCATTATGCTATGCTCACCATGACTGTAGCTATTCCCTGTGACTGTAGCTACCCTCTGTCACTATACAATGTTACTACAATATTGTTGACTATACTCCCTATGCTGTGTATTTTGTCCCGTTGACTTATTATTTCCATAATTGGAGGCCTGTATCTCCCACTCCCCTTCACTCATTTTGCCCTTTGCCCCCTCTTCCCTCTGGCAACCATCAGTTTGTTCTCTGTTTTTATAGTCTGATCGTGCTTTGTTTAATCATTTGTTTTGTTTTTAGAATCCACATATGAGTGAAAACATGTGGCATTTGTCTCTCTCAATGTGACTTATTTCACTTAATATAATACCCTTTAGATTGACTCATGTTGCAAATGGCAAGGTGTCATCCTTTTTATGGTTGTGTAATATTCCACTCAATTCCATATACAAAATATATATACATATATACACACTATAAATTTCCATTCATCTTCTTTATCCATTCATCTATCAATGGACATTTAGGTCCATATCTTTGCTATTGTAAATAATGATGCAATAAGTATAAGAGTTCATATATCTTTTCAAATTAGTGTTTTCATTTTCCTTAGGTAAACAGCCTGTAGTGGAATTAGTAGATCATATATATTTATTTTAAAAAATGTTTATCTATTTATTTTGAGGGGGGGGGAGAGAATGACTGGGGGAGGGGAAGAGAGAGAGAGAATCCCAAGAAGGCTTTGTGTTTTCAGTGAAGAATCCAACTAGAGACTTGCTCTCACGAACCATGAGATCATGACCTGAGCCGAAATCCAGAGTCAGATGCTTAACAGACTGAGTCACTCAGGTGCTTCTGGATCATATGATATATCTATTTTTAATAATATTTAACAACTCTTGAGGCTGTAGTGTTGTATATCACCTGAACAAAAACCTAGACAAACTTTCAGAGATTTAGGGGAAGAAGAGGTAAGCAATATTTAATGTAACTGAAGAAAAATTGCTCCTTCTTTCATAACAGGGGGTGAAATTCAATTTATGAAATCAATTAAATAAGTGGAAGTTAAAGCCTATTATTAGTAATATTTGATTATCTAACTGAGGTCTAAAATTAAGAATGCCAAATACTATTATTTATCAACATTATAACCATTTTCCCATACTACCTTAAGATTTAGGCCTGTTATAACTCCAGCACATTTCCTATCATTATTCCCAAAATACATTGTCTTATTTGTTTCTTTACCCATGTCTTCACTGACTTTTATTTCCTCTCCTTCTCTGCTAAGCACTCTCAAGCTTACCAATTACAAAATATCTAATACCAAGACCTGAACTCCCACTGACTTGTCCCAATCTTCTCTGCTCCCAACTCACCTTTCTAGGTAGATTCTCATTCTCTCCAATATATTAAACCTGCCATTCTCTTATGATCTAGCAACATGCTTCTGTCTTCAATTATGTCTGGCTTTGTTTTCTTAATCCATAAAAACAAGTGCTCCTTTTCAAAAATATTCAACTTCCATTCCACTCGCCTTCTTCCCTGGTCAACTTGAAGAACCTCAACTATATAAAAACTCAACAGCAAACTTAACTCCAAAGCAAGTATGTTTAGGTGAAAATGAAAGGCACACAACCAGGTAGGTTTACTTAAAGTGGAATATTAAATTAAATTTAAGACAACAGAGGTAAGTGGACTCAACGTCTCTGGCAATCCAAACACATTTCTATTTTAAAATAATAATTTTATGTATTATCTTTTCTCCTCAGACTATTGAGTGCTCCTCAGCCATCACATCTGCCTAATCACTTTTAGGTGATGACCTTGCTTCCAATATTGAGAATGCAGAAATTATTACTTAAGAATTCCCTCAGATTCCTACTTAACTTCTGACCAAGTTGCATGTTCATCTGTTTTTTTGTTCATTTTCCTTTGTGTTGCATTCAAATTTTATCTCTCCTTCTTGTACCATAACATCAACTCTAGATCTCATCTCCTTTGACAATTTAAAAAAAATTAAGAAATTTTCCCAACTGGTGCTTACTCCTTCTATCTCCTAGACCATCATTCACTCCCTATCCAGAAGACTATTCATACTATTTCATAGTCCTTTAAAAGATTCTTTTCCTCTACAATTCTTTCCAGATACTATTCCATTTCTAGGCTTATCTATATGGATGGAATTTCAGCGAGAACTATCTACACATACAGACCCCCACTTTCTCACTTTCTATTCATTCCTCAGTGCTCTACAATTTTGCTTCTTTCTCCATTATTACACTGATACATCTTTAGTCAAGACCTCTAGAACTTTTGCCAAATTCAGTGATCATTTTTTGTCCTAATTTTATTTCTCTACAATCTTTATCACAGCTGAGTTTCCCTTTCTTCTGAAATCCATCTCCTCTCTTATCTTCAAGGACATCGATCTTATCTTGGTTTTTCTAATAACCTTTCCAATAACCTCCCTGACAGCTTCATGTTGGAGTCTCCAGGGTTTATTCATCAGTTCTTTTGCTCTTTTCTGTCTACACTCTATTCCTACGGCTTCTAATGACTCTTAAATTTCTTGTTGGATCCTGTACTGCCTATTCACAATGCCAACTTTCTCGTTTTATTTACAAATCTCAAAAGTAACATGTCCAGTGGACATGATAATTTCCCCTTATGAAACCTGGATGTGTTTCTTATCTCAGTAAATGACACAATCATTCATACAGCTTCTCAGGCAAAAAAAACTCTGGGGGCTTTTTTATAGGTCCCTCTCCTCCATCTCCCTCTATCTAAAATATTGGCAAGTCTTGTTAATGACCCCCTCAAAATAAATCTAATGTTCGCATCCTTGTCTTTCTATCCAACACCACTGTTATAATTCAGGACATATCTGGCTGAACTGTTCTCATAGTCTCTCTTTCTGGTCTCAGGATATCTACTCTTATCCTTCACACTCTCAGTAATCTGTACAATACAAGGTACCCTGTATTTTCTTTTCTTAAAGCCATGAATCAGACCATGACATACTTCATAAGATACTTCTATTGACTTTTTGTGGAGTTTTGAATATAATCTAAAATCATGCACATGGCGTAGAAACCTCAAGTACCCTTTTCAACCCCATTTTAAACAATTCTTATTCTGGTTCTCTGCACTCCCATCACACTGACCTCTGTACATCTTTTAAATATCTCGAGTCCTTTCCCATCCTAGCACAGACCATTTGCACTGCCTGGAAGACATTATTTGGGCTAATTATATAGTTGTTCCTTTCTTAAACTTCCTGTCTCATTGTAAATGGCACGTATTCAAAAAAGGCATGTTTTCTCCCGCCTTCTATGTAGTCATCTGTCACCCTTATCTATTTTTCTCTATCACTGAACTCTTTTCAATTTCTTCAGAGAGCACATTTGTAATTTTATTGTTATTTGTTTGCATTTTTATTTTTTGCTCTTCTCATTACACAGTAAATTCCATGATGGCAGGAATTATGTCCTTTCTCAGCACCCGGTATCTGCTAGAATTTATTTATTGTGTAGCTGTGTGAATGATAGACTATTATGGATTTGAAATAACTCATATGTTTATAAAAAACTTACTTCATTATAACTGTCTAAAGTCAGAGATATCATATGTTTCTTTGTACTTCCAAAGGGCATCTAGCTGTGCTATACACATTAGAACAAAATCATTATTGGCTGTTTTAAATTCACATTCATACCTACAGTTAAAAATTCACACTATTTTATATCAAGTTTTCTCATGTATTTCTCATTATCTAGCATTTTCTGCCATGGAGTCAGCACCCATGTTCAGTGGTTGAGCTAAAATGCACTATATAGAACTAATAAATATAACAAACTGGTTAATTTAATTCCCCCTTTGTTATTGCCAATTTGGAAGCAAAACGTAAATTCTAATTTCATTGAATTTTTATAGGAAAAATAAATTAGTAACATTCTCTTCAAACACAATAAAGAAACCCACATGGTTTCTATTTTTACATTGCCTTTCCTCATAACTTTAAACCACCCACAACAATTCAGTCTAACAATCTGTGTGCTTTTTTCCTCTGGGGAACTTGCTAAATTTGCAATTGAGATAAGCAATCAATGCTCACCTCTTCTAAACTGTACATAAATATTATTTCAAAAGGAAATTCCTCGGAGGAACTCCTTTATGGAATGTAACTTCATTAGTAAGTAATGGATTGCTCTATTGTAGGTTTTCTCCCATCAAGCTAATTTGGAAACTGTTAATTGTCTTACATTTCTTTTATATGGTAAAATGAACGATACCCCTGTGTGGGAATCGACCTGATTATAATTATACTTTCCATGAGTTAATGGTATTGACTTCGTTCGACTTTCATGTTCACATTAATCTATTTATTATAGAATATTTACAGAATTGAATTGGAATGGAATTTATCCTCATCTCTACTTTGTTCCTTGAGCTTTCATAGGTCTTGTAATAGAAAAAAAGAAACCCAGTATTAAAGGAAAATATCTCAGTACTCCTTTAATTTTTCTCAGAATTCATCCAAATGCTTTTCACTGCTCCTACGAGTTTACATGTAGTTGTTTGTTTGTTTGTTTCCAAAAAGGGAAGTAAAAGATGTAGCCCTTAACTCCCCTTAAGGGGCACCTGGGTGGGAATATATAAGCATCCAACTTTGGCTCAGGTCTTGATCTCACAGTTCGTGGGTTCAAGCCCCGTGTCAGGCTCTGTGCTCAGAGCCTGGAGCCTGTTTCAGATTCTGTAACTTCCTCTCTCTCTGACCTTCCCCTGCTCATGCTATCTCTCTCTCTCATAAATAAATAAAAACATTTTAAAAAATTAAAAAACATACTTGGGTTTTCTCAGTAGTGAAAGCTTTTTCACTATTGAATTTTATTTATTTGCTTGGTCAATAGAGATAAATTCTGATTTTTTCCTCAAAATACATTAGTAATACTTTCACCAAAATATCAGAGTACTATAGAACTTTTTATATCAAATAGACTCTGAGGAATATAATCTAACTAAATTTTATAGATGAGAAAATTTAGGCAGGGAATACTTATATATAATCCACACCACTAAAATCACAGAATTGCAGTTCTGGAAGGCACCAGCAGGAAGGAGTCTCCTATTTTCCTATCTGAAAATCATCTTGGACACCAATGTTATTATTTGAGATATGGTCCTGGGGAAAGTAAACCAAAATTTTAGACTAAAGTATAATTGATATTTTTACAACTTAAAGTTTGTAAGTCACATTGATATTGAATTTTCCCCAAGATTAATTTATCCATTGTAAAATGCTTCCCAAAGATGAACAGTGAGCAATAGAAATTATGAAATTGTATCTCCAGTATTTCTTTTGACTTGCTGTACTAGTTTTCTTTTGCTATGCAACAAATTACCAAGACAGCACGGATTTACTATCTCACCATTTCTTGGGGAAAGAAATCAGGTACTTTTTTACTGAGTCCTCTGCTCATCAGGTTACTTGCCTGAAATCAAGGCATTAGTCAGTGCTATGATCTCGCCTGTGGCTCAAGGACCTCTTCCAAGCTTGCTGGTTGTTAGCAGAATTCACTTCCCTGTAGCTGTAGGACTGAAATTCTTGCTTTCTTACTCTTGTCAATTAAGGTCTATTCTCACCTCTTACAGAACATCCATCATTTCCTGTCACATGGCCCCTTCCATCACTTTCAGTTTGCTCCCTTAAAACCAGTAGGAGAAGGGTGCTTGGGTTAAGTGTTTGACTTTTGGTTTAGGCTCAGGTCATGATCTCCTAGTTTGTGAGTTTGAGCTCCAGGTGGACTCCACACTGATGCAAGGAGCTTGCTTGGAATTCTGTCTCTCTCCCTCTCTGTCCCTTCCACACTCATGCTCCTTCTTTCTTTCTCTCAAAATAAATAAATAAAATTAAACAAAAGTTTTTTAAATAAATTAAAACCAGTAGGAGAATCTGCCCTGCTGCTTCTTGCTCCGATGATAAGATCAGGCAAACCCAGAATAATCTCCCTTTGGTTATCTCCACGTGATCCGATTAGGAGCCCTAACAACATTTACAAAAGCCCCTTTGCCATAAAATATAACACAGTCTCAGGAGATATATATCCTGTTGTATTCTCAGGCTTCACAACATTTCAAGGGAGGCTATCATTCAAGGCTATATACTACAGAGTGGAAATCTTAGAATTCTGCTTCCTAAATTTGCCAAATGATACTATGTTAATATTTAGTGCCATAGTGAAAGGCATGAATAAAAAGTGTAAATAAAATAAACGATCCTACAATGAAAGTATAAATAACATGAATCACCTTAAAATGGTTTTATAATATGTACCTCTCCAAGCCTTAAGAATTGGTTAAACATTGGTAAAAAGATAATAACTTTCAGCTATAAGATGAATAAGGTCTGAGAAAATATTATGATTTGTGGTAATTCTGGTTGATAACACTATTGTAAAATTGCAATTTGCTAAGAGAGTAGAACTTAAATGTTTTCACCAAAGAAAATAAAAAGATAAATATGTGAGATGGTAGATAAGTTAATTGAAAGAGGGGAGAATATGATGTATATGTATATCAAAACACCATGATATACCATTTAAATATTATATGTCATTATACATCTAAAGCTGAAACAAAAAAGAATGTGTATTATTCTCTAGATTGTTTTCCTTCTAAACGGCTTAATTAATACATAATTTGCAATCAATCAAAAAACTTTGTTGATCAAATTCAAGCTGCACAAAGGAACAGACCTATATTAAAGTATCTATAGTTAGTATGTATTTGGGATGTGTATAAAGTATATATACAGTATGTATTTGGGAGCTAAAAGACATATTTTATTGTTGAAAATAAAGTGAAAAGGAAAAAATGCATTTAGAAAATTCAGAGCACGATGGCCAAAAATGAGCTATTAAATATAGTATTATATTGAATTGGCAAGTGATTTAATATCTGCCTGTATTATTCTATTAAAATAAATAAAAGACCAAAACATCTTATAGAATGCTTATAGAAATCAGCAAGGTTTTTCAACCATGATAAGTCATGTGACAAAGTTATAGTAAACTGCCTTCTCCTTGACAAATTGTCATGTCGGAGCAAAGAATTCTTACTTATGAAACTTGTATGCACACTCTGGAACTCATAATATCCAACTGTCAAATCCTCTGAATAAAAGAAGTATATAGAAGATTTTTAACTTACCACAAGTTCATATTATTCTTGATTTTAAAGGAACACACAAGCTATCATGAAGTTTTGTCTCTCTCCTTAAGACTCTCTTAGTTGTCTGGGTGGCTCAGTTGGTTGAGTGTCCAGATTCTGCTCAGGTCATAATCTCACAGCTTGTAAGTTCGAGCTCTGAATCAAGCTATGCACTGAAAGCTCAGAGCCTGGAGCCTGCTTCAAATTCTGGGTCTCTCTCTCTCTCCTCTCCGGCTCCTGTGCGCTCTCTTTCTCTCAAAAATAAAAAAACATTAACAACAACAAAAATGATTCTCGTAAATGTCAACAATCAGGCAGCTGTTTATATTTTCAGTGGAAGAGCTAACTAAACACCCATTCCATTTTTGGATTATTTGTAGAATAAGGACTGTTTTTTTTTTTTAATTTTAAAATCTTCTTTCATAGATGGTATAGAGATCAGTATTCTTGTCAGTTTCATATCTTACAGTTTAAGGCACATCTACACAGCCACAGTAAAGGAAATTCTAAGTAATCTGTTGAAGCCCCAGGAAATTTGACTGCAAGTGTAAGTTCTGAGAGGGCAAAAAGTTGAAGAACAAAGAAAGCGATAAGTTCATTGGAAAATATAATAAAAGATTGTGTCAATCCATACTATTAATAATGTGTGGTGTTAAAGTTAATAACTTCAAAATGCATGACAATAATCCATCTTTTATTTCCTAAATATTGCATACATCATTGCTGTAGCTTAAAACATTCTGTATTTATAATTTTCTATATATTTATTATTTCTTTCATTTTTATTTATTCAGATAAATAGATAACACAAAAGTTGATTTAAAGATTTAAAACCAAATACCTCAATAATTGTATTACCTATGGACTAAATGCTTTAGTAACAGAAACCATATTCAGAACCTAATATTATGGTTTTTATAGGAAATCCACATAAATTATGAAGGTAAAAATGTTGAAAGTGAAATTCCAGAAAAATATTTCATGGAAATTATTTTTAGATACAAAACAGTTACATTATTATTTAGACAAATCAATACTTAATAATTGTTTACATTTCATCAGGAAGAGAGAAGTATTTCATTTTTGTATGCATCTAATAATGTATGAACCTAATTATATATAGAAAAAGAATTGACTAGTGGAGCACCTGGGTGGCTCAGTCAGTTAAGTGACCGACTCTAGATTTAGGCTCAGGTCATGATCTCATGGTTGTGTATTTGAGCCCCACATCAGGCTGCACCCTGTCAGTGTGGAGCTTGCTTGGGATTCTCTCTCTCTTTCTCTCTCTGCCCCTCCCCAGCTCTCTCTCTCTCTCTCTTTAAAAGTAAATAAATAACCTAATTAAAAAAGAATACTGATTAAAAAATAAAGAAAAATAATTGACTAAACTATATGAAATAGAAAACTCTTATATTGGGATACTTTTTAATATTTCTCTCCCTGTAACTAAAAGTACAAGAAGACAAAAGAGTATCATTAAGATCTAAGCATAAGTACATGATGAGCAAATTTGGCCTAAAAAATAATTACAGAATAACATATCCAACATCTCAATAATACACATTATTTTAAAGCACAGCAATAATGTTTTTAATACCATGTATTAAAACATGCGACAATTCTCAAAAAAAAAAAAAGTTCCAAAGGATCAAAAGCATGCATAGTATGGTGTCTGAGTACAATGAGTTAATTTAGAGCACAATGATAAAAATATAAAAAACAATTCTTACATGTTTGGTAAGTACAAAATATACTTCTACATAAAACAGGGGCCGAAATAGAAATTAGAGTATTTTATAGAGGCACATGAAATTATTGCATAAACACAAAGTGTGGATCCACTGAGGCACTGTTTAGAGAAAATTTTAAAAAAAACTGGAAGAATTTAATGAACTAAAATAAATCCCTACAAATATGAAATAGAATTTTAAAATGGAAAAGAAAGAAATAACCATAACATGGATTAAAAGGGAACATGAATGAGAAGCATGTCGATATTTAAAAGATAATAGGACTTGTATGAGCCTGGTGGCAGACTAAGGAGTCCTAGAACTCGTTCTCCAACAGAAATAATGACTTAACAATGAAATACAGACCATAATACCTTTATGAGATTTTCAAAATCCAGTTAGAATGTTTCAATACCTCAGGCAAGCACAGGGCTGAGGAAAGCCACATTGAAATGGATAGGAAGAACAATTTCACTTTATTCACATCGGCCCCTCCCCGATGCCAGCACAGATCAGTGCCAGGAGAGAATCTTGGGCGTGTGACTTCTTTCTTGGGGTAGAAAGGGAAGAGTTGAGGACATGTCAGACCTTCTAGTTGGTTGGAGCACTGCTCAGGGAGTTTATCACCGCTAGACCTGCCTTACAGAAATGCTAAAAGGAGTCCTTCAAGTTGACATAAAAGGATGCTAATAACAATAAGAAAAAAGCATATTCAAATATAAAGCTCAATATATATAAATATAAAATACAAAAATTACCTTTGGGACACCTGGGCAGCTTAGTCAGTTAAGCATCCTACTTTGGCTCAGGTCATGATCTCACCATTAGTGAGTTTAAGCCTCAGATCGGCTCTGTACTGACTGTGTGGAGCCTGCTTCACAGACAGAGATCCTCTGTCTCCCTCTCTCTGTCCTTCCCCCACTCATGTGCTCACTCTTTCTCAAATTAAATAATTAAAATTAAAAAATACTTTTATAACAATGTAAAGATAAATATATGCAGTATTATATCACAGTGGATTAGTATTCATAAAAATAAGAAACTCCCTGAACTTAAGTAAAAGCCAAATGACCTAATTAAAAACTAAGCAAAGGACTTTACTAGATACTTTTTTTAAGTTTATTTATTTATTTTGAGAGAGAGTGTGTGTGATCTATTGGGGGAGGGGCAGAGAGAGAGAGAGGGAGAGAGGATCCTGAGCAGGCTTGAACCCACAAACCAGCTCGAACCCAGAAACCATGAGATCATGACCTGAACCAAAACCAAGAGTCAGACGCTTAACAGACTGAACCTCCCAGGAACCCCTATAATAGACATTACTTGAAAGAAGACTAAAAATTGATGACGGGTGTATAAAAAGCTGTTCCACATCATGCCACCAGGGAAATGCAAATTCAAAAATTTTTAAATTAGGATCTCAAAAATATATTTGCACTGTCATGTTCTTTGTGGTATTGTTCACATATATAAGAGGTAGCAACAGCCTAAATGTTCATGAATGAATAAAGAAAATGTAGTGTATACATACAATGATATATTTTTCAACTTTAAAAATAAGGACATCCTGTTATAAGGTACAACATGGGTGAATCTTACACTAAGTGAAGTGAGCTAGTCACAGAACAAATACTGCTTAATTCCATGAGGTATCCAAAGTAATCAAACTCATAGAAATAGAAAGTCAAATGGTGGTTGCCAGGAACTGGGGGAGGGAGAAATGAAGAGTTGCTTTTCAGTGGGTATAGAATTTCAGTCAGGCAAGAATAAAAAAGCTCTGGAATTTGCTGTACAACAATGCGCTTCAAGTTAACAACAGCGAGTTATACGCTTAAAATTTGTTAAGATGGTAGGTAGCATTTTATGTTTTCAACACAATTTTTAAAAGGTAATAAAAATGCTATGAACAATGTATGTAGTAGGTTTTAAAATTTAGGAAAAAATAAGTACATTCTTCAAAAATTAATTATTAAATATCACTTAAATAATTTAAAAATTAAGATATAAATGAACCCCAAAACCAAATTAAATCAGTGTTCAAATATCTTTCATCAGTGTTACTCCAGGCCATATAGCTACAACACCAATTCCAATAAAATTTATAAAATAGATTGTATTTGTTCCATATTGCTGCTGTAACAAATTGACATAAACCTAGTGGCTTAAAACAACATATATTATCAATTTTATATTATAATTGTAAAATTGTAAATTTTACAATACAGTTTAGTCAAAAATGCAGTATTGATCTTCCTAGGCTAACATCAAGATCAAGGCAGGATTGCATTCCTATAGGAGAATCTGTTTCCTTTCAATTCTTAGTTTCTAGAAGCTGCATTCCTTCCTCATCTGACCCCTTTAATTCATCTTCAGTGCTAGCAATATAGCATCTCTCTGGCCCTCATTCTGGTATCAAGCTTTCTCTGACCACAGCAAAGAAAGATTTTCCCCGTCTTTTACTTCTTGTGATTAGATTGGGCTTAACTGGATAGTCCACAGTATTTCCATCATCTCAAAGTTCTCATTTTTAATCATGTCGACAAAGTCCCTCTTGCCTTATAAAGTAATGTATTCTCTGATTCAGGAGATTAGTAAATGGAAAGCTTTGGGAGGCCATTGTTCTGACTACCTAAGGAATTTCCCTAATGTCCCATAAAATTTTCTAAAGACTAGGCAAAGACAGTGGGAGTTTAAACTCCAACTTTTTTCATGAGGGTAGACTAAACTTGATAACAGAATTTGACAGGGGACTATAAAGAGATGAAGTTGGCAGAAATAGCTCATTCATAAAAACACACAAATATTAGTAAAATAATTCTAATATGAATAATATGGGCCCATGGAATGAATGAAAAATGTGTCTAAGATTAGAAAGCAAGCAATTTTAATTCATTATAATCAAAGATTGACCAAATTTAAAAATCATATGGTTGTTTAATAAATTGAGAGAAGCATTTGATAAAATCATTAAAACAAAGGGCTCTCATAAACTAGAAATAGGAGAGAATTTCCTGCATCTTTTAAAGAAGAAAGTATGAAAATAATTAATTTCTGTAGAAGAAATATAGTTGTTAAATGGAGCAGATCCAATGAGGGGAATCAAGAGCAGTTATGATGAGCACTTCTGGATGGGGGCACTTTTCTGTTTGTTGAGCCGATTACATGGGTATTTGCTTTATTTCTTAAGCTGAATGTTTCTATTATATGTATTTGTATTATATTTTACAATAAGAAAATTTAAAACAAAGTATGTTTTAACAGATATTTTACACAAGTAATTCATATTTGTTGTAGGAACATAATAAGTTAAGGCATTCAAAAAGACAAAGAAAAAAACAAAAACATTCTTTGCACCCTGATATACTATCAGTTATCAAATTCCCTATTGGGTATTGTTGGTATATATAGCTGTACAAAGGCATATGGATTTCAAAAAAAGATTCTGTTATATGTAATTTGAATTAGAAATACAGAATTAATATTTAGCAGATTAATTAATATAACTTAATAACATTTTTAGTGGCTATATCATGTGATACATTGCTAGTATAATTGCCAGGTCAAACACTATGCAATATTTATGTGATTCTATATATATTACCAAATTGCACTCCAAAAATTTTTATTAATTTATGTCCCAACTATATCTATCTTTATTTGTATCTATACATCTATATCCGTATCTATATATATGTACATCTATACGTATATGTATATGTATAGGGAACACTCATTTTGCCATATCCTTGTTGACACTCGCCATTATTATTCTTTTTTTTTTTTTTTTTTAATATTTTTATTTATTTCTAGGAGAGAGAGAGAGAGACAGCGTGAGCAGGGGAGGGTCAGAGAGAGAGGGAGTCACAGACTGAAACAGACTCCAGGCTCTGAGCTGGCAGTCAGCACAGAGCCCGACGCGCGGCTCGAACCCACGAACCGCGAGATCATGACCTAAGTGAAAGTCGGACGCTTAACCGACTAAGCCACCCAGGCACCCCATTATTATTCTTTTTTAAATTTGCATTCATAAGAAGTAAAAATGACTTTATTAGTTTTTATTAGTGTTTCTTTGTTCCGTCACTAGTTGCAATAGAATTTTCACATATTTACTCATTCATATTTCTTTTCTTACCAAGAGCTTGTTGATTCCTTTCCCCATCTTCTATTTCTTTTGAGTGTGTTGTATGAGAAACCACCCCATTACTCTGACAATCCTTAAGTCACAGCCAGAAAATCTATGCTGTGAGTCATGGAACTAACCAAATAAAATTGCTTAAGTCACACACTTTATTAAATCAATGTAAAGCTCACAATGAGAAGCAAGGAGGAAGCAACGGAATTAATTAACATACTCAGGACAGAAAGCAAGTAGAGAAGGTTGAAGAGTGTACCCACTGGGTCCTGATATACGTAATGTCCGTGTGTCCAGTCTCTCTTTTTGCCACATCAGCTTTTCCTACTGATAATGTAGTGAAGAAACAATGAGTGGAACGAACAACAAGGGAGCCTAATCAGACAGAAGTTGCCTGAATCTAATGCACATGTGGTCTAACATTGAGCATAACCAGTAGGTGGCCACAGGTGTGGCTCACAAATTCACCTACTAAACTGCCATGGATTTTATTAGCATACTTTGGGAGTAGAGCATATATGGGGCCAGAAGAGGGTGATGCTGACTATCACCAAATGGGTGCCAAATACGAGCTGTCAAGCAGAAGTACGATAATGCGATCATGACTTTGTCTTTCTAGCCTCTTCTATCTATAAGCAACCCTCGCATTTCTGTTTATTCTAATTTTAGTATATGATATAAATTACTAACTTCTTTTATTTAATGCATTTTATATATTCTGTTCTATCTCACACATGCATGCTACATACTTACCTTTGTTTAACATATTCTGTGCATTTTTCCCATATCTCACATGCTACTAGCTTATGTAACATATCTATACTTAACATTCAGTCATCATAATATTCCTCTAAGTTGTTCCATTATTCTAATTCTTTCCTTTTTTTAATTTTTTTCTTTTTTTTTTTATTTCTAGGTGTGAGAGAGAGACAGCGTGAGCAGGGGAGGGTCAGAGAGAGAGGGAGTCACAGACTGAAACAGGCTCCAGGCTCTGAGCCGGCAGTCAGCACAGAACCCGACGTGGGGCTCAAACCCACGAACCGCGAGATCATGACCCAAGTGAAAGTCAGACGCTTAACCGACTAAGCCACCCAGGCGCCCCCATTATTCTAATTCTTTCTAATGAGATTTAAAGACCAAACTGTCTAAAATCACTCATACAGGAAGGAGGAAATTAGTATTTGGCCCCAATTTGTCTGACTCTACACATAAACATGATCATTTTACCAAACTACTTCCACATGGATAAAGAATAAAGATTTGAGCTATTATTTTCTAATTTATTGAAATCTTTATTTGTGACATCTGCATTAGCTCTTTGCAAAGAGTTATGTTCATTCAGGGAATTCATTCAAGCCACTTGTCGCCATAGATACAGTCCTGAAGTATAGTTTTGATACACTTGGAGAGCACTTTCTTATCATCCCACATTTCCTGTATTACTCCTTTTTTTTTTTTTTTTTTTTTTTTTGCCACTCAAGTGCCAGCTATTAATCTATGTAGTATAGCAATATAACTGGAGAATAGAAAGACTCACCTCCTGGCATCAAAATTCTATATTTCTGTGACTTCAATGACATGACGTGTTAATAGAAAACATCACAAAAATGTAGAAAAGTATGTTTTAAGAAGAAATGCTGAGGAAGCCAGAGACTGAAAAGGGTACTTATCCCATTCTGCTGAAAACAATACCAAATGGGGAAAAATCATCATTTTAAATTGCATTAAATTCTAATATTCCCATGGTTGTTTGCACACTGGGGATTGTGTATACTGAGGAAAGAGAGAATTAAGTAGGAAATCATACATAAAAGTGTAGAGCAAAGGATAGTGTTGGGTCTATGTGCTCAGCTTCTGCTTCCCACTCTCAATTCTGTTTCCAAGGATTAGAGATACACATGCACATTGAGTGGAGAGAAAATTAGATTCATCTGTTTCTATCCTAACCCAAGAGTGTTAAAAAAAAAAGTGTAACCATGGGGCGCCTGGGTGGCTCAGTTAGTTAAGCATCTGACTTCAGCTCAGGTCATGATCTTGCAGTTTGTGAGTTCAAGCTTCATGTCAGGCTCTATGCTGACAGCTCAGAGCCTGGAGACTGCTTCAGATCCGTGTCACCTTCTCTCTCTGCCCCTAACCCCCCTCAAAAATAAATAAGCATTACAATAAAGAGTCGTCATAATTTACATACTTGAATTCATTGAAAAGTGGAGATCTGGAGTGGTCAGCAAATGTACCCTGGAGGATATGACGAGGCTGAACCATAGAAGATGGAGAACATTCAGATTACGGAGAATGAGTATGAGGTAGAGATGACATTCACTGTTAGAGGGAGGAAAGCCCAAAGCATGAAACTGTTCAAATCTTCAAAACATTTATTGACGCCTACACTATATCAAGTAATCCAATAAGTTCTGGGAACACAAAAATATGAGATATAGTCTCACTTCTCAACAATTTATGTTTAGCTGGAAAAGCTCGTGTATTGAATATGTAATGATTAGTGAAAGTATGGAAATATGCACAGAGTATAGAGAAGAAGAGAGGAAAGAAAAACTACTTAGGTTTGGAAATGACAACAAAGTCCTCAAAGAGGTACAAAACTTTGAGTGAGCAGGGGTGCCTAGGTGGCTCAGTTGGTTAAGTGGCTGACTTTGGCTCAGGTCATGATCTCATGGTTCATGAGTTCAAGCCCCCTGTTGGGCTCTGTGCTGATAACTAGCTCAGAGCCTGGAGCCCGCTTCAGATTCTGTATCTCCCTCTCTCTCTGACCTTCCCCTGCTCACACTGTCTCTCACTCAGAAATAAATTTAAAAAATAAAATAAAAAAATAAAATCTTTGAGCTGTGTTTTGGAAAAAACATAAACAAGAAAATGCTAGGTAGAAAGATGTTTCTAGGGAAATGTGAAAGCATATGCTTTTAACATTGGCTGTATGTGTGGTGGAAAAGAGAAAGAATAAAAGGCAAAACATGCAATACATATGAATAGATGTGTCAATATAGAGTTTATATTATATAAAAAGAAAATTAGAATTTATTCTATACAGAATGGACAAACTTAAATAAATGATTGACAAAAGAGATTCAGATTTTAATCTTGGAAAGATTACCCCTAAACTACAGTTTAAACAGATCAGAAGAAGGCAAAATAGATTAGGGAGATCACTGAGGGGATTGGCACTCTGAAGATTATAGACAATTGAAATGAAAAATCTCAAATGAGGCAATGGCAAAGGAGATAAAAAGGAAGATGATATCTGGGAGCTATTAGAAGGAAGCATTAACACAACACTATTGTCCTAGTGAGAAATCACAGATAATCCCCGAAATTCAGTTTGAAATTTAGTAGACTATAGATCTATTCATCAAAATAAGGCAAGAAAAGAAATTGGGGAAAAGATAGAGAATTTATTCACATTACTTTAACATGAATTTAACGTGCTAATAGAAAATTCGTGAAGAGCCAACCATAAGTGATATGCAATTTAGGGTCTAGAGATTTGGATTTATAAGTTAAAATGTATGATAGCAGAAGACATGAGTATATTGGGCTGGTCCTGGAAAACATGCAGCACACATGGAGGAAATGGAGGATCCAGGACAGAAAATGAGGAACAGCCAGAAGTAGCCATATGTTGCAAGTGGGTGAAGGATGAGAAGCCAGCTCATTACATTAGGTTATAAGCATCCAGATTGCAGGGACTATATAGTAGTGCCTCCCAATGGTATGGTATTCAATTTACCAATAGGCTTGGTCCCTTTATTCAAGCAGCTCAATTGGAAAGGTGAGAAAGTAAGGAAGAAAGCAACAATCTGGGTGCAGACTGCCTATCAACAAATTCTAACACTGGGAGTTGCAGAAGACTTCTTTGAAATATATTTCAAAGCAGCCTTCAGGGTTAAGCTTCATCTGCAAACTTGTGAGCAACACTGGAGTTAATGCAATGGAGTTAATACGTTGGTGGGATGAATGGAGTAGAAGATGTTTGGCATGAGGGAAGTGGAGATTCTGTAGAAGTGGGAAAAGAAGGGTGTCAAATCAGGTGGGAATTTATATACCAGGCATGTTTCTCAATAGTGACTGTTAACAAGATAATTTTCACCTGTGAATTGTCTTCAAATGACACGTATCCTGTCCCTGAAATATGCCCCAAGCATTAAATTATGCATTCATTGTATACATTCATTTTTAAAAACTATGAGGAAAACACTTTTAAAAGCAAGATACTCCACATAGTGATTGGAGAAAGAGGGAGAGAGAGTTAATATTTTAAATGAATATGGGTATTACCAATTAGTCTGCCTAATGATAAGATATATTTTAAAAATACATCCTATAAAAATTACTAGATTCAGGCATTCTGTTAAAACTTCATGAACACTCTCTAAGATAGGTATAATTTAAATGTGAATATCAGTATTTAAATCTGAAACTTCCATTACAAATGGTTTAAATTCTTTGAGGGCCCATCAAAACTCATGATCATGAACCAGTAAAAATTACAAATTTTGTTTCAAAGTAAAGTGATGTTAATATTGTGGTTTCTGTCTGAGAATGACTGA
Organism: Proteles cristata cristata; assembly: GCA_017311185.1. NCBI lineage: Eukaryota > Metazoa > Chordata > Mammalia > Carnivora > Hyaenidae > Proteles > Proteles cristata. The sequence continues at coordinate 699,783 of JAESUZ010001351.1, forward strand.
AGTTTCACTGAAATGCACTGATACAATTTAGACATACCAGGATTGATCACCACTGGCTGGTGGGAAACTGCACTTCCTATTTTAAAACATTTTTGCAGCAAAAGTAATACTGAGGGCCTTTTTGGTAACAAAAGAGCAATTATCACAGCTGCTTTGAAAATTAGTACCATTTTCTTTGGAACACATTCATTCAGATATTTTAAGAATTCTTACGACTTAAAAACTAAAGTTGAACTTTGTAATGCTTCATAAAAGGAGAACTCACTAACCAAAGTAATCATGTAAACACGATTATTAGGAGGGATCTAGTTCGTTTAAGAAAGCAATGGTGTTTTCAAATCACAACGTTGCTTTTTCACACTGTAAAAAATGAGTGTCTTTTTCCCCCAACCCTGGTGTCCATGAGGAGGCATTTTCCCTAGCAGTACCTTTGACTTCCTTGTATCCGTTTACTCATATTATCTCTAAGGAGGCAAACTAATGTACTGATTGGAATACTTAAGAAAAGTGATGTTTCAGTGCAAGCGAGTCCCAGGGATGACCTCTTGCTCCGGGGCCTCTGCTAAGCAAAGGGAAGCCTGCTCCCAACCAGGCCCCGCAAGTGCCGGGCCACTGCACTGTTGGTAACCAGCTTCTCTTGGCTGTCACCCTGTGCTGTATCCTAGCCAGTTTAAATAATCTGTGACATTTGTTCGCTTTTTTCTTGTGTTATATTATTTCTCAAATAATCACTCTTCAGTCAGTAAAGAAAAATGCTACTTATTGGAGAATGACTAGGAGAGACCAACATAAGATGCTGATCATCCAGAATATTCCTTCTTATCAGAATAAGTGCTGGGGAGCATTTCAATATTTGCTTAGTTATTAGTTTCCATTATTACTGTGTTTAGCTAACAACACAAAAATAAATCATTTTCTAATTGCTTGAATCCCAATCATTGTACTCCTTCAAGGAGAAGTCAGCTCAGAGAAGTTGGGCAATTTGGTAGCTCCTGTGTGTTTCTATGATCTGAGAAATTAAGAAAATGCTGTGGCTGTAGGGTTTCATCTTTCTCAGTTGTGGGTGCAGTTTTAGAAAATATGGCTAAAGTGAATATCTGAACAAATCTTTGAATTTCAAAGCGAATAATGGATCAAAAGCAGGAATGAAACCAAATAACAGATTAAAGACAAGGCTTGTTTTCAAAAAAGTGATATGAACAGCTACAGAGTGTGCTGTCAGGTTTTCTCTAAGGTTTCAGAGGAACAATCACTGTATGTATGTTTGTTTGTTTTTTCCAGATCTGTGATTAGCTGATTCAATTCCATTTTTTCCCAGTAACTGCAAAGATAATGTAGCTGTAATTGAAAAGGTCCAGAGTAAAGCTTTCATACACAGTGTATGGGGCATATGTTAAGAAGAATAAGTGGGATGGAAAGTAGGAGTTAAGAGTCTTAGATCTATTCATTTCAGGTGCATCTGTGTGAAGCAAGGTTTGTGTGTGTGTGTGTGTGTGTGTGTGTGTGTGTGTGTGTGTGTGTTGATATATATTTATAAATGACAAAGAGAAAGAGATACTTAATGTATTTTTAAGTAGTTTGTACTCAATATAACCAATAAATCTATTGAAAAGCATATTTGTGCAGAGAACAAAGAGTAATCAGATATTTACCCTTTCCATACAAGAATTGATAATCTTCTACAAGGCAAAGTCCAGACAGTGTAGAGAAAAGACCATAGAAAAGTAAAAGGATATATAAAATACTATAATTTGATGAAGCTCATGAAAGAAATAGAATGCCATATAAAATTCCGTGCTTTATACACTCTCAGAAAAATATACTTGTACATGCAGAAATAATGAGAATTAAAATCCATAAACTCAAGGCAGAGTCTCTGTCCGCATCATGCTATGCAACCAGATGCAGACCTAGGAAGATGTGGCCAATTTTTTTCTTGTTATCTCGCCAATCAGGAAAAAAAAAAAAGACACATTACCAAAATTAACATGCGGTATGACTTTGTGAATGCCCCTTCAAGCTGTCGGTCTTCCTGCCAGCACTACAGCAGTAGCATTTACCAACAGGAGTATGGACTTATTTCAAGCCCAGGTGTCGAGCAATTTGAAATGCATGAGTTCCTTGTTGTGAAACAATCATTCCCTCTGAGGCTCATATTGTCCTCATCACTCCATGAACTATGCACGTGGTGAATATGCATTTACTTGCTTTCCTACATGCAAATTTCCAAGAGCACTAGAATATTGCTGTCTCCTGCTCTCTTTAACAAGTTCTTTCAGCGGGAATCGAGAAGGCAAGCTGCAAGAAAGGAAGAAGGCACTAGGTTTGATGACTGTCCTAAAAGATTCACAATTATGGCATCACCGGTGAGCAACATCAATCCAACAGATGGCCTCTGACTTAGACAAGAAGGCGATTTAACATTAATTAAGAAATCACACACAATAGAAATAAAGTGAAACATTTCAAGCTGTAAACACAATGGGAGCTCCTAGGTGGTTCTTCCGAGGAATTTTTACTATTTCTTAGCTGATTGTTGTTTTCAGCCGTTTTCTTCTCTGGTACAGAACATCAAAGGTAATTATGAATAAAGCCATTAATGTGTTTAACTTTGCTTTATTTAGAAATGAGGCCTATGAAATAATTTCTATTTTTTAATAGTCAGAGTAGACTCCAATATCATCTCCCCAGGGATGAAATTAAAATGATGATCATACAGATAGAATTCTCCCAAATGATGGATTCATAATTATTTCCCAATATGGTATCAGTATCTAAAATAAGGACAATAGATGGCTTGTTTAATTATTTAAGTTAATTTTAGCAATGTTATAATCAACAGTGAAAAATATATTTGGAAAATACGAATTGACCAGGTCTGGCCATTTGATGGTCTGCCAGAGGGAAATCCTATAGATGAAAGTCATACCTTTTTTTGAGTCAAGAATAAGCAATTTATGGTGGAAAATAACAACCCAATTCATTAGACTGACCAGAATTAATAATGTGACTCAGTTTTTTGCTAAAAATATGTCTATGGATTCAAACAGTCTGGAATATGTTCTGCAGTCTAGAACTAGTTCTGTAAGTCACTAGCATATGGTTTTGGCAAGTAAATAAATCTCTGTGCCATAATTTCTCATCTGTAAAATGGAAATTAAAAGTTTCTACATTATATGGGGCACCTGGGTGGCTCAGTTGGTTAAGCATCCAACTTCAGCTCAGGTCATGATCTCATGGTTTCTGGGTTCCAGCCCTGTGTCGGGCTCTGTCCTGACAGCTTAGAGCCTGGAGCCTGCTTCAGATTCTGTGTCTCCCTCTCTCTCTGGCCCTCCTCCACTCATGCTCTGTTTCTCTCTGTCTCAATAATAAATAAACATACATTTTTTTTAAAGTTTCTACATTATAGAGTTATTGTGACAGTTATACTTGTTAACACTGTTAACCTCATAATAATAATGCCTGGAATATGGTAAACACTCATTTAAATTTGGATACTATAAATAATATTGTTTGGTTTAATTCACTGACATACATATCTGCAGCACATTTAGGAAAACATAGAAAAATGTTTGAGTATACATAAAAAGGAAAGATGGATATTTAAAGTTCCCTGTAAATTATCTTTAATGATGATTTTTAGTTTTATTTAGAAAGCCCATCCATACAAATATAAAGACATTTTAGAAATAAAAATAATGTAAAGGATTTCAAATAATCTATCCATTATATACATTTACAATTTCTCTAATATTATTCATTTAAATATTTGTCTGAAAATCTGCTTTATGACTCCCAAAAAGAAGTTTCAAAAAATATGTTGAACACATTTCTGTATACATGGATATATAAATAAAATATGCCCAAAAGCTTTTTTGGAAAGCTATACACTAAAAATTTGCCCATAAAATGAGTTTCTGGAGTGAATATTTTTATGACTAAGGTATAAGCACTGTACCTTAATTATAGCACCAAGAATAGTGCTGGCCTCATGAATTTACTAAACATTTTTCCTGGAAAAGTATTCACCAATTGGAAAACATAGATCCATGTTAAAAGATACATGGTCTTATGAAAATAAGATGCTAACAGAATTTTCAGTACAAATTAAGGCTGCTTCTAAAACAAGAAACAATAAGCAGCATATTTGCAAGCATAAAAAGAATTTTGAATTGCATCTGCAGCTTTGTTTGCAATTACAATACAACAGCCATTCATCCCATTATAAAGGAGCTTGTGAGCTCTGTTAGCTCCTTATTGGTGTTATGAGACAAACAAAAAAATTGCATATTGTATGTTAAGGCTGTTCATTAAATATCTAAATCCACCCCCCACCCCCCCCAAAACTCAAGCAACACATTAAATGTTCCAAATAGTGGGAGGAAATTGTCCTTACTCTCCAAATAATCATGAGTGTTCCCAGGAATTGTTTCTTAGGCTTTGTGGAATTATAACAGAAACGGAAATGTTTATCCTCCACGTCAGGAAATTCTCTCATTTTTTACATTGAAGAATATCTTCTAAAGCTTATTTCAAAAGAAAGGTTTTGAAGTCTGAGTTTCATAAGCGTGGGTTATTTAGGAGTTAAATGAATAGTTCAGCTTTACGCCTTTTCTACTAACAGAAACTCTGCTGGAAAAAGGTGTATTTGTTTTACTGACTTTTATTTGATGAGAGCAATGAGTGTGCACAATCACTGAGGTTGATGGCTGCCACTTTCTACTAATTATACCTTAAAAAGGACATGTCCCTGACTCAAGTTTTGTGGGTCTCTCTGTCATGAGCCTTCATCCATGTCATACGTGAAGAAAATGGACCTTATAGAAAAGTCAACTTTTCATTTGTGATCATTCTTACTGATAGATGGCAAGGGTCAGAGTTGGCATATAGACACAGAAGAGGAAGGGAATGGTCCTGTTGCCGCAGATCCCAAGGCCTCTGCCATGTTTCTTCTCTCGATGTCTGACCTCACTTTCAACAGCCAGTGCTTGCTCCCTCAGGTTTTCTGATTACAGAGGGCATCTGCAATATACTCAGTCTTAGCTACATTGATCAGAAGAGAGGCCAGGATATGATCTGCAATTCTTTACTCTTAATTGCTGCCATCCTCTCAGGCTTCCATTCAGAGGAAAACATTATACCCTTGCTTCTCTAAGTGGCAGCAAAGGTAATTCTCAAAATTATAGCTCTAGTATATTAGGGCACCTGAGAAACAAATAGCACTGACCTGGAAGTTATCAGTCAATCAATCCATCTATCTTCAGGTAGACCCCAAGACCTGACCTTTACTGCCCACCTGCTATACCCATTCACCTTTGTCCCACATTTTTCCTTAAGCTTTTCCTTACAGCGCATCTCTTGACTCAGGCAAAAGACCCTCTGGGTAAAACATGCTGTGATGGAACTTGAAACTACCCTTCAAGTAATAACAACTGCCCCAGAGAAGAGCTCTGATGGCCCAGACCACCGAATCCAGTCTGAAATAAATCCCAACTCACACCTGCACAAATGGACCATGGAGTGACCTCTGGAATGACCAGCAGTTACCTTTATCTTACTATAATACTAATATCTCCACCCAAGGAGGAACACAAGCTACATTTACATCACATGCAATGTATGTATAGGGATGCTTCCTTAAGGCACACGTGTGACCTTATGTCCACCTCTACATATGATGACAAGTCTTCCCTACCTAAACATTCAACCTAACCCTAAATAAAGAATCCATTCACCCTTTCCCAGGGAGACAGAGCTTTGGAAGTTACCACCTGTGATCTCCTTATTTGCTGCAAATAAATAAGCAAGACCTTTGTGTAACATCTTAATCCAGTATAGTTTCTATCTGTGACTCACCAGAGAGCAAACTCACAGTTACAACTTTAACAATGAAATAAAAGAGTTGATGGAACAAATTAAAGCTAAACCTGTTGAATCTTACTTCAGTAATGGCCCTCAGGATACTGCAAGATGCTACCTTTTTCCTCAGATCACCATAGAAGCTGAAAAGGTAAAGCAAACAAATGCTAAATGTGAAAAGTTGATAAAATGACCTATTTACGTTAAAAATCTGAGTCATAGCTCTACCTACTCAGAAATACCACAAAGTTTTAAATTTTTATTATCATCAAAAAAGAAAATTACAAACATCTTCACTTAACTGATGATTCTTCATTTGCACCAGATATTTGTTTTACCTATCAGCTCACATAGAGATAGTTGCTTACCAACCTGTGAGCATCACTTGGCATTGGCTGAGTCTCACTTTCATCATTTCATCCCAGAATCAGTTATATTTTTTGTTAATATAAATGTGTTGAAAATCAAGCAAAACAAAAATATTGTGATTGGGTTTTACCAAAAAAAAACCAAAAGAAACAAAAAATAACTGAACCTTTGTCCAGTTAATAAATTGTAATAGCTAATAATAGGACTAGGAAGCACCAAATATATCATCTCACAAAAAGTCACATGTATGATAAAAAGACTGCCCTTATGGACATAGAAAATTATATACTTTCTACACTAGAATCTTCCACATATTTTAAAATTTGTGAAAATAACCAATGAAATTGTCAGAGTATATAAAGTTCAAGTCATCAATAATTAAGACAATCAGATTTTTAAAAAGACTTGATACATAGTGTTATTTTTTAATGTTTATTTATTTATGAGAGACAGAGTATGAGCTGAGGAGGGGCAGAGAGAGAGGGAAACACAGAATCTGAAGCAGGCTCCAGGCTCTGATCTGTCAGTACAGAGCCGGACGCAGGTCTCTAACTCACAAATGGTGAGATCATGGCCTGAGCCAAAGTGGGAAGCTTAACCAACTGAGCCACCCAGGCGCCCCATATATAGTGTTATTTTAAAATGACATGTTATTTTTCTGAAGTGTCAAGAACAAGTAACTAATGAATCAATGGTTCTGTAGAGAGGAATTTTACTAATAATGTAAATATACTCCTAACACTAATTTTAGGCAACCCAGAGAAAGATTAATTTCATCTACAATGTACAAAAGTAATCTATTTTGGCCTTTTGCTTTTCCAAAATAATGTTTACAATAAGACCTCTCATCTCTAAATTATCATACAGTAATTTGATTTGGCCTCATTATTGCAATATGTACACACACTTCTAGAAAAATTTAACCTAATATCTATAAATAAATATAGATGTCAGTGTACATGTTACCATATTCCACATGTTCAATTCTAAATCAGAGATCCAAGATACTATTTCTATGGCAATTTTACTGTTACAATTTCAAGACTTAAAATAAAAATAAATATATATATTAGCATATATATTATTATTCAAAATAAAATGAACTATTTTAAAATTGTCTAAGTATTTAATTATAAACTTTTAAATTTTTTAATTTTATTTTGAGAGGGAGAGAGAGTGTGAGCAGAAGAGGGGTAGAGAGGGAGAGAGAGGAGAGAAAGAGTTCCAAGCAGCCTCAGCACTGTCTGCACTGAGCCCGATTCAGGGCTTGATCTTAGGAACCATGAGAACATGACATGAGCCAAAATCAGGAGTCAGATGCTTAACTGACTCAGCCACCCAGGTGCTCCTTAAAATGAAGAGGCCATCACTCCAAAATTCATCAAATGGAGAGGCCAATCACTGCACTGTTCCTGGGATCCCTCACTCCATAATTTTTGCTGATTTTACCCTAAGCCTGTGAAAGTTCATAATTTTTGGCCTACTTCCATATTCCTTTGACATAATTCCAGTTCATAAATTCTTTTGACAAACTTTAGACTAAACAATCTTAAATGAGTATTTTAATGTGTTTTTTGGTGCTACATAGTAATTTTGTTAATATTTATTTAATTTTAAGAGAAAGAGTGAGACAGATTGTGAGCAGGGGAGGGGCAGAGAGAAAGGGCAATACAGAATCTGAAACAGGCTCCAGCCTCTGAGCTGTCAGCCCCAACGCGGGGCTCAAACCCATGGACCATGAGAACATGACCTGAGCTGAAGTCAGATGCTTAACTGACTAAGCCTCCCAGGCGCCCTGATGGTAATTGTATTATGCAGAGTAATAGATCTTCTTAATGGGAATCCTTCATGAATAAAAAGGATATAGGAATATAGGTTTCAAATGTTATCACCAAGAAAACCAATCCATTCTATTTAACAGTAAGAACATATTTCATAATTTAGTCAATAAGCCACCTTTTGAAAACCATGGTTGTCAGGATATGATTCCACCATGATTAAAATGTTGAAAATAAACCTTTCATTCAGTGATATGTAATGAATTATATTTTGTCATGGAAAAAGCTAAAAATAGATAAAACAAACAAAAATAATTTAATTTTCTAAAAAGCTCAACAAATAATTCTTCTACCTCATCAGTATAGAGGTCTCTAGATTAAGCTAGGAAGTGTAGCCTAAAGTCTGTCTTTTTGTGAAATGTGGGCAGAGGGCTGTTTAAAACTATTTTGAAGCTACAGAGTGAGGAAAAATTGCAAAGAAAATGTTGCATGCTATAAGAAATAGATGGAGCTGGGCTCTTCTTTTAGTAAAATATTCATAAGCTCACAATATTCTTCTACTGATAAAAAATTTTAAAGGTGAGAAAATAAACCTTTTAAGATTCTTCTCATAGAAGATATTCAAATCCATAATAAGAATTTTATTTCTGCCTATGAAGTAGAACAAAGCCAAAATGTGATGAAACTATAAGAGGGTGAAAATTCTGTCTCCATGTTTATTTCTGTAAAGTTTATTAATTACACATATATATGCTTATAATCCCAAATATTGATGACGAATTGTTAAGAATTTATCATGACTATCACTTGAATCTTCTGAAACAAGAGCAAATTATTAATCAGGACTAAAAAGATTCTTTATTAAAAATATAAATATAGGGGCGCCTGGGTGGCTTAGTCGGTTAAGCGTCCGACTTTCGCTTAGGTCATGATCTCGCGGTTCGTGGGTTCGAGCCCCGCGTCGGGCTCTGTGCTGACTGCCAGCTCAGAGCCTGGAGCCTGTTTCAGTCTGTGACTCCCTCTCTCTCTGACCCTCCCCTGCTCACGCTGTCTCTCTCCTAGAAATAATAATAATAAAAAAAAAAATATATATATATATATATATATATATAAATCAGGAAACAGAAACCTATACTTAGCAATGAAACATTAACTAAAACATAATTTAATGGTTTTTAAATTGCTCTGGGAGCACAATACTAGGTTTCAGCACAAACTCTAAACATTTTTTAAAAATAAAAATGTTAAATCTTTAAGTTTTTCCAAAATTTATTCTCCTTAGGATACATTTGTGTGTGGGAGCCAGCAAGGAAAGCATATGTTGAGAAAGGAGTCATTCTTTCCTCGGATCCAAAAATACCATAGTTTCCTGTTCCTCATCTTATAGCTAAGACCTCTCCTTATAAAGCCACTTCAGTAACGTCTGGGTAAGAGCTCCTTTAGTTTCAAGTTACAGACATTCAGTTCAAATGAACTTAAGCAAAAGAGGGTATTTCTAACATCCTGAAATGTGGCCAAAACCCAACCTGAGGGGCACTGAGTGGCTCAGCCAGTCTGACTTTTAATCTCAGTTCAGGTCAAGATCTCACACGATCTCATGGCTCCTGAGTTCAAAACCCAAGTCAGGAGATGCCCTGACAGTGTGGAGTCTGCTTGGGATTCTCTGTCTCTCTCTCTCTGTCTCTCTCTCTCTCTGCCCCCTCTCAAAACAAATAAATCAACTTTAAGAAAGAAAAAGAAAAGATTCTCTTTCCCTACTCCTTTTGCCCCTCCTCTGCTCATACACTTGGGTATCTATGTGTGTGTGTGCAGGCACATGCTTTCTCTCTCTCAAAAAAAAAATTATAAAAGAAAAATCCCAACCATATGCTACTCATGTATCTCTCAAAGTATTTTCCAAACAAGAGAGAAAGACCATGAAATAAATTCAGTCACAAATAAGAAAATAAATTGGTTAATTGGAACCAATCTCCTGATAAATTAACCTTCAGAGGCATTATGATATTTTGTCTACTCTGATATTTAAGTCAAGTTGAAGGAAGTTACTAAATAATTAGTTAAGCATTCAGTTTACAAAGCTGTTTTCCAGGTTTGGACTTAGTTATCTTTATTATTAATTAGGGTCTATAAAATGACTTAACACTGCAAGAGGGTCATGAGGAAAATCATTGGGTACCCTCAGGATCAGATCTCAAGTGTCAATTAAAATATTGGCCAATACTTAACTCAGCTATCAGAATAGACAAAATATATTTAATTGAGGAGGTAATTCCAATTTTCTTGGGAAAATATAATTGTTTTCTGGATGGTTAAATGTCTTTACCAGAAAGGTTAAAATAAAAACACTAAGGATTTTACTATTATTAATATTATTATTATTATTATGGTGAAAACACATAATATGAGATCTACACTCTGAACACATTTTTACATGAACAACACAGTAGTGTTTATTATAAGCACAATGTTATGTAGCAAATATTTGGCCTAAATCATCTTACCAAACTTCAATTTTATACCCATCCGTAGCAACCGCCCCTCCCTTCCCCACCCACATCCCTGGAAGCCACCATTCTATTCTCTGCTTCTGTGTTTCACTATTTTGAAAACTTTAAACACTTTTACATTATTTCTACATTTTCTCCTAAATATTTTTGAGTAAATTAATTACCTTCCAGATTATAGACAAAAATACATTGCTTCGTCTTTTGATAACTTGGAAGTTTGTTTTAAAAGAACGTACCCTGTAGCAAGTAATTCATAAATCCTAAACCAAAGATAGTATTTAACCAATATTGAGGTTCTATTTGAATTGCTAGCCTTAAGAGATGTAGGGGGATAATAGCCAAATAGAATGAGTGAAACTTATTTAGAAACTGATACAAATAAATACACTCGAAAAAATGTTACTTGTCAAAAATAAATAGGGAAATTTTATTATGGGCTGTGTAATATATTTTTTTTAATTTTTTAAATGTTTTTATTTATTTCTGAGAAAGAAAGAGTATAAACAGGGGAGGGTCAGACAGAGAGGGAGATACAGAATCCAAAACAGGCTCTAGGCTCTGAGCTAGATGTCAGCATAGAGCCCGAAGCAGGGCTCAAACCCACAAACCGTGAGATCATGACCTGAGCTGAAGTCAGACGCTTAACCAACTGAGCCACCCAGTCGCCCCAATGGGCTGTGTATTAGAGAATATTAAAGAGGTATTGTTAACTGTTAGGTATGATAATGACATTGTGGTTACATTTAAAAATATTTTCTTTATCACCACCATCCCACCTCCATTATATGGTCCTTGGAGCTCCCTGCTATTTCTCCAATTCATACTTATTTAGGTGAATTGCTTCTATCCTTTTCCAGTATGTTCAGAACAATTTAGTTGCTTTGAATCCTTCAGAAAAGAGAAGGGAAAGAAAAAGAAAGGAAAAGCAGTGGAAAGGAGAAACACACCTACACCCAGGGTATAGATAATTGAGTGATTGTCTTTAACTGGCATTAGTTATTTGCTAGTGCTCATTGATACACAGAACAAAAACTTTTCTCTACTTTACATACATCAATTCTGGCCATAAATCCACACTAACAGTATGGATAGGGTAGGATTGTTTCTTAGGTTTCTTAGTATACATAATATACCTCCCCCAGCCTGTATCTTTGAAATATGCTTTCCATTTTTAAGTTTCTTTTATTAAGCATTCTAAGTCAATTTTTCAGTAGAATGGAGCTCAATAGGATATGCCTCAAATCCTGACATGACTCTGAATACTCTTCTCCCTCCAGATAGTTATGTTACTAACTGGGAAGTTCATTAGCAACATTCTCTTCTTTATTTCTCTGAGCGATAGGTAGCAACGTGTCCTTCCATATGCATAGGAAAGCCTTTAGAATCTCCTGGTCCAGGAAAGCCTCTGTCTGCCAGGAGCAGCTCTGGGACTGGACTCGGCAGCTGGCAACAGTAAGTCTTTGGCCACACAGAGCAGAAGGCAAACCATGCACGTATTTTTGTGAGCATCATCAACCAAAGCATTTGTGAGTTGCCAATTTGCTCAGGCAGGGCAACACTGTGAAGCAGGCCAGTTTGATCTTTGGCACATCTCTCTCATCACAAACTCAATTCCATTCTTTGGCCAGGCTGATAATCATTTTCAAAGATAAGCCTCATGTTCAAAGTCTCAGAATGATTTTACTTTAATTTACTAAGTACCTATAACATTTGAACCAAATGATAATGTTAATGTCATGGGCCTAAATTTGCCATTCAAAAATACATTTCACAATTATAATCATCATCATTAAGTTTAGCCTTTTTCCCCTTTTTCCATGTATGCTCAAAATAAAAGTGTGGACTTGGAAAGGAAACGAGACAAATGGGAGTAGAAAAAAAAAAAGAAAGTGGACACCGAAAAAGAAAGGTCCAACTGTATTTAAGGGAAGGAGAAAAAACAAGAAGAGAAGGGGAGAAATGATGAAGGTGAGAAAAGAGAAGGAGCAAAGAAATGAGTGGACTGTTGGAGGAAAGAGAAGAGATGCTTTGGGATTAAAGGTATTCTCATATTTTTACCATCTCTAGTCATCCAGTTCTTACAATCAGGTGGCCATTCTGGGATCATCCTGAATGAGCCACCATTTTGTTTTGTAAAAAATCCATTCATCCTGGAATTTTCATGTTGTGTCTCCAAATTTTGCCTATCAAAATTTTGACTTATAACGAGAACCATGCATGCTACACTCTCACCAATGATTGTTTTATGTGTGACATACCACAATAGCTCTTCTTTAGTAGAGGTACAACTTCAAGGATTCTTGGGTGGCACCAGGGCTTTAAACAAGAATGCGCTTGAGCAGTCTATTTTCAGCTTGAGAATAAGGGAGACATATTAGTGTGCTCATTCATTTTTCTCTGAAATGGTTTCAGTTTCACTAACCCTACACAGATATTCATTCGCAGATGATTTTAAAATAGAGTTTTTGGAGGCGCCTGGGTGGCTCAGTCGGTTAAGTGTCCATCTTTGGCTCAGGTCATGATCTCATAGTTTGTGGATTCGAGCCCCGCATTGGGCTCTGAGCTGACAGCTCAGAGCCTGGAGCCTGTTTCAGATTCTGTGTCTCCCTCTCTCTCTGACCCTCCCCTGCTCATGCTGTCTCTCTCTCTCAGAAATAAATAAAACATTAAATTTAAAATAAATAAATAAATTAATTAATTAATTAATTAAATAAAATAGAGTTTTTGTTTCTGCCAAAGAACTGTCCTCTTGAATGGCATCATTTTCCTACCATTCTTAAGAAAAGCAAGAATTTTCTTTCATGGCTTTTGTCATTATCCAGAGGCTAGTGTTCTGCCCCCCTGTGGATTTGCTTCATGAACAGATATAATATTATATTGGATAATACATATATTAAAAGTACCACTCAGGTGGTGACCAATTCTTCTTAAAATCTGTGAATTTCATATTGTATTTAGACAACCCCACAGTATTATGTATGATGTGATTTTAGCAGAGCAAAATATGGTTCTTCAAATTTAAAATTTACTGCTTATAACACATTTCTTCTTAGTGTAAACAAACATTTTTGGTTTAAGAACTTCACAAATTAAAAATATTTTCACTAAATATTAATTTTTTCAGAGTTACAATATGAATAGCAATATGCTATGCATAGTTCAGACTTATCTGGACATGTAACACTTTTTCTTGAGATACCAATTAATATGGAAAAGCAAATCTTTCAAAAATTGTTTACTGTTTATCTTCTTTTGAGAGAGAGAGGAGTGGAGGGGGTGGGGAGAGGCAGAGAGAGGAAGACACAGAATCTGAAATAGGCTCCAAACTCTGAGCTGTCAGCACAGAGCCGAAAGCAGGGCTCAAACTCATGGACTGCAAAATCATGACTTGAGCTGAAGTCAGACCTTTAAACAACTGAACCACCCAGGCGCCCCGAAAAACTAATCTTTATTATTTAGTTTGACCAGCTGAAAATGAAGATATCCAGAATCATGACAAGACCTTAAAAATATGAAGTTAACCCATAAATAGAGTTTTATGGATAAGGAAGCCAACAGAAAAGTTAGTACAGGTAACAGATATCAGTGGATTGAATACTGAGCTCCTGTTTTGTTTTTATATCACCACTTTTTCTAGTGACTGATGACTTTTTTGCTAAATTATATTTTCAGAATCTCAGATTATGAATATACAAAATCAACCAGCGAGCTGCACTCAGGCCAAATATGCCAGGTAAACCAGGGCCAGGTTACAGAAACCTGTAACCAAGCACATCTCACAAGAAAAAAACTAATGTGAAATATAAAATTAAACTAACAGAGGAAGAAAGAAAGGACAAGAGAGAAAAACAGAAGGAAGAGCAGGAGAGGTTCCAAGACAAAGTCAAGAACTCCAGCAATTTGAAATATGAAACAGAACTGGGAGAGAAACACCAAGGAACAATCACAGGAACTGGAGGAAAGAGTGAAGAAAAGTGTCATCTAATTCAGAATAAAAATGAGTTTTCAGAAGAGGAGTTCTGCCTGCAATGTTAGATAATCTAAACATTTCAGTGCGTAAAACGTTACCTGAAAATAATTTGTTCAATCAACGAACTTGGGTTATATTATAGGATACAAACTTGGTGTGCTAAAGCACTTATATTTTACACACTACGTAGGTTTCTCAGTGTCTATACTTACTAGTAAAAAGAATTTCAGTCCAGAGGCTGTGTTTCTTTGCCAATTGTTAGTTGTTCTACAAGTCTACTTTCTCATATCTAATGGTCACTCAGTCTACATAAAGCTATATGTCTTCAAAATATTTGTTAAGCGCCAAAGCTATGGGTTTGAGTCAGATTATCCTGATTCAATCTTGACTATAACCATTTATGTTCTGTGTGATATTGGGCCAGATACTTGCCATCTGGGGCTCATTTCCATCATTAGTAAAATGGGAGAAGAGTAGTTCTTAACCTATCAAGTTATGAAGAAGAAGTAAGATAATGCATGTAATGGATTTGGAAAAGTCATTGGCCTGACTCCTCAATGGCTAATACATTGTATTAGTTATGGGCCGAACAAGAGGAAAAAATCCTCTCAGTTGCATTTAGCTGAAAAGAAGTTAATAGAGAATCTAGTTAAAGAGATAGGTGGAAAGTTCAGGGACCCAAAGAGGAATCGGAGATATCCTTGGATTGCAACAGTAGACTCATTATGACACCTAAGCTTGAAGGGAATAGAGAGGAGCAACAATGGTGATGCCTGGACCTCTGGGCCTGTGGACAAGGAGAATGCTCTCTACTCCTTTCTGCCATCACCCAGCTGGTTTTTGCATTGGTTGAATCCTAGGAAGACAAAGGAGCCTAAGTGTTCAGCCATAATCAGGCACTGCCTGGATCTCAGAGCACAGGGAAGCAGAGATTACATGAGGAGGGGAAGAAGGGAACAACATTTTATAACCAAAATATTCTCCTTCTTTTGACATTCAGCATTCGGTTTAGATGAATAATATTTTATCTCCAAAGAGTTCCTATCAGCCATCATATCATCATGGGATGGTGTCAATTTAGTCACATCGCCATCTAGAATATAAATTATAACATGAGCCATAGCCAATACTTTTCATATATGAAGACAGGGAAAAGGACAAAAGAAATGAGCACTTAATATAAAATACAGCTGTGACAATAACTGTGATAGCAGGTAATAAAGCCTAAATTGATAACCATGGATTCCTTCTTACATCATAGCTTCTATGCTTCCCTTAACCTTGTCAGCATTTCAACTGGTGTGGGTTCTTTACCCAGAGGAGTGACCCAAGTCATCATTTCTGTACTGTCTGAGACCTTAATGTCTTATCCTCACTGTATTGCTGCAGTTTTACTTTTGGTCATTATTATTGGATGTAGATTATTAAAATATGCCTCAGTGAGTCTCCTTGTGTAATATCTACTCAAGGGTTTAACTGAGGAACTTTAATAATGGGACCATTTACACATGTGGCAGACCACTGAGACCTGCCATCTACTAGATGTACATCTATCTATCTACACATGTGTGTGTATGTGTGTGTGTGTGTCCAGTGTAAAGGAACCAACAATACATGCTAAGATACCTGGTGACTAGCAATAGCAGATAAAAAAGTAATTCCCATCTGTAGGTATGATATTGTTCTCAGAGTCTGAGAGCTGACTCTCAGCCGCTGCCAGATGCAGAAGAAACAGCCAAGATAGCCTTCTCATTCTCCCTTACCTCTTGCTTATGCCCCTTACTGACTGCAACCAGCCAGATGCCAAAGACCAAGGAAGCCATGTTGATGAAACCATGAAGCCTCAATTCATCATGACACAGGGAAGAGAAGAGAAAGGGGAGAATGGATCTGGTTGAGAGGATGGAGAATAAATGGCATGTATGTGCTAGCTATAATTATTATTTTATCATTATTAGTAAGTCTTCAGCTTTATTTCTACTGCTTCCGGGCCCCTGGTGATTCTAGTCATAGGCAGGTTTTTAAACATGTCTTTTTTTTTTTAATGTTTTATTTATTTCTAGGAGAGAGAGAGAGAGAGACAGCGAGAGCAGGGGAGGGTCAGAGAGAGAGGGAGTCACAGACTGAAACAGGCTCCAGGCTCTGAGCTGGCAGTCAGCACAGAGCCCAACGCGGGGCTCGAACCCACGAACCGCGAGATCATGACCTAAGCGAAAGCCGGACGCTTAACCGACTAAGCCACCCAGGCGCCCCAGTATAGGCAGCTTTTTAAACAAAACCAAAACTGATTCTGTGGTGTGGGTGACAACAAAGACCTTTCTTGAAAAAAAATTATTCTTTGATTTTAATTTCTTCGAGGAGTTTAAATTATAAGGAGTTAATTTCTTCGAGGAGTTAGATTATAAGACTTCATTTCCATATGTAGTCCTGTATTCCTTGAACAGCTAGTAACAGAGTACATCATACATAAGTAACTGTGGTTATAAGATAACACTTTAAAAAGAATAATCTGACATCTGCTGAGGGCAAAAATAGGTGAAGAAAATAGTCTCCACTTTGGAAAAAGTAATGTAAAGAGAAAGAAACAAAGAAACTATGTACTGGTGGAAAAGGGCAATGTTGAATTTGGACAAGGTCCAGCCTTGGGAAGAAACAAGGGCTAAAACCCTGTAAAGTGTTTTCTAATTTTATCGGCCTTCTACTCTTGGAGTTATGGTATAAATTGGATTCCTTAATTGCTTCATAATTTTAATTAATTATAAAATACTTAAAGGTGGCTAGCTTTTATATAAGCAAGTAAATTTAAAAATTAGGACTATATGAGTATCTATCTGTACAATCCAACACACAGTTTCCTCCACAGTGAATAAAAATGATTCATGTTGTCATGGATGGGTAATTAAGATTTTGTGAAATGACTATATTTTATTCCTTAAATTAACACTTTTAATGTTTCCTAGGAACATATTTGAATTCCCCCTTCCATTTAGAAATCAGTTTAGAAAACACTTCATTGTTTGGAGGCACCTGAGTGGCTCTGCCAGTTAAGAGCCCAACTCTTCAACTCTTGATTTCTACTCAGGTCATGATCGCACGGTTCATGAGATGGAGTCCCGTGAATAGGCCTCTGTGCTGACAGTGCAGAGCCTGCTTGGGATTCTCTCTCTCCTCCTCTCTCTGTCCCTTCTTCCCTCTCTCTCTCTCTCTTTCTCTCTCTCTCTCTCTCTCTGCTTGGGATTTTCTCTCTCCTCCTCTCTCTCTCTCTTTCTCTCTCTGCTTGGGATTTTCTCCTTCTCTCTCTGTCCCTTCCTCCCTCTCTCTCTCTCTCAAAATATATAAATAAACTCAAGAAAAAAAAGGAAACTCTTCATTTTTGCAACCAGAATTTTCAGAAATACATTCTAAGCAGAGATGTATTGTTCCAAAGTAATGAGGAAGTACTCTCTGCAGCTTCCATCAGTGGTTCGCACTCGTTCAGGGGTGATTCGGCGGGGAGACTGCACTGAAGCTTATTACCCAGTGAATCTCACAAGGTGCTCTTGCCCTGGATACAGGCAACTGACTTCTGAACTAAGTTGTCTTGCATCTCGGGAAGATAACAACGGTCTCAGTGTCTTAAACAAAACCTGAACCTTACACTAGCATGATGCACACTAATCGCAGTATCACTGTGAGGCTTATTAAAACCAAATGAAAATCCAGCAACCAGCTTTTCATAAAAATATTCACAAGATTCTCCCCCTCCCCTTAGTGAGGATGTACTCTGCAGGCTGGGATCAGTGTGTTAAAGGCTCCCTCAGTATGCATTGACACAGTGGACCATAGCAGTTCTGCAAGAGCCATTATAGTCGACCCTGTGGATGATCTGAGCACAAGGACTCCCTTAGTATGCATTGACACGATACTCCATGATGGCTTCAGAACATATGATTATGATTTCAATGGAAGAACCATAATGGTTGCATTAAGATTTCAGTGAAATTTCAATGGAAGCATCTCATATACTTCTCATGAGATCATAATGACTCAGATGAGTTTGTTATGATCTCAGTATAAGTTAAAAAAAATTGGGGCGCCTGGGTGGCTTAGTCGGTTAAGCGTCCGACTTTCGCTTAGGTCATGATCTCACGGTTCGTGGGTTCGAGCCCCGCGTCAGGCTCTGTGCTGACTGCCAGCTCAGAGCCTGGAGCCTGTTTCAGTCTGTGACTTCCTCTCTCTCTGACTCTCCCCTGCTCACGCTGTCTCTCTCTCTCTCCTAGAAATAAATAAAACATTGTACAAAATTTAAAAAAAAAAAAATTTTAAAAAAAAGAGAGACATAGCCAGTGAGATTAGGTTCTTTCAAAGCCGTATGTTTAGTTCTCCTCTTTCTAAAGCATTTCCTTATTTTACACAAACAATAAATAATCAGGGATAAATTTATGAACAGGTTTACAAAAGGAATATAAATAATAATAGTAGTGATGACAGTAAACATATATTGATTTCTGTGCTTACTTGCTATGCCAGGCGCTGTACCTACTTCACAGCTATCATCTCATTTCATACCAGAAACACCCCTGAGATTAATACTATGATTTTTCCTTCATGACCAAGGGAGGAAAACAGGGCCTTAGAAAAGGTAAGTCCTTTGCTCAAGGACCTACATGGTCAAGTGCTCTAAGAAAGTGAGTTTAAAAACTGGACTAATCTTACTCTGTCAATTACACACATTCAAATGTCTGCATTTCACAATTCCCATGAATGGTTGCCACACCATCTGAGTTTATCAGTAAGCAATTGTACATTTAATTAAAAATGTAAGTAATCATGAGCAACCTTTTGCAAAGGCCTTTTAAAATTTTATCATTCTGTTCTCCTAGCAGCATTAGAGAAAGATATGATGAGCCCCCTACTATAAATATTGAGGTGAAAACAGAAATCTCTGAGGCATATACAGTTTATTCAATTTACCTCAAAGAGGGTAAAGCAGCCCAGATCAAAAACCAATAGAGCTGGATTTACCTTTTTTGTTTTCCATATTCACAAACCTTTTCTTCTAATGAAATCTTGAACAAAAGTTCAATATAAAAAAGAAATGAAGGCCACCTGGGTGGCTCAGTCGACTGAACATCTGACTTCGGCTCAGACCATGATCTCACGGTTCATGAGTTCCAGCCCCACATCAGGCTCACTGCTGTCAGCAGAGTCCACTTTGGATTCTCTGTCTCTGCCCCAACCCTGCTTGCACTCTCTCACTATCAAAAATAAATAATCACTTTAAAATATTATACAAATAAATAAAATTTAAAACTGAGCTGCTTCTCTTACAGTGAGGCTCAGTCTGTCTGCCGTACATTCAATCCTTATGTCTGTTTTTAAGGGAACTCCTTAAATTATGAAAACAATGCTCTAAACAATTGTAATATTTAATACCTCATTTCTTTCTTTAAGACATAAGTTGAATCCCACATAGATACTGAATTTGTGAAAGTGATAAATATAAACAAGTTTGTACAACCACATGCAATCTCATCAAACTATTGGAACTTTGGAAAGGATATAAAACTTTAAATTAGCCCCCCTCAAAAAAATTAAATAAATAAATAAAACTTTAAATTAGCCCCAATAGAAAGTGACAGATGAGTATTCTTGGGAAACTAGGTTTTTATGAAACTCAGCAAGGGGGAATTTTTCCCACCATGGGAGGAGTTATTGACAATTGGCTTTAACAAGTAATAAATATCATTGTAGTGTGTTGATAAGAGGAATTATTACTCAACAGTCCATGCATTTTTAATTTTTTAAGTTTATTTACTTATTTTCGAGAGAGAAAGAGAGCACAAGTGAGATAAGGGCAGAGGCAGAGGGAAAGAGACAGGGAGGGAGACATGTTATTCGAAACAGGCTCCAGCTCCATACCATCAGCGAAGAATCCAATGTGGGGCTTGAACCCACAAACCGCGAGATCATGATGTGAGTTGAAGTCAGACGTTTAACCGACTGAGCCACCCAGGCATCCCAACTCCATATATTTTTTAATATCAACGAGGTTTAGGAACATTTTAGACTGGGAAGAATCATTTTTTATTTACCTCATATTGTTATAGCAGGGACTTTGAACTAGCCAGTGATCCATGTCATTTTACCAAACATGTCACATTAGAACACCAGATTAATTCACAGCCAACAATAAACACTCAGGGCAGCTGTAAGCAGCCTCCACTATAATGTCCAAACAACCACGTATGACATTATGCATTAATATTGCTAACCGTGGTAGTAACCCTCTTCATAATAAAAGAGTCCTTTTACCCAGAAAACAAATCACATGGAAATGTCATAACGTTCCCAGAAAAAAACAGTACATGATTACAGATATATATTGAGGGTGGCCGAACAAAAGAAAAATAATTTGTCATCTTGGTTGACACAGTTTGACTCAGGAAGAAAGAGAAGGGCTTTGGAAAAATAAAATTCAAGCAGAAATATGATGAATGTTATATATATATATATATATTTTTGTTTAGGCTGTGGGCCGCTTAAATCTAACTGAGGAATTTGAGCGTGCAAATAAAAGCCACATTAACCTGTAAGGGTATTGCTGGAAGAAATATGTACCTATTTATATCATAAATGTTCCGTCTCTCATACCTCCTCAGAAAAAGGTAAAGGACATTCAACTGCACTGAGAAACCAGTTGCCAATCACAGCAGTGAGAATACTGGCCCTGGGTTATAATTATTGTTCTAAGTTCACTGTGTGAATCAGACAGGCATCACTGTGTTTTAGTAGCTCAGCCAAAGGCCTCAGAGTCTGATCAGTGAGAAGAATGCTATTTACTCCTTATTCACCCTCACCAGAATATTGTGATGTTCAAAGATACGATGTCTGTTGAGTGCTTGCTTAGAAAGCAAGTGATTTATAAACACCGATCTTCCAGAAGAAAATGGAGGATCTTGACAGGCCCAGGAAAATGCAGTGATAGATCTTACTTTTTCCCAAATGGATGGAGATGTGGATATAAAAAGCTTGGTTTCTTAAAGGAATGCAGCGTTAAGAATAAATTCTGAAAAATCGTAGGATCCTACCACCATCGTTAGCTGAAATAAAGAATTTATCTGAGAAGTGTATGTTATTGTTGTATGGTGCAATTGTTTCCCCATTTGCATGCTTCAATAATTACATGTACATACATTCACACATAGGCACACATAAGAATATATACAGGAAATATATATATACTTATATGTATGTATTGAATATTATTTCTGAATATAGGTAGGTGTGGAGGAATATAGATAGTTTTTTATGCTGTTTTGCTTTCGACAGTTTAAGAATTCCATATGCTTTGATAGATAATCTTTTTTTTTCGTTGTATTTCTGGATAACCAGTTACATATTTCAGTGGCACAGCAAATAGTAATGCAAACAGTCCAATCAATATTCTTGTACAATGATGCATATTACTTTTCCCTTTAAAATTTAAAGATAGATTTATATTTAATTATTCTACTTAAGACTTACGATAGGACACTGTCTTTTTATAAATGGAATGGAAGAAAATAGTTGTCATAAAAGGCTCATGGAAGCACCCTGCCTTCCAGCCTCTGTAATTTTAGGGATGTAGTCAAGATCCCTGGTAACAGAGAGCACTTCCTTTCCCTGATTGAGTTGTTCCAAAAGTATGCACGTTTCCCACCATGGGCCCCAACATCTCAAAGTCTTATAATTCAACATGGTCTCACAGTCATAATGCCGGTTAATGAAGAACAGAATTATTTTATGTTAAAAAGGAAATATTAATTAGCATTGTTCAAAGGCCAAGATGCCATTCGGGAAAGATGGTGTTAGCCCTGATCTGTTCCCTTCTTATTTCCCTTTCGCCTTTTCCAAAATTTATCTTTCAGAACAGTTGATTGAAGAGTCCAGACTTCATGTGTCTTCAATTGCATGTTTATTGATTGAATTATGTTAGGAGAAGGTACAGGATGTATTGTTTTCGTCCGCCTCTAAATAAAATATAGGCGTCACTAGCTTATATACTTAAGTATTTAAAAGTCTCAGAAAATCTAGAAAAATTAAGGCATTGCATAGTATTTCCATTTCACCCTCCACATTCAGATATATAGATAGCTTTCCCAAACAGACACAGCTTCCTTCTGCCATGAAGTTAAGGGTAAATTTTTTTTGCCAGCAGCTGAACAGCAGATTCCCAAAAGACTGAAACAAGTAGAATTTTATCTTCTATGTCCCTGGAAGAGAAGAACACTCCAAAGAATAAAAGGGCAAGTGAAATTGAGAAACCCTGCTCATTTACATACAAGTTCTAAGAAGTTCAGAGTACTTAACACATCATCAAGTCAATGGTCAGAGGCAAACTGAATTGCCCATATTCCTATTTTCAGTTAGGTCATGAGAGTAAGTAAGGTACCTTAGAATCTACCATTCACTTATTCCCAGCACTGGAGTATCATTGAGCCCATTGCAATGGCAATTTGCAAAATGGCACGCTAGCCATCAGAAAGAGGGAGTGCGGTTCCCCGTGCGCTAACTTATTTCCAGGAAGTAACTTGCACACTGGAAGACTCCAGCTAACTAGAGCCCATGTATCCCATAATGTACTAGACATGTCAGAGCACACAGTCAATTCAATGGCCTCAAAATCAAAGCTAGACAAACACAGCACAGACATGGAATTTGGAGCCCGGATATCAGTGAGAGTAAGGAAAGTATGGTTTACAAATATTTGTGATAAACCATGTCTCTCCAATGTATTGAGTATTAGCTTGCCTTTAATGGGGTTATATAGATCAAGTGACCCAATGGTTGAGAAGTTTAACTAGAGGCTTAACTAATGCGCATAACTCAAAGCACAAAAAAGAACAAGATTTATAACGTCTGTCCTTTTTGCTCTTAATGATTATAAGAGTTCAATAGAGCTTTCAAAACTCAGGAATAATCCCATAGAAGGGATTAGACTAAGAAGCAGCATTTACAAATTTACTTGCCTGTTCTATTTGCTCATTTTCCATGTTTAAATGAAATATTATACAATTCTCTTTATTTATGATTAATGGCAAGCACATTATTTGCAGAATATGTAAAGCTGGTTTTGAAAATTCTTTTCTTTTGACCTATGCTAAGGACACAAGGTATAAAACAACCAGGTCCATGCTCTGTGTGACTTCTTAAAGAATCCTTGAAGAATGTGCAATACAGATCTTATTTTCCATTTATTATGTTACATACAGTGCTCTGAAAAACTGGAAAATATTGATTTTTCAATAAGGATATTATTTAAATCATTTATCTTATGCTCACTGATTCAGAATTAGCTATAAGCTTAAAAACTTACATTTATTTAAACTATGTAACGTGTTACAGTAGAGGAACTATGCTGAGTAGGCATTTGTGATAAAACTGTCACTTATGGTAGCTGCCCAAAAATCTTCCCTACAGAGCTGAAAAACTGCCACTGACTTTAAAAAAAGAAAAGTTTCTTCTCTGGACAATGTATAACATTTATTCTTGAAGAGAACTTATGTATGAACAACCCTGGAGGAGGCTGCCAAACCCAAAATGAGGCCTAGAGTCATGCTTCATTTTTCCCTTGTTATTTTGAGCATAAGGAAATGAAGAATTTCAGTATCAAGCAAGAAGTTAATAAATCTGCTATCAGTTTTTTTGGAAACTGTTTTCTTTTTTTCTTTCTGATTAGAGCACAATAACATTGTTCCTGCCAAAGCAGTTGAAGGTTCAAATGATGATGAAATAAATCTATTATAATCAATTACTATAACATTTCAATAGGAAAAAAAAAACTAAGAAAAGGAGAAAAGAACCTTAAAAATTGAGTGCTACAGAGCACTCTGAACAGCCAGGTACATCCAGTTGTGCTTTTAGGGTAAAATCTCAACCTCATAGAGGGTAACAGAGGAGTAGACCTGCCATAGTTCTCTAGTCCCAAAAGTAGATAATAAGGGGCACCTGGGTGGCTCAGTTGGTTAAGCATCTGACTCTTGATCTAAAGGTCATGTGTTCAAGCCCTGTATTGGGCACTGCACTGGGCATGAAGCCTACTTTAAAAAAAAAAGTAGATAATAAATGCATCAGAGCATGACAGCTGATTTCAGAGTTAAGCCAACAATATGAGTATTACAATGGTAGTGGTGATTCTCCTTGCTCTCACATTCACAGGGTGACACAATGGCCTAGAGGGAGGATTTGCACCTATTTCCACAACTGAGCAATCCAAGGCAAGGGTCCAGCAGTTTCTGTAGTAGACACCAAACACGTCAGTTTCACTTCCTCAGGGAGCAAGCAATTGCATCCTTAACAGGCTCGGGTCACTTTTTTTTAAATTTTTTTTAATGTTTTATTTATTTCTAGGAGAGAGAGAGAGAGAGAGAGAGAGAGAGAGACAGCGTGAGCAGGGGAGGGTCAGAGAGAGAGGGAGTCACGGACTCTGAAACAGGCTCCAGGTTCTGAGCTGGCAGTCAGCACAGAGCCCGACACGGGGCTCGAACCCACGAACCGCGAGATCATGACCTAAGCGAAAGTCGGACGCTTAACCGACTAAGCCACCCAGGCGCCCCAGGCTCTGGTCACTTTGATTAAACTGCTCAGTGTCTCGGGGGGAGGACCCAGGATGTCTGGCACACTCAATTAGGAAGTTCATTGATGCTCGGGGCTCGTCGTGACTGCCTCTCTTAATATCAGTAGGAGAATAATGTGGTCATTTCTCATAGAAATATTTTAAATACATAAAAATAAAATAAGATTCAAGCTTGAATGTTTACTTAAATATTGCTGTGAAGGCATAGAGACAAAAATAAGATAATAAATAAAAGGAAAAATAAAATGGCAGCAGAAGAATAAAAATGAGGTAAGCAAGTAGATGGGGACAAAGCTATAGACTAAGGTAGAGATTTACAACCTTGCCACACTGACATTTTGGGGCAGCACAAAAACATCTGAGGACAAATAATTCTTACTTTGGTGACCTGTCCTATGCAGTGTCCAACCCTCACTAGAGGCCAATAATCACCCTTCCCAGTTATGACAAGCAAAAATGTCTCTAGACACTGCCTAATGCTTGGGGGTGGGGGTAGGTGCTACACACTAGCCATTGGTTGAATAACCAAGTATTAGGGACAAGAAACAGAAAATCAGGACAAAAAAAATAAATAAAAACTAGGAGAAGACTAAAACAATATCAGTCCCTTATTTTACACCAGGCACTGTGCTAAATCTATGAAATACATTATTTCACTTAATGTTAACAGTATTACTTTAGTAGGTGTATTATTCTTATTGATGTTTTAACTTTGAGAAAACAAAAACTTTATATCATAAATAAACTGTACAATTTGCTATATCTCATTGAAATGGTTTTAACTCCTAAAACTTTGCCTAGAAGTTAACAGAGTTTGCTAATTGCTGGCTGCAGAATTGGGACACCAAGCTCTCTGTTGCCTATCTGGTCACTAATATCTGCAGAAGAAATAACATCACAAAATCTATGACAGAAATCTTTCTCTCTCACCATTGGAAGAGGCACATTAAAGAAAAGTTTGGTTTCTTTTTCAAGAAACATGCCAAAGAAAATGCCTTTTGAGTTTTTCAGAGGTGCTTATCATTATTAAGATTTTGTTTGTGAAACACAAACAAAACTAGAAATACATTTCTTCCTGTCTGTATTCCTTTGGAACCCAAAAGGGAAATGGTAACATAGTTAAGACCAATCAAAGAAAACGACACAAAATGGTTTTTGCGGTGTGTTTCTTTCAGAAGTGTCAATTGTCCCAAATGTTCTCACACTCTAGAAAACAAACAAACAAACAAACAGAAAGGTTATTTAATTTTCTACAGGCAAATGTTCCAAAAACAGCACGCAGCTAAGCCATGGAGCTCTCACCCAAGGTGATGCAGCAGGATCTGCCTTTCAGTTTGGAAGCATATTCCTTTGCAGGAATTGCACGATACATTCTGCAGGAAACTGATGACTTGCAGAGGCTCACACACTTATGCTGTGCTGTTCAGTAATAAAAGCAGCCCAAATTTATGTTTTAGCCACTCTGATCAATGTCAGGTTTATACACAAGGTGTAAGCAGGACTGATCGAAGTATCTGTTCATTACATTTCCAGACTCTGAGATCTGAGCAGAAGGATGTGAGAAAAGACTGGTATTCTTGGTAGTTTCTGGCATTCTGCATGTAGTATATAAATACATCGTCAAACCAGCAGACTCAGGAAATTATTAAAGACAGAAGGCATATGTGGGATTTTGCTTGTCTAGGGTCTACACTCATTTGTGGTAGACTGTATATATTTAAATGATTTCTTTCATATAAATCTTATGAGAAAACCATAATTATTTGTAATTAAATTTTTAAAATACTGATTTAAATTGTCTTCTAACATAATGTCATTTTGTGCCCAAAGTGAATTAAACACTTTAGCTTCATTTACCATGAGTCAACATGCATTTATTGCTACAACATATACATGTGTGTGTAAGCCTTTAGATATTGGTGGGGCAGCTCTTGAGATACAAGGTGAAAAATGAATTGCCTCCACCTTCTAAAAGCTTATAAACAAGCAGGTGAGACAAGAGACACAAATAAGGATAATACAGCGTATAAATACAGCACAAAGGGGACAGTAGATGTTCTAACAGAGGAGACCACTGTTTAAGGGTTGAGTGGGTTGGGGAAACTGGTGGGAGATGAAATCAAAGAGATGACAGGGTCAGACCTGTAGCTTTGTGGGCTCTTACGAAGACTTGGGTTTTATTCTGAGTGAAAATGACAGCCTTCGGAGGGTTTTGAGTGGAAAAACGAAATAATCTGATTTGCTTTAGCAGGGTCAATGGTGGCTATGTTGGGAATAAAGCGAAAGACAGGAGTAATAGCAGGAAAGCCAGTTAGGAGGTGACTGCACTCATACAGGAGGGAAAATGGAAGGGCTTTAACCAGAACAGAAGAGATCATGGGAAGAAGAAAAACTCACGTTTTAAAAGAAATCCCATTGGGGCAAACACTAGAAAATAGTTTGAGGTGAGACTAAAAATTCTTAAATATGGCCTAAGGTGTTTGGATTTTGTTCAGCAGTCAGTTGAGAATCTCTGAGGGTTATATTAATTTTAAACACTGTTAAAGATAAATTTTAAGACTATTTTTTCTTTAAAAATATGTGTCAAACTTGTGGTACACGTAGCATAATGTATAAATTTGTTACATCACTGTGTTATATACCTGAAACTAATATAACATCGTGTATTAACTATACTCAAATTTTATTGCAATCTTAAAAAAAAATTTTTTAATGTTTATTTATTTTTGGAACAGAGACAGAGCATGAGCGGGGAAGGGACACAGAGAGGGAGATACAGAATCCAAAGTAGGCTCCAGGCTCTGAGCTGTCAACACAGAGCCCAATGCAGGGCTTGAACTCATCAACCGCAAGATGGTGACCTGGGCCAAAGTTGGATGCTTCACTGACTGAGTCACCCAAGTGCCCCAACTATACTGAAATTTTTAAAAGTTAAATTTAGAAGTGTGTATCAACAATAATGGGAAAAATACACTGATAAGTATAAAATATAGAACTAGTGGAAAATCAAATATGTAAAATAAATTATAAAATAGTATAACCCTAATAAAATATACATTTAAAAATATTAATAAAAAGATCAAATCACGAAAAAAGGAAAATTATACAAATAACTAAGTACAGTAAAGTGATAAGAGGTAAACAAATACCAATAAGAAACACTAAAAGTTATTAAGGATCATTTTGTACAACTTTGTATTAATAAATATGAACATCTTATTGTCACGAAGCATCTCCAGGAGGGAGCACTTTCATCAGAGTACTGCTCAAGAGGATGTTCTCCTATGTAGGATAAGCTTTAGAGGATGACATGGGATGGATACATTGGTGGGCACTCCAAGAAACTACCTAAGGTTATGAGGTCTTGTAAATGATTGCTGCCATGGAGATCAATAAATAGTAAGAATGAAAATGAAAAAAAAAATGTGGTGCAGGAAGGACAAGCTGGATTTGTAACTCTGACCTGGAGATCATAGAAAAGCAGATTCCTAAATTTCCAACTTTGGTGAATGCCTTTAAGAGAATTAGATAATTCAAAGGAATAACTTGAATAGGAAAGATAATGAACTGTATTTCAAATATGAGGATTAAACATGACAGGCAAGGAGAATGGAATAATACTAAAGGGAAACAATAGGCTTAGGTGAACTCTCCTACACTGATATATTTTACGCAGAGAACCAGATTTTTTCACTGGTCACAAAGGTAAATTAAAAGAGACACAGGGCAGTATGAATGGGATATTCCAAATGTTTATTGTGGCAAACGTCAAGGCTATTGCCTGTGTCAGCATGTGTATTTATGAAGGAAGAGAGGATATGTTCGTTGTTTCATGAATCAACCTGACAGCCCATGGCCTCTTTACTCTGCCCTAAAATGTGGAGCCGATGTCAACATCAGAGGGTTCCTTCCCTGTTGCTTTCTCTTAGGTATGGGAATTCTAGGTCTTCTGAGATCTAGAGTACCACTTAATATTTTATAATCTTCTATGGAAATACTGCCCTGAGAAAGTACAATGCCAGTCAACATAAATAGAATATCATAGTTCTTTCTAACATATAAATTTCTTTATCTACAACTATTTATTTCAAATATTTTATATAAAATATCATATTACTATTACTGGTAAATATTGTCAAGTTAACAATACAAGTATGTATAATATTTTGTGATCCTTCCCATCCACCTGACTATCCACTGATTTTATGAACTTTATATATATATGTATATATATATATATATATGGAGGATTATTAAAAATCACCTTTCATAAAGATGTCTTTCTAAAATTAGGTGAATGAGAGAATGTGGAGAAAGGGGAACCCTCTTACAGGGTTGGTGGCAATGCAGACTGGTGCAGACACTCTGGGAAAGAGTAGAGGTTCCTCAAAAAGTTGAAAATAGAACTACTCTATGCCCCAGCAATTGCACTACTAGGTATTTACTCAAAGGATTCAAAAATACTGCTTCAAAGGGGGCGCATGCACCCCAGTGTTTATAGCTATATTATCAACAAGTGACAACTTATGGAAGGAGCCCAAGCATCGCTTGACTACTGAATCAATAAAGAAGAGGTGTGTATACATATACATATACACACGGTAAAACCTTGGATTGCAAGTTAACTTTTTCTGCAAGTGTTCCATAAGACAAACAAACAGTTCTCATAAAGTTTAACTTGAGCGGCACCTGGGTGGCTTAGTCGGTTGAGCATCCGACTTCAGCTCATTTCATGATCTCACAGTTTGTGGGTTCGAGCCCCGCATCAGGCTCTGCACTGACAGCTAGCTCAGGGCCCGGAGTCTGCTTCGGATTCTGTGTCTCCCTCTCCCTCTGACCCTCCCCTGCTCATGCTGTCTCTGTCTCTCTCTCAAAAATAAATAAAATATTTTTTTAAAAAAGTTTAACTTGAAAAAGGAACGATGTCTTGCAATATGAGTAGTACATGACACCAAATGTCACATAATCATAACTGAGCCAATGGTTCTTGAAATTTGCTTTGATATACAAGTGCTTTGGATTATATGCATGTTTATGGAATGGATTATGCTTACAAACCAAGGTTTTAGTATATATGTATATATATATATATATATATATCTCCACATCACTGCATATATTGCATATGTATATATATGTATATCATATGCATATATATGTGTGTATATATATATATCTCCACATCACTGCATATATCATATATATGTATATACATACATATGAATATGATAACTTTCCATTTGCAGTGATGTGGATGGAACGAGAGTATATTTCGCTAAGTGAAATAAGTCCATCAGAGAAAGACAGTTATCACATGATTTCACTCATATGTGGAATTTAAGAAACAAAACAGATGAACACAGGGGAAAGAAGAAAAAAAAAAGAGAAAGAGGCAATCCATAGGACACTATTAACTATAGAGAACAAACTGAGGGTTGCTGGAGAAAGGTGGGTGGGGGATGGGCTAAATGTGTGATGGGTATTAATGAAGGCACTTATTCTGAGAAGCACTGCGTATTATATGTAAGTGATGACTCACTAAATTCAACTCCTGAAATCAATATTATACTATATGTTAACTAACTAGAATGTAAATAAAAACTTGAAACAAGAAAAAAATGAGAAAATGTTAAAAAAAATATGGGCAAACCTAGAAGCTGACTTTCAACTATATAGAGCAAACTGATGATTACCAGAGGGGAAGTGGGTGGGGGGTTGAGTTAAATCGGGGATGGGAAATAGAGAGTAAACTTGTGATGGGCACTGGGATGTCGTATTGAAGTGTTGAATCTCTACATTGTACCTGAAACTAATATTACGTTGTATGTTAACTAACTAGAATTTTAATAAAAATGCTCAGAAAAGAAAAAAAATAAAATTGGATGAATGAATGGTAACATGCAATGATGAAGAAATTCATCAGGGTGATAAAAGATTAACCTTTAACCGTGGTTTAATTTTAATTGATCTAGTCTTTGGCAAATTTCCATCTAAAATAAAACTTTAAAATGTTTTTTAAGAAATGGAAAATTATCTTTTTAGGATATCATGTGGTTAAGCTACTAGTGTAGCTTAGGTCTATAAGAAAAAGATAGAACATGACTCTCTTGAATATATAAAAATGGTATTTCTAGGAATGATTAAATTATCATTTGCATTTCATGGCCTGAAAAATTGCTTTTGTTCTTTGTGGAGTTCTCAGTGTCATTCTCCTTTTGTCAAAAAAGTAAATTAAATAGCTCAAAGAGGCTTTGTGCAGAAATGTTTGCTTCTTTATTATGTTCTAGAAGGTTGGGAATACAGATATCGCCTTTCTTAGCAGAAGGCATTATAATAACTTTGACAAGAATATAAGCAGAGTTGTTAGCAAGGCTAAATGGAAATAATGTAGTTAAAGTCCTAGCTTGGGAATAACTAGCACGAGTGTGATCCATTATGACCACATGTCTAAGGTTGTATTTATTACTTCAATTCAAAGCAAGGTGTTTGATGAAGTTTCAAATTTAAAATAAACTATCCTTCATTTGTCATCTCCGTATTCAGAACTAAACTAGTATATCAACTTTCTTTCACTTCTTAAACCTACTTAATGATCTTTCAATGTTTAACAAAGGGCAGCTTTATTTTAATTCAGTAAGACTTTAATGTCTTTTACCATTACAACTAAAGAGACCTATAACAAATTGCTTTGAAACAAATCCACTCCAGTTGCTTTATTTTCCGAATAATCATGGGGTATTGCATGGAACTCTGTAATGACAGGGGTAATCTGACATATGAGATTTTGAGCATATGAATTCCTTAATTATTTCATGTATTTACTCTCTTTCCACTTTTATTTTCAGAAATAGATCCAAGCCACTAGATTGGACTCAACATTATTGATCCATTGAACCTAGTACTTTAAAAATATAATTTACTATTTGCTCTTATTAATAAATGGTTGAATATTTTTAATGTTCAGTCAAGAATTCATTCTTCAATACAAAATAGATATTTTTTCACCGTATCTTTAACACTAATTTGATCTTTCCTTAAATAATGATAACTCTAGGGGCACCTGGGTGGCTCAGTCAGTTAAGTGTCTGATTTCAGCTCAGGTTATGATCACACAATTCATGGGTTTGAGACCCGTATCAGGCTCTGTGCTGAACGCTTGCTCAGAGCCTGAACCTGCTTCAGATTCTGTGTCTCTTTCTCTCTCTGCTCTTCCTCTGCTTGCACTCTGCCTCACTATCTCAAAAATAAATAAATGTTTAAAAATTACTTAAAAAATGATCACTCTTGAAGGTTTATTTGGAGTCTATCAATATCAAACACCATTTTGATAGGTAATCCGCAGGAATATTTCATGACCTTCTTTTTATGCTCTCATACTTTATATCTTATTAGCCAGGAGAATAAGGAGAAGTGTATGCTGAAAAATGAAAGTTATTACACATTAACGAAGGCCTGTTCCTCACCAGAAGGAACCTGAACCAAACTATTCAAACCACTTGAAGAAACCCTGTATTCAGGTCCTACCTTAGAGTTAGCCAAAATCCAAGGACAGCTGAAGGATTGTCCAGTATTTAGAAACCAGTGTGCAATTTTTTAATGGAAAAAAAATACTGAATGTTTCAAATGCATTAAATTTCATGTCTTTCATTCACCCCTAGTCTTTTTTGTATAAGAAGCAATTACGTTTTTCTGAGTTCTCTTCAAAAGAGAAAAGTTTTCTCAGTGACTTCAACATACTTTCAATACTTAATAAAAGTACATATAAGATAATATACAGTCATTGAAAACTCTTTTCTCTGAAGCAACAGATACTTTGAATGTGAGATCCACCTCAATGAGTACTGAGCTTCTGTGTGTGTTTGGGGCGGGGGAGGTGGCATGTAACAGGGAAGAGGAGAGGAAAGAATGATAGAAGGAAACATTGACTGTGGACTCAAATAATTCACAACAGTCTAAGAAGAAAAAAATTATTTTTACCATTTAAGATTTTAAGCAAGTTTTCCTTCCTATGAAAGTTAAATAAACGGGGCTCAAGACTTTCAAGCATGGTGCTCCAAGTGATACAAACATGGAACTGAATCCATCTGTATGTCCCTCCAGAGCTCTCACTATGGGGATGCAGTAATGGTGTCCTCGAATGATGATCTGGTAATCAGAACAGCATAGACACACTTCAATCTTCCTGACTCTGTAAGTCTAGGAATCTTAAAAATCATTATTCATTTGATTACTCTTGGATATTAACTTGATTACTTTGGAAAAGTGTAACTTAGTGCCTTATTATTTCAGGTAGGCCAAGAGACATGATAAAATACTCTGTTAGAGTAATTTATATATTTTTTCCTTATTCAGAAAAAAAAAACAGCTTTAAACTCACCTTTAACTAATTCACAAAAACCTTTCTGTCAAGGATATATAACTTTTATAAGGGCAGAAATGACAGTTGTCTAGGAGAAAATCACCTTTGATCATCAGCATTTGGAAGCTGAAATCAGACCATTTTAATTTCCCTTTTAGTTGGGGATGACAGTGATTCTCTCTGATTGCTTTTCAATTCTAGAATTTTTATTTTTTCGAGCTTTCAAAATTTAGATGTCCATACTTATTTCAAATCCTAGTGGTAGCTCTACTGTAGATTTGAATCTGTGGTTAAGTCCTTTTTTCCCTTGCTTTGACATATCCCACAGAGCTGAGCTATGGTGCTGGTTCATTGTAATCACAGTAGAAAGAACGGAAGGGAAAGGTCCTGAATAAATGTAGTAATTTTTCTTGTCTGTGCTCTTGGACAAAAAGAATTCTTAAGCTTCTGTGGAAATTCTATGTTACCTACAAACACTCTATGAGCATAGTCAACTCATTGGGTAAGGGATGTTTCTAGGACGATATTTCCAACAGAGTTCTTTGCTTTAAGTTAAATAGTTAAGATCCATTATGTTTATGGAATGAAATAGGATTCACCACAAATTACTTATTCTTCCACATTAATGAGTAGCCTTAGGTTGCTTGAAGGAAAGGTAAACAGCTCTAGGAATTAGGTAATGAAAATTGCCCTATGTTCAAACAAATTATTTAAAGAAATTAATTTGGGCCATCTAATGCTGGATTGCCAGCTCCTTTTTTATTTATTTTTATTTTTATGTTTTTTTAGAAAGAAGGGAGACAGAAAGCACGAGTGGGGGAGAGGCAGATGGAGACACAGAGAGAGACTCTTAAGCAGGCTCCACACCCAGTATGACATGACTCCTAATGCAAGGCTGGATCTCATGACTGTGAGATCATGACCTGAGCCAAAAATCAAGATTTGGACACTTATCCCACTTAGCCCAGGTGCCCCTGACTTGTCAGTCCTTATCTTTATATAAACTTGTTCTCTATTTTCCCTTCTTGATTTCTCCCAAATTTACACTGAGAAATTCCTTCTTGCTGCTGCTTACATACAACTTTCCCCTTTATCCATTCATAGCTCTTCTTATCCTTTCAGTGTAAATTTGTTTCACCCATGTTGATACAAATCTTTGATACTTTCTTCAGATAATGAAAATAGTATTTCTATTTTGAAATACTTATAGGCATTGTTCCCAGTTTTTTTACATAAGTTATCTTACTTCAACCATGTGGCAGCTCTTTGAAGGCGTAATAATTTTATTCCAATGTAAAAAGTAAAGCAAGTAGAGTGTTATGAAATGTCCACTACACATTCCATTTGTGATAAAAATTTGCATCCGGATCCCATTTCTGTGAAATCCCACTAAAATTTTCCCAATTTTTCCTAACCTGGTATTTAATGGTGCCAACAGATATCATGATCAGAGTTACTCATCAAGTTTCTTGGATGAGTTGTGAGAGTAGACATGGAGAAGTATCCAAGCTTCTAGAAAGGTATATTAAAATGAATCTTTTCATTATTTTAGATATACTACCCTAGAGAATCAGTGTTCCTTAGTTGATAGTTACTGCTTGAGTAAATCTTATTCTAACAAATTGTATAAACATACCTTTCAAACTTCACCTGTAATTGTACATTACCAACAAATCAATATCTTTAGCATCAGATGTGGCTGTTTGCATGACAATTCCACTTGAGTAGACACATTCACCTCAAAGTGTCAAAAGTGATGAGCTCTACATCTTTTGTGAACTGTCCATCTTTATCCCCTTGCCAGTAGGATCACCCCAAGTTAGTTTTTGTATTAACCAACATTCTCCAGAGGAAAAAACCAAATAGGATATATACAGGTATAAATATTAATAAGAGATTTATTACTGAAATCAACTCACATAATAATAGAGACTGAGATGTCCTAAGATCTGTTGTCTATAAACTAGAAAACCAGGAAAGCTGATGGTATAAATCCCAGTCAGAGTCCAAAGACCCAAGAACCAGGAGTGCTGTTGTCCAAAAATAGAAGACGGATGTCTCAACTCAACCAGAGGGTGAATTTGCCTTTCCTCATCACTTTTGTGTTACTCAGAGGGTGTCCACAGACTGGATGATCCTCACCCACAATGGTAAGGGTTGTTTTTTTTTTTTTTTTTTTTCTGAAATGCTAATCTTTTTCTGGAAACATACAGATAAACCAAGAATAAAATTTTACTAACTACTGGGTATCTCTTGGCCAATTCAAGTTGACACATAAAACTAACTATTGTACCTGCCTTTTGACACCTGGAATCTTCCACCACATTGTCGTTGTTGTTTTTTCTGCCTTTTTTTAATTAAAAAAAAAAAACCCTTCAACTTTATATATACAATAAAATTTCTCCCATATCTCTTCTCTTTAAATTTATTTATTTATTTTGACAGAGACAGAGAGAGCACAAGCTAGGGAGGGGCAGAGAGAGAGAGAGAGAGAGAATCCCAAGCAGGCTCTGTAGAGTCAGCACAGAGCCCAACATGTGGCTCGAACTCAGGAAACCACAAGATCATGACCTGAGCCGAGTTGGGCACTTAACCGACTGAGCTACCTGAGTGACCCTCTTCCATCTTTTTTAAATGCCTTTTATCAAATTCTCAGGTAAGACAACTACAATCTATTTCCCACATGATTTTAGGAACGTTTATTAACTCCGTCTTTTTATTGTTTTTTTACTTTATTATTTTTTAAGTAAGGAATTTTATTTTTTAAATGTTTATTTATTTTTGAGAGAGAGAAATAGTGATAGTGAACACAGGAAGGGCAGAGACAGAGAGAGAGAGAGAGAGAGAGAGAGAGAGGGAGGGAAAGAGAGAGAGAGAGAGATGATCAGTAGCAGGCTCCATGCTTACTGCAGTGAGGGAGCAGCAGAGAGCCCAATGCAGTCTCAAACCTACAAACTGTGAGATCATAACCTGAGCCAGTCAGACACTTAACCAACTGAGCCACTGAGGCACCTATACTTTTCCTTTAAAAGAATGGATAACTAGAGATCAGTAGAAATGCTATTAAAACTGTTTTTTGCTTAAAGTTTCACATATTAATTTGGAGACTTCACATTTCTATTACCCTGCTATTCCAGGGGAAAAAATGGGAATTTACTGTGCAAGAGTTAAATATCACAATATCCTATATTGTGGGACCTGAGACATAACCATATGTTCCTTCCCTTAGATTATCATTTGTAATGATTTTAGGACCTTTTTAACTACCACTCCTTCCTCTAATCTCTCTCTGGTTTGACCCTTATTCTCCATGGCATCACTTCCATAATGACTCAACCTCTTATTCTGATTAAATTTTACTACATGATCCTCAATGGCATTGCAAATTTGAACCATGTTTACTTGATTTCAATTGGACTATTCATTCTTTGGGAAGCTAATACATTTTCCTGTTTCATCAGTTAAAGTTAGTGGTCCATCTTCTTGTGCTGTGGTAGCACACTAAGCTATGCATTTATGTTTTGTAGAAGTTATGTTACCTTATAATTGTCTTTCCACAGATCTATCATTCTTGCAAAACTGAAAACTTTACAAAAATAGACCCTGTCCCTTGCTGGTATATTGATCATCTATTATGATCAAGACTTAGCAAGTAGATGTGGGAAAAATTTATCTTCTTTGCAGTTTATACCTGAATTTTCTTGAAGTGGGAGACCAACTTTGTTGCAAAAAAAAAGAAGAAAAAAGTTTTGAGAAGTCCTCTGGGGATAGAAGTTGGCCTGAGGCTGGGCCTGTGTTCTATTTCTTAGGGAATGATTTTGCATTCTAAAGAAGACTGGTCAGACTTAGAGTAAGATCCCTGGATGGTGGCAATAGAGACTTTAGGCAGAATAGAAAGATCTACTGGGGATTAATTAAATAGTTCTCTTTGTTGTGGGCAATCATCTGTCTCCCTAAGATATTTTCAATAAGCTCTATAGGCTTACTCACTAGAGTGGGCATATTATGGTGAATATGAAAAAGCACTGAGAACTGTTTCTCTAACTGTTTGAAGTCAAAGTAAGAACACTGAACTTTTTAAGAAACTCTTTCTCCCTCTATGAGTATAGAAAGGAGAATCAAATCGAATTAAACAAAATACTGCCATTTTGTACTTGTATTCTAGAATACAGCACATTCTAGTACTTTTAATTTTCTAGGACAGACCATCCCAAAAGCATTAATTTGGATGGCTTTTCAGTAGTATTTGGGTTCAGAATGGCTGTTCCTAAGTAAAATTTCAGTTGAGCTGCAGCAAGAGATGGAGTATGTCAGAATGACTAGGGTAAAAAGTTTGCAAAGGAGAATAAATAATACATTAAAAAAGTAGCCATGTAAGCAAACCAAAGTTTTCCAATCTGATATACATGCATACAAATAAACATAGCTCAGGAACAGCTACCATTTATTTGGCACTTACTCTCCTATTCTCTCCACTAAACATTGTCCATACATTCTCTCTTCAGTCCTTATAAAACTCAGAAGATGCTATCATTCCTATTTTATAGATAAGATAACTAAGGATGAACAAAGCAAAATGTCATATAAGACCATGCAAGTGACAATGTAAGAATTTTAACGAGAATTCCTTCAAAGTAAGGTTTATCTGCTTCCAGGATCCCTGCTTTTAATCCTCACAGTGGGTAGTTATCATTAGATAGTGATGATATATGTGCCACACAACTTCATTTTGAAATTACTTGCAGAAGAGGATAACAAGCATTATCGAGAAATGAAACAAATTCAGAAAGGAGATTTTTCCAATGAAGAGAAAAATACACATTTTTCCTGTAAAGTATTAGTTCACTGAATAGTTTTTCTTGACTCAGTTATCTAACTACATGTTATTGGGGATATGTTGACATATCCCAAAACATGGCATAAAGAGTGTTCTTCTATATTTTATTTTCTTAGTGAATTTTTATCCCCCATTTTCTTTTCCCTAGGCTCTCAATAGTTTAATATTAGTAAAATGTTGTGGGATAAATTTCAGGGTCTTGGTTTTTCAACAATTTCCATAATTTAAATTAGAACCTAAACTTCTGTGGCGTCAAAAGGGGTAATTTATTTGAAACCATCAACAAAACAAAAATGCAACCTACTGAATGGGAGAAGTTTTTGCAAATGATATATCCAATAAGAAGTTCATATCCAAAATATGTAAATAACTTACACAATTAAACATCAAAAAAACAAATCATCTGATTAAAAACTTGGCAGAGGACCTGAATAGACACTTGTCAACATAAAACATACAGATGGCCAACAGACCCATGAGAAGATACTCCATATCATTACTCATCAAGGAAATACAAATCAAAATCATGAGGAGATTTGCTGTACACCTATCACAATGACCCAAATCAAAAAGATAGAAAATACAAGAAATATCAAGTGTTGGTGATGATGTGGAAACAAAGGAACACTTGTACACTATTGGTGGAAATGCAAATTGGTGTCACTACTGTGGAAAACAGTATGGAGGTTTCTCAAAACATTAAAAGTAGAAATACCATATGATCCAATATTCTAATACTGGGTGGTTACCCCTGCACCAAATTAAAAAAAAATTTTTTGAGAAATTACATGT
Source organism: Proteles cristata cristata (assembly GCA_017311185.1). NCBI lineage: Eukaryota > Metazoa > Chordata > Mammalia > Carnivora > Hyaenidae > Proteles > Proteles cristata. The sequence goes on from JAESUZ010001351.1 coordinate 738,851, forward strand.
CCTATTTTTATTGCAGCATTATTTACAATAGCCAATATATGAATGGATAAAGATGTGGTGTGTATATACCACTCAAAAGTGTATATGCCACCCAGAAGATGTGATGTGTCATATGGAATATTACATAGCCATAAAAAAGGATGAGATCATACCATCTGTGAAAATACGGATGGACATAGAGGGTATTAGCCTAAGTGAGAAAGACAAATAGCATATGATTTCACTATATGTGGAATCAAAAACACAAAACAAATGAATCAACAAACACAAAGTGGAATACAGAGGATAGACTGATGGTGGCCAGAGAAGAGTGCTGTAGGAAGATGGACAAATGGCTGAAGGAGAGTAGGAGATACAGGCTTCCAGTTACGGAATGAATAAGGCACAGGGAAAGAATCACAGCATAGGGTCAATGGTGTTGTAATAGGGCTTTATCAGGACAAATGGTAGCTCTACTTGTGGTGAGCAGAGATAACATATAGCGAAGTTGAATCACTATGTTGTGTACTTAAAACTAAAGTAACATTGTGTGTTAACTGTACTCAATTAAAAACATTTAAAAATTTGTTTAATATTTATTTCTTGAGAGAGAGAGACAGAGTGTGAGTGGGGTAGGGGCAGAGAGAGAGGAAGACACAGAATCCGAAACAGGCTCCAGGCTCTGAGTGATCAGCAAAGAGCCCGACGTGGGGCTCGAACTCACAAACTGTGCGATTGTGACCTAAGTCAAAGTAAGCTACTTACCCTACTGAGTTACCCAGGCACCCCTAAAAACATTTTTTAAAGAGGAGTAATGTATTTTAAATCCTCAGTAATTGTTCTAACTAAATGTAATTCTAATAGCTATAGTGTGTTTAACACTTAAATTCATCTGAGATTTGCTGAATAGAGGCTGAAAAATACTAGTCACTATGTTAAAACTGTTATAAAAAATGTGAATGAGATTGAAAGTGTATAACTGACCTTTGACAGAAAAAGCTAATAGGAGAGATACTGTCAAAATTTTCCTAGAACAAGAGTTCTATGGAGGTATTTTTAAAATATGTATATACAGCAGATCCCACTGGTGTGCAAAATAACTCACACGTAAAAGCCAGTTCAGTCAAGCTCAGTCATCACTTCCATCTGAGAAGAGAAGGGAGAGGTTTTGGCTCCTGACTCAATTGTGCCCACTTATTGCAATCAATGGTTAGGGAAATTCCAAATACTCAAATCTAGTCCTTCAGAACCAGTGCTATTAAGCTGTAATCTAAATTATAACTGCTATGGTGATTGCTTCACACTTTGATTACAGGGTGGCGCTATGAGAAGGCAATGATACAGGTGTTAAATGATCATTCTAATAGACTCTCTGTAAGGTGTTTGGCATAATGGGCAGATGTAGCCCAAAATGTCTCAGAATTTCTTCTGCATTTTTAAAATAATGCCAGGGAATCCATTCTTTAAAGAAATTTTTTTAATTTGTTCACGGGAAAATAATCATTTCAGCTAGGTCTGTTGGTTACCAGACTTCACAGTAAATATATCAAAAACAATAATTACAATTGTAAAGATGGGCACTCTTCTAGAATGTACCGTGTTAGAAACAAGATGAGAGAGACAAAAATATATTCAGTGCCTAAGATGATTATTTTCTTCAAATGTAATTACCATTAATGTTCAAAATTCTTCAAATATGCAAAATTATTTCAATATTCCTGAAGGAAGAGATAGGAAATTAACTTATTTCAGAATTTTCCTCATTCTCTTTTGATTATAGATCTTACTGAACTTACATCAGTGGACATAATTCTGTTTTACCAATGGAAATTCTCACTTCATTCAAGTAAAAATACAAGTTTCTTCTGCTTTGTGTGTGTATTTGTGCACTTTCTTTAGGGATGATGCTTCTACAAACCCACAAAATGTCAGAGTTTAGTGAGACAGTAGCCAGCATTTCACCAGTCTAAATTGCAACAGGGCACAGCCTGTATCTTATTCATCATTATATTATGATCAATGCCTGCTAAGTGCCTGGCTCTCAAATGTTCTAAAAATTGCAGTTTTATTGAATTTGTGAATGAGGAAATTGAGACCCAGAGAAAGAAGCCACTTATCCAAGACCTGGTACCAGTGAGGGGAAAAGCCAGGTTTTGGAATATCAATTCATTATAATTTTCTACTCTACATTAATAGAGTAGGGTACATCTTAATACAATAAAGTAACAGTATTTTCTTTTTATTATAAAGAGATCATTTGTTGCTTGCAAAACGTAAATGTATACCAAATAGAAACTTACTTTACTCAGACTGTGAAACTACCAATGGTGAGAACTATCATGTCTATAAATTCTCTAATCTCTGCCATATAAAGTGTGATTTAGTGTTGCAGGTGAGTTAGAATTAAAAGATAAACCAGCGCTGCTTAGCTCCTTTTGTGCTTGCCAAAGTAAAAATAATGGAAGCACAGAACTAACTGGCTATTGGTAATTTCTGGAACTGACAGGTTGATAACTAGAGGAAGCTGAATGACTTCTTTGCAGAATGCTAACTAATTTAATTGAAACTTTAATTAAAAGAACATCAAAGTACATCTTTCCTTCTAATAGACAGCACCTGCAACACATGAAAATGATTCATTTGGGTTGCTAAATTTTCAGTGTTACAAGAGCAATTGACTGCACCCATATGTCCATTAAAGATATTTCTTGATGAACAAATATGTAGGAACTGAAAGATGACTCATCCCCAAAAAATGACTCATTCCTTGAGAAAGAAAATTGTTTGTGATATCTAATATAGCAATATAACCATCTTCTGTGAGATCTGCTGAGATTGGACACAATCATTTGGATTTCGGTTTTAATAATTTGTGAGGGATTTTTCTTCCTTTAGGATACTTAGTAAGAGATCTTTGGGGGAAAATTAACTCAATGACACATGTTGCTTATATTTTACCCAGAAATGAATGCCATAAATTGCACATTCCAATTGCTAAAAATGTGTGAATATTTCTTAGTATGATAATTTATTATAAGCAGCCTCATACACCTGCCAAAATAAACACAAAATGCAAGGTCTTATTCTACTATAAAACAAACTTTTGGAAAAACAAATTTTTCCAATAGTTTAGTACTGAATCCATCCATTGACATAAAGTACAGCTCTTAGAAAAAATACTTATTTAGATACAGTAGAGATGAGAGTATGGTACATATTAAGAACATAACATTTTTGTATTAACAAATAGAGAGAAACATAGTCATTATATTATATTTAATGAAACATATATTAACAAAGTAGATTAGAAATTATAGTGCTGATTATAAGGGAAGTACTTTATTCATTTAAGTTAATAAAATTATTTTTAGTCTTTCATCTCCTTAAAATTTTAATTTAAGTCATTGAAAATGAAGAAGAAAATAAAGTTATTCCTAAAAAGATTCAAGAGCATATTGCACATTACCTCCCCAGTCATAAATTACCAACATGACAGAATGCGAAAAAATCCAGAATCTCAAATATAATTTAAATTATTTATTTTTTAAAAGTTTTTTTAAAAGTTTATTTTTGAGAGAGAGAAAGAGATGGAGAGGGACAGCAGAGCATGATTGGGGGTGGGGAGGATGGAGACAGAACCTGAAGCTGACTCCAGGCTCTGAACTGTCAGCACAGAGCCCAACATGGGGCTCACACCCACGTACCATGATATGACCTGAGCTGAGGTTGAACATTTAACCCACTGATCCACCCAGGCATCCCTAACTTAAATTATTTTAAATAATTCTTGTACATCATCAAGAAATTTGATGAGCGCCAAAATGATGATCTTGTATAATACAAAGGGCGCAGAGAAAAGCTATGACAGAGAGAAGTGTACAGAAAAGAAGGAGAGGAGTCTAGGAAGAGAAAGAAAGAACAAGAGTTTAAGATAAAGTAGGTAAATCAACAATAACAAAGGAAAATTGAGGATTGTAGCTATTTTTCAAAGAATTCTAAGCCCATGAAGAGCATCAACTTTTGCCTTATATGAATACATCAGACGAGGATATAATTCCCCTTAATTGTTTAGACAACTGATTCAATTATGCAATAATATGTAATGCTCTAACAAAAATTTTCAACTAACTACAAAGTCTATGATTATATGATTTCAATAAAATTTTATGTAGATGGGAATCATGCAGGGAATGGAATACATTTTTTTGTCAACTCTTTTCAATCTTTGGTCTCCTCAGTTTGTTTCTACAGTAGATTTTATCTTATGAGCTTAATTATTTTTAGTTTATATTCAGTAAGCTTATATTTATTTTCATAGGTATCATTCAGGATCTTCCTTGAATTCTATTAACTTTCTTATACCTCAATTAGTGTACATTAAGTAATCAATCACTGCCTTTAATGTCTAAATTTGCCTATATAGAATACTGACATCATGTTGCCTCCTTGATTTCTCTTTCGAGTCCTTCGTTTTCTGAACACAGCTTCTCTAGCCACACCTACCTCTTAAAGATGCCCCACCTATACCCCACGTAAAGCCATATTAATATAAGAGAAGTTTTTCTAAAAATCTTCTAAGATTTTGTACATTTACCCTCTTTCCTTAGATTGCCATTTTATTTTCCTCCTTTCCCCTCACATTCTTGATTTGAATAGCTTCTGCTCATCTTTCATAACAATGCCCTGTCATCAACTTCACCAAGAACCCTTCCCTAAGTACCTAAATGAAGGTAGGTGTAGTACCTCTGTGGCTCCATAGACAATAATCATAATACTCCACAAACAGCATAGTTATCAAAACTAAAGTCAATCAGTGTCACATTGCCCTGTAACAAATTTATTAAAACTCCCAGGGGAACCTGGGTGGTTCAGTCGGTTAAGTGTCTGATTTTGGCTCAGGTCTCACTGTTTGTGGAGTTGAGCCCCACATGGGGCTCTGTGTTATCAGCACAAAGCCTGCTTCAGATCCTCTGTCCCTCTCTCTCTCTGCCTCTCCCTCGCTCCCACTCTCTCTCTCTAAAAAATAAACATTAAAAAAAATTCAGAGACGCTTCCTAGGTTTTATTTTTTGTCCTTAAATTCTAAACTAGTGTTGCTGCATTGTCTAAGACTTGGAGACTTTCAGATTCGACCTTAGAGTCAAAGTATTCACTTGGCACGTTCCCAGCCTCACCCCAGCAAAAAGTTTCTCAGACAGAAGCCCCATGCCCTGAATTTGCACTGCCCTGTTGCACCATAGTGCTGTCCAATAAAACTTTCTTCAATAATGAAAATGTTTTATATCTGCACTGTCCAGTATGGCCACCATAGCTCCATGTGATTCTTGAGCCTGGAAATGTGGTTATTTTGATCAGGAACTGGAGTTTTTTAAATAATAATAGTTATTATGTTATTATAATAAGTATTATTTAATAACCACCTTGGCTATTTAACAGACTAGTGGCTACTGTATTGAACAGCATAGGTCTATGATTTTTGAGCGAAGCTCAAGTACTTTTCCTAGAAATTAGTTAATGGATTCCTTTATTTCCTGGAAAATGGAATCATGGGATCTGAGACTAGATAAGGAATTTTAGTAAAAGAATATTAAAAAGCATGAAAGGAAAGAACATCCTTGGTTATTTTCTTGTCTTTATGATAACAGGATTGGCCTATGTAACGACCTGAGTCACATTCTACTTCAACTTGTAAAATGCTGTTACCCATCCATTTCTCCATTCATTAGTCCATCTATTCCATGGCTAATCATTATCCTTCTGACATGCATTTTGAGCTCCTACAAATGTAGGCATTCTAGAAAATGGAGATATAAAGATGAAGAACTTTTTTTCTCTAATTGAAGAACATCATTCTTCTAGCTCTAAAAATGAAATATATTCTTTACTTCAGGTGTTCCTTTTTCCCCATTTTAATATTAACTTTTCAATGTTTTGTCTACACTTAATAAGAAGAAAGTATGCCTGCCAAATTGTTACTTTATTTTTGGCTATATAACCACAGCTTTAAAATTTATGGGTAAACTGCATAGACTCATTTTCCAAATCATGACTATATCATATATTAGCTCCATGACTTTGGGCAAGTTACTTCTCTGAATTTCAGGATGTTGTCTTTAATGCACAAGTTAGGATAATTATAATAGCATACATACATACTGTTTCCTGTTATTTTCAGATCCTGTCCACCTAATCACTGCACTATTTTAAGTACCATGCTTTCCTGACAATTAAATGAGATGCATAGATAATATACCTAATGGACGGTCAAACACATACTAGGCACCAATCCAATATTATTTACTTATTAATTAATTAATTAATTAATTTATTTATTTATTTATTTATTTATTTATTTTTAAATTTTATTTATTTCTAGGAGAGAGAGAGAGACAGCGTGAGCAGGGAAGGGTCAGAGAGAGAGGGAGTCACAGACCGAAACAGGCTCCAGGCTCTGAGCTGGCAGTCAGCACAGAGCCTGACGTGGGGCTCGAACCCACTAACTGCGAGATCATGACCTAGGCGAAAGTCAGACGGTTAACCGACTAAGCCACCCAGGCGCCCCTATTTATTTCTATGTCCTCTGGATATGCCATCAGCATGTAATAATGTGTACTGACAGGAGGCCAGACCGCCTACATTTCATGCTACTTACTAGCTGAGGGAACATGGGCAAATTACTTCAATTTTCTTTGTATTATAGCCACAATGAAACCGAGACAATGAAGGTCCCTCATCCATTGGGTTGTTGTAAGGATCACATCAGTTAACATATATAAAATGTTCAGAAGCGCATCTAGCACAATATAAGCACTCAATAATTATTAGCTATCATAATCACCATCATCATCATCATCATCATACAACTGTTTCTGTCACTTCTAAACCTTCAGCTTCATGGTGCTAAAATGCCAAGCAATAAACATGATGTATCGTTGATTTTGAGCATTTCTGAATACTTGAAGTACATTATTTACCTCAAACTATTTTGAGGGCAGTACTGCGGTGTAGTGGAAAGGGCATGGGCTTCAGACAGACAAATGAAGCATTGCTTGTGTCACTTTGCAGAAATTGCTTCTTTGGTCCTCAGATTTCTCATTTATAAAATAAGAATACCATTGTCCTATCTCTTAGTTATTTGTCATCACACAAGAAAAGCACGTAAAGAATCTGATGCATACTCTAGCACATAAGTCCTTGATAAATATTATTTCTCTATCCTGCTATTTTTGATGACAGCCACTAAATAAATTTTGAGAAATTAAGAAATACAGGCTCAATGAATTATGTGTTCCATGTATTTTTAAGTTTATTTATTTTGAGAAAGAGGGAAACAGAGAATGGGGAAGTGGCAGAGAGAGACAGAAGGAGCAGGCTCTGCACCACCAGCACAGAGCCCAACACAACGTTCAAACCCAACCATGAGATCATGACCTGAGCTGAAATCAAGAGTCAGACGCTTCACTGACTGAACCATCAAGGTACCCCTATGTGTTCCATATTTTTCAGATAACTCATAGTCCCTGAACTTCCATTAGAAGAACTGACTATGCATACATAAATATGTGCTTAATAAATTATCTCATCCTCTTACTTATTCTCTAGCAAAGAACAAATTCCAAATATGAGACCCATCCAAGTGGTTCACTTGCACCACTGTGGATGGAGTGCTAAATTGGGAATTAGAAGCCATTGCTTGTGTGTCCTAAGTGGCTGTTGCATTCGTGGTATCTATTAGAAAAGTCACTTAACGTTTCTTCACTGCTTCCGGCTGTGAAGAAAGCATCATACTTCCCCACAAGAAAATGAATAAAGCTACGGAAGTTCCACATAGGAAATGCATGTTCTTTCATCCGATGAACTTAAATTCTCTTCTTTACTCTAGCCATGTCTAAAGTCTGAGAGTATATTTCGGGCTGGCAACATGTTCAGTGGCACACAGTCAGAATTAGGATGATAAGAAAAATCTGAACTACTTTGCTGATGCCTACAATGGCCATAATAGATGCTTTGCAAATGCATTGCCTTTCTTTCCCACATTTTCCATCCATAGCCTGGCAGAGATCTAATGATTTTTAAGGGCCAGTTTAAATGTCAACTCTCTTAGAAGGCTTTGCCAAAACTCATTGGCTCTGGTCCACAAACTGAATCTCTCTATCCATCCTTTCTAATTCTATAGCATTTAATTGGTGTGATTAGGATAATATAGGATATTTATCACATTTTATTATAGCACAGTTGTTTGCATCCCTGTCTCCCATCCGAGGCTGGGAGTCCTGTGATGGCTGAAACCTTTTTATTTGCTTGAATCAACCCCTGGCATGGAGTTTGTATTCTATAAATTTCGCTTGAATTAAACCAAGATATTCTTGACTTCCTGGAATTTTCTCTAGGCTGTTTTGTCTCATTGAAACAAAGACTATTGTTAAATGATTATATTACTGGATAAAAACTCAATTTTAATTTTCCTCTCTGATGATAACTTGCAGTTTCTGATAATAGTCTGTGATAAGTTGAAAGTCATGAAATAAATGAGGTAACAGAATTCTTTTAAATTAATAAAAGCTGAGACATTATCAACCTGTCAGATCTGTTTTGAAAAGGTGCGTGAATAGTCACAAACAATAAACATATAGGCATTTTAAAAATACATACACATATAATTTATAGAATAGACACATTGTAAAAAATCACAATTTCAAACAAAGTTTCACTCATGGCTCATAACTTGATGCATAGAATGGTATGCTGACTATATCTTTGATTAAAACAACTGAGTCAGATATTATTAATATGAAAAATTTCAACCAGTCAAATTATGTTAAATTATAAAGTTTGTTCAACGCAAATATTTGTCCTGTAATAAGTGAATAGCCTAGGCGCTTAGCTGACTGGACTAATCTTTTCAATGCATGCATTCAAGTTATTAAACTTGAATTAAACTAAACATTAAACTAAAATAACTGGTTAAATGAATTAATTAATCTGTCTTACTCCAAAATTGTACCAAAGATTTTGCTCCATTCATTTCTGAACTACAGGAAGACAATCTTAAAACTAAAGATTTTATAATGTTAATTGGAAGGAATAAACACATTCTAGAAAATCAACTATTTAATGATCTTGGTTGTGCTATTCTCCAATTAGTGCTGGGTCACCAATTAATTCTTTTCCAGGTGCCCAGGCTTCCTGGATACCAGCACTGGACTGAGTTCTCTTGATCCTTTCACCTAATGCTCCAACTGTATTAATGACTTTGACCTTGTTCAGACTTGGACAGCAGGTTTCTCAATTTAAAGTAAAACTATCCTTTCCATTTATTTTAAGAATGGGACAAATCATAGTAAACCCAGATAGGGTTTCGTTGTCATTTGTTGTTAGTTATGTTGTAACAAATTCACCAGGGACACCGACTTCCTAGACCTATCGTGCTTGTATTTACCAGCATTTTCTCCCCCATCCCCTTAGGCCATTTGGGACTTTGTCCTGCAACTTACTTCCTCCTCTCTCATATATATATATGTTGTATATATGTTATATATAGTATATTTAGGGCTGACAACATGTTCAGTGGCACACAGTCAGAATTAGGATGATAAGAAATGATGATGATATATACTATATGTGTATATATTACATATATATGTATATACAATATATGTATATATTTTTCCTTCTCAATTTCCTGATTTCTCTGTTTTCAAATCATTCAAGCTTTCCCTTCACTAATGAGCAAGACCCACTATTTCTCAAACTTGCTGTTTCTAAACATAAATTCTCACTTTCATAGGTATGTTTGTTTTTGAGGGAATTTTACAGCTGCTGCTTTAAGTCTTCATGTTATTACCCACTAATTCATCAACACGGGGTTGTCTACTTCATTCCATTGTTATATTATTGATTCTTTCTTCTTTAAAGGTAATCAATGAATACAACCATATTTAAAGACCTCAACCTATCCAGTCTCAACAATGTTTCACATTGGAAATGTCTCTATTTTAGCTTCCAGGTATGGAAGTATGGGTGTAGTGAGGTATTCATATCCCTAGGAGATCATGGCCTTGGGAGTCAGGTTGATCATGGTTTGCATGTCAGCTTTGCTTCTTGCTGACGTATTTCTGAAAAGTCACTTAACCTCTCTTGGCCTCAAATTTGTCATAAAGTAGAGGTGAATATATATATATATATATATATATATATATATATATATATATATATATAATTCATATATATAATCACTTAAATCAGCTTCTCCACAAATTATTTGCCAATCCCTACTATCTATTTAACTTTTTTAACTGAATGTGATCTGTCTCTTTGATACTCCCATAGATAGAATGGCCATATAATTGTATAAATAGAGATGCATTTTTTAAGTAAAAGAGCATGCTATTAACTATTTTCCTAGAATAATATGGGTAAGACAGGACTGTCTTAAGGTATATCACAAAGTATGATTAACCAATTTAAAATATACTCTGTGTGTGTGTGTGTGTGTGTGTGTGTGTGTGTTTGTATTGGTTAATTTTGACCTTTCCTGGAAGCTCTCTCTGCTTCCTCTGTGGTAAATACATCTTTAAAATTTCTGTTCAATTCTCATCCCAAAGCACACCATAGTTTCCCTCTTTAACCAGTGAGCATTTACATCTCCATGCAAGTACAACCACAGTGAAATCCACATGTGTAGCCATGCATTGCCTTTTGATATCACTTATCATATTTAACTGTTATATTTAGTGTAAATCATTTCTACTAATAGATTTTCGTTCCAAAATGTTTTCACTTTAGAATATACATTTTCATGGAAGTAACCTAATCTGATACTATTTTTTGTATTCTTCATACTTTCTGCCAAATAGTTTATCAATTAGTGAGTATCTATTAAATATTTGTTGTTTGGATTATTAATTTACTATTTTTATATTTTGGCTCTATTGGGAGTGTATTAGCTAAATTATTTTCTAAGTTTAATCTACACTAAATTGTTTTATGGCTTGCAGTTTCAGAAACATATATATTTTTAACAAGGAAAAGGAATTCAGTGACTTCCAGCCACTACAAATTAATCCTCAACACACCAACATATTAGATTAACATAAATGTCCAAAAAAAAATTGAAGGAGGAAAGTGAATCAACATTAGTCTGGCCACAAATATAGATAGGTACAAGATAAACTCTTGAGAATGAAAGGGAGTAACATGACCTAATTGTTTGTATTAGTTAGACAAATTTCACCCCCTCCCCCAAGCTCAATTATTTTCTAACATTCTCAGAATTAATCCCATAATCCGACTACTCATCATGGAGCTAAACAGAAATACAAGAGTTCCAAAGGACTCTCTTCCAAAATGAAAATTAAAACAAAACAAGAAAACACATTTATTTTATTCCAAATGTTTGTAATGTTTTCTTTGAAAACTAAAAGTTGTAAGAGGCAAATCTTTATTACACCTATTCTTCTTTACCCTCTTTATTCTAAAGCAACAATGTCGTTACTGTGCATAATGGTCTGACTCCATTTTGAACATGACTGTTGACAGCTTAAATGCCTGTAACTCCAATTCCTTCTGCCCCACATCTGTGTAAGATAAGGAAGCCAAGGTTCTCCCTCTGTGATGCCTGCAGGAAATTCAACCCACTCAGGCCCTGGTCTCCATATGAGAACACTCACCCCTTTCCCCCACTGTAATAAAACCCCAAAGCTGGTATCATTTCTCTGTGTTTGCTCTCTCAAGGCATTTTCAGACCAACTTGGAAACCTGCTCTGCTCTTCCAACATTATGTGAGACAAAGTCCTTCTATACCCTCTTGGAGCATGTGTGGAACCATCATTCTCTACAAACCAACTTTGAATGTGATCTATCTTGGCTCCACAGGATAATCAAATTACTGTAGGTTAAAACTGGGGTAAAAAGTTTCTGAATTTATATAGACATGTATGCTACTGATGTGGAGTATTTACACATAAAAATAAAAGAAAGCATATCATGAAATTCTACATATTTTAAATGAAGAACAGTCTGACAATAAAACTGTTAATTTAGAAAAAAAGTAACAAATTGCTTATAACAACACAGCTTAGTAAGACAGACACATACCGTTCCAATTTTTTTTTTTTTTGAGAGAATGAGCACATGCACACACATATGCACACACATATGTGCCCAAGTGGAGGTGGAGCAGAGGAAAGGGAGAAAGTGAATCTCAAGCAGGCTCCCTGCCCAGCACAGAGCCCACATGGGTCTCCATCTCACAACCATGAGATCATGACCTGAACCGAAATCAAGAGTTGTACGTTTAACTGACTGAGCAACCCCGGAACCCTTAAAACACATTTTAATACTATATATACATATACCGTTATTACCAACTGTGCTGTCATTGAGGCACCTGTGCGGCAACTGGAACTTATACAGTTAAGAGTGCAAATTATTTGGAGTAATATGCCCAGCTTATCAACAAGCATATAATTGGTGAATACAAAAATTCAGTCTTGGTGCTTTGATAATAATTTCATAGAAGTTGAATATTACTCAGCATTCTTATTTTCAGCTATACAAGAAATTATGAAAAGCCATGATACTATTTCCATGCTCTTCCATATCCTGAGAATATTATTGTCAAAAAGAATATTATATTATATTGTATAAAAGCAAAATAAAGTAGGGGCCAAATATTACAAAAGAAAATGGAAAGAAAGACTGGGAGGGAGAGAGGGAGAGGGAAAAAGAGAGAGACAGAGAGGAGCTGGTACTAGAGGTTTACCACGCAATCATTTATAATTTTAAGCCCTGTTTTGATTGGAGTATATGAGGAATTTCTAGTCTAAAATGTACATATAAAATATTTAAAGGTCCTCATATTTAATATAACTTTGAAGATAAGATTTCCAGTACCAATAAAAAATTAGGCAACTAAGAGGTAGAAGACAGAACTTAGGAATTTCTAATGTTGTATAAATTTACTAGTAAGCTGAGAGATAGAATAAAAGCAAAGGGTGATTTCAAAATAGAGTGTTTGGTGTGTGTGCACAAGGACACAAACAGGAGAAGTTTCTATTTAGTTTGTTTTCACAGCATATCAATGTTTTAGTTATATGGACAACTACAAACTAAGGATTTTCATAGTTATTCTTGAAAGTATACAAATGTGAGTATTCATTACAGGGATTGTTGGAACCTCAATGCTTAATTGAAACTTTCCCCTTGTCAGTTTTTGTCACACAAGGTTTTCATTATATGAATAATGAGCATGGAGTGAAGATTTATTTGCCTACTCTATTTTCAGTGGGTTTTGTCTTCTAATACAGTAGGGGAAAGACCTGGGAGAAATGGGACAGGATCCAGAAAAAGAGACAGGACTTGTTTAATAGTTACGAAGCTATCTCTACTCTGGCTCTTTTAGTCACCAATTGTTCTTACTCAGAGAAATCATTTATCTCCATTGACTCTTATTTCATCATCTGGAAAATGAATGAAGATTTGATTAGATGAGCTCTTACAATCCCCCCTTTTTTCCAAGCAAAAACAACAAAATTAAACTAGATGTTATTAGAATCCAAATCTTTGTACAAAAGGTCATTAACACATTCATGTAATAAATGAGTATGAAGTGTATACGATGTGTCATCCAAATGTAACAAATATAGACCAGAACATTCAATTTCTTCCTCCTTGTGTAGTCCTGCTACCGTTTTCTTCATATCATAAACCACAACATCTTTCACCCGACCTTCCCACTTGCTCAAGTAAAAAAATTAGGTAATACTTTTGATTATTCTTTCTTTCCCCCATTTTACCTCATCAGTAAATATTTTAAACTATATGTAAAAACTATATAGTGAATCCATCCATTTCTCTCCACCATGTGTTGCCTGGCATTGCAGTTGTTTTCCTACCTCAACACTTGATATTTCCCCAGAAAAAAATCATAATGCTTAGAGTCATCTTCTAAAAGCATACATCGGATAGAATCATTTCCCTGCTTAAAGTCATTGACTTCACTCTGAACTTGAAATAAATCCTGACTCCTTACCCTAAGTACAAAGTCCTATAGATTTAGACTTTACCTTTATTCAAACTTCATCCAATAGCACTCTCCATTTCAACCATTTTTTAGGCACACTGACTTTCTGTTTATTCAATAGTCAACTTGTTTTTGTTTATTTGTTTGGTTTTACTTTATCAACTTTGTTGTCTGTGCCTGAAATGTTTTTCTTCCTGATTTTCACCATGTTGGTACTTTATTTATTTATTTATTTATCGTTTATTTTTGAGAGACAGAACATGACTGGGGACAAGGCAGAGAGAGAGGGAGACACAGAATCTGAAGCAGGCTCCAGGCTCTGAGCTGTTAGCACACAGGTCAATGAGGGCTTGAAACCATGGACCACGACATCATGACCTGACCTGAAGTTGGACACAACCAACTGAGCCACCCGGGTGCCCTGCTTCATTTAAATGTCAGTCTCTGAGAGGCTATCCCTGCCCAACAATCCCACGTTGTCATCCATATACCCATTATGTCTTTACCTGTTTTAATTATTTGCATAGCACTTATTTCTATCACATGTTTTCTTCTTTATTTAACTGTAAATGTTTCTTTTGTCTTCCACTAGAATGTAAGTTCACACAGACTGTCACTTCTGTTCATTTTTATGTCCTTAGATCCTGAGGCTATATGAATGAAAGACTGTGCCCATTTATTTGCTCTTCTTGTGAAATGTCTTTTTTTCAGCTTTACTGGGGTTTAACTGACAAGTAAAATTACAGAATATTTGAAGTATACAACATAATGTTTTGATATATCTATGTATTATGAATGAATCTGCCCATCAAGTTAACTAACAAATCTATCACCTCACATATTTATCTTTTTCTCTTTTTGTGAGAACAGTTAAATTCTCCTCTCTTAGCAAATTTCAATGATAAAATACAGTGTTATCAGCTAGAGTTACCATGTTATACATTAGATTCTCAAGTTTCATTTATCTTATAACTAGAAGTTCATCCCTTTTTACCAACTTTTCCTTATTCCTGCCCCCTCCCAGCCCCTGGCTAACACTTTTCTACATAAGATTGTTTTAAATTTCTCTTTCTGATAGTTCATTATTGGTATATAGAAATACCATTGAGTGTTGTACATTTATTTTGTATCCACCAACTTTATTTGTTTATTACTTCTAATGGGTTTTGATGGAGTCTTTAGAGTTTTCCATATACTTTAGTGATCTCTCTACTTTTAGTCTTTTTAGCCTTTGGCTCTTGATTTCTAAAGCCAACTTAGAACTATAAAATGTTCGGGGCGCCTGGGTGGCTTAGTCGGTTGAGCGTCCGACTTTCGCTTAGGTCATGATCTCGTGGTTTGTGGGTTCGAGCCCCGCGTCGGGCTCTGTGCTGACTGCCAGCTCAGAGCCTGGACTCTGTTTCAGAGTCTGTATCTCCCTCTCTCTCTGACCCTCCCCTGCTCACGCTATCTCTCTCTCTCTCTCTCTCTCTCTCTCCTAGAAATAAATAAAAATATTAAAAAAAAAAGAACTATAAAATGTTCGCATACACTCTTGCCTGCTGCAATTGAAGACCACGAATTTTGAGACAATTGTTTTTACTATAGATTTCCATTGCATCAATATGAGCTCAAATATCAAGAATGAATTACCTCCATCCCATGAACTTTTATAAAAAACTCCTGACTGTGCGACTGTTTCGAGTAGTATTAGAGAATATGAGACAAAGCAAGGATCAGCAACTATGGACCTTATTTCAAACCTAGCCCGTCAACCATTTCTATAAATTTTAATTACAATATAGCCGTGCATTTATGTATCTGTCTATGACAGTTTCCTGCTTCCATGGCCAAGTTAAACAGTTAAATAGTTAACTATTTGTCACTAAGACAATATGGCCAGGAGAGCTTAAAATATTTACTAGCTAACTCCTTCTAGGAAAAGTTTGCTGATCTCTGCTAAAGCTTAGTTTTATAATAAAATGTAACACCACTCTACATGTTCTACATTGGTACAACATGGTTTCTAAATCCCTTGTTTATTCTGTTTGTTTTTTCCTCCTTGGTACACAGTCATTTTGTAATGTATTTCTTTTTTTTTTTTTTAATTTTTCTTATGTTTATTTTGGAGAGAGAGAGAGAAAGAGAGAGACAGAGTGTGAGCAGGGGAGAGGCAGAGAAAGGGAGACACAGAATCTGAAGCAGGCTCCAGGCTCTGAGCTGTCAGCACAGAGCCAGATATGGGGCTCGAACTTACAAACCGTGAGATCATGGGACCTGAGCCAAAGTCAGATGCTTAACCGACTAGGCCACTCAGGAGCCACTGTAATGTATTTCTTAATATGGACACATCACTGTGCTCATAGTGCTCTCCACATGCTCAGGTTGTAAAAATCTACATCACAAGTTTTATAATATTCTATATTTCTTTCAGTTTCAATCTTTGGGCTCAAGGGAGGTATATCCACAAATCTATTTTCTGACAATAGTGTGTCACATGTGTATACTTACATCCCATTAAAAGGACTAGGTAATCAAAAGAAAACAAAAAAAAATTAGGTCTCTAAACTCTATCTAAAATGCAAACTTAAATTAGATTTAATTTTAAAAATGTTTACTTCATTAAGTAAATTTCTAAAGGACAGCTAAACCTGGGTGATTTTTGTATCTCTGGCACCTCCTGTGTTCTTTACTTTTACTTAGTTTTAAGCAAACAATTTCTGTTTCACAGGAAAATGACCACCCAAAGTTCAAAACTGAGTAGTCACAATCTGAGAAAGAGGAAGACTTTAATTCCAAATGTTCATAGAAATCACTCCAGTTAAATTTTGATTGGTTCTGCTTTGATCATGTGCCTTCACCATGTCTTAATTTACTAATGTTGATCTTACATCCACATCTAGGCTGGAGTCATTGGGGACATTTGATTGATAATCCAGCAGGTGGAGGAGCTTGATCTCAAAAAGAAAAGATGCTTTACAGACCAAAATTTAACAGAGGATCATTGCATTAACTTTACTTCATTTGGTACTAATGGGCAATAATTTCAAATTATTCATTAACTAAGCTTTCATTAACTCAAATTAGTATCCTTTGGTGTACATTACACTAAGGCCTAGGTATCAGACTAAGGCAAAAACAACCATGGTCAGAAAATAAGAAGAAATTAGTAGAGATGCATTTCATTATTGCTATATGCACATTTGTGTTACCAAGTCTAACAAAAGTGTTAATTTGTTAGAATTAAAGTCTATTTAATCAGCGCAAGTACTGCCTATCATTAACATGAATACGTTGCCAATTTTAAAATTCCAATCTTGTATGTTATTCGTTTATGAATTTGTTCACTTGATTGTTGACTTCCTACTCTGTGCTTGGCACTTTTCCAAGGGACTTGGAATGCAATCTGGAGTAATTCCTGCATGGTCCCTGACATGATGAGGTTTAAGTACAATGTGGACCACAAATCTTACATAATTTATTCTTTGGCTTCAGTTGTGGTTAGGACTATCAGGTAAGAACCTCCATTAGGGTGCTAAGGGAGGGGCAGAGCGAGAGGGTGACACAGAATCAGAAACAGGTTCCGTGCTCTGAGCTGTCAGCACAGAGCCCTATGTGGGGCTCGAACTCAAAAGCCATGGGATCATGACCTGAGCTGAAGCCGGACCCTTTACCGACCGAGCAACCCAGGCTTTTTGGAGAATGGAAACTTACAGCTTAAAGGAAGAAGAGTAGGAAGAGGAAACCTAAAGCTTAAAGGAAGAAGAGTAAGGATCGTAGAAAGAAGAGTAGCTAGGCATAAAATGTATCTAGGTGTTTGTGCGTGGTGGTGGTGGATGAAGAGCAAGGAGTTTTCCAGTGATAGAGTCAGTTAGGAGACCTGAAGGGGTGGAGGATACATGGCCACGGAGAAAGCGGAGAAGGAATTCCATAGGAAGCAAAGGGAAATATGGGCAGGACTGTATACATCTTTTAAAGGATTTTTTACTTTTTTCTAGGACCAATGGAAAGACATTGAATTGCTTGAAGCAAAGGATATTAAAAATCACACTGTTTGTGTATAGGAAATGCTTTCAGATACTCGGTAGAAGCTTATTACAACAGTCTTTTTAGAGCGGACTGCTTAATATATAGAGGTGGTAGTCATTAGCTATTGTCTGAGACACACAAATAACTGGCATGAGACTATTTTTGAAAATAGAATCAATAGGACTTAATGATTGCCTGCTTTTATGTGCACATATAAATATGACTCATTCCTTTAATCTAATGTTAATCACAATAAAGATATGTTTTTAAATAAAAGTAACTGATATGTTACTTATGCTGCATTAGGAGCCTAATTATTTGCTATGATGTGAATTTCTTAATGGACAAGACGTTAACTAAAGCTTTTCCATATAATTTCTCCTCCTTGGGAATACTAATTTATTTTGTCTTCTATAAATATAATATTTCATAGCTAAGAAACTATAAAATATCTTTAAGTGTACCAACGACATTTCTGTCTCACTGGCCTTCTCGAAATCCAGGGAAAGCATAAAGTTGCCCAGAGTTAAGGAACAAGAAAAGTTGTAAGAAGGAGAAAGACAGTTGAGAAAAATAAACAGCAGAACAAGGACACCCAGAGGCAACATACAGTCTATCCAACTTTCGGTCTTACCTAAATTTGAAATATCCAAGGAGACAACTCTATATACAGGAGAAACAGGTATCCAAGCATTCCTGACTTGTAAGGTTGCACTGACCTCTTTTAAAGGCTCCACAGTTTGCCCTTACTATTCTGTAACTGAAATTGTCTGACTGACTATACAGCAGCCTATCCATGAGCAGTGACCTCCCCAATGCTATTTGTTTTTCTTTCTGTGTAAGGACATAATAATAATAGCATACTGAAAACTTATATTCTATATATGAGAACATGGCAAGCTTTGTTTTAAATGCTTTACTTGTGTAAACACATTTAATCTCAACAGCAAACCTTAAAGATGGTTTCAATTGTCTCCACTTTACCGATGAAGGGATTGTAACATGAAGGGAGTGTGACACAACAAGGTCACACTCTTCCCCCAAGGTCACTGAGTTAATAAGTGGCAGAGATGGAATCTGAGCATATATGGTTTAGCTTCAGATCCCAATGCTTGATCACTTGCTCTATTAACCCCATAGTAAGTACAGTAACATTAGCTACAATCCATGTAGCACTTTTTTGCTCTCCATGGTTTAAAAAATTTAACTTGTATCCTGCAAGCAACACTTTTAAGGTAGGCATTATTATTCCCATTTTCAGAGAAAGAATTAATGGCTCAGGAAGATTAATCCTTTTGACATGGGTCATATCACTAGCAAAAAACAGAGTCAGACTCCATAGTCAGATATGTCTGGATACAAAAACTATTTCCTTTCACATCAAGAAAACTCAGATCCCAGTTTTAGCTTTATCACTGACAGCACAACTGCGAACATCACTTAATCTCCTTAGCTTCAGTTCACTCAACTGTAAAATAAGAGTGCTTCTCAAACTTGAGTTGTCTCAGGATATCCTTGGAGTATTTTTTATAAATGTAGATTTCCTAGATCAAGTAGATATGGGGTGGGGTCCAATCATCTGCATTTGAACAGTCTGATTCAGGTGAGAGTGGATCATATTTCAGCAGAAGTAGCTAACCTCACCTTGAAACAGCCATTCAGTAAGTGCTGCTTTTGCTTCACTCTGGTATGATTTTGATAGGAAATTGACAATCTTCTCCATCATTCTTTCTAGGTAGCACCTGGACTACCTGGAAACTCAAAACATTTAAGAATAATTGATCTTGTGTATCAAAAAAATACACTCAAATAAAAAATTTTCAAGACGAGAGAAAGAAAAAACACCAGAGAGGTAACTTTTCCTCTCCATAATGTAAGGGCATGGCAAGAAGGTAACCATCTACAAGTCAGGAGGAGAGCTCTCACCAGTAACAGATGTGCTGGCACCTTGATCTCAGACTTCCTGTCTCTGTAAGTATGAGGAAACAAAAAATTTCTCTTCTTTAAAGCAAAAAAAATTTTTTTTAACCTATTCAATTGTATAACCTATTGGATTCAGAAAGCCCACTTCACCACTTATTCCCAGAATTTATTATAATGCTTAATGGCAGATGCTTAATATTTGTTTAAGGAACAAATGATATGAGTTATATTTTATGCTAATGTACATTTTGAGATGTAAAAATTTAAAGGAGACAATCTGATAATAGATACTAATATATGTACATCATCTCTGTACCAAAGAATTCATAAAGCATACTAATGGCTTTATTTAATATACTTTCTGGATGCTACCACCTAGTCTGGACTCTACCCACATGACATCAGAATTACTACCACAGTGACTCTTCCTCCCTCAAGTCATTCTTTATAACACAGTCTGTATACTTTTTTTTTATATTACAACCATTTTAAAATATTTCATCAACATATTTGTAATGATCAAGGTCCTTAAATTGCTCTAAAGTTTCTCCTATATAAGGTGTAAACCTCTCTCACTTATATTCAGACTTATTATACATTTAAGAACAAATAATTTCCTTGTCTTTAGAATTCCCTAGTGCCAAAAGCATCTTGCATTTCAACCAGAATTGTCTGCTCACTATGCTAGGAACACACACACTCATCTTCATTCCTTAGATTTGGCCTTTCCTATTTGCTCCTTCACTTGGCTCCATTCTTTTTGTTCTTCACAATTTGACTCAGATTTTATCCTTTGGAAGACAATTTGACTGATTCTGATATTAAATCATATTTTGTTTCATGTTATTCTTCTCTCTTGACCTAGTTACCTGCCATGTGATTGGTTGAAACGGCTCCTAATGAATATATGTAATATATACAATCAATTGTAGGAAAGTAGGTCTGGACAAAACAATCATATTGGCACTAAAGCAGTGTATTAAAATATAATCTATTTAATTATTTAACAATTTGTGAAAGAAGATTTAGGCTACAAATATAATATGACTTCCTCGGTATTACTTAAATGTTCCATTATTCTGCTTTTTAAATTTAATCTCCTCTCTAATGAAAAATCAACTCCAGGTTGTGTATTTGACAAGAACGGGAAGGCTAATGGGCTTGTATTATTTTTTTAAGCAGTAAGTAAGAAACAGATTTGAAGTTGACCTAATATGTTTTGGTTTAATGAGTTTTAGACTGTGGAGCTTTATTTCACCTCACCGTACACACTTGAATTCTAAATCTAATACTTATCTCCATGGGATTTTCATAATCTGGGAAGAAGAATAAAGGTATTGAGCTTTTAGAATTGGTATAGAGAGTGCCTTATTTCAGAAATAAGTCACCAATGAAGGCTGAATTAAATGGAATCGGTTTATAATAAATCTACATCAAGCACATGTTTCATTGGTTTATATTTTCAGCAGCAACCTTTGAATGAAGTGGAAAAGATGGCAAGAGAAGGGCATGTCTTTATTAATTAATGTTTGATAATATATGGAAAACCATGAAGCAATATCAATCAATGGCAAACTTCTCTGAAACACAAGTGAATGAATTATAATGACTACAAATCTTGTCACATTTTTCTATCCCATGTGTTTTTCAGCAGTTTTTAAGTGATAGTATTTGCTGATAATCTTTCCAACTAATGTCAAAATTGTTTTTTTAAGAGAGAAAAAAGGGGGGCTTTGTTCCTTTGCTTTTCTTTTGTTTTGCTTTACAAAGTGAAAAAGGAAGTCAAGACAACACAGAGCTAGCACAAAAATCGCAAATGCAGCAAACGTGAGTTTTTTGAGAGCAGTAATAACTTGTAAAATAATGATGGTATTAAAGTCTGCCAAGTCAGGACTGAGAGGAAGTAAGACTAAGTGGGGGTGGTGAGGGCATCCACGGTCAGCAGGAAGGTTTTAGATAACCTGGCATGACCAAACACGGGGAAGAGAAAACACGAATCACAGATCATATTTCACTTGGGAATCTGAGAGTCATAAAGCCTTTGCATTTTAAAGCTGGAAGGGACTTAGTTCAACACTCTCATTTCACAGAAGAGGAAATTGAATCATGTTCTGCTAAGCTATACAGTATGTTTTCTGTGTTTGTAAAAATTGCAAGCGACTTTTCAGAACCAGCCTTACACACTAGATGAAATAGATATTTGTCTCCCTCTCCTACATCCTCTTCCAATGCTTACCTGGAAACTCTCTTTATCCTTTTTCTCCTTTCACTTTCTATTACTATTTATTTTTATTTTATTTTTTAATACACTAAGTGCCTTCAAATTTTCAAGTGGGGTGCTGGCTTTGGAAACATATGATCCTTGCTTTAGGAACTTCATGATCTAATGGATTAGAAAGCTGATAAAGAGACAGTAACACTGCAGAAATATAATTTAAATAAAGGGGCATTAATGTATGACTCTATAACTTTCCATTAATCTAATAACTCAGCAATTCTCTAGATAAATGGAGAACTTGATGGTTAAGTTGAATTTTAAAGCATTAGTAAGAGTTAATCAGATTTTTACAAAATATATGTAATGGAATGATGTTTTGTTTATATTAATATGTATATGAGCAAAGGTGAAGGAAGGAGAGAGATTGTTATGTGAATAGTGGTTTAACCATAAATTCTGGGTAAAGTCTATCCTATTAAATAGAGTTGTTTTTCTACCTATATTAACTCCCCAAGTGATCCCATCCTGCCTCGTGATTTTAAATACCATCTACTACTTTTTTTTGCAATGAGTTTGCCACTAGAATACAGGTGACATGAAAAGCACCACTAAATGTAAACCAAAATGGTAAAGGAGAAAACTTCTATCAACATCGTCATCGTTGGACACATAAATTTGGGGAGGTCTGCTACTATTAGTCATCTCATCTACAAATGGGGTGGGATTGATAAAAGAACTATGGAAAACTTTGAAAAGGAGTCTGCTGAGTTGGGAAAGGGCTTCAAGTACGCCTGGGTCTTGGATAAACTGAAAGCTGATTGTGAACATGGTGTCACCACTGATATCTCTCTGTGGAAGTTCAAGATGAGCAAGAGTTCCGTGACTATCATTGATGTCTCAGGACACAAAACTTTTATCAAAAGCGTGATTATAGCATATCTCAGGCTGAAAGGGCCATCCTGATTGTTGCTGCTGGTGGTGGTGAATTCGAAGCAGGTTCTCTGATGGGCAGACCTGAGAGCATGCCCTTCTGGCTGACACACCGGGTATAACACAACTTAGTGTTGGTCTTAACAAAATGGGTTCCACTGAGCCACCCGACAGCCAGAGCAGAGACGAGGAAATTGTTAAGGAAGTCAGCACCTACCTCAAGAAAATCGGCTACAACCCCGACACAGTAGCATTTGTGCTATTGTCTGATTGGAATGGTGAAAACATGCTGGCGCCAAGTGCAAACATGCCTTGGTTCAAGGGAGGGAAAGTTACCTGTAAAGATGGCAATGACAGTGGAAGCACACTGCTTGAAGCTCTGGATTTCATTCTGCCAGCAAGTCGTCCATCTGACAAGCCTTTGAGTCTGCCCCTCCAGGATGTCTATAAAATTGGTGGTATTGGTACTGACCCTGTGGGCCGGGTGGAGACACGTGTTCTTGAACCCGGCATGGGTGGTCACCTTTGCTCCAGGCAGTGTTACAACTGAAGTAAAGCCTGTTGAAATGTACCATGAAGCTCTGAGTGAGGTTCTTCCTGGGGACAATGCTGGCTTCGATGGCAAGCACATATCTGTGAAAGATGTTTGCCATGGCGATGTAGCTGGTGACAGCAAACATGACCCACCACTGGAAGCAGCTGGCTTCACAACTCAGGTGATTATCCTGAACCATCCAGGCCAAATCCGTGCTGGATATACACCTGTGCTGGACGGTCCCACAGCTCATATTGTCTGCAGGTTCGCAAAGTGGAAGAAGACTCATCATCATTGTGGCATAAAGCTGGAAGATGGCCCCAAGTTCTTGAAATCTGGTGGTGCTGCCATTGTTGATATGGCTCCTGGCAAGCCTGTGTGTGTGGAGAGCTTCTCTGACTATCCTCCTCTGGGCCATTTTGCTGTTCGTGGCATGAAACAGACGACTGGTGTGGGTGTCATCAGAGCAGTGGACAAGAAGGCAGCTGGAGCTGGTAAGGGCGCCAAGTCCGTCCAGAAAGCTCAGAAGGCTAAGTGAACATCATCCCCAGTACCTGCCACCACAGCCTTTATTTTTTAAGTTTATTTCTTTATTTAGAGCATAAGTGTGTAGGGGAGGGGCAGAGAAAGAGGGAGAGAGAAAATCCCAAGCAGGCTCCACACTGTCAGTACAGACCCTGATTCTGGGCTCCATCTCACGAACCCTTGAGGTCATGACCTGAGCTGAAATTTAGAGTTGGATGCTTGACTGACTGAGCCACCCAGGTGCCCCCCTGCCACCCCAGTCTTAATTAGTGGTGGAAGAATAGTCTTGGAACAGTTTGTGCCAATTGTCCATTTAAGTCTAATAGTAAAAACTGGCTCATGCTAATGATGCATCATAAAACCTACAGAAGGAAAGAAGAATGTTTTGTGGACCATGTATTTGTGTGTGTCTGTCATTTTTCAGTTATTAGTTTTTAAAAGCAGAACTTTTTAATGGAAAAAACTTGACGAAAAATGTCACAGAATTTTAAGACCTATTAAAAGAAAATTTAGTGAAAAAAATTAATACACAAATACATAACTCTATATCATTAGCCTATATTTCTTCCTTGATCTTCAGACTTGCATATACCCAACTGCTTATTCAACATCTCCATTCAAAAGTCTAATAGGAACTTTTAATACGATATTTCCAAAATGAAGATATGTGGTTCCCTTCTAAGCCCTTAATTACTGCAAATTCCCCACCGAGGTGCTGAGATAAAACCCTTAGAGTCAGCCTACTCACCTTTCTCATTCAACCTGGGTATTCTAACTATACCTTCTCAAGGAATATCACTTGATTTTTAGCATCATTGCTGCAACTGTTATATTCCCAGCCTCCTGACTATCCTATTGTGTCCTAATAGGTTTCTCTGTGTCTATTCTTCTCCTTTCCAATCTATTCTCATTAACAGCCAAATAGATCCTACTAAAAAATCTATTTCCATGCGTGTCCTTCTTCTCAGATCATCTAGAGTAAAAGCCATAGTTCTACTGTAACCACACGGCCCTCTGTAATCTGGCCGTTTGTTATTTCTCTGCTGTAATCACCAACTCACTTTTGTCTCACTCAGCCCAAGTTATATAACACTCACTTTTCCTCAAACAGCAGGCACACTCATGTCACAGGATCTTTGCATTTGCTATTCTTTCTACTAGGAATATTCTGCCCCAGATATTCATAAAGCTCACTCTCTTGCTTCCTTCAAGTTACAACTCAAATGTTACATTCTTAGTGAGATTTCACTATCTGTCTTATCTAAAATATATTGTACATGTGTATCTTAGTTTTACTTTTGGGGGGTGTTTGTTTGTTTGTTTGTTTGTTTTAGTTACCGATGTGTTGTTACCATGCACTAGAATGTAAGATCCACAGGGACAGTGTTTTTTACCATTAACAATCAGTTTTCACAGAATGATACAAACCAGAGCCAACACACCATTCCTCAGGATATCTGTAATGCAAATGGGAGAAAACTTCTTCTGCCCAAAGGTAGTTTCTCACCACTGGAAATTCCATTATTTGAAATGCTTTAAAATAAACATAGGTTTTTCATCTTTTTCTAAATGCTGACCTCGGGATAAGAAACACATCAAGTTAAATGAATTAATACTTAGCACAAGATTATTAATTGAGTATTTTGCTTCCATGTTAATATTTTTCTTAAATCACTTAAAAATACCATTTTGCAGGGGCCCTTGGGTGGCTCAGTCAGTTAAGCAGACGACTTCAGCTCAGGTCATTATCTCACAGTTTGTGTGTTCAAGCCCTGTGTCAAACTCTGTGCTGACAGCTCAGAGCCTGGAGCCTGCTTCAGATTCTGTGTCTCCCTCTCTCTCTGTCCCTCCTGCACTCCAGGTCTGTCTCTCTCTGTCTCTCAAAACTGAATAAATGTTTAAAAAGATTTTTTAAATAGGGTTTTGCAGATGAGGAGAAGACAAGGATAATTTTAAAAAATGTATCAATACCTTGGTGAAAGAGACTGGATTGCCATAGGACAGAGGAAGCCAGGGGATCTAACAACGGATAAAGAAAGAGTATAGTTGACCTGCTGTGTATGGCCATTTGACCTCTATGAGTCTAAAATGGCCAGGAAAGGAAGACAGCCAGAAGTGATAAACCAGGTAGACAGGGCCTGAAGTGATAAGAAGAACTTGCTTTGTTCCTGGGGTAAAAATCCTAACTAAAAATATAGGCATTCTGTTCATGAAGTTTAAGTTGTCTATCATTACTGAAATCAGACTTGCCTCATAGGTTTCTGTACTGAAAATGTATTAAAAATCTCAATTAAATAATATTTTAAACATCTACAGTAACAGTTACAGGCCAACAATAACTAAGTAGTATCAGCTATCCAGGTACCTTGATAATTCAGCTATTCATTGATGATACATATCAATACATTTCATTACCACCATCAAAGATATCAGGTTACATACAGTTTCTCTTTTTAAGCATAAAGTAATATAGATGCTCCACAATGTGGCAATTTGGTATTACAATTTGGTAAAGGAATCTCCTTCCATAAAATCACCAAATATTGATTTAAAATAATTAATCTCTTACAGTAATGTAGAAATATGGTCCTGGAAGAGGGATGTGTTTTATTTTTCTATGACTCTTTGAAAATAGATGCCAGGAAAAGTCAGTGTGTGATGGGTACAAATAATTTCATTTCCACTTAGTAAATACGTCACCCTTAGTCTAAAATGGCATACAAAACACATGGACCAAAACTACCACAGATGACAAATACAGTGTGAGAAATAATTTTTAAGTGGGAGTATATATGTGTATTTCTTTTATGTTCTTTTTAGCTCTAGCAACTAACCATAGCAATAAAAGTGAAGCTCTTCTACTTCTCTGAACCTCTACTCTGATGTTTTAATTAAAAAATTTCACATTTTATGGCAAAGAAATACAAGAAATCAATAATGTTGGATATAAAAATGTCAAAAACAGCTGATAGGAAGCAAAAAGTAGAAGGGCAAGTGATGGGAGAGTTTGATCCAAATGAGTGAGCAATTATTAAGGAATCTTGCTTGAGCAAGACAGAATCAGCATTGTAGGGGGCATTTGTTGAACTAAGGAATCAGTACTGATTAAGAACAGCTGGTAGAGGGTGGGGCTGAGAGCAACATAATCACCCTATGTGAATTCAATATAATTGACTCAGATTATCCCAGTAGCCTCAACTACATTCTAGCTCCACAAAACAGCTATTTCTTTTATAAATAGAATTAACTCTATCATTAATTTCTTTGATGTCCTACAGAATTATCTTGCAGTAGCTCACAGATGTGTCTTTGCCAGAAAATATCCTGATTCATTATGAAATACTAGAACAAGAGATAGTGCAATTCAAAACAACTTGGAAAAAAAAGCAGATATTTTACCCCATCTTTTCCCCCAAAATTCAAAAGTATAAGTTTGAGAAATTCCATTAGCAAATTTCATATTTATAATATATTTTTGTAAGAACTATAGGTCATTTTTCAGTGAAAATTTCACGTTCCTATCCAACTTCCAGAGTGAGTAACTTTTTTTTTTCGTGATATACTTAAGGCATCGCTGAGACGTAGAAAAATCTGAATTTAACTTGTGAGGATTATGTAGCTTACTACCTTGGCAGAGCATATATACATATATATTTGCTCTCGAAAAAGAGAAATGAACAGTGTGAATACCCCCAGGGAATTTCTAAAGGACCTATGCCAATTAGAGCATGTTAGCAAAACAGTATATAATAATTAGAAATTAAAGCATACTTGAAAAAAATTAAGGCAAATCTATATTTAAAATACAGCAGAAAAGAAAGCCCACACTAAACAACTACCTTCAGCGTAGAAAGATGTATTTACAATTGAATAATTACTTATTAAAAATGAAATATAAAAATTTTAAAGTGCTTTAGAAATTAAAAAAAATGATGGCAGACTCATTTCATTTAACGTGTTTATTTCAAATGTAGGTTCACTTGTTACAAAAAGCATTTCATATTTCCTTTAATCATTAGAAATACTATAGAATAAGATTATAAAAAATGCTGTATGACTTGAGCAAAAACCAGATATTACCAAGTTCCCATAATGAACTAATTACTGCAGTTGAACCATTTCAGCTGCCATACTGCCCTAAGAAGTTCATGTTCATGTCACACGATTTATCACTTTCAATCTGAGGACATGATACAAGTATTCACATCCACTCACGTTCCGCTGGCATGCTTCAGCACCTTATACAATATCTGTGTACTTTGGCTCTTACCATTTTCTCCGCACATACAGAAACGACCCTTATTGGGGGTACCTGGGTGGCTCAGTCAGTTAAGCGTCCCACTTTAGCTCAGGTCATAATCTCATGGTATGAGTTTGAGCCTCACACTGGGCTCTTTGCAGACAGCTTCAGATTTTCTGTCTCCCTCCCCCCTGACCCTCCCCCAATCTCACTCTGTCTCTCTCTCTCTCTCTCTCTCTCTCTCAAAAATAAATAAAACATTAAAATAAAAAAAAATAGCAATCAACTGGTGGTAAACTAAGGGCATTTTAGAGAAATGGTTCTCAAACTTGACTTAGAATACAAATGGCCTGGAGCTTTATTAAAATGCAAATTATGAGGGGCGCCTGGGTGGCTTAGTCGGTTAAGCCTCAGACTTTTGCTTAGGTCATGATCTCACAGTTCAAGCCTCGCGTTGGGCTCTGTGCTGGCTGCCAGCTCAGAGCCTGGAGCCTGTTTCAGTCTGTGACTCCCTCTCTCTCTCAACCTCCCCTGCTTACTCTGTTTCTCTCTCTCCTAGAAATAAATAAAAAAAGATTAAAAAATAATAAAATAAAATGCAAATTATGATTTAGGAGTCTAGGGGACACATAGTAAACTGTATGTATAAGCGCTGCCCAGGTACATAATGTGGATGCCGTCTCTCCATGGCATACTCTGTATACCAAGGCTTTAGAACTTAGCTGCTGCTGACCTTTTCTTATCACAAAAATGTTTAGTTTAATTTGTGAAATGCACATTGTCTTCACTTTAAGGCAACACTCTGAAAAAAGTAAAAAGACAATGCTCTGATATCTATGTCAGAAGCAGAGTTAATATGTATATAGAGAGAAGAGATTTGGCCAAAAAACTTTGCTTTTCTGAAATTCTACTTCAAGATCCTTTCTTGCTATTCTTTCTTGGAGCTAGAGAACCCCTTAACAAGAGTGAACCCATAACAGAAAGTGACATTAATGAAGTTAAGCATGAAGCCTCCACGTTACAGACTATTAGCTTGGTCTTTTGATGTCAGTCTCTATCACCTTCTCAATGCATCTGTGGCAAACAAGATTTGGTCCTAAACTTCAACTCTCATTGCATAATATAATGCCAACATGAGCATTTTAGCATCATATTTCATATTTATATGTACAAAATATTTTTTTTTAATTAAATCTGCTAATTTTTTGTTCAGGTTAGCACAGGCCCGTTACATGTATTATTCCTGTAGACTCTGAAAGGTCATATTCAATTGCTTTAATTTTTACAGTTGTAAAAAAAACTCACGATATGAAGAAACTGTTCTGGTAATCAATGGTTGAGTATATTTTGCATCCTATCCATGGTTACATACAAAATATTGGTGACTGCATATTTCCTGCAATAATATTTCCCTACAGTGATATTTGCTAATGGATAAAATAATGGATTATACTCACTGACACGATCAACAATACCATTATAATGGCTGCAGATACTAAAGAAAGCCAGGAAGTATTATATATAAGCTATAGATATATATATATATATATATAAATTCAGACATATGGGTTATGGAGGAGTGCAGAAAGCAAATTATATGGACTCACATACTGATTGTAATTGCTAGCCCTTCAACAAGTCAACCATCATCTTCATATTTAAGAAAGTACAAAAATAGCAAAGGCATACTTCCATGCAAATAAATCTTCTTTCTCTCCTGTCCTCAATTTATCTTTTACTTTGCATTTGAAGCCCCAAGCAAAGCAACATCTTTAGATGTGCTAAGACTTTTTTCACATGGAATAGAAGAGTAGCTTTGTGACAAAATGCATGAATAGGCAATGCCAACTGTGATCCAGACCATGGTCACTTTAAATTAAATGACCTCTGAAAACCAAAGGTACTGTTTACTGAAGTCAAAGTGATTGTTTAGAAGACTTCATTTACATATGACCAGGAAAGGAGAAATGATCTCTCCAGCTGCTTGTTAAGACTCAACAAATCTCTGACCTCTCATAACAGACCTGAGGCACTAACAGTGAATGTTCCAGCTGGAGAGACAGTGGAGGTATGTGGAAGAATACAATAAATATAATAAAAACTTGCAAAATGCTGCTTTCCCAGACAGAAATGATGGAGAGAAGTTAATGATTATTATAAATAATACAACAGAAAATAGTATAATATGAATCAAGGAATTAAATAAAAAATGAAGAAAAGAACAGGTTAAACAATATTTCCTAAGGATAGCTAAAAAAGAGAAAGTTTTGGGCTTTTTAAAGTGATAGCATCAGAAATGTATACACACAAATCATATATAATCATTATATAAGTACATGTTTATATGTATGTTATTTTAAATGTATGGAATAATACAAACCATATATACACAATTTAGAGTCTAGTACCACTAAGAAAGCTCAATTCAAAAAATAGAAGCATCAGCATTATAATAACAGAGAATTAGTCAAACTTTATGCTCCTGAAAACAGATTTATTTTCACCACAAGCTACAAGTTGTTTTGAATTTTGACACTTTCTATCTCTGTCATAAAAGCTGGTCAAGATGTTCCAGAAAGGTAAAAACTTTAGTGGTAGAAAAAGCCCCCGAAACTTAATATTTAATATTGTCCCATCAACCTAATTTTTTTCAGCAAGATAAAAAGATAAAAATATTAGCCTTAGATCCAGCAAGGAACAATGTAGACCCTAGGGCTTATTTAAAATGGAAGTTCATTTTAATGTTGAATTAACAATATTTTATGCTGAGTTGAGTCGAGTGTGGAGAATCTCTTTGTGCTGCATGTTCCTTAATTTTAATTGCCCAATTAGCTGGGGCTGCCTTGTTCATGCTGAACCAGAGAAAGCCAGACCATTCCAGCAAGCAGAACAAAGACAAGGGCTGGTAATGTACTCGTGTAACTAGAAAGCAAATGACCCTGCATTCCTCATAAGCAATATCATAGGAGAACCAATATCTGAAAATCTGAAAGTAATGAATACGAAACATTGATATTGGGATTGCATTACTATTTTACTCATTATTTCGCATTCTTTTCTCCCAGAGCATTTTAAAAGAATACATTTCATCATGATAGCCTACCCTGATTATAAGAAAGAACCCACATTTTTAAAGAAAGATTTGTGAAAATTACTGCCATCTTGGAAAATAGGGCCAACTGAAAATTATTTGACTACTTCTGCCAACATAAGAAGAAATCTTCGTCAAATAGATGCATATTAGTGCTTTGGATCCAATAAATAAATAAGAACAACCCAGTTTATAAGATGCTGAATTTAAATTTTGCTTTTTCTATTATTCTTGTTCATAAAATTCATATAGTGAAACAAAATTAATTCATACGCATGTGATTTCTTAGCAAAGTTAAGTATTCATATATACATTTTCCTGGTAATTAAAAAATATATATAGCAAATATTTATTATTTAAGAAGTGATGGGGGCACTGGGTAAGCAACCGACTCTTGATTTCGGCTCAGGTCATGATCTCACTGGCTCCTCCGATAATGAGCCCTGCCGCTCGCTCTGTACTGACAGTGTGAAGCCTGCTTGGGATCCTCTCTATCCCTCTCTCTCTCTGCCCTTTCCCCATTTGCTCTCTTGTGCTTTCTCTCGCTCTCTCTCTTAAAATAAATAAACATTTTAAAAAAAGAAGTGATAATAAATGTTTAAATGATACAAATATGAAAGTAATACAGAGTATATTTGTATCATGGTTTAAAAAATCATACAGTATTGAATTATAATACATTATGTAATAAATCAATGTAAAGGCTCTGCAAAGAAAAACAACAATAAAATACAAACTTCACAAAGGATTCAATAAAAATTAAAATTATCAGGAGCATGTTATCAAAAATCAAGGGGGAAAAAACAGCCAAAAAACAAAAAAAAAAATGAGATAGCCCAGGTGTTGCAATAGTCACATCATGGGCTTAACAGCAGATTAAAGATGATTGAAGAAAATTTTAGCGATCTCGAAACTGTCCAGTCTGAAGAATGAAGAGGAAACAGTTAAAATTAAGAGAACAGAGAAGCACTTTGTTGGCTCAGTTGGTAAAGCATGTGACTATTGATCTTGGGGCCATGATTTCAAGCCCTACTTTAGGCACAGAATTTACTTGAAAAAAAATAAAGAATAGGATCTCAAGGGCAAGGAGTCTAACATATGTGTATCTTGGAAAGTATCAAAAGAGATGAGAGAGATAATATGGCAGAAAATATATTTGATGAATTGATGATCAGAAATTTTCTAAAAGTTTTGAGAGAAACAACCACTTATATAGATCCAGAAGAGCTCATGGAATGGCTGGGTGGTATAGTCTATTGAGCATATGACTCTCGATTTCAGCTCAAATTATGACCCCAAGGTTGTGGGATTGACCTCCGCACTGAGCATGAACCCTTCTTGGGATTTATTTATTCTCTCTCTTTCTCTCTCTCTGTCTCCCTTTGCCCCTCTCCCTAAGTTGTGCTCTCCCTCTCTCTCTAAAATGAAAAAAAAAAAAAAAACACAACTAACTCGATGAAACTAAATCAAATTAAATACAAAACAAAGTATATTATGTAACATCATAATTAAAATATTGAAAATAAAAAGGAAAGATAAAACCTTCACTATTTCCAGAGAAAATGACATAATATACAAAAGAACTATAATACCAATGAAGATCAACATTTTGTCAGAAGTAATAAAGGTCAGACAAACCATGGCATTTAAATGTTGAGAAGCAAAAGTTCCCTCAGAAATCTATCTGCTATGCAAGTATACATCAAAAGAAAGGAAAATAGTTTTAATTTTTAATCTTTTTTAAATGTTTACTTATTTTTGACAGAGACAGACAGAGTGCAATTGGGGGAGAGACAGAGAGAGAGGAAGACAGAGTCTGAAGCAGTTTCCAGGCTCTGAACTGTCGGCACAGAGCCCAACATGGGGCTCAAATGCATGAACCATGAGATCATGACCTGAGCCAAAGTCGGACAGTTAACCAACTGAGTCACCAAGGTGCCTCAGAAAATAGTTTTAGATAAACAAAAGAGATAATTTATTGCCAGAAACCTACACTCTCAGAGACACTACAGACCTCAGGAAATAATATCAAATAGAAACTCTGATATACTTGAGGAAGAGATGAAAAAAAATGGAAATGTGGAGAAATATTAAACATTATTATTGTTCCTTTTATAATTTTCTTAAATGACAAGACTGAAAGCAAAAATATCATTGTAAAGTGGTTATACTGTGTCTAAGAAGGTTCTAACATTTATGGTGTGATATATAAAGTCTCAAAATGGCTATTGGTATAATATTAAATCTATTTAGACTCTGGTAAACTAATGTTTCCTGTTTTAATTCCTGGAGCAACCCCTAAAATGTATTGAAATAAAATGTTGGTAAAATTCTGTAGCCAGGTTATTTGGCCACATTATTTATTATCATCCTGAATTTAAAATTTTTAATGTTTATTTAATTTTGAGAGATGGAGCATGCATGGGGGAAGGTCAGGGAGAGAGGGAGACACAGAATCTGAAGCAAGCTCCAGGCTGTGAGCTATCAGCACAGAGCCCAGTGCAGAACTCAAACTCACTAACTGTGAGATCATGACCTAAGTTGAAGTCGGACGCCTAACCGACTAAGGCACCCAGACTTCCCTATCATTATCCATTCTTATATTAACACAGTCTTCATGGTGGTATAATGTGTGTGTATTTCTCTTTATTTCAAGATACATAACTGACTGGTAGAGAACTGAAGATGATAGATAGATGCATACTAACACACAGCTGAAGTAGTCTGGTTAAGAGCTTGAACTGTAGAATA
Organism: Proteles cristata cristata; assembly: GCA_017311185.1. Taxonomy (NCBI): domain Eukaryota; kingdom Metazoa; phylum Chordata; class Mammalia; order Carnivora; family Hyaenidae; genus Proteles; species Proteles cristata. Next base: position 773,073 of record JAESUZ010001351.1, read on the forward strand.
AGAGAGCCTGAGTTCAAATCCATCACTTCCACTTAATCTTTATGTGAACTTGGACAGATTACCTAAACTCTTTTCCTGAGGTTCTTCGTCTATAAAATGAAGCCAATAATAATACTTCTTTTACAGTTTATTTAAAATTATACATCTTAACTCATGTAAATTTCTTATACCAGGACCTGGCACATGATAAACATTCAGTAAATATCAAAGTTTTGTTGTTGTTGTTGTTGTGTTTACCCCGCATGAAAGAACATCACTATTTGGCTTTAAATTCATGGTTTGCTTATTTGGTCTTGATTTTTTAGAAATATAACATAAACATTTTTAAACATTATAAACTTCTCACTCCAACAAACCTCAGAGTCGCTGAAGCTTTTCCACATGACTATAGAGGCAGCAAGAACCTGAACCTTCCAGACCTGCTTCCACTGTAACAGCTCATGCAAGGTACAAAGGGATTCAGGCGTGGTCATGGCTTTGTAGTTATTACTTATAGACTGGTTATTAGTTATAGATAGATCTAGAACTCTCTCATTGAAGAAACATTCCTTACATAAACAGAAAACTGTGAAAAAATATTCAGATGTTTTAAGAAACTATGCCATTTATCATTTTTGACAAAGATGTATATTACAAAGAGTAGATCCCCACATAAAGAAAAATTTTGACCTATAAGGCTACAGTGAAAATGTCTCCATTAAAGTCTGCAATATTCATAAGTTCTATATACAGCTATGAAGACTAAAACTGAAAGCAAAAATAAAAATATAAAGAAAGGAAAATGCAAACACACAATATTAAAAATGAAGAAAAATACATTTTTTCTAAAGTTGAATTTAATTATGACAAATCACATATATTAAATCACAGTAGATATTTCATATAACTTTGCTTAATGACTAAGTGAATACTGTTTTTACTACTTCACTTTGAAGTTAAAGTAGAAGTAAGGAAGAACTAAAATTAATTAAGCTTTATTCATTTCAATGCACTGCATCAGGACATAAAGACACTGGGGCATTTCTTACTCTCCCAGCACCAAATCCAAAAAGAAGTATCAGGGTAAGAAAAGCTCATGCAAAATCTATGAATATATAAATGATTTGGAAGCTTGAAGTGTAAAAGAAAAATATGATAAGAAAAGGCAAGGTGGCAAATGAAAAGGAGATTGCAGAAGACGTTAAGACAAATAATAAGACATTTTTCAAGCATGGGAAGAACAAAAGGTCAGTGACAGAGAGAGTGGAGTTTCTTACAGATGGCCAGAGCAATTTACGGACTGAAAAGACAGGCATTGCTAAAACAAAAATCAAATGAGTTCATTGCCTTCCTATTCACAGAGGGCTTGGGGAACAGAATCAGAAATAGACATAAATCTCAGGGGAATAAGAAAAAAAAATACCAAAGAAGGACTGTTATGTGCTAAAACAAGTGCCTAAAAATAAGGCCAGTTATTTTTTTTTTTAAACAAGAACTAAAAATCGCTTATATCCTTAACAAATGTATTATAGTTCTTAAATGGAAAACTATAAGGAGTGTTTGAAGCACAAGTGCAGCAGAATCCCAACAGCCCCTCTCACAATCTGTGAGGTAAGTGACTAAAATTGGGACAGACATGAGTCAAATAGGATCTCCACTTGAGATCCATTTCCCAGTAAAACAAACAACATTTGGAACCAGTTTCTGTAGGAGTTCCAAGATCTCTATCAACCACAATGACAAGTCATCAGGCAATGGGGTTTTTCCCTATGATTACCATCACAGCCGTACAGCAAGACATAGCACCAAAGTTTGCCTCAATGGAAAGCCTAAAAGGAAAAAAAAAAAAAGGAGCCTAGACTAAGCAGAAAACTCCATTTAATACATACACATATGTGTGTGTGTTTATATGTGTATCATGTGCATGTGTATCTCACAGCAGCACTTTCACTTTTACTAAAGGAAATGATGATAACACAAATATATCTTGTTAGATTAGGACCCTATTTCCCATTGCTCAGCCTTCTAGATCGCTAACCTGACCACTGAAATATCCAACTCATCTTCAATGTTAAATACTGAGAAGTGGCTTTACAGCACATCCAGGTAGCAAGAGAGAGCCAAAAGGGATTTCACTGATGCTATTTTGGAAACAAGTAGTGTAAAATAAATGAGGATGAGGGGAAATCAGCCTTGTAAGAGGCTGAGGGGGACTGCAACCAAAAGACAACATAAAGTAATAGACTAATAGACTATCCCAGGTATCGAAGAAAGCTATACCATTTTTTTTTTTTTTTTTTTTTTGGCGTGGAGGAAAGTAGGTATGGCAGGAAATAGAATAGGCACTGTCAAACACTATCTGATTACATGTGATGAATATAGCCATGAAGAAGAACACCAAAATATTTTCCTCCCAAAGTCCGTGTATCTGTGGGACCTATATGCAGATAATGTGATGGGCAATTTTACCGTCAACTTGGCTGGCCCGTGTGCCCAGATATTTTGTCAAGCATTATTTGGCATGTTTCTATAAAAGGTTTTTTAGATATAATTAACATTCAAGTCAGTGGACCCAAGTGAAGAGAGTACCCTCCATCATGTAGGTGAACTTACAAAATCAGTTGAAGGCCTTAACGAACAATGGCCCACCTCTCCTGATCAAGAAGGAATTTTGCTAGCAGAATGTCTTTGGACTTGAACTGCCACTCTTTTGTGAATCTCTAGCCTGTCAACCTACCCCATCTGATTTTGGACTTGCCAAACCTCCACAATCATATGAGCTAATTCCTTAGAATGAATCTCTGGACGACAGAAAGATAGATAATAGAGATAGATAGATAGAGAGAGAGAGAGAGAGAGAGATAGTTTTGGTTCTGATACACTGGAGAAACTTCACTGGTATAGATGACAAGGTTAAGTAAACATTGTATATTAGTATAAATTTTAAATCCCTTTGAATAAACCTGGCTTTGTTAACAGTTACAGTCCAAATGTGAACTATGATGTTGGGGCCTGTCCAGGTAAGATTACCCATTAACTTCTTTACCCTGGAACCCATTCCAGTTACTGCTTGAACAGGGAATGAGATTCCCTCCAAAATCAGGGGCAGCTTTAATACTCTTTTGAAACACTAATGAAGTCAGATTGTAAGAGAAAGTGTATCCAAGAGAAAAACTAGAGTTTATTTCAAAGGGTGATGAGAATTCAAAGGGAGAAACCAAAATGATCATGCAGAAAGAGAGAATGTACAGTCTACGACATGAGGATATAAGAAGCATTAGCTCATTGTGCTTCAGACAGTAAGCTCCAACCCAAAGCATTCATGTAGCTCAACAGTCTGTTTAGTCTTCAACTGATACATGTTAATCTTTTTCCTTAAAGGTTGGAAAGGCAGATGGAGCAGAGGCGTGGGTTTCTTCTAGAACATTGGTTCTGAAACAGGAAGATATATCTTATTTAGCTTACTTTGGAAGCTTTAACTTAGTAGAGGCTTTAAGTCTTAAGTGAGGCCCATGTTTTCACACTGAAAAAAGAAAAAAAAAGAAAAAAGAAAAAAAAGAACGTTGCCATAAAATTTTGGTGGCAGGATTTCTTCACAATACAACTTCAGAAAAAAACATTTTATGAAGGAAAAGATTCCTAATTTAGGGAACTAATCACAGATTGAAATTAGAAAAAAGAGAATGGCACAAGAATGGAAAATATATAAGAAGCATACTAATATCATATTAGAAGTAAAAGATGGAAGTGAATAATTCTGAGGTCTTAGCCATTAAAAGAAAAAAGAAGGAAAGGAAAGGAATAAGCCATAAGTCATAACCTTCAATAACAAAGCAGAGAAAAGCAAACCATTAACCATTAAATCCACAATGGACTATTACATAAAACAGAGAAAAATTTTCAGCTATGACATGAAATTTGGGCATTTATTTATTATGATATCTAGCATTACTCTCACTAATAAAAGTTGAAAGGATAAATAAAACAGTAGAAAAACAAATTATTGATGGCTGTCTATGGTATAGTGTTTTTCAGTGTTTTAACTATGATAAAATTATATTTTAAAATAAAGTTTATCAAAGAAATAAACTTTTAATTACATTCAGAAAATAATTATATTTAATATTTTTCATTTCAAAATATATACGTTATGGCCAAAGTTGTATTCATTAGAAAATATTTACTTAAAGGACATTTTGATTTTCAAATAAAAATAAAAATGTAAATAAAATTATCATTTAAACCTATCATAATAAAAAATAACAAAGAATGTTTAAGAAAGGGTGAAAGAACCATAAAGATAAATGTAGAGATAATAAATTATATAACTAAAATATACCTAGAATGTAGCATAGAGTAATAACTTTTATGTGAAAATGATCAAAATTATAGTTAGAGAAGGAAAATATAAAAAGCACACAAACATGAAGAGTAAGAAAAATATATTAAAAACTGTAAAACATTACTTCAGCAAATTTATGCTAACAAATTTTAAATGCATAATAAAATATATATTAAAAATGAACTTAGAAATTTATAATAGAAATACCATAAAATCAGAAACAGATTATTACTCATGAAAGACATTAAAAAACTATAAAATTAAAAGAAATCCAAATATTCTGGTTCCATAAAGTTTATATGAGGGCTCTGTTAAATTTTCATAAATATGATAATTCTTACTTTATGTAAATTAATTCAGAGAAAGTGGAACCTATAAAGTTTCCAATAAATTTTGTAAAGCTACTACATGCAAAAACAAAGAAAAGAAAACAGATTAATCTCACTCATCCCACAAATATTTTAAATAAACTACAAACAAATCCAACCAATGGGGATAAACCATAACCACAAAAAAGTGACTTTAAGTGTTTAATTTTATTTCATAAAATTACATCACTATAATTCACCATGCTAGTGGGTAAAGATGGAGAAACCTTATGATCAACAAGCATTCCCAAAATGCATTTGATAAATTTTAAAAAATCATAATTCCTATTTAAAACTACCACTGCCAACAAATGGGTAGAAAATAATTTTAAGTCATGGTAACAAATTGCATGTTATTACTTAAAAATGAAAAAAAAAGTGACAGAAAGGGGAAAAGCAGGGAGGGAGGCACTTCAACTTAGTGTGAACTTTCCTGTAGTGTAAACACTCATTACATTTCAATGATAGTAATATCTCTCTAGTCAATGGTCCTTCCTGAAGCAACTTATCTACCAGATAATGCCAAGGCTTAGAACCGTTTCACCTATAAAGATTTTTCATTTTCCTTGAACCTCTTTCCAGTTTCTTTTAGTTGAAGATTTTATAATAGACACATAAGTATATAAATAATTGGCTACTATAAAGAGGAAAACAAGCTATGGGAAAATATAGGTAGCAGATCTGCAAAGTATTCACATCTTTAATTTGTACTAAATAACTGTACATCATATTTTTACAATATACAAAGTAACAAAGTAGATACTTGAAAATAGCTAATGTACATTTGAACACCTTTTCAAGGTAAGCAAGTAAAAAAAATGAAAAATAATTTTTACTGAATCATATCAATAATGGCTTAAAAGTCATTTGATTCTCAAAACTGGTAGTAAAACAGGGACTCTGAAGGACTCATGATGGTGTGCAAATGAGTATGGTTTTTATAGAGAGTAACCCAGCAGTCTAAAAAAAGAGTACATTTTCATATGGTTATTTATTTAATTTTTTTAATTTGACATAAGAGGCATTTGGGTGGTTCAGTAGGTTGTGTCCTACTCTTGATTTCGCCTCAGGTCATGATCTCACAGTTCGTGAGTTCGATCCCCAACTCAGGCTTTGACAGCAGAACCTGCTTGGGATTCTCTCTCCATCTTTCTGTGCCCAAACTCCTGCTTGGTCTCTCTCTCTCTCTCTCTCTCTCTCTCTCTTTCTCTCTCTCCCCCCTGCTCTCAAAATACATAAATAAACTTAAATAAAATAAAATAAATTCTTTAAAAATTCAATTTAGGAAAATATTCACAAATTGTATTCCTCACAGCTATATTTATATATGAGCACCCATTTGAAATTAAATCTCAATGATGAGCAAATGGCTAAATTGTGGAAATACAGCATAACTCCTTCAGTTAGTGTAAAGACATTAAAAACTACAACTGGGAATATTTTTAATGCCCCAGGAAAAACCTAATGATACATTTTAAATGAAAAAAACATAAAGACACACACACACACACACATCTAAAGTGTTAATATAATAGATATTTCAAATATACATGCTTACACATATACATACATGCATGTATGTATGCCTACAGAAAGAGAGAGAAATATGACTGAGATGAGGACATCTATGCTAAAATTTTAACAGTGGCTCATTCTATTTATTCTAATTTGAGATGATTTTATCTTTATATTTTATGTAATTTCTCACTGTCCTAAATAATCTTGTAATTTTCTTTATAATCACAAAAATGGTTTAAAGTTGATTTTAGTGGGGCACCTGGGTGGCTCAGTTGGTTAAGCATCCGACTTCAGCTCAGGTCATGATCTCACGGTTTGTGGGTTGGAGCCCCATGTCGGTCTCTGTGCTGACAGCTCAGAGCCTGGAGCCTGTTTCAGATTCTGTGTCTCCCTCTCTCTCTAACCCTCTCCCGCTCACTCTCTCTCTCTCTCAGAGATAAATAAAAACATTAAAAAAACATTTAAAAAAATAAAAATAAAAAATAAAGTTGATTTTAGTAAAGTACATAACCTCTGATTCAGTAATGACTCCTTGGAAATTTCACCCCAATGAAATATAGTCAAGGAAAATTAAATATACATGCAAAAACATATTCATTGAAATATTATTTAAAAATGAAAAAATGTAATTAATTTTAATGTCTTGACCATGGAATTGCCAACATATTATATGAGGAACAAAGATGATTTTTCTACAGCATACGATGGTCAAAAATGGATTGTGCATAAGAGATTCATAATTATAGATGACAAACTGAGGGTTGCTGGAGTGATGAGTGGGGGGATGAGCTAAATAGGTTTTAGGGAATTAAGGGGAATAGGCTAAATTGGCTAAATGGGAACTAAGGAGGGCACTTGTGATGAGCACCGGGTATTATATGTAAGTGATGAATCACTAAAATTCTATCCCTCAAATCAATATTACAGTATATGTCAACTAGAATTTAAATAAAAACTTGAAACAACAAAACCAAATGAGTTATGGATGTGTAGAAGACTTGATTGTTTTGTTCTGAAGTCCAACAACATAAGTGTAGAACTTGAGGCTTCTCCATCCCAGCTGTACTGATACCACTTAGACAATTGCAAAAGGCAAGGTTTCCTCCACATTGTAGCATCTTTCTGGTTCAGACCACCTTCACTTTGTGATAAAATCTAGATGTGTTACTAGGAGATATGGAAAGAGTGAAAACCAAATCCTCATCCAAGCTTTGTGTTCAGAGATAAAAAAAGAAACTAAAATTAGTTACATATTTTATCCCTAACCATATGCTAATCAAATCAAAGAAGCTGCAACAAGTTTGAAAGCAAAAGAAAATTGTTTCAGCCCGTGGAATTGCATAATACCCAACATTAGGAAAACGAAGCTTGTTGGGATAACACAAAGTCAAGCCTGGGACCAGGAGAAGGCAGTTGACTAGAGTCATCTTTCTCCTCAACTGAACTCAGCAGATCTTTCAAATTTCATTATTAGAGTAACTCCCATTTAAATCCCCCACCTCATAATTTACTGTCATTAATTAAATATCCTAGCCTCAGTTACTTCATCCCTAGAATGGGACAATAATATTCCTCACAGTTTCTGTTTTCTGGGAGAGAAAAGTGATGCAGGACACAAAAACTCAACATTGTCTGGCACATAGTAGTTTTCACACAAAGATTATATTACTATTAATCTATTGCACATACACTGTTATAATCGGAGCCATCTTCTTAGGCATGTAAGCTGTGCAGTCACATAAGGAACTACATTCAGAAAAATTTCCATGTGTGATTTAAAGCTTTGCAGTTGCAAACTTCAAATTCCTTTTTAATTTTTTAATGTTTATTCATTTTTGAGAGATGGAGAGAGATGGGGCATGTGTGGGGGAGGGTCAGAGAGAGAGAAGGAGACACAGAATCTGAAGCAGGCTCCAGGCTCTGAGCTGTCAGCACAGAGCCTGATGTGGGGCTCAAACCCACAGACTGCGAGATCATGAGCTGAAGTTGTACACTTAACCAACTGAGCCACCCAGGTGCCCCATAAACTTCAAATTCTTAATAATTTTTAAAGAACAGGCTTTAAATTTTCATTTTGCATTTAGTGTTTACCAATTATGTAGCTGGTGCTGGTCAGAATAAGGAATCACTTGACTTTATCAACACAATTTGATTATTTTGACTCGTCACAGTACTATTTTATGAATTATCACTCTTATATAATCCAGGACATGTGATTTATCCCCAATTAATGAAATCTATGGCTACCACGATTCACATAATCTCTTTAGGATAAGGAAATACGTAATATTATAATGCTTATAATATAGCATACTATAATATGGAATCCCCAATTAATGAAATCTATGGCTACAACGATTCACATAATCTCTTTAGGATAAGGAAATATGTAATATTATAATGCTTATAATATAGCATACTATAATATGGAATTAATATAATGTGACAATGTAATATATAATATAATAGAGTATCTTCTGGATTCAATCATTTTTCAAAGGAGTACAGTCTTCACTTAGATCAAAATGATTTGAAATCACACTAAAGATTTATGGCAATTTTAGAAAATGACAATTACAATTTATTGGATGGAATGATGTATGATGAAAGTACTTTGTATAGCATACAGTGTTATGCTAAAAGTACTTTATTTATTTAATTAGTTAGGACATGGGGAAGGTTCATGTAATTTTTTTTATGGTGAAGCAGAACACTTACATATTAGTCATTATGGGAAGTCATAACTATCCAAGCTTCTGCAAAGTAAAAAACTTGGATACTAATTAGTAATTGAATAATTACTCATTTACTTTTGTGACTTTAAAAAAATGTCTACTACTGTATGTATGTGTTTAAAACACATTTTAAAAAGTAGAATTTAGTTAAAAGCAGAATTCAGTAAAGGACAGAACTTATCTGCTTTGTTGAAGTCATAAAGGATCAGGATCAGATTTTTGAATTGTATCTGACAAGAAATTGATAGCAAGTACAGAAGAGAGGAGTGTTTAGTTCTGTTAGAAATCCATAGTAAATGATTTTTTAGCGGTTTCTTTCTAGGTCAGCACTTTACAAACAGTTTTTCAAAGTTCTAGTTAAAATGTGCTGCTAACATTAAGATATGAAAATGTATTAATCTGAACATCTTTCAAATATGTTCCAAATTCCATAGCTGTGAGTTGGTCTATATCTCATAATTTGTTTTTTTTTTAATTCCTCAATGCATATAAATTGTAAGCAAGATGTAATGACATTTTGACAAATAACCTAAGTGACAACAATTCTTTTGGCAATTCCCAGAAATGATCAGTTACAGAAATTAAGTAACAGCTGTTAATTAGTGCTATTATAAAAGGTACTAGTTTCTTAAAAGCAGAAGACAATAGCTGGATAAAAATACTACCACACATCTTTGAGCAACTGCTCAGAAAAGTAACTGGAAACATTAGTAACATGAATATTCAATCCATGTCTAATGGTGGAAAACTGAATGGGCTAACCAATGTTGTAAAATGAGATAGGACAAGGGCACTTGGGTGGCTCAGTCAGTTAGGTGTCCAACTTTGGCTCAGGTCATGATCTCACTGTTTGTGAGTTCGAGCCCCGCGTTGGGCTCTGTGCTGACAGCTCAGAGCCTGGAGCCTACTTTAGATTCTGTGTCTCCCTCTCTCTTTGACCTACTCTGCTCGCTCTCTGTCTCTCTCAAAAATAAACATTATTATTATTTTTATATGAGATAAGACAGGAGCAAAGAGGTCATAGAAGGGACCTATCTTACATTTTACAACCTTCTGTTAAATAGTGATGGGGATTAAAGAGATGACTTGTGGGGCGCCTGGGTGGCTTAGTCGGTTAAGCGTCCGACTTTCACTTAGGTCATGATCTCCCGGTTCGTGGGTTCAAGCCCCACGTCGGGCTCTGTGCTGACTGCCAGCTCAGAGCCTGGAGCCTGTTTCAGTCTGTGACTCCCTCTCTCTCTCACCCTCCCCTGCTCACGCTGTCTCTCTCTCTCTCCTAGAAATAAATAAGACATTTAAAAAAAAAGAAAGAAAGAAAAAAAAGAAAAAAAAATAAAGAGATGACTTGTGATGAGCACCAGGTATTGTAAGGAATTGTTGAATCACTATATAGTACAACTGAAATGAATATTACACTGTATGTTAACTAACTGGAATTTAAATAAAAACTTAAAAAATAGATCCTTCTGACTGAAAATTAGCAAATTGGCTTGTTTTTCATATCTTTTTGCCTAAAAGGGCAAAAAAACCCCAGCCCAGATGCAGGGAGCAAGTCAATTTTTATAAGTTTATTTATTTTGAGAGAGAGAGAGAGTAAGAGAGAGATAGGGTGTGTGTGTGTGTGTGTGTGTGTGTGTGTGTGTGTGTGTGTGTGTGTGTTTGTGGTGTGTGTAGGAGTAAGGAGGGGCAGAGAGATAGAGGGAAAGAAAAAAAATCCCAGACAGGGTCTACCTTGTCAGCTCAGAGCCTGACATGGGACTAAAACTCACAAACTATGAGATTATGACCTGAGCCAACGTCAAGAGCCAGACACTTAACCAACAGAGCCACCCAGGTGCCCCAGATTAATTTTTTTTAAAGTTTACCATATGGCTGCCATATTAAAACTGCAGTGTAATACAATGTGGAAGATTAGGGTAATGGCTGGGAATAAAACATGAAAATGAAATATCAAAATCTTGAGAGGTTTTAAAAAATAAGCTAATATTCCCTCTCTATTTTATTTTCCTATTTTTTGGAGAGAGAGTGTGAGCAGGGGACAGGGACAGAGTGAGAGAGAGTATCTTAACCAGGCTCCATGCTCAGCATGGAGCAGGATTCAGGGCTCGATCCCATGACCCTGGGATCATGACCTGAGCCAAAATCAATTGTCAGATGCTCAAATGACTGAGCCAGTCAGGCTATCTTTCCCTCTCTATTTTGATGAAGATATTGTTCAGCTTATACTTCACTAATTGTTAATATATATAAAAGCTGATGGTTTTGCATATTTATTATCTTATCATCTTACTAAATGGTTTGTATTCATCTAAGAGATTTTTCATTGAATTATTGAATATTTTATGTATGCAATCATATTAGCTCTGAGCAAAAGCATTAATTTTTACTCAATATTTACACTTGTTTTTCATATCTCATGCCATTGTCTACAAGGTCTGAAACATGAATAGCCTTCTTTCAATGGGTATAGTAAAGGCTATCTCTGTCTTATTCCTAAATTGAATGGTAACTTTTTAAACATTTTGTTAGTGCTGTTGTCTTTCTTGTTTGTTTGTTTTGGTTCTGATTTCATTATGTTCAATTAGTTTCTATCCGTTTCTATTTTCCTTAGTTTTTAAATCATTAGTGCTTGCTACAGTATGTATCCATTTTTGGGTTCTGTTGATAAATATTATTTTTTCATCAAAATGATGTTGAAATTTTAGAGGATTCTGATTAAGAACCTTGCTCAATTTGTAGGAAAAATAAAGTTAAATCCCTGACTTTCATTATATACAAAAAGGTAATCTAGATGATTTATGTATTAATGTGAATGGTAATCATTTATAATGGAGAAAATATAAAATAATATTTTATATTTCTGGAACAAAGAAAAAATACCTAAACAAAACACAATTGAAAAAAGAAGTTAGAAGTCAAGGATAGGAATACAGCGAACTTAATTAGAGTAATGTAGCACATCACAGACAAAATTGACAAATAAGAAACAATCACAATATTAAATGCCTACAAGCGATCTTTGTTATAGCCATTTTGGAAATAAATTTCATAGTATTTAGAGAAATAGACTATACATGTGTCTTAAAATTCAACAATTTGAAACCTAGCTCTGTCCAGGAGAAAAGCTCACACAGATTACTAACTATATACGCACAAAGTGGTTCATTGTAGGTTGGTCTATTCCAGTTAGGAATTGGAGGGAACTCACTTGTCTGACACTAGGTGAATGGCTAGATAAAGCACTAGAGTTCCTTAGAGAAGAATACACTGTAACAATGAAAAGCAGTGAACAGCACGAATAGAGCTTAAAATCAGTGTTGAGTGTTAATAGTATAGAATACTAAAAAGGATTTACAGCAAAATGCAATAAAAACATACACATTTAAAACAATACTGTTTTTTTCTAACATATGTATCCAAACAGGTCACGACATACAAAAGGATTATCAGGTGTTTTAGTGATGGGGAGGAGGATCTGCTTAGCTTGCGATCAGGCATGGGGAGTGGATCCCTTCTACAAAGTTTGGGAAGACTTTTTATAAAAAATATTTAGGTCTATATTTATTTGGTTGTATACTTAGAGGGATTTAAAAAATAGTATCAATTTTATAGAAACATTTACAGAACAGTACTCAGAACTCTTGTTTTTGCTATCTTCTATTATCTGGAATCCTCAATATTAAGAATTTTGCCATATTTGGTCTATTATTCATTGGTCAGGATGCCTCATCAACCCTTAGCACTTTAGTAACTATTTCCTAAAAAGAGCACTTTCCCATATAACTACAATGCGACCATCAATATCAAGAAATTAACACTAATTTAATACTACCACCTAAGTTACAAATTTTGCTGATTGTCCTAACAATGGCCATCATAGAACTAGAATCTGACACAAGATCATTCATTGCATGTAATTGTCACAACTCTCTGGCCTCTTTCACCCAAGGAGTTTCTCAGGTTTTTTTTTTTTTCTTGTTTTTTATAACCTAAATATATTTAAGAATACAAATTAGTGATCTTTTGAATGTACCTGAATTTGAGTTCCTCTGCTGTGTTTGGATGAGCATCTTCACAATTCGTAAAATGGTAGAAATACTACCGAAATGGTGGCTATGTCCTTCTCTGTGTATCATATCAAGAGGCACATTCAGCAATGCCAACTTATACCACTTAATTTTGAGGTGTATGCTAGCCTTCTCCACTGCTAAGTGATTATTATTAGTTGCCATCCCATTGAATTGAAGAACTTAATATTTATATCCTGAATTTATTTGTACATGATTCATTTATTTATTCATATCACTAGGTGTTATGGGCAGAATTGTGGCCTCCCCAAAATGTGTATGTTGAAGTCCTAACCGCCAGCACTTCAGAATGTGATTGTATCTGGAGACAGAATCTCTAGAGGTAGATAAATTAAAATAAGGTCATTATTGTTCACCTTAATCCATTATCACTGGCTTTTGTATAAGAGGAAACTTGGACACAGTCCAGCAGAGGGAAGAACATGTGAAAACAAAGGGAGAAGATGCCCATCTACAAACACAAGAGGTAAGTGTGAAACAGAGCCTTCCCTCATGGCCCTCAGAAGGAACTAGCTGTGCCAACAGCTTAATCTCAGACTTAAGCTTCCAAAACTGTGAGGAAATAAAGAAAAATGATATGAGTCTTATTCCTTTGAGAAACATACTGTCTGCTTAGTGTACAGGGCAAGTAAATCATCAGTTCAAGTGATTTTAGTATGCCACAAAGCAAATGGGCAGTGAGTAACAAGAAATGGTAGTATAAAAGCTGGTCAGCCCAAGTGAAAATGTGTTGGTCTGCCTTTATAATGTATTCAATGGGAAGACCCTGAAAGATTATAATTATGTTCACAGAGGTTTGATACAGCCTCAGCTTTCCTTCAATCATAAATTAAAATGTTGCTGAGTCCCATTGGAAGTATGTTCTCCGTTATTTTTGCAGTCTCTTTTCTCTCCACAGCCACTGCTACTTTTCTAAATTCACTTTTATTACTTATTGCTAGAATTACTGCCATCATCCTCTAATTGATTCTCCCTTTTAAATGTACTCATTCTCCTATGGAAAAGCTTTCAATGACTGCTCAGATCCTTCAGGTTAAAATTCCATCTTAGCTTACCTTCCACCTAATGAGGCCCTTCTTTATTCTTCTCCTGTTTACCTCTGCATGTCCATCAACTATTTCACCCACATTAGCAACATAAGCTTTGTCAGTTGCAATGAACTTCAAATTTGCTGTAGGGACCATATATTGCCATACTTGCATGGCTACATACATTCTATTCATTTTTCTTGGAGTTTCCTTTTCCCTATTCCATGTTTCTTTTGATTTTGTCTTTCAAGACCAGCTCCCACAGTACCTCCCCCTCCCTTCTTAGTCACCTCCAGTTTTTCTCAGGTGCTTCTGCCTACACTGAAGGAACACCCATCCTGTAATGAGAGTCATGCCTACCTACTAGTAAATTTGGGTGTCTTGAGGAATATTTGAATTATCTGTAGTTATCTACTGCTCCATAACTAATTACCCTGAAGAATAACAGCTTAAAATTTTAAAAATATATTTTGATCTCATATTTTCTGTGGGTCAAGAATTCAGGAGCAGATTAACCAAGTCATTCAGGCTCAGGGTCCCTTATGAGGTTTCAGTCAAGGTGTGGCTTTGGGCTGAAGTTATCTGAAAGCATGACTTGAGCAAGAGGATGCCCTTCCAATATGGTTCACTCAATGCCTTCTTTTTTAATTCTTTCTCTTTTTTTTTTTTTACATTTAAATTCCAGTTGGTTAACTACACTGTAATATTTTTTTCAGGTGTACAGTATAGTGATTCAGCACTTCCATACAATAAACTGTACTCTTCACAGCAAGTGCACTTCTTGATCCCCATCACCTACTTAACCCATCCCCCACCCACCTCTCCTCTGGTAACCACATGTTCTCTCTAGTTAAGAGTCTGTTTCTTGGTTTGCCTCTCTCTCTGTATCTCTTTTTCCCTTTGCTCACCTGTTTTGTTTCTTAAAGTCCTCATATCAGTAAAATCATATGGTATTAGTCTTTCTGTGACTGACTTATTTCTCTTGGAATAATTTCTCTCTAGCTCCATCCATGTCATTGTAATTGGCAAGATTTTGTCCTTGTTGATGGTTAAATAACATTCCATTGTATATATATATTTCTTTATCCATTTGTCAGTTAGTCATTGGACACTTGGGGCTATCTCCATAGTTTGGCTATTAGAGATAATATTATTATAAACATTGGGATGCATGTATAACTTTGAATTAGTATTTTTTGTGTTCTTTAAGTAAATACCTACTAGTGCAATCTTATACTTAGTAGTTCTATTTTTAACTTTTTGAAAAACCTCCATACTATTTTCCAGAGTGGCTGCACCAGTTTGCATTCCCACCAACAGCATAAGAGGGTTCCCCTTCCTCCAAATTCTTGCCAACATCCATTGTTTGTTGTGTTGTTGATTTTAGCCATACTTATAGGTGTGAGGTAATATCTCATTGTAGTTTTGATTTGCATTTCCCTGATTATCATGAAACTGACCATCTTTTCATGTATCTGTTAGCCATGTAGATGTTTTCTTTGAAAAAAAAATGTCTATCAACAAAACTAAAAGGTAACACATGGAATAGGAAAAGATATTTCCAAATGATATATCTAATAAAAGATTAGTGTCCAAAATATAGAAAGAGCTTATAAAACTGAACACCCAAAACAAATAATCCAACTAAAAAGTGGAGAGAAGTCACTCAATATCTTTTGAAAGGAGACCTTAGTTGCAGCTATTGACAGAAGACTAGTTCCTTGTCGTTGGCCCTCTCCATAGTGATAACTTGAATGTCCGCACTACATAGCACTTGGCTTCCCCCAAAGCAAATAATCTAAAAGTGAAACCAATATTGTTATGATTTCTACCACCCTCGCTGGAACTCATATTTCATCTTTTCATCAATATCATATTGGTTACACAAGTATTCTCTAGCCATAGAAGAGAGAACTACACCAGGGTGTTGTGGACTATCATGAAGGGTATAATACTGAAAAACTTTAATATTATGTAAGATTGTATTAATTATATAATAATATCTTGGAACCCCCTAAATTATTCTAATTGTAGAAGAGAGTTTCCCTGAACATTTTTGCCTTCCAGAATATTTCAATTTAAAATAAAGGGAATAACTTTTAACATTATTAGGACTTTTATGTGATGTATGCATACATATGTTTTACATGTTTCCCCTTTAAAACTGTATTTTAATTTACAAGTAGTTAGATATTTAAAGAAAATCTCATTCTATCATAAAGAAAAAAGTAGTAAGAAGATGACATTTTCTATCAAGTAGTTGTGTGGCCTTGGATGATCGTCTCTGTAGATGATTTTCATTGTGCTCTGGCTTTGTCACAACTCAGATGAGTAATATAACTAATTGTTTTTATATCTCATGAGACTATTGTGAGTGTAAAGAAGATTACTGATAATAAGCAGCAATGAAAAGTTAAATGACGATGAAAAGGTAAGATGTCTTCATTAAGTGATTTGCAAACATGCCTCATAATGGTATTTGAGTATTTGTAATTACCTAGCATGCCTTACATACAAATCTTAACTAATGTTGTACAACACCAATTATAGGTGACTTACCAAGGCATCTTTTGCTACCAGATCAGCTCATCAAGGACCTAGCTAAATTCACATTGCCACACATAGAGACAATATTGATCTTCAGGTATCATTTATCTTTATGCAGCTACCTTTATCATTTATGCACACAGAGCTTGCATAAATGCAAGTGAAATGCAAGCCAAATGGGAATAAAACTGGAAATGTATATAAAAATTCACATCTGTGTGTCTATAAGTCACAGTATTTTTTAAAGCCTTAATATTTCAGTGGTATTAATCTGATTAAGAATGTAAAATGGGAGAGCAGGAAAGTAGCTTTCAGAGGGAACTCAAAATAGTGGCCTTTGCTACATACAAAATTTTAGTTGTATTGTGGACCTTGATTGAATTTATTTTTTTTTCTCTAAGATCATGTACTATTCTAGAAAGAAGTTTTGAGTCTACAAATCATCACTTGTATAAAGTATTTTGAATTTATTTCACAAAGTATACAGTGACTTGTCATTGAACATCATTTTTAATGATTTATCACTAGTAACTTAACTTGTTTCTTCTTTAATTATGTTTAGAGTAAAAAGAAAGAAACTATTTGAGTCATTACAGTTGTAAGCCTCGGAAATTTTGGAAAATATTTAATATGGAGTTTGTACACTCTAGTTTGCAACTTTAAAGAAAGTTAATAGAAGCAATGCCATCTGCTCAAATTTCAGTGTTTTGTTCAAATACTGAAAGTTCTATTAAAAATAATAATAAGAAGACAGCATAATCAGGCCTGATGAGAATGATGTAGAAGTTGCAACACAGATGAGGAGAATTATCAACCCAGAAATCTATAACATTGGCTTAGAGGCTCTGTGACGAGTGACAAGGAAACTGATATTAACCATGGAATGAAAGTGATTCACTTTATGGAATGGTGAAATATTTATTAACAAGTTCCCCATCATAACTTGGAAGGCAAGTAATGTTGATGCAGGGGAAGAGCCTGGAAAATAGAATGTTAGTAGTGTGTGCTATGTGTCACTGGATGGACTTTACAACACCTTAAAAGAAACATAATTTCAAGAAGAATAAAGCATTTCCAAGTTAAAAGAAATAAAGTGGAGTGAAAAAAAATCCAACAATATCCCCATGCCCAACACTGAGCTATAAAAATGAAAATTTTACAAGATTCTGCATAGAGACAAGAACCAAAACACCATTTGCTCTTTTATTCATTACTTAAACTCTTTGAATGGTGCACAGCCATTTGGACAAAATGGCTCTGGAGAAAGAGAAAAAGGCTCTGTCTCTCCCATGAAAGCTTAACAGAACAAAGCACCTGTAATTATTTTGAGAGCATGAGGAATAAGAGCTGTGGGGATGGTAAAGGACAGAATGTAGGGAAATAGAAAAAATTTAGGAAGTATATCCATAAAAGAACAGAATGTAGCTGTTGGCACATGAAGCCGACTGGAATCAAATAGATGAGAAGCCAAGTGTTTTAGAGAGTCATTCTGCCAAAAGGAGCACCAGCCTAAACTAAAAGATTGTGACTTTCCTGGAATAAAGCCATTGTCAGGTCTTCAATCTTTTACAGGCAGAAACCAGTTCAGTTCTCAAGGAAGATACTCATAGTCATAATACTCAACTCCTTTCTAGTCAAAGAACATAAGAAAGGAAAACCCTCCTGTAACAATGAACTGAGGACCACCCTTTCTAGGGAGCAGGACTGAGCCGAGTCAAAAAAGCACCTCTGTTCCCTAATGTCTGCCAAAAAAGTTACTGGAATTGATATTACTATGACATTTCTCTCACTCTTCTTTCTGTGTTTGAGTGCTTATTGTGACTCTCTTGAACCATTTATCGGTTGTAAAGTGAGTCCGTGAGATAGATAACTTGTCTTTTTGTTTATTATTCTCAAGAGTATCCACACAGGTAACTACCCAGAGATTGCCATTCATCATCCTTAATAAAGGGATATTAAGAGATCCTGAACATTAAGCCTGATGCTATGGCTCATTGGAACTTTTGGATTGTCTTTCTCGGACAAAAGTGAAGGGGATTTTTGTTTGGAAGTGAGAGTAACTGAATATCTGGTAAACAAAAGAGGAAACTCTGGTGGTGATTAATAGTGCACACAGATAACCTACCTTCCTCACCTAGCCACACAGCAGGATTGTAATTCCAGCTGGTTAAAACTCATCGTTTACAAAGATGCGATCAATTTCTGTCTACGTGTACCCGGTCTCAGATTTTTTTTTTATTTTTTATTTTTTTTAAGTGCTCATATGTAAAAACGCCTTTTCTGATAAAGACTATTTCTGTGAATCATTGTTTTTCTTTCCTTCAAATGGTGAAATTTTCAGCGTTCATCTGTGACCCTGCCCTCAAACTACTTGCTCTCTGAGTGATCTTTTCTTAATTTTTATGGCTTCACCTATCAACTGTACTTTTGATGAATATTAAATTCCAGTCTAGATTTCTCTACTGACTTTCAAGCTCAAATATCCAATATCTAATAGGTCATTATTACTACAAATTGAATTGATTGTTTCTACCCCTGAAAATATGGTTGTCTTCTGATATTTATCTTCTCACTGACAGTCACTGAAAAATAAAAAACTATGGAATTCTCCTAGATCCTTTTCTCTGTATCTAATCGCTCACCAAATCATGCCATTCTATTACTTTAGTATCTCCAGTTAACGTTTAAAGTATGAGTCCAATCCTGGGGCGCCTGGGTGGCTTAGTCGGTTAAGCGTCCGACTTTCGCTTAGGTCATGATCTCGCGGTTCGTGGGTTCGAGCCCCGCGTCGGGCTCTGTGCTGACTGCCAGCTCAGAGCCTGGAGCCTGTTTCAGTCTGTGACTCCCTCTCTCTCTGACCCTCCCCTGCTCATGCTGTCTCTCTCTCTCTCCTAAAAATAAATAAAACATTAAAAAAAAAATTTTTTTTTTAAAGTATGAGTCCAATCCTTATGCTAGTTAAACTGATTGGGTTAATATCACTTTTTAAATTCCATTCTGACAGAACGCATTAAAGTGTTACCTTAACAGAAAACCACACCTGCCTTAAACTGAAGAGGTATGTCTTCTCTGTTCCTGCCATTACTTATTTCACTATCTCATGACCTTGACATCCACTGAAGTTTCAGACCCAAAGAATTCAGAATATTATTTGAGAGAGAAAAGGAACATCAGTGATTATGATAAAATACAATAATTCTGCAGCAGAGGTTTACAGCAAGTAATATTGAGGAGAGATATATTTGGAAATCACCCCACTTGAGGAAATAAGGAAACTCTTTTAAGAGCATTGTATTATGCTACTTTTTGTTCATTTCACAGATATTTACGATGAGACTCCTCAATGACAAGTCATCTTGTTTTCTTTCTCAGGCAACTTTGCTGTAGATTGAAATATAACTATGGAGAGGAACAGACAGCATCCCTCTTGAGTTCACTAAAGAAATAAGTGAGAAATAATGGCATAGGGTATAATGTTAGGGGAAAAAAACACCATCATTCTCTAGAAGAGTAACAAGACTGAATTGCAAAGTACCTATTGGAAACTGTGGAATATAAATCTGGAAACATCAAAGTTGGACTAGATTGCAGAAGACCTTTCATACTTTGCCATACTTCTGGAACCTTCTCCTTGTAACGACAGAAACCCTAAGTAAGGCAACCACCTTCCAGAGAAGGTGGCACCGAGTTGGTAACTGAATCTTCTCTGTGTTCCAACCCTCAGGGCAAACAAGTGTCTTTAGTTCAGTTTAGGAGCAGTGGCTTTCCCTTAAGGTAATATTTTAATGCATTTAGTCAAAATGAAAATAAAAAGGTGAAATTAACCCAAAAACTCAATTAAAATAAGACAGGAGTCAGACTTTACACAGATCAAATTGTACCTTAGTCAGGAGTGCTCAGAACATAGAAATAAGTAGAAAATAAGAAGGAATCAAGAGGGTGGAGAAAAGAAACATAACACTGTTTTAATGTTGGATTTTTTTATAGATAGAAGAATCCATTTCTAAGTTTTTACATGTCAATTTCCCCAAATTCACATGTATTATTTTATAATCAGTAGTAATAAAGATACTAATAAATGTGTTAGTGACCTTCAATGGACTTTTTGGGAAAACAAGATGATAAAGAAACATTTATTTGTATTTGACATATCTTAGGAGAGAAATAGTCATATTAGAGAAAAACATATATCCTCATTGCCTTCAACCCTCTCTACTGAGTCATGAATTACTAACTGGAATGAGTTGTTCAAGTATTCAAATATGAGGGGCTATTTGTCATATTTCACTATTTTTTGTTAAATTGGGAGACTTCTAACAACCAATGGATGGAGAAAGTTGAAAAGAAGAAACAAGCCAAGTATATGCTCATATTGACTCCACATGATCTTTTAAAAATTGAGAATGTAACAAAATATTTCGGTTCAAGTTGCTTTTTGTCAGGAAAGAGGGAAGGAAGGAAGGAAGGAAGGAAGGAAGGAAGGAAGGAAGGAAAAGAAACAGCTTATAACTATTCAGTAAATATAGTGAGTTTATACATATACTTTAAGTAATATTATTTGCCAATCATTTTCCTTGAACAGGCACTAACAAGGAAAACTATGAAAGTTTAAATGTATACACATTTTAAGTCATTCAAATTGGTTGTTTGCTATAATAAAGGCAAGCTACTTGACTGATTATTTGATATTTCAAATTTAACTGTATACCACACAAAAACCTGCACTCAAATAATTATAGCAGCTTTAATTATAATTGCAACAAGATGTCCTTCAGTAGGTGAATAGACAAATAAATTGTGATACACCCAGACATTGGAATCTTATTCCGTGCTAAAGGTTAATGAGCTATCAAGCCATGCCAAGACATAGAGGAAACGTAAATGCGTATTACTATGTGAAAGAAGCCAACCGTAAAACGGTTACATATTGTACGATTTCAACTATATGGCATTCTGGAAAAGGCAAAACTATGGAGACAGTGAGAAGATAAGGGTTGCCAGTACTTTGGGAGGAGAAGGAGGAAGAACAGGAAGAGCACAGATGATTTTTAGGGTGAAATACTCCATATGACAACATAATGATGGATACATGTCATTAATCATTTGTCAAAACCCATAAAACAGGCAACAAAAGTGACCCATACTTTGAACTATGGGCTTTGGTGATAATGATATGCCAATGTAGCTTTATCAATTGCAAAATATGTACCATCTGGTGGTGGATGGTGGTGGTGGGAAAGCTCTACACATGTGGGGGCAGGGAGTGTATGGGGTATCTTTGCATCTTCCCCTCACTTTTGCTGTGAACCTAAAAACACTCTTAAAAAATAACTTTTAATTTAAAAACTTTAACTGCATTGGGGCACCTGGGTGGCTCAGTTGGCTAAACCTCCAACTCTTGGTTTCAGCACTGGTCATGCTCTCAAGGTTCATGGGAGCCGGACGCATATTGGGCTCTGTATTGAGAGCACAGTGCCTGCTTGGGATTTTCTCTCTCACCCTCTCTTTCTCTTCCCCTCCCATGCATACTCATTCTCTGTCTCTCAGAAATACATGAATAAAATTTTTAAAAAATTTTAAATAGAAAAATAAAAATATAGAAAACTAACTGTATGGAGCACAAGTAATTTTTCTAAAGTCTTTTAATGCATTCTCATGTTAATAATATAAATAAAATGTTCAACAACATCTCAAAGTCTTTAAGTATATATTTTTTTATTTATTTAAAAAAAAATTTTTAATGTTTGTTTTATTTTTGTGTGTCATAGGCCGGCTCCGGCCGGGTCCAGGGGTCCCTGAAGGATGGACGGTGTTGGCGAGATTGAGAGAGAGAGAGTGAGAGAGCCCCCAGAGTCTTTCTGATCACCAGACAGGCATCTCCGCTCTGACTGGGGCTCAACTTTATTTTATAATTGTTTGGGGGATGGCACAGAAGTGGCATTTGCCTTAGACAATGATATCTGATGACAAACTTCTTTGATATGTAAGAATTTCCCAGAAAATAGATTTGTAGAAGACTCTTGCATAGCCTTTATCAATAGTGATTGAGGTAGGGGATTTAGATGCTTATCCTATGGGGAAGGAAGGTATCTTTAGCATACCAGACAATGTCTTTAGCATAAAAAGGGTGAAGTTACTTCTTTGTGAGCAGGGGTCAATAGCTTGTTTGTTTAAGGTGGGAGTATCAAGAAAAACAGGTCTTTCAGGGAACACCTTTGCTCCCCTAATCACAAAAGAAGAAGTTCCTCAATAGGTTCCTTCACAGAGAGCAATCAGCATATTCAAGGCCAAAATAAGTCACTCACAAGATGCTCCAAGCAGAAACAATTGGGTGGGGGTGGATATCTGTCCTTAACTCTAAATTAGGCTCTTTGTCTCAGGGCCAGGCTCAGTTGTAACTCTTAGGTTCTTAGCCCCCTTTATTATGTAAGTCTTGGATCTGCAAGGCCCATAGGAAGAGCCTTTTGACAGTCATCCACAGTGCTTTCATCTGAAGTCTCTTTTGAAAAGGCAGGAATATGATTTTTCTTAGGAGCCATCTGAGGGGAATATGGTCTGATCTGGAATATTGTGAGGCCTGGTCAATACCAGCCGCCTCATTTCCAATATGAACCAGTAGTAGCAGAAGGAGATACCAGTTTCCGTTTCTCATGGCAGGAGCGGTGCAAACGGTGCCATTTCCTCACTGTGACTGTCATCCAGCGAGGCTGCTGCTCCCAGCATTTGTGTATGAGAAAGACCAAGCACGAGCGGGAAAGGAGCAGAGAGAGACACAAATTTCAAAGCAGGCTCCAGGCTCTGAGCTGTCAGCACAAAGCCCGATGCAGGTCTCAAACTCATGAACCGCAACACTGCAACAGCATAACCTGAGCCGAAGTCAGACTCTTAACCAACGGAACCACCCAGGTGCCCCATAAATATATTTTTAAACATTATTTCTTATTTTCTTTTGAGGATAAATACAATTTGGATCACTTCTTATGGAGGATTATTTCATTCTCTAGACCTGAAAAAAAAAAAAGACAACAGAAAGAAAAATAAAACGTGAGGTATATTTTAATCATACCTGTGATACGTTAATGAACATGAGACAGTAGTAAGCTGTAAGTCGTAGACGTCCTTGGAAGCACCGCATAGGTCCTGAGCATCTAGGAGAGCAAAGCGAAATTTAGCAGAGTTACAGATTTCAAGTTCAGCATTACATTTTAGAATTATCCTTTTTGACAGTAGACTGAGGAAAGTAGGTAGAGAAAGTCTCCAAGAAACAGCCCTTAGCATGTGACAAGCAAGGAGAAAATATGTTATATATGTATCTTTGTATCTGCACACACTTTGTAGTACAGATCTAATTTTACCTGACGAGCCCCTAGATAAAAAACAAGCAAACAATACACACACACACACACACACACACACACACACACACACACTCACGCACACACATATGCATGCACATGCATGCACAAACATAAAAATCAGAGGAAAAAGAGCCAAAGGATAGCATATCATGCAATCCTTCATATGTTTACTCTATATTCTTTGATTTTATGTACACCCTGGTGTCTTTTCAATTTTCCAGATAACAAAATAAGGCTTTTAAATTCTTCTTTTGTAAAGTATAAATGTTATTTTCTATTGCTTCCTTTCGCCTCTGTCTCAAGAGACAACCAGAGAGACAGAAATATGAGTTTTTTTATCTTTGACTCTCCTTTCAAAGAAAACGTTCACCAAAAAAAGTAAGGTGAAATATTCTCCTTATCTACAGTAGCATTGAATAATGACCTCCTGCTAACTATTGCAAAACAATATGTTAAACTTTACTTTATATATCTCTGTAATACATTTATTCATTTATCTTTTATATGTGATGCGGATTTCTAAAATATGATTAGCGATAATTACTCATATATAGATTAATCACAAAAGCGATTTTGATACCAATATTCCTATAAGCGCAAGCGCAAGCGCGCGCGCACACACACACACACACACACACAAATACTGGTTTGTTTGGTGCTTCAACTATAAGCACAGTGGCTGTCATTTCTGATGACCGTGTCTCCTTGCCTGTATCTGATTGAAAAGGGAACAGTAAGGATTTGCCTTATTTGCTGGCATCCTAGTTGCTAAAGGTGAAAAAATTCAGTAAATTCAGTATTTTGTTTCTGCTTTCCTTTTTACTTTTTGTTTTTTATTTCACTGACAATACTGATTTAATCAAATAAATATGAAACTCGCTGCTTACACAGCTAGCATTTTTAATCAATACAATTGGATAAAATGCCAATAAATGTTTGGTCTGCTTCTCACTGGGCTGGTCATATATGTGGCCATACCACTGTAACCTTCATTTCATTGCCTCATTCCTCATTTACTGCAGGACCAGACCTGTGATAGCCAGCATCCAGGGATTTAACACAGGTTTAAATTCACTCCTAAGAAAGCATATTTACTGGGGCGCCTGGGTGGCTTAGTTGGTTAAGCTTCCGACTTTCGCTTAGGTCATGATCTCGCAGTTCGGGGGTTCAAGCCCTGCGCCGGGCTCTGTGCTGACTGCCAGCTCAGAGCCTGGAGCCTGTTTCAGTCTGTGACTCCCTCTCTCTCTGACCCTCCCCTGCTCACGCTGTCTCTCTCTCTCTCTCTCTGTCTCCTAGAAATAAATAAAACATTTTTAAAAAAGTATATTTACTTGTCACCAGTTCACAGAGGCTCTCTCTGATTAATACAAGTGCATCCTCGTGGTTTCAGTCTTGTTTACTTATGGTGAGGAGAGGGAACACTTCATTTTTTTAACCTGGTCCGCCGAGGATTCTGAAAGCTACGTGGCTTTCCTCTCCACCATTTCAACATTCCAACAGCAACTGCTTTCTCCTATCTTACTGGTGGATTCAGCTGTGGGCTCAGAGAAAAATCGGAAGTCTACATAAACCATAATGTACTTAAAATTACTCCTTTTTAGGACACCCATGTGGCTCTTTCCGTTGAGAGCGCCCACCTCTTGATTTCGGCTCTGATGATGACCTCACAGTTCATGAGATGGAGCCTGCGTTGGGCTCTGTGCTGAGCGTGGAGGCGCTTAAGGGTCTCTATCCCAGTGCCCAGCCCGGGCTCACGCGCAGGAGCGCGCACGTTGTGTGCGCGCTCGCAGGCTCTCCCTCTCTCTAAAATAAATATATTAAATCAAATTAAACTAAATTTTTTTAAAAGTATAGAAAAATAAAAATAAAATAAAACTACTCCTCTTTGATGAATCTACTTCTGCTATTCCGCTGTTTTTTCTACCTTACCTCTTTCACTTAGGAAGACTTTTCTTTCAGGGAGAAAAAAACCCAAAATACTTCTAGCTAACTTATTCCATAAATCCTCAAGACATGAATGTGTACTTTGAATTTGCTTTGGTGGACACAGCTGGGATCATCTACTACATACAGCCGCGGTGTGAGATTTCTTAAAGACGACGGTCATTTTTTCAAATAAATGTGTGTTAATTTATCCCTCTTGACATAGGTGCTCTTTCCTCTGGGAAATGTAGTCTCCCTCCTGAGTTTAACCAGAACTAGCTGGCTTTGTCTTATTATTTTCTACCTGCATTTTGTCTTTATTTACATTACCTCATTTATATCTATTTTCTCTGAAAGCCCAGTGTATAATTTAAAGCATATAAATATAATTCTAGTAATTAACAGAAGAATGACTAAACATAATCCTTAATTAATTTAGATAAGTCACATAATAGCTCAATTTACGAACAGACAATATGATGTTTTTAACAAGTAGAATATAATTAAAATGTGACAATATTATTGCTTGGGATATAAACTTCAACATACAAACATCTTTCATTATATGATTAAGTTTACCAGCAATGTGTCAGTAAATGTTTAATTACTGAATTTGAAGGGGTTAAAAAGCCTTGATTTATAACATTTGCCTATTTCCATGGTGTAAATACTTCCCCAATGACTGACTTCAAACTACCAATAGGATGTCATTGAACGTGCAGTTGGGACAAAATGTACAAAATCAGCTTTCTCAGCAGCTCGTACAAGCGGGTGTGACCCTGATGCAAAACACTGTTGTTTGTTTTTACATATCCTATAATAAGTGTTTGTACAATTTCTGTTTCTAGGCTAATGCATATTTAATTTTGAAGTAAAATTCAGTACATTTATGGACTAGTGTTATATAATAGCCTTAAAATGTCAATCACTAGGAGCCTGCAGCTGCAGATAAAATCCTCTATCCTGGACATCAGAGATAAATATTTCTGTAAAAATAATAAACAAAAATAATGGGAAAAAAAACCTTTGTGAGAACCATAATGCGTATCATGATGGAAACACATGGGCAGGGTGATTCCTTAGAAAGCCAAATATTTTTCTTAACACATTTAAGAATGGCCTAGATAAAACTTACATTACTTGCAAAAGAATTTAATACTGAACTCAGTTCATTTTACAAGAAAAAATATTTACTCTATGTTTGTTAAATTATTAAAAACTTCATGGTTCATCAAATTCTGGCTTTGGCTTTTGCAAAGTATACATATTTCAATTTTATGATTCAAGTGCAATATTTCAAATATTTCTGTCAGAAGATCTATAATATATGAGATAAAACAATAAATTGGAAACTGTTGTTTCATAACTCTTTCACACTTGTGTCCCTCAAAGAGTCTATTGTATAAGATATACTTCTATGGGACTTAGGGATCAAGAAGGACACCCCCAAAATAATGCTGATTCATGTGGCTCCAGGATAAGATTATTGTCTCTTAGGCTTAGAAAAGGTCTCAAATTTAATTTATTACATGTCTTCATTCATATTTAAATAAATTTAATGAGGGGTGCCTGGGTGGCTCAGTTGGTTAAGCCTCTGACTTAGGTTCAGGTCATGATCTCGCGGTTTGTGAGTTTGAGCCCCGTGTAGGGCTTTGTGCAGACCTGGGAGCCTGGAGCCTGCTTCGGATTCTGTGTCTTCGTCTCTCTCTGCCCCTTCCCTGCTCATGCTCTGTCTCTCTCTGTCTCTCAATAAATAAACGTTAAAAATTTTTAAGAAAAATAAATAAATAAATTTAACAAAGTAGCCCTAGTTTAAAATACCTTTAACCTGGCAACTTGTTCTATCTTTGGACAATTTTGAATGTCATAAATGTCTAACATACAATAACTAAAATAGGTCTCCATATATTGTCTTCTTTTTGTTCTTAGATTTATCCAATGGAGCAACATAAAACAGTGTTTTTAGTCTCAAGCCTCTAAATACTGACAATGGCTTAATATTTAGTCTCATCTCATCCATTCAAACCGTTTTCTTCAGACATTGGTCACAAAAGATAGTTTTGTATTCTTTTAATTTCCTGATTACTTTTCTCTGAGTAATAATTTTTCATATTATTTTTATTTTTATTTTTATTTTTTAAAGTTTATTTATTTTTGAGAGGAGAGAGTGAGCACAAGCGGCAAGGGGCAGAGAGAGCAGGAGAGAGAGAGAATCCCAAGGAGGCTCCACACTGTTAGTGCAAATCCCAACAGGGGCTCGAACACATGAGCTGTGAGAGCATGACCTGACCCAAAATCAAGAGTCAGATGCTTAACCAACTGAGTCACCCTGACCCCTCATTTAGAATTATCTTTAATAATTTATTCCCAGACAGAAAGTAGTTTTCCATATATGATCTTGCCACTGTAGATTTGAAAAGGAATTACATATATTTATTATGACAATTTTTAGCAATTCTGCTTCGGGAAACTAATAGTCTGCAAACCATACTTTAAGCCCTCATCATGCAAATACACACACACATGCATACCACATAGACATTTATATTTGTGTTTTTTATGTCTAGGATAGCATGCACACCACACTCTTTTCTCTTGCAATTGAGAGTTTCTAGTAATAAAAGTGGTCACAGTATCAAACCAAAGAGATAGTCGAAACTAGATACAGAAAAAAATAAAATAAAACACAGAATAAAGTGTTCTTTCCCTTAGTTCACTCGATTGCTTTGTTTTTTTAATAATACTTTCTCAAATTTGAATCTTCCAGGAACCTTCCACAGAAGGCCAAACATATTTTAAGTGATTACTACTATAGTCATAACTTCCTTTATGCACGAATATAAACAGATTGATGACCTCCTCTATCTACTTAGCAATCCTTTTACTTGTTGCTTATTTAGATATATGAAACTATTTTTGAATGGCTGTCTGGGGTTAGCAGCGATTATAAAACAGACCTACACAAAATTCTGGTTTTTGCTGTCATAGCATAAAATATATTTCAAAAGATCAGCATAATGTTATCACCCTCTTTTCCTCTTTTTCTTTCCTCCCCATGGCTTTGATCCTGAGAGGTCAACTACATGATAGGTGATCAAAGGAGCAAAGTCCTGCTTCTCTCTCTTTCCTGCATTTCTCTCATGGGATTCTTTTCCATTACACCCTTGCTCTACACATTTCTCGATTCTGTTTTCTATTTAGCCAATAATATATCACTTCCACATATCCATCTTCAACAGCACAATTTAAGTCAGACTAAAATACTATAAAATCTCTCTTATGTGTAAGTGTGAGTGTGGTTAAGAAAAAATGGCTGTCCCATTAATAAGGTTAAGTGGAAAATAATTCAAGAAACTTTGAAGATAATTTCAAGATCCTTCTTTCTTCTACATGATGACTTCTGTTTAATATATGGACCATATGAGGGTGAGTTTTTCATTAGTTAAATTAATAATGCATGGGCATAACCTAAATTACAGGATTTGCTAATTATTGCTGTCAGATCTTTAATTCCAATACAAATTCCAGTGTCTCTGATTACATTACAAACCCAGGATTTCCTGACTGAAAAGTGACCCTATGTCACTGACCCATTACTTGTAACTAAAAGAAAGAGGTCACGGACTACAACATTCCTTCCACACATCCTGGAAATGTTTGCTTGTTCTTCCTGCCAATTCTCAGCCAGAATGTAATCAAAACACTACTACACAATTTATACCATAATTTTTAGTATCACACAAGAGGTGACAGCAGAGTTATTCAAAAATTTTTTTTTACATTTATTTGTTTTTGAGAGACAGAGTGCAAGCTGGGGAAGGGCAGAGACAGGAGGAGACACAGAATCCGGAAGCAGGTTTCAGGCTCCGTGCAGGCTGACAGCACAGAGCCCGACACAGAGCTTGAACCCATGAACCGTGAGATCATGACCTGAGCCAAAGTCAGACAGTCAACCGACTGAGTTACCCAGGTGCCCCCACAACAGTGTTATTCAATGTATTGGTGTGCCACTCTATGTAAAGATGAAAATAAAGATGTAAAAATCAAAGTATATTTTGATCTGTGTTTCTGGCATAATTAATAGTACCAACTTTTTTTAGTATTAAAGTTTTTAAATCTAGAATTTTTCTTCATATTCTAGTACTCTGTTGCAGTCCGGGTCAGCCTGTTCCCTGCACTGACCCTGAATAGATACCCTTTGAAAACTAGGAGGTTCAAAGAGAGGGTCAAAGACTAGAATTTCAAAAGGACGTCAGAGAAATGGAATGCTTCTAAGTAGTGTTGAATCTCATGCTTGCATTTCTCCCAGCCTTTTATGCCAGTTTTCTTATTCCCTGACTATTGACACAGCCTCCTTTCTTTCTTCTCTGTCTCTCTTACCTGCTATCCAGCCATATTGATTACAAGTGTAAGTTTCAATCCATTTCTTTTCCACATTTCTAATGTTGACATTTCTCACTGTGATCCATGTTAAGCTTCCTACTGCCTGTATCTTCTGCCACAGGACCCTTCTCTCATCTATACACGAGCCAGTCATCTGTTCTGATTTAAGGGGACCCAGAAGGGAATACTTGGGAACGACTACAGAAAGGAGCAGGCAAAGTCCTGTGACGGTCCTGCATATTACTGTGAGACACAGTCATAGTACACATCTTGCTCATGTATTGACTTTGTTCATATCTCAACATCTTTACAAAAATGTTAGGATCAATTAAAAGCAAGAGGCAAGAAGTGAGACCATTAGGATAACTCCTATGTGACAGTAATCTTCAATTTTTAATTATTTTATAGGTAAAAATTCAACAACAATCATCGAAACAATACCTAGAATGTCAGATGGGTGTTTCATTGTACATTGTCCTTTGGGGACTTTATGTCACCTAATATATATGGGCCTAAAACAGCCTTTGGCTAGAAAAGAAATTAAGAGTGAAAAATTGTATTTGTAAACTGAAAAAAAACTGAATATTCCTTCTTCTTTATTTGCAGAGAAACACTGGTAAAAATTTATATTAGAGATTACCCTCTGCTTAATATTTTTTCTAGCATGATCTTTTAGCCTCAGTTATGTAATGTGGTAATTTTTGTTAAGGTAATTCAGCTGTTAGAATGTGCAGTCTGGGGGCTTATTTGTCTTCCTTTAAACAATCCTATGTAGGCAATAGAATTACCTTTACCATCTCCTTACTAGTTTGAAACCTTAAAAAAGAAAAGAAATTTTGAGCCATAATGGTAAAATGTGGTAAAGAAACCAAAGCAAAAAGCCAAATGAGGTCTAACATGTGCCGAAAATATAATATTCTTTGAGCCAATGCAACTCAAGCAGACCATAATAACCTGTTGGGGTTAGAAAAGTTCATGCCAAAAACGGATGATTTCCCTAGAGCCAATCAAAATGATGGAAACGTTGGTGCAAAATCACAGCTGAGCAGGTTTAGTCCTCTCTTCACTAGCTACAGATGGCATGTAATTTAGGAATGCCCATTTGGTGAAATTTACCAGTTCCTCTAGAGATCACACATATGGGTTTGCATTTAAAAAGCAATTGCACCACGAATAGCTTTTTAAACAACAGATGCAAGTATTGACAGTAAAAGGATGTCCAAAAAGCAAAGTATGTCCACATAAGAAAAAAGAGAGCTTATGTTATACTTTCTAGCACTTTAAACTTTAGTTTGGAAAAACTGAAAGTGGCCTTTTAACTTAAAAAAAAAAAACACACACACAGAAAATAATTACGAAATCAATGCATACAATGTTTGCCAAACCATGAATTAGATATGAGATTCTGTCTTCACACTATGTTACTTTCTGGTGCTTTACTTTTTTTCCTCCTTCATATATTACAATCCACTCTTAAATCCCCAAAGAATGCACAAGTACCTTAAGAGGAATTTGAAATCTGTGAGTCAGTCTGAGCTCACTGCTTTCCCAGCACTATTTTATTGTTGCTGTTGTCTGTCTGTCTGTTTGTTTATTTTACAGGAAGTTCACAATGAATCTGTGAAAACTCATTGTCATTTAAAAATTGAATGAATGAACAAACGTGTGTAAGCACACAAAAAGGAGAATATTTGCATTTGCAGATGTGTGCACCACTTAGTAAAGGATGTTAGTTATAAGTTGTAAGGTTTCCAATTGCCTGTCCTTTATTGCTTCCTTTAAAGAAAGAAATTAATTGTGTGAAATTGCCTTGCTGGTAAAGTGATACCAGATTGCAATGGCAACATTGACCTAATCTAGCAGTAAAACAGGCAATCACATCCTCACTGAACACTCATAGAAATATTTGATTTCCGGAGTGTGTGCAGGACCAAAGTTTCCCTGGAGAAACACTCACATAATTTCCATTCTTGTATTCAAAGGTGGTTCTGTTGTGGATTTCTCCTGTATAGCGCAAGCTTTCTTTGTTTTTGTTGAAGGAAAAGCCTTTATACCTCACAGTACAATCCCATATGGAAGGAAGCTATAATTAAAAGGTTAGGTTTGGACATCAGGCTTTTGACACTGATTGTTTCTTGATTGAATAAAATATGATGTTACTTTTCCTCTCATTCTCTGATGCAATGATGCACCGGAATACTAACAGCTATGCAAATGATGACATTAACAGGAAGATTTCATTTTTCTGGCTTCTTTATGACTAGCATCAGGTGAAAAATTGTGGGAGATTGGATTGGTTTGTTTGGAGGTGCAGAGGTGGACAATTGGTACTATTCCAGGAAGCAAAGGAAAATGAAATTGTACAAAAGGATGAAGAATTCAGAATAGTACTCAAATATTTATGACACCCTCAAATGGGTATAGTAAGGATGCTGAATGCGGAATGCCCATAAAGCATGTATGCAAATAAGAGAACTGTGGTAATCATGTCTTTCTTTTTAATCTTTTTTAATGTTTATTTATTTTTGAGAGACAGAGGGCAAGCAGGAGAGGAGCAGAGAGAGAGGGAGACACAGAATCTGAAGCAAGCTACAGGCTCCGAGCTGTCAGCACAGAGGCCAATTGTGGGGCTTAAACCCACAGAACCATGAGATCATGACCTGAGCCGGAAGTTGGGGACTCAACTGACTGAGCCACCAAGGCGCCCCATCATGTCTTCTTCATATTGAGCTTCATCTTCATCTTCAGTCCTGGACATTTACAAAGAAACTACAACATTTCCTAAGCTGTGTTAAATTTGCATATTAAATGAATTCAAGCATTTTCTTCTTTCACAAAACAGACTATATTAGAAGTATAAATGCTTGTATATATTATACACATAAACATCAACTGATTATTGTATTCTCACAGTGTGCTAACTGCTACTGTGTAGTTAGATAACAGCTCTGGTTTTAGATATTCACAATCTGGAAAAAACAAAGAAACGAAAGGACTTTCACATTAAATTTTTTAATGTTTATTTATTTTGGGGAGAGAGAGAGGGGGGTAGGGGTAGAGAGAGAGAGGGAGCCATAGAATCTGTAGCAGCCTCCAGGCTCTGATCTGTCAGCACAGAGCTACATGTGTGGTTCAAACTAAGGAGCTGTGAGACCATGTCCTGAGCTGAAGTTGGGTGCTTAACTGACTGAGCAACCCAGACACCCCAGGAGACTTTCACTTTAAATGAAAATTATCAATGGCTTTCATTAGATGTGAAAGAATTCATGTGCAATGTCCTGCATAGAAGAATGTATATTAAAGTCAGTTTTAAAGGTAGAAAGACAAACTGATGATCCCAGGTATACAAAAAGCTCCAAAGGTAAAACACAGCAACTACGGCATGAATAACTGGGGAGGAGGAAGAGTGGAGGACATAGCTATAATAAAGTTGTTATATTGTGCTGCAAAGGGCATTGTGGAATGTTTGAAGATCGGATTTTTCCCGTGCTTCTATTACTCTGGGTTCTA
Source organism: Proteles cristata cristata (assembly GCA_017311185.1). NCBI lineage: Eukaryota > Metazoa > Chordata > Mammalia > Carnivora > Hyaenidae > Proteles > Proteles cristata. Next base: position 806,852 of record JAESUZ010001351.1, read on the forward strand.
TCCATTGCTTAGAGGTAGTCTGTCAAAGCAGACCCTGAAGTAAATATATACATTTTTGGGCTTTAGACTTAAAAACCTTCATGTCAGATGTAGAAAAAGACTAGAAAGAGGCAGAACAAGTATTTGCTATCGATCCTCTATCCCCTCCCACACACATGTATGACACATCTAGGTCATTTGAAAATCATTTCAAGTAGAAAGAGAATTGGAAGGGAAAGTAAAATAACATCGGTAGGTACTGGGGAGTGTCCCTGAGAAGAGATCATGGACCCACCCATGCGCGGATAAGGGACAACCATGACACAGAAGAGTACAGTTTAAGAGAAGGTGGGCACAGCACAGCCTCATGGAATCTTTCTGCTCCTTGATGGGGAACAAGGAGACCTCTCTCTTTTTGTGGCTGAATGTTTCCTAAACTAGGGCACTGTCTTTTTGGCTGAGATAAGGAAACGATGAAGTATCCAGTTATCTACCCCCCACGTCACATACATATCCCAGAATCTAGACCACTTCCTAAGGACAGGCTCAAAAGAGGTGGGGCTGTTGTTGATCAAATTTATCCTGAAACAACTCGGGAAATTCTTAAGCAGTTGAAATTATCTGGTATTGGTGACACTGATTTTTTCATTACCAGATAAAATGGCTAATTACAAAAATTTACTTCAGTTGGAGGGAAAAAAACATTTTTGCACATCTAAGTGCATGAATGGAGAATTTATACCTACTATATAAATGAATCAGTAAATGAGGATTTTAGGAAAGAGCTGTGATTCCTATTTAAGATTTTTTGTGGAGATAAAATATGTGTACTTAAGACAAGTAGTGAGAACAATCCCTGGTGTTAGAGAAGTAGGTACTGAAGTGACACAAACCACCAGTACTGTGGACATCTGGAGGAGAGAATATCAATGAAGACTGGGGAGGTCACAAATGGCTTCCTGAAAGTTCAGAAAGGATGGATTGAATTTGAAAGAACAATTGAGAATGAAAGAGACAGAAAAAAAATAACAGAGAAACTAAACTATAATCACCATGAGGAAAAGAACCCCACCTTCTTGTAAACGCTGTATTGTCAACACTCATCTGACATGTAGTAGACACTCAGTAAATATGGAATTATTGACTAATGATAAATATGATCATTATAAATTTCTAAATACAGGAGATTGGTTCAGGATTTCTCCATGTCTGTGCTATGGGCATTTTGGACCCTGTAATTATTTGTCATATGCAAATGTCCTGTGTATTGGAGCATATTTAGTGTTATCTCTGGCTTCTAGACACTAGATGGAAGTAACAACCCTTTTCCTCACATCACAACAACCCCAAATGTCATTACCAAGTGTTCCTTGAGAGGCAAAATTGTCCCCCACTGAGAACCACTCACTACATTGGCCTGACCACGCCCAGATAAGGAAATGAGGAAATGAGGTATGTAGGTAGAGTAACTGAACACAATTTTATAGATACTAGTTTACATGTTTTATTTGACTGAGTCACTGCTTTGTTTTCTTCATGTCACACCATATATTGAGTTCATTGCCTCTTTGAACATTATATTAAGTGCTTTATAGTAATTATTTAAGCTCTGAAATAGATATCACTAACTTTATTTTGTAGACAATGAATTGCCAAAAGTCACACAGTTAGTCTTGAACCCAAATCTATCTGGCTCAAAAGCCATACTCAACATAAGGCTATAGTATTCTTCCATAGTACCATATGCTTTCGGTGTAGTCAGATTCTCAGATAACATATTTATACACATAAGTATGCATAGCTATAGAGAGATAGGTGAGCCATACATTCATATATACATACATAAACATATTTTCTCCCCATGTCTTTTAACATAGAATACACTGATTACTTTGAAGAGGAGATTATCTGGAATGAGATGTGTATTTCAATTATTACCTGAACCATATTAATCTTGCTTTATTCAATTTGAGTACAGTGTTGACTAACACTCCAATTAGTTCCAGTTTGCTTGATTTCACACCCCATAAAAGTTAATGCTGGCTGTGTCTACACAGGCAAAGTGGAGATGAAGTGGTTATTGCAAAACCGTAAGTAGTAAACACACATTCTGTTATTGAAGAAAGGAAGCCTGATAATCCTGAACTCTTCAGATTTTTTTTCTACAATCGAAACACAATATTAAAAGACAGGGAAATGTTAATGGACCCTTTACAAACTTTATTACATATTATACTTATCTCAGCAAAAGAAAAGAGGAAAAAGTGAAGACTATTTCCAATGCTCCTTCTCAACGAGTATTTCTGACCCTACTTTACAACTAATTTTAAAGGAATACCACAACTCTAAATCTCAAATGCAAATGCAAAATACAGGTTTTGTGAGGAATAAAAATTTTTGGAAGTCTCCCCTGAACTGTGAACTCCTATTTTCTAAAACCTACATGAAGCAAGATGGCTACGGACTCCTCTGGTTACTTTAAAGACTGTTACCAAGGTCCTCAGGCCTCCGAGGTTGGAGGTTGGACAAATTTAGTCTTCTGATGAGGAGTGACCACAATCTCCTCTTTTTGTACAGGACACGTTGGCCCATCACATTAGACAGTAGGAAAACGGCACTGGCCACCGCAGCCCTCCAACTTGAGTTCAGAGGGTTCTGTGATGCCGCCTGTGGTTCTTCTCTTCAATTCTCCACTTCGTTCCTTTGCAGAGAATCTGATCCGAATCTGTTCCAAACCCAAACTTGCCATCTTATTTATCATTTCTCCTTTTCTTGCCCTGTTAGTCAAACCTGGTTATCATAAAGCTAATCCTTTATTGTCTCTCATTCCATAGAGGTGCTAAAACAGTGGTTCAGAGTGTGACCTCCTTGGTTTCACTACTTAGATTCAAATTGTGCTTTTGCGTTACTATTTATGTATCCTTGAGCAAGTTATAGAAGCTCTAAACTTCCATTTTATTCATCAATACAGTTAAGGTAATAATCATACATAAGTACATGGGGATATTATAAGAGATAAATAGCTGAAAAAATAATAAAGCACTTATAAAAGTGCCCAATAAATATAAACCTTTATTTAGGATTTACTGTTTTATAGCATAATAATAGAGAAATAGAGTGTTTAGAAAACAGATTCAGGACAGCTGAAGGGTTATGAGGACAAAGATTCTTATTATAAGAATATTAGGCATTAAGCACACACATCACCATGTCTATTCTTTCTATTCCAAGAAATATGTTTGTGCAAAACCGTTTTATAAACTTTAAATGCTATAAAAGTTTATTCAAAAACGCCAATTATTTTCAATACCCTGGAAAGCATTAACACCTAATGTTCATTTTTAAGTTACCACTTTAGTGGCATAAACAGACCTCCTTCATGTTGTTCCATATTCCTTCAAAAGATTTATATTTTTAGGGAAAGTGAGTAATATAGGTATTTTGTTAAATCATTAACTATTTTTATTTACCAAGTTGTTGTCTTACTCAATGCACTATTTCTCTAAAATTCACTTTTGAAGGAGAAATTATAGCCTTTTTTGTCTTCGTTTGAAAGTTCCCAAGGTTACTGGTTTCTATAAAGAAAAAGGAGAAATATTGTTTACTTGTGAAATGAATACAAGAGGAGCCTTCATAATGCATGGGAATTCAGGTACTGTGTTCATAACTCCCATGACTAGCTGATATTGCTTGGTCATACTTCTGTCTCATCTCTAGCCTCAATGTCTGTTCTCTTTCCTTCCACTTCTAATCCTAAAATTTTTGAAATAGAAAAAAAATCAAATTATAGTATATAAAACACCATGCCCTTATACTCAGTAATTAACATTTTACATTATTTCATTAATATATATCAACTATCTACTGTCTATCATCTATCTTGAATCTTTAAAAAATAAATTATAGATATTTTAACATTTAATTCTAAATATATATGAAATCCAGAACATAATCACACTGAATTTGATTATTATGTCTTTTTGGCCTCTCTTTGACAGAAATCCTTGCTAAATTTTTTTAAGCAGGCTACTGGATTTTAAAAAGACCAAACCACTTACCTTTAAATATCCCGTATGACCAATTTATCTGATTTTTTTTATGGTTTCACTGAATCTGTTTTTATATCCTTCTTCATTTTATCTTCTTGGCATTTTCTGTAAAGTGGATGTTTGTTCTAAGATCTTATTTTAAATCCAAATAAAGAATTGGAGTAAGAAAATATCATACAAAATTCTGGACCCCTTATATTATATTTGTCAGGAGTCACATGACATCAGATTGTCTCACTAAGTGGTGCTAAGTTTGATCACTTTTTTAAGGTTGTGACCAGAAGATCACCATTGAGAAGATATTTTCCCCCTTTGCAAATAGCAACTAATATGAGAGATGGCATTTTTCGTTGTAGACATATATTTTATTTTTATTTTTTAAGGTTTATCCATTTATTTTGAGAGACAAGAGAGTGCAAATGGAAAGTTAAATTGTCCTGAAGTTAGTCAAGAGGAATGACTTTAAGTGGATCTACATCCTTCATCAAGAAGTCCTGATTCCTTCAGTTAAGAATGGTGTTTTGAAACTAAGATCTAGGATCTAGCGATCTCAGTGCACCTTGTATAGCACATCATCCAAACTCTTTCAGTTCTTAGGGTTGGTTATGAAATATTTGTTATTCCATTTGGGCTATGGAATGAATGGCCTACATGTTAAAAGAAAAACAGTATTGGTATTGCATTAAATTCAGGTACTGTGTTCATTGGTATTGCAAATCACCTTGGTAGAATGGAAATTTTTATGAAGCTGAGTTGTCCCATCAAAGAACATGGGATATTCTTTCCCTTTGTTCAAGTCTTCTTTTATATCTTTCAGAAGTATTTCTAGTACTCCAAGTATTTTTATATCTTTTAGAGATATTCCAAGTATTCCAAGTATTTTTGCTCCTAGAGTTTTCCTACATTTCTTTATTTTGAAGTATTCAATCCTTTCTTTTTACATTTATATATTAATTGTCCTGCTATGTTTCTTAATTTTCATTTATTTTATTTTATGCTTATTTGCTAAATGATTTTATTTTGTATATTAATTTTGTTTTTCTATGTTTTACTTTCTCTTTTAGTATCTCTGGGTTAGGTATTACATGCCCTTTGCAAACACAAATAACTTACCTTTTTCCTTTTAATTCTTATAGGTCTAGCTGATTATTTTTATGATTGCATATGATCACATATCAAATATAATTTTAAGTAGGAATGGACACACTTGGATTCCTTTTTGTTGACGTTAGAAGGAGAGCTTTCACGGCTCAATTTTAGATTATTAAGGATTATCCATCAATCATAGTAACATTTTAAAATTAGGATGGATACTGAATTTTGTTGAATATATTTGAACATATTTACAGTTTTTGAGGAGATGATACTGTTTCTTCTCCATATCCATTATGAAGGTAGATTACATTATGAGGTGCCTGGATAGCTCAGTTGTTTAAGTGTCAGACTCTTGATTTTGGCTGAGGCCATGATCTCATGGTCATGAGATGGAGCTTCATGCCGGGCTCTGTGCTGTATGTAGAGACTGATTGGGATTCTCCCTTCCTGTTTCTCTCTGCAACTCTCTTGCTTGCTTGTGTGCTCACATGCTCTCTCTCCCAAAATAAATAAACATTTAAAACAAAAAGCTTGTATTATATGATCGCTGCATGTTGAATCATCCTCTCAATCCTTGAATAAAAACCATTTTAGCATGTCATTGTATTTTATTTTATTGCTTCTCAAGATTTTCTTTGGAATTTCTTCTTTACACGGATATTTCTGAGTAAAACTATAGGCTTTCAGGGGCACCTGGGTGGCTCAGTCGGTTGGGCGGCCGACTTCGGCTCAGGCCATGATCTCACGGTCTGGTCCCTGGGTTCGAGCCCCGCGTCGGGCTGTGTGCTGTCGGCTCGGAGCCTGGAGCGTGCTTTCGATTCTGTGATTTCTTCTCTCTCTGCCCCTCCCCAACTCAAGCGCTGTCTCTCTCTGTCTCAAAAATAAAATAAACATTACAAAATTTTTAAAAACTATAGGCTTTTAGCGGTGGGGAATTTAGGGATCAGTTAAAATTAGATACTTTTTCAATGTTTCAGAAAATGTTAAATAACATTCAGAAGTGTAACGTTTTGTGTAATTTAAATGGCAATGGGAAATTTCATGTTATCATTCCACCTAAATATGATGCTATTTGGGGGGAGGGTAGTACTTTGATAACATTCTCTACTTCATTATTGAAAATTGGTCTGTTTAAACTGTCTGTACTCGGCTAAATTTAATAATTCAACATGGAATTCAAAGGTAACATGTTGAAAACTCTTACTACACATGACTTAATCCCATCTCTCTTTATTTTCCCCACTGCAGAAAATACAGCAGTCTACTGTTATTCACTGAAAAGCTGGAAATTATCTTTGAATCTTTTAATTTTCTTTGCTTCGTGATTTTCTCTTCCTTTCATCCATCTGCCAATCAGTTATATTCATAACAGATTTCAAATCTGTCAATGTCTCTCAGTCTATCCAACATTCCTCTAATCTGGACCATGATCATTTATTTCTTTCATGGATCTCCAATAATCTACTGAGCAATGTCTCTATTTATATTCTCAATGCCAAACAATCATTCACCTAATACAAGGATGACCTTTTAATAATTTTAACTAAATTAAATTAAAATCATTATTAAGGATTTGACCCCTGGTTACTATTTCAAAGATTATGTCTTTTATCAGTTGCCTCCTTGCTCCATTCATTAATTTATTTTGTTCTTTCTAACTTTGTCAATCTTGTTCTCATTTCAAAAGAAACATTCTTGTCCTGGATTATCTCTGTTTTTCTTTCTCTTTTCTTTGGTTATAGCTCAAATACTGCCTTCTCTGATATGCATGACTCAGTTGTCCAATATAGTAACCCCATCCCCCAAGACTCTCCATTACAACCCCATTTTATTATCTTCATGGCATATATCACCATCTGAAAGTATCTTCACTGTGTACTTGATTATTTAATCTGAGGCATGTTACAATCTAATATGCAGAAAGAAGGGTTTCGTTCGTGTTGTTCACAGTTTTATCCCAGAGACTTAAAACAGTGTCTGACAATTAGTAGGTCTAATGTAAGCAACGATTGAATAAATGCATGACCTTCTGAATGAGGAACTCTCCACAATTGGACAAAGAGTTGAAAAACTGAGATGAGGAAAGGCCAACACAGGGGCCTACAAGAAACAAAAGTAGAGCACAATTGTTCCTCAGAATTTTCTGCCTAATTAGTATTTTAATTTTAAGCAAGTAAACACTGAGACTCTTTACAAATTGTATCATATTCTCTCTATGAGTTTTGGTTTTAAAAGTTAAGAAAATTAATATTATTACATAGTGAATCTCAAATATATTTTGTTCTGCTTGTTTGCTTCTAGCCCAAATGATGGACCTGGTAAAATAAATATGGAGAGCTATTCATGTCATGTAGTTCAATATATATAAATAATACAAACTCAACATTTTTGAAACCAACTGTGTAAAAGAGAAACATAATTTTAAATGTGTAGGACAAAGAGAGAACAAGGCAACATCTAAAAGTCTGTCTCATAATTGAGATCCAAGAGCACCAAGCCAAAAATGGCAAAGGTTATAATTTTGATACCATATAAATATTTGGTAGAAACTCTCACTCAATGTAACACAATGCACTAGTTTGGTATAAATATTTTTTTCCCCTAAAATATTCCCTTAGGGACGACCAGATCTGTTGTTCAAACACTGCCACCCACATCCATATGTATCATCTTTCCTGCCAATGTTTTTTAGTTAATTTTGCTTTGTTTTGTTGTTTTTCTTTTGGCCACCACATAGACCCTAAACAACCAATATATGTACACACACATATATATCATGAGATAGATATGGCACATATGATATAACTTCAGAAAACCTGCTTTCAATCAGAGTATATTAGCAAGTGATTGCCATACTCAGAACACTGGAATTCGTTGTTAGTTACAAAGTTTCTTAGCAATGTGAAGTAAGAGCTTCTAGAATCTAGATAATTAATACAAATAACACATTTGGAAACATACCAAATTACCACTTCCTTTTGAAGGAAATCACTTATTTTTCTTGAGAAAAATATCTGTCTTCTTGGAATAACTCTTTTCCTCTGGTTTTAGCACATTGTTTGGCAGTTTATTAAAACTCCAAGTGGGAGTCATACAGATTAGTCTAAATATCTTATTTTGCCTTAACACTAGATTTCTGTTAAAAAAGAACAGATGATTACATTTATTCCCCATCATTTGATTGTGAGGCTGCTGTAAGCCAGAAATAGTCAACACTTGCAGAATATACAGTAATTGAGAGCAACAGTAAATTACATTTTAAGGACTCATCAAGGTGAGAACGAGACACTTCAATGCCACTTCTTGCTTCCTTGTTAAGAACTTTGCCAAAATGGAGAAATTTAAAGATTTGTTAAGCAATGCCTTATCTCATTGACCTTTCTTCATCTGGAAGATTATCAGTTCACCTAAACTTGTTGCCACGCTGTGGAGATTCCCTGGATGGCAATGATTAGCTGTTTACAACTGAGTTGCGGTTAAGGGCGTAAACTCTACTTATATTTATGAAGTCAAATACAATTAAAAATTTGGACCATGTATTTCATCATGTTTGTATGGCACATCTTTTTGCCATTTCACAATAGAATGCTTATATCCTGGGGAAAAAATACGAGGAGCAGGATAAGGAAAACAAAAAGAATTTCGACTAAAAAGTCTTAGGATAATAAATGAGCACAATAAAAAATCTTTCTATAGTAGTAGTTTCTCTTACTCAGGGCCCATATGTTCTTTGCGATATGCAGATATATCCTTGAAAGTCAGAATATTCTCTACCAGAGCTTTCAAAGTGTAGTTTTTCATTTCTTAAATCATAGAAAATTTTAGTTATGTATTTAAGACCTATACAATGCTATATTACAGTATGCTAAAGAGAAACGAATAGAGACAATAAATATGTAAACAAGGAATTCGGTAAAAAGACATCGGGATATGTGTACTAATGTTTTACAATAGGTCTGAAAGAGGAACATGGTAGGAGATTTGTGTCATTATAAGATGCACAATAGTTTAGCAATGCCTAACTTGAAACCATCTGTAGTCAGCTCCTAAACGGAGCATTGCGCCATATTCTTATACACATTTCAAATAGCAATTTAGTTTCCACAAAACACAATTATTCACCATCTTAAATTAATTGTGATTAATTTGAGTTTTATTTGATTTGTATTCCTGCTTGTATATGATTTGTAGATCCTCTTTTTTCCAGTCAAGAACTATCAATGTATGAAATTCATATTTAGTTTTGCATTGGTTCTTGGACACAATTAACTAATACAATAATGCCAATAATTTGTTAACAACTGAAGACTTTTGGGTTTGTTCTAATTGAAGGAAGTAGAGATATTGCAAGGAATGTTGAGAAATCTTCGTCTACATTGTACTTGCCAAAAAAATCATTCAATGAGCTGGTACGTTTTGACAACAATCAATCATTGTAGCATAAAGTTTCCTACTAATATAATTTTTTAAACAAGTCACAATCTTTCAGTCGTCTTGGTTTCCTGTGTACTCCTTCCCTTTTCTAGAATTCCCTTCTTACCACCAATTCCTCTATCCCTCCATTTACTTACAGACTTCTACTTAAACTTGAAAACAGCTAGGTAGTTACTTTCCGTGGGTACTCTTTTGATGAAGATGTTTGGGAGAATCAACTTTATACATGCCTTGGACACAAAATTAATTTGGGTTACATTCCCCAATGTGGTCCTCAACTGTCCCAAACCAACTACTATTAAACAAATTGGTCCTAAGCACTGATAACCACTTACATTAGTTAGGGTTCACTAGAGAACAAATAAGATATAGATAGATGATGGAGAGATGGTAGATACATAGCTATCACTTGGAATTGACACATAAAATTGAATATTGTACTCCTTTGTATATCATTCCAAAGAAAAATATTATGAACATAAAATATATTTGTGAGAAGATCCAATAATTATTTTATTCTCCTCATAATTAATTTGACCCTTTAAAATATCAAACATTAAAATCACTCTAACACTTCACTTTGAAATCTTTTCTTACTGTGTTCTTAACATACACATAGTCTAGCTACTGGGAGATCCAACACTGAGTTGTACCATTCACACCTTCAACCCATCTCCCAAATGTGGAGTCAGTAAGTTCTCAAGTACTTACTATTAAATTGTGAACTGTTTGTCAAATTTGAGATCACTGAAAGATGAAAGAGTAATGAGAACTGAACAGGATTAGTTTCCTGAGAAAAGCCCAAGCCGAGAAACTGAAATGGGATGAAGAAAAATAACAGAAGTCTAACTTTTAGTAAGATATAGTATATGAGTTTTCCAGTAAATGACTCTTACGTTACCAAAGTATTCAGTAGAGTTTATTGGTGATATTTAAATGTGCAATTTTTGTGGGAGCTCTGATTTTTCTTTGTGACACAGCTCCCACTTCCCCTCTCTCAATGTTCAGCAACGGTTTTCTGTTGGCAGATATGAGAGTGTTGTAAGAATTAAAGGGGAATATTTCTAGGATATTAGCTTTCTTATTTATTTTTTAGCGATAATTTGATCTTAAAATAAATTAGAAGAACTATTTTTATAAAGTAAAAGTATTAAAATATGTGTAGCTCATAAATCTAAATATTTTACATTTTCAGAAGATTTTTTTTACACTTGATATACTTGTACAAAATACTGTTGAAAGTGCATGGTTATAGTCATGGTCTGTTTGGATTAAAGACTCTTCCACTAACTTTTCATTTTTAAAGCGAGTCACGTATAAATTGCTCCCATGTGTTCTATTACGAAGATTTCTTCTTGTGGAATCTTAAAAAGTTCAGGTGTACCAACAATACAAGAAATTACTCATGAAAGTTTTGCCCTTTCTGGATAAGAGTATAATAACATTTTACTTTTCTTGGAATAACAATGGAATAGACGTTAGGTTTCAGGATTTGGGGGAAATCAGAAATTAAATTGCTTTTTCCAGATTAAATACTGATTTGTTTTTTAAAAAAATGCTTACTTTACCTGTGGAAATTTAACTTAATCCTATGCCTTTGTTTTATTAGGCATTTACAATAAAAAGTTTTAATGTTTATTTTTGAGAGAGAGAGAGAGAGAGAGAGAGAGCACGGATTGGGGAGCAGCAGAGAGAGAGGGAGACACAGAATCTGAAGCAGGCTCCAGGCTCCGATCTTTCAGCACAGAGCCTGATTCAGAGCTTCAACCCACGATCTGCCAGATCATGACAGGAACCAAAATTGGGTGCTCAACCAACTGAGCCACCCAGGAGACCCTTTATTAGGCTTTTAAAGCTAATGAGCTTTAAGAGAAAAGGGAGCTAAACACTTGCAATTTTTTTTTCTTTGAATTTTCTCTCCCTTAGCATTATTTCTCCTTATTTAAAAATTAGTTTATTGACCTCTGAGAAAAGTTACAAAGCTCTTTCATAAAAAGAAATAAAGAATGATTCCTTTTTCTTCTATTAGATTGTCTCTTCCTTAGGTGTTTTTACCCTCCCCCTTCTCAGTTCAAAGCAGGCCTTTTCAAGTTCTCACATTTGCCACCTCATTCATATGTGAGCCCCTTGAAATTCCCAGGTGCTCAGTTTCTCGGGTATGCTAAGCAAAGCTGAAATCGCGCATAATCAAAGGCTTCGCATCATACACTCACTGCAACACGCTTACAAATGATTTTGAGCATAATCTGAGAAAAGGCCAATTCATTATTTTGAATCAAAAATAGCTGCAGTGGTGACACGTATTTTTCTGAAATTTCAATAAAGTGTTTTCTGCCTGTTGATTTGACTTAACACAACAACAACAGCCACAACAACTGTATAGTTTTTAACAACCACGTGAGTTACATAGGCAGACTCAATCACACCAGGTGGTATTGACTGATGTACTTAGTAATGTAATAAAGATGCCAACCATGACAGAATTGGTTAGTTTGATATTAGGGCAAAATGCCATTTCTTCCACAAAGTTGGCTAATAAAAAATATTGCTTACAATGTGACGAGACCTGTCAAGGAAATTTATGGTATGCAAAATTCATAAGCTCTCAAGTATTTCTTTGGAGCTTGGCAGTGCGGGCAGCCTATAGTGTGTTCTCTGTGTAAGAAGCAAACAAATTGAATGGGGGGTGAGCTGGCTAGTAAGCTGCCCACATTACAATTGATTAATTGGAAATATTTCGTCTTCTGCATCCATCTTTTATCTAGAATGTTCTTCTTTGGAGAGTTCTATATTTCACATTCAATTTTTATGTTCACTTGCAAGTTTCTCCCATCCCACAATTCAAAGAGAGTCTGTTGAAGGGGAAATTAGAGGCTGTGGTTCAGAATTCAGTGAGTCTAGTCTCTGCAGAAACTTGGCAGAGGATAGAATCAGTTCTTGGGATGCCAAATTTAGTGGCCCTGGGCCAGGTGCTAATTTTGAATGCATGGCACACATCACTTTGTGTCTCGATTAAGCCATGTCTGTGAATCCCATGCAAGCCCAGCAACAGATTTTATGCAACGCATGTATTAGTGTTCAGCACATCATACATTTAAGTCTGGCTTTAAACATGTCACAGAAATTACTTCTTTTACATTATAAATTCAACCTCTTTGAAAACAATTAATAAAGAAGGTTAACTGACATTTTTGTCCATGAATCTTTGAAAGTTAATAATAGCAATTTTGGTAATTTTTTATAAGGGCATATTCAAGAAGAAAAAACTAATCTTACATAAATGCAAAAATATGGTAGCAATAGCATAGGATTACTTTGTCCTTACACTTATTTGCTTCCTCAGTATATATTAGATTATGAATTTGGATTTGTTCATTAAGCTAATTCAGAAGTCTTCGAGAAAATGAATAAAAATTATGGAGGAAAGAAAACTAAATGTCAATGTATAAAACTAGATTAAAAGCTTTTATTTTATTATCACTATTTTCACTTTATTTGAATCATACTGCGATTTTATCACCTGGCTACCTCACCAGAATGTTTCCCTTTGTTTTCTACACAGGGAAGCTAAAACTTTCAGTGTAGGTGAACTGTAGAAATACCATCCTTTGCATAGAAGTACATCTGGTATTGTTCCCATTTGAAATCATAGTAAGTATATAGGTAAGTATATATAAATATATACATTTATTTACATATGTTTTTAAAATGAAATAATTTTCTATTTTATCTTTAAAAAATTTTAACCTTTATTTATTTTAAAGCGAGAAGTGGGAAGGGGCAGAGAGAGAGGGATAGAGAATCTGAAGTGGGCTCCTGTCCACATACGTGCTGTCAGCACAGAGCTCAGTGAGACACTGGAACTCACAAACCATCAGATCATGACTTAAGCCAAGTCAGACGCTTAACTGACTGAGCCACCCGGGCATCCAAAACATTTTTTTAAAGTTAGTACCAGAGGTGGTTTTTTTCAAGGGCGTGGGAGCCCCTGAGTGATGGAGGATAGACATGCTGCCTTAATGTGCTGACCTTGAATGTGCCAACTTGCTCTGTTTTCAGCCCAGATTAAACAGACCAGGATGAATCAGCTACAGCTGGCTCTGTGAGTTACAATAAAACATAAGGTTCTTGTAAATCTATTGTGTGAGAGATATACATGAGTCCTCTATCTATACTAGTAATTTTTTAAGTCACCCCATATATTAGAAATCCCGACCTTTTGTTCTAGGGGAAAAGCCCCTTAGTTAAATGGTTTATTTTGCGCTTTTTTTTTTCCTCTACTGCATTTGATTTTCATTCCTGTGCTTACTTTTAGTGTGTTTTATGCAACTCTGAGTCTTTAGTCACCATTGGATACTTAGGAGAGAAAGGAGAGGAAAAGGCAAGGACTAAATTAGAAACTCCTTTTGAATTGTTGGCTTTTATTCTAGCCATCTTTGTCTGAGTCAGAAATAATGTGACTTTTTTTTTGGAATTAAGAGGAAAAAAGATTTCAATGTAAATTATATCGTTATTTTACAACATGCTTGCGTTAGCCTAAGGGAAACACAAATTGAAACAGAAGAAACTTTTGAAGCACAGTGTGAAAAAATCTTATTTTCATCCAACACTAGTTTGACTTGAAGTGGATCTGGTCTAAATTGTGGGTACCATGGTCATATATAATGGAGATGAGATTGGGGAGGCCTGACGTCTCTTAATTTATTTACTCTACCAGTGTAATGCTAGCCACCTCCTGTTTTTATTATACCAATTTAATGCCAGCCATTTCCTGTTTTCATTAGACCATTGTAATGCTCGCGTCCCACTGTTCTCATTAGTGCAGGACTGTGTAATGGCAGCCACCTCATGTTTTCATTATAAGAGAGCTGTATGGTGCCAGCTGCCACTTGTTTAACTTTACTGAGAAGCATTTGACCATGGACTACATACTTCTAAAAGCTCATAGCAAACAAGGTATAGGAGTCCAGGGTTCTGGTGGAGTAGTGGTGAGTGGATAAGTGGCTTATTTGCCATTCATGTGTGAGAAATATAGTTGCCAGTAATGGCTGGGAAACTACGATAAACAGTGAACTCTTGAACTGCTTTGTTATTATTGTTGTTGTGTTTTGTTTTAGAATAATTTTGTCTGACAAAGACCTTCACAAAGATTTCAAGACTCTGTATTGTGGTTATGTGTGGATAGATTTCTATTACCGAGAAGAGTCCATTGCAACAATGGATGGCATTCATTGAGAGTTTACCATGTGTCCAAAGTGCTTCTAAACTTTCTATGTAACAACCCACTTATTTCTTTACAACTGCCTCATTTATTTCCATTTTACAGATGGAGAAACTGAAACGTATAGTAGTTACGTAATTCAGAAGGTGGCAAATACCCTCCATGAGGAGCCAGATAGTAAAGATTTTCTGTTTTGTGGGACATAAGGTTTTGTCCTAACCACTCACCTCTGCTGTTGTACTGGAAAACAGCCACAGACGACATGGAAATAAATTAGTGTGCCTGACTCCCAATAAATCTTTATTTACAAAAATAAACTGGAGGGATGGATTTGGCCCAAAGGCTATTGTTTGTCCATTGGTGATACAAGGGCACATAACTAGAGTGGTAGAAGAGAGTTATGGCTCTAATTGAGGCAGTTCATCTGCTCAGCCTATGACTTTAACTATCATCCTCTATTCCTTTCTGTAAATTTGTAACTGGAAGTAGTTTCATTTCCATTCATCTGGGAACCTTTATTATGCAATGATTAAAGTTTTCAAAGAGAAAAATGACTTTGCTTAATTATGTGGTTTAAAATTCTTTTTCTGTTTTATTCTTTATATGTTTATTGTTTTCTCCCTAACGCTTTTATTTATGAAGCACTTAAGGATCCTTCTGAATAATAACATAGATATAAAATTTATTATGGAAAAATAAAAGGAGTCTTTTCCTACGGATTAAAAAAATAAGCTGTTGAATATATTTTGACCCACATTTTTTTCTTTATGTAAAAGTGTCGTGGAGTAATTTCTTTTATAAACCCAGCACTTTGTCACCCTCAGATTGCTGTATTATTAACGTTACCAAGTAGGGTAATTGACAGATGTGTATAGTTTGTTGAAATGATTAAAAGCTGTTGAGAATTGTAACCTGTCAGTGTTCCCTGGGAAACAAAGTCCTATCCATCTGTTAGGGGACTCTCTAAATGACTGTAATGAGTCACCTTTAAAATGGCAGCTGTCATCCTAGGATATGAACCTTGAAGCATGAAAAAAGAATATATTTATATACTTAAAGATGCAAGTGCTTCAGTGAAGAAAGGAAAATATATTCCCAAACTTCATGCTCTGGATCACAGAAGGGGGTCAGAAAGCTGTGCTTTGTTATATTAAGCTGTGGTGTACAGTTTGCATCCCCTGTGTGTGAGGCCGATAAAAGTCAAGTAACCAGAAGCAATGTCGAAGTTTGGAAAGACATTCGACGTCTGCATGTAACTCTTCACTTGTCTTTAACATTTCTCAAAATGAATATACCCTTGCAATGAACTCTGTACAGCTCAGTGTCACCTGTGGAAATTACCGTTATTGAACTGCAACGGCAAAGGCACGGAGAGAGAAGATTGAAACAGAAAGCCAGTGCACTAGCTGTGAGGTTAGAAAATATCGGGATTTTTCATGTCCTCTTCTGGCTGCTGGGTTCAGTATTGCCAAGTCAGGATGGATGAGTGAGATGGTTCTTATATTCATTCTCTTCTTTTAACTGTTTCTATTTTCTCTCTTAGTTTTGGTGTTTTATCTAAAATAGGGCAGGTGGAGTTATAACATTTGCTGTGAAATAAAATGCAAATTCCACTATGCAAATAGACCATTAGGAAGTAAATTAGCTTGAACAGTAGTGGTATTTCAGCAATTATATTGCTTTTTAATATGGAGAGATTCCAGCATAAATAAAACCCAGCAAGTTTGTATATGAGCTGAGTCGGTGACTGAGTCTCTACTGGAAGGAAGCCCTCCCAGGCGGGGGCTGTGGTTTTCTCTTCAGTCTCTCGAGTGGTTTCCAAAATGTTCCTGGTCTGTTGGTAGCACCAGCACTCACTACAGCGTATAATAACTTTATTTATGTTTAATGTTTATTTCTTTATTTTGAGGGAGACAGGGAAGAAAGGAGAGGCAGAGAGAGAGAGAGAATCCTAAGCAGGCACTGGGCTGTCCAAGCAGAGTCAGATGCAGTGCTCGATCTCACGAACCTTGAGATCATGACCTGAGCTGAAATCAAGAGTTGGACGTTTAACTGACTGAGCCACCCAGACGCCCCTAATAACTTTATTTTCAACACATGTAATGCACATCTAGGCAAGTTACACCAAATAAAATCTCAAATGTGGATTGGCTGTGGTAATTACTATTTACATTAATTGGCCTGTCAATGTGCAGACTTTCAACTTTGCCACTGGAGTTCCTGTCACCCTCTCAACACATTATCATTATTATTTTTAAACCAGAGTCATTTCAAGTTCAAATTCATAAAATGTGCATTGGAACCGCCCACCTTGCATTACAGATGGGTAAAACAGAAGGTGTCAAGAGAAATAAAACTTTTAAGAAACCATTTGCTCTAACCTTC
The DNA here is from genome assembly GCA_017311185.1 of Proteles cristata cristata. Taxonomy (NCBI): domain Eukaryota; kingdom Metazoa; phylum Chordata; class Mammalia; order Carnivora; family Hyaenidae; genus Proteles; species Proteles cristata. The sequence continues at coordinate 824,015 of JAESUZ010001351.1, forward strand.
CCCTCACCTCATTTAGAAAGTCAATCTGACAATTTTTGGCATTCCACATATTACTTTGTAAGAATTAAAATCAGTATTTATGGCAGGAAGATGCCTAAGAGATCAATAGAGACATTCATTCTACAGCATCCAAGCTTATTTATGGTCACTCAGTTTCTTGAACCCTTGACCTGCCACCCCCCATCATCATCTTTTCTAGAACTGGGATCCCCCAAACCCCCAGTGCCATGGTAGAGACAGATTCTGCACATTAAGGATAGATGACTTGAGGCTAGAGGATAAGTTGATCATGCCAATGGGCCTGTAAGGCAGCAGTAGACTAGACCCCCAACATGGTCCCAGAGGCAGACTCTTATCTCCCTTTACAGCTGGGGGATTTTGTTTTGCCTGCCCTCCTTAGGAAATCAGCCTCAGGCTGCTTCAGGAGGAGTAAAGTAAACAGTCATCCAAGCAACATCTTTCCTTTTCATTCCATGGAAATTCTCCCAATATATGTGTTACTGATATTGATCAGAACCTGAGATAATACTTTCAACTGGAAAAAGATGCTACCACTGCCACTCTCCACAGCAGACTAGACCCACAAAACGTTGAACATAAGTCCTTATGCTAAGTAACTTAGAAGACTTCCCAGGATTTTTCTCAAAACTATGGAAGGAGACATGTCAATCCATTTAGTCTTCAATACCCATTAACCAAAGCCCAGTGTTGTTCATTCCTCTTTTCTTAACTACATCCTTTCTCTCTAAGGCAGGATTTCTCAACCTGGGCTATTGTAAATAATATTTTATGGGGTATGGGGTAAATTTTTGTTGTGGAGGTCTGTGTGCAAAACAGGATGTTGGTGGCTGGTAGGCGACCACAGCAAACCTACACCCTTACCTCCTGACAACCAAAACCGTATCTAGATATTGCCAAATGTACCTGGGGGACAAAACTGTCCCCAGGTGGGAAGCACTAATCTCAGTCATATTTCCTATTTCAGTGTCTAAATAATCAATAATTATAAGCTTCTCTACTGATATGCATAAAACATTATGGAAGCAATAAGATAGGATACTTAGATTAGCCTGGGGGTTCCCAGAACAACAGACATAGACAAAATTTCTTAGGACTAGAATTATTCTGCCTCACAGAATTCATACCACAGATAACCAGGAGATGTCTGGAGAATTTGGAAATGTTAAAAAAAACCACTTTTCCGGGGGATGATATCATGCATGCTCTTGATCTTTGTCTTTCTCTTCTGACTTTCTTTGCTTCCCAAAGCTTCAAACATGATTACAGATTTCAAAGGAAGAATTATTTCTGGGAAGTTGGAAATATACACATAAATACTCTGCTGAGGGCTTGAAGCTGAAAATTGCAAGATTCAGCAAAGTTGGCATTGCCACTATATAGTTGGATCTGCCCCAAGAACAAGGTGCTATTAGGCAGCATCTTATAAAGAATGGATCACCAGGCAGCAGCAAGCTGTCTTAGTGTTATTTTCCTAAATTCACATTCCACTTGGCAAGCCTTTCACAGAACTCTCCCAGCTGGTGAACCTAATTCAGGTGTTTTCCAGCCTCTTCTTCTTTGGACTAGGCATACATGTGTCATCTAAATTCAGCATCACTACAATTCTCAGTGCAACCTAACCCACCTTCTCAACACTTTCTGACTTTATAATCAGAAAATATTCAGACTTTATTACATGGGTTTTTGCACACACTGACTCTTTCTTCTTCCAGAATGCATTTCCTTTACATCTCCATTGCCAAAATCTTGTCTCACCTTAAATACTCAATTCAAAGTTCACTTTTCTTTTAACTTTTTAAAATATTTATTTATTTTTGAGATAGAGACAGAATGCGAGCAGGGGGACGGGCAGAGGGAGACGGAATTGCAGAATCTGAAGTAGGCTCCGGGCTTTGGGCTTTGGGCTTTCAGCAGAGAGCCCAATGTGGGGCTTGAACTCATGAGCAGTGAGATCATGACTTGAACTGAAGTTGGATGTTCAACCGACTGAGCCATCCAGGTGCCTCTTAATTATTCAATTCCAATGCTGCTTTCTCCAAGAAGCTTCTTCTATTCCCTCTCCTGATCCTACTCATTTACCAACTAAAATCTGTGTAATATCTTGTAAAAATTGTGTAAATATCTTCATTCTCCAGTATATCTTAAGTTTCATAGGGACAGAGACTATCCTTTGTTAATATCTGTATGCTCCATTGTATTCAAAAACACAACACATGCTTAGCAAATCAGTGTTGAATTGAATTGGGATGTTACATTCTAAGGCAGAAAATCACCAGAAAAGCCACATTTGACCAATTCATTTATTTCCTTTCCTCCTCTGGACATTGAACAGAAAGTAAATTCTAGTACTTATCCAAAATGAAAGAAATGATGAAATATGTATAATAGTTAAATTTCAGAGGTATTTGGGGAATCAATGCAGATTGAGACATGATAGGCATGTAATCTCAAAAGTAAGGGTCTTATCTTCAATCAAAGCCAAACATTTCACATGAGACATTAAAATGAGGATTTCTTAACATATAGGAATTAATAATAGTAGAATATGATTATTCACTTTCTATCCCTTTTCAACATTTCAGTGAAATAGCTAGGTAGTCTCACATAAAGTTTTTTAACTAAGATCCTGCATCCTATTTATTATTTTACATACTTGTGTTATGTTTTAGTATGCATTTTGTCAATTTTAACACTCCATGTAGGTTATGTAAAAAAAAATATTGTCAATTTTCTTATAGGTTAATAAAAGTAGCTTGGACATATTTTACTTGAAGTAATTATTGGGAGAGACATCACTACATTCATAACTGATGTAGGTATATATTACTTGAAGATGTAAATATACGTGTATATATATATTTGAACATATTTAATGGGAAAATAGATGAAAAAGATTAAATAATAGATTATTTTGAGAGGAAATTATGAAATAACAATGAAAATAAATGAATAGTCATATGTAAGACAGCAGGTTAATATTGAATGCTTGATACTATGAATACAGACAAAAATCTAATTTTAAAAAGGAGAGGATGAAAGCTTAAAAATCTTATCTCAAAGCAAATTATTATATTAAAGATGTAGTCTCTCAACTGCAATGCAAGAAAGAATAGTATGAAAATGTGTTTTAATATCACTAAAGAAGCAATATTGAGATATTCAGCAGATTAATAAAATGAATGAATATTACATCCCATGTATTTGAATTTAGATTTTCAAAACATAAAATAGCTGATTAGTGTTAAAGGGATATTAAAATTTATTTCTGCAGGTGTGTGGGTGGCTCAGTCAGTTGTGCATCTGACTTCAGCTCAGGTCCTGATCTCATGGTTCCTGAGTTCAAGTCCCACACTGGGAACTCTGCTGTCAACACAGTCAGCTTCGGATCCTCTGTCCCTCTCTCTCTCTCTCTACCTCCCCCCTCTCAAAAATAATAAACATTAAAAAAAATAAGAAAAATAAAATTTATTTATGGACCTCTTGAAAATAGAGTTGATTTTCTATAATTGTAAAGAAAGGCTTTAAATATTTTGATAAGTTAAATCCAGGCAGAATCAGAACAACTTCACTTTTGATTAACCAGCCTGAACAAGACTCCTTTAGCAATTGCAATCTTTCTGTTTCATCTCGTCATTGAAGAAGCCAATGATACAATATTTTATTGAATGTGGATGCTGCAAATCGTAAAAAAAAAAAAAAAAAAAAATGTACTCATTCCTTAGCCATATTGCTACTGCTTAAATTCCTTTCCACCTTTATTTTGTGACACTGGTTTTTAAAGTTAGTTGACTCTGATATCTTTCTACATGTATATTAGTCCATATACATGGGTGTAATATTATAAATGTCACTTCAATATTACTAGAATTTATGTAGTTATTTATAAGAAACCAATCAGTAATATTATTAGTTTAGTATATGCAAAACTTCATGACATAAAGGAAAAGCCACTATGACTGTTTCTAGGTGAGAATATACCAAGTTCACAGAAAAATGAATATTTTATAATATTCCTTTGGAATATTTTGGGGAACATACCACCAATGTTGTGAAACATTTTTATATACAGCAACAAAAACTTGAGAGAAATCTTAAGAGAGAAATGATTTTTTTTTTATGTCTTTTCACTTTCTTGGAGACTGTAATCCCTATTCCCTACTTTTCAAATTATTTAATACTATTATGAACTATTAATATAGAGACTTTCTAAATTACATGACTGTCACTTTGAAGGAGAAGGTATATTACTGGCATAGTTTAATGTTTTTAGATAATAAACTTAAAACACTAAAGAGGAAAGATATTAAATAGGGCAAGATTGCAGGAGGCACAAAATCTGTTGTGGCAGATTCAGAATTCTTAAATATTAATGTCCTATAAATTTGTGAAAGTGCTCTGTGAATTGGAAACAGAATTTATCAGCATTAATTTAGCCTTGTGTAATTATTTTTTATTTGTTTAACCTAACCCTGTAAACTCTTAAGAAAGCAAGCATGATTTTTCATATAAGTAGTGTTGAAAACTAATATTTTAAGAAAAATATAATGATAATATGTATAAGGTAAACAACAAGAGTTTCAAACTTGGTTTTGTTTGTTTTTAGGAATCTTTGAAAATATGATGAAATAATTTAACTGAGTAAAGTAATGTCAGGAAAATTGATTTTAAAATATAAGTCATAATCACAATTTAGTTGATAAAAATGCTATAGATAATGTAATATGTGTGAGAAAAAAAAGGAGTGAATATTTGAAGGAGGAATGTTCGAGGGAAACTTTCCTCTCAAAGTGATGTTTCACTTGTAAGACAAAAAGGGGGAATACCTATCTTGACCTAATGAGTGGTAAGTCAAACTCTTGCTACAAAATTTGTAAAACATCACTGAAATCTTCCCTCTCTTAATTAGTCCTTTTAAGATACCCATTACCATTTAAAGTAGTTTCAGAAAATGAAGTTTTTTTCATGGTTTATTTATTTATTTTGAGAGAGAAAGAGAGATAGAGAAAGTACATAAGGGACAGAGAGATAGTGAGAGAGAATTCCAAGCAGGCTCCACACTCAGCGCAGAGCCCAATGTGGGACTTGAACCCACAAACTGCGAGAGCATGACTTGAGTCAAAACCAAGAGTCGGATGTTTAACTGACTGAGCCATCTAGGCTCCCCTAAAGTTATCTTTGATAACTCTTTCTCAAATACTTGATTATTCTTTCTGAAACAGCTAAAGAAGCCATACCCTCTTTTGAGATGTATATATGTTCAGTATATATGTGTATATATACTGAAAATATAATCCCTAACATACAATGGGTTGTTCAGTACTATTGGTGTCTAAAATGAAAAGGAAAGTATATACTTCCTTGGTGAACCATGTGCAACCATCTCAAAAAGCACGTAATAAAGAGTTTGAGGATGGTCCATTAACTCACTGATCAATATCTGTGTGCTCTATTGGTGCTATAGTGACCTTTAAGAATTCATTCATATCATACAAAGCATTGTTCTCAACAATTGTCAAGTAATTGTATGCTGTGGGCATATTTACTTTAAAAAGTATAATTTGAGGAACTTGATAGTTTAGTGACACAGAATACACATGTAATATATGTCCCATTCCTGACTCCCTTCTAATTGCAGCATAGTTGGATAGGATTCTGCATTTGAATGACTCTGGTCCCTCAACCCTGGTTAGACTGGTAAGCCAATTAACAGCCTGTTCTACTCTCACACTTGAAAGCAATGAATGGCATGGTAGGCATCAGGTTTTTGTTATTCTTTAAAAGAGACATTATTTTCATTATGAAAAGATAATAGTGTCAAGGCAACATAAGGTCAATTCCTATTTTAGGTTATATCACCTAGGCACAGCCGACAAGTACTCTGACGGCAACATATTGAAATTGGCTTAGTTCTTTGTAACTGAGGATCCTTGTATAACACCTAAGTGGTGCCCAATAAACAAAAAAATTCAACAAATAAATGAGCAAAAAAAAGAACATGTAAGCCATTTAGTCTATCCCAATAAGCCTAAGCCATACAGATCTTCTGAGATGTGGACAAGCTGTGCACCCTTCGTGATATATATTATGCTGTCAGAAGAAAATTAAAAGAAAAGAAAAATCCAATTGGGCAGAGTATTATGTTTTTGTTTTTAATTTAGGAGATGTCATTCATTGGGAGTGAGTCGGTAGAAATAGGGATATGTGGAGAAACCAGGGAAAAAATGCAAACAATTGAATTCAAGTTATAAAGAGCAAGGTGCATTAGAACTTACCTATTAGTTTTAACCCACAGGACTGTGACCCTTGGGCCACTCCTTTGATTACTGTTTATTTCTGGGCCATAGGAGCCCAGGGCAAATACACTATAGGAATTCAGTAGATGTTTGTTGAATAAGTAGAATGAGAGGCTTATTATTTTAAGTACATGGTAAGTACATATTAACTTTAAAAGGCAGTATAAGTATGTGTTTTCATCAATCATGTAGATTATGAGAAGGTTTTAAAAAGGGACTTTATCTGAAGTCCTTTGGGTTCTTGTCCCAAATTATTTTCAAACCAACTGTAAAAATTAAAAGCCACAAGTATCTAGGCTATGACTCCACAGTAACCATATGACCAGCCAAATTATCAGTTATCCGAAAGACTATCAACCCATTCTTATTGGGAGCCCCGTGATATTACCGTTCAAGAAGTTTTTCAAAAAAATCTTGCTTTACTGGCAAGCAAATAACTAGCAAAAACAGCTGTGACGCCACAGTTGGTTTCCAAAATAATTATGGTCAGGGTCCCTGTGGTACACGGTGGACGACACATCCCCTCTACGTCAATGAATTCAAGGGAAGGCAACACCACTATTAGTAATAGCTTTTTATTTGGAGTCCTCATTTTCCAGATAGGTCACATTAAACACAGCCATTAAACAATAGCGTTGAGATAAATCCATACAATGTATGCTGCTTTTGTGGCTGTTGTCCTTGTTGACCAATCGCTTGGTGCAGCTAAGAACCTTATGGAGTGATGGGGCTGATAAATGGGAATAGCCAACCTGCAAAACACTGGGGCCAGGAAAGTCAGACTTTAATCAGGTCTCATTCAATTATGTCTCAAATCAACACATCTTGATAGCCAAAACTCTCATTTGAATTAATGCTGTGATAAATGCTGTCTGTTGTCAAAAGAATATAATTAGGCAATAATGAGTGGGCATATATTATGCCAGACCTCAGTCTACTTGTTGACCTCAGCAACTTTTACTCCATTAGGCAACAAACAGCTTTCAACCTAGTTCTAATAAAGCATACTGGTCTATTACTACATTACTTTTTTTTTTTTTTATGGTGTCATTCTTTAAACTGAGCACTGCCTAGATCTTTTAAAGGGAAGTCATGTTTTACAAGATCTCAGGAAAATGAAACAGAGTCCATCTCCCAACTAAGAATTCAGTGAATTCATGGAGTAGTGAGCCAATCTTTGTATACCGCCTGCAATAAAGATAAGTATGTAAGGTTAGGAAATAATATGAAAGCATTCTTTAAAATTGCATGATATGTCTCTTTAATGTTTACTTTGGTATAGGTATAACTAACACTGATTCTCACTACTTAGAACTTTGATGAAAAGATCTTTCATCATTAACATTTAATGAAAAGGTTGTTTTGTTGCTGACTTTTTTTAGTTTATCAGTAAACAATCTTCAGAAGTTTTTGACTTTCTTACAAAAATTTCTATAAATTCTTAGTCTGTGCTTCACTTCAGGTATTTAAGGACGTAAAAGACAAAGTATTATCAAATTATTCTTTTTGAATGTGCGGGATTTTTTTGAGGGGTTGGTTATTTGGAGCCTGTGAATTAAGACAGTTTTCCCCATTCTGAATGATGCTGAAACCCCTTGAAATATCACTGTTGGATCAAGCATCACCCCTCAGAGCACGTTGCTCCATGGAGGGGTGATTTTGGCATCCCACAGACTTCCTTGGAAGCCAAGCACCAGAGGTCTGTGATAAAGGCAGTCGCCAGCCAGATGAATAAAGGCGAGATTCCCTCAACTCAACTATAAAAGCCTCGCGTCCTGACTGCTGAAATTACCACCAACTTGTAAATAAATAATCACTACTAAATACAGATAATGTGTTAAACAGCTAACACTAGTAAGTCACTGGTGACAGAGAGCCTAAAGGTAAATCCCTCACACATTGGCACAACTGATTCTTAAAATCTTATAGTGTTTTAATGTCTTCAGACACATATAATAAATTGAACAACTGGTTACTCAGCGTTAAGAATGTTTTAAAAATAAACCCTACTCTCTTTGTTGATCTCATTTTTATACTGCCTTAGATTGAGCTATGCGGCTATCTGTCTAGTCAGAGAGAAGCGACACTTGGTAAGACTAAATGGAAATTAGTTTCCATCAAATTTCAGCTATCAAGCTAAATCAACCTGTAGTCTCCTGGCAAAAAATAACATCATAACAGAGACAACACATTTCAGATACATAAATTGTCCAAAATATAGAGAGTCAATTAGGTTTCACATGTACAAGATCCCTTCTTTTCTAATTTAAACATTTATGAATAATAAAAACCAAAAGTAGAGCTTTGGAAAGGCTGTTACTAGGAACCAAATCCCGTTCTCGAGAGAATAAGGCCGATGGGAGTTGTCCGCTCTTCCCTTTCAAAGTGGTTTTGCAAACGAGGTACAGTCTAACATCTTGACGGCATTTGACGGAAATATTTTCAGTTGAATTTTTTGAGGTTTAAAATTACAAAACTTAATTCAGTTCGGTGTTTGTTTTTGCTTTTGTTCTGTTTTTAATATAATGGTTTTATGACATTTATGCTGTTTCTACACTGGCTTGGTGGCCAGAAAAGAAGGCACAGAATTCTCCACCAGTTTGCAAATAACGCATTTTTCTGCTCCAGTGCACAAACAGCCTTTATTTAACTCAGCACCACATTTTGTAAGGTATGGGCTGGAAACTGTTTGTCATGAAGCTGTAAAATGCCAAAAATTTTCAACACTGAAGGAAAATGTCAATCAAGGCATTTTCCCATCTGCTGCTACTTCTGCAAGTGCTAATTTTGTTTTTCCCAATTCCTGAAATTTGAGGTTTCCTAGCCTCATATGGAAGTTAAGTTTGAAACTTGCTAAATGTCACAAGAAAAGGTGTAACCAAATGAAGGAATAAAAGGTGTACTGTTCTTGAAGGACACCAATAAAAGGAGGAGGAAGAGCACTGAGAAAAAGGAAAAACATTTTGCTAAGACTCAGACCTCTTCAAAAACACAACACAATGCAAATAACCAGTGCTGGTACCATACATGCATTAAAGCATTTTTCATGGTTTGAAATATAATGGGAACACACATCTTGAACGCCTTAAGATACTTCTGAGAACCAATCAACATTATGATATCTACACAGGCAGAAGCTGTATGTTACTGAAAAAACGTGAACAAGTTTCAGGTATTGGTACACATATGATTCTTGTGATTTAGCGCGACTTTAATAAAAGCTTCTACAAGGACTTGCACATAACCATGACTGACGGATGTATTTTTTGACCTTTCAGTTAGCTCCATCAGCTCACTCAAACACATTTTGAACAGATTATGTACTGTAGTACTTGGTAGACTATACATTAAACAAGAGACTTTGCTCTGAGGCACTGCTTCCCACACTCCATGGGGAAAAGGAAGCAGGAAAAAACAAAACTCATAGAGTTCGACAGCTACCGAGGCAACACTCGCCATTTACAATATAAGCCCAAATATTTTTGCAACACAACTATATATTAATTTAATAAAATACACAATATAGCTCTTATACACTCAACAATTTGGCTCATATGCACTGAATCTGCAATAAATCAATAAAAATATGTCATTTGATGTAAACACATTGAATCTTCTTACATTTGCACATTTAAATGGTCATGTGATTTGTGATGTCTAAGACATTTTCACTTTCCTGAGCTATTTTAGTGTCCAGAAACGAATAAAACATATTGATAGTGTTCATTTCCTCTGAATATTATCACTCAATGGTAACTATTTTTCAGGTCAAATTTAAAACATACCCATCATTACTTATGTGTTTGTTGGACACTAAAATGCTGAAGAGGCATTTTATACTTTTTAAAAATTTCTTCTCCTTTAATGAAGTGAATTAGTCTATGTGTGTGCAGGACAAAATGGACTCTATCTTTTTACATTTAACTTTTATACGACATGAAGTGTCTTACAAATGACCAAGTTTTTTTCTTTTTTTTAAGTTTTTTTGACTGATGATATGGAATGTTCTTTGTGTTTATATGTGTGGCAGGTAACTTTATACAGAAATGTTTACCACAAATATGTGTTAATGTTTGGTGTAGCTTGGACTACTGCAAGGTCTTTCCGGGACGTTAAGTAGAAGCCTGTGATGACAGCTAGAAATCCACCACAGATCACAAATTACGACCCTGCTTTGTATGGGGTTTATAGGTAAACAGTTAAGTCAGCATAAATCACGGAGGACAGTCTCAGAGTGATCAGAAATACTTCAACTCTCACGCTGCATACCTTCCTAACAGATTGTCAAAAGGTAACGCGTCTCCTCATCCTCCTTGGTCTTCTTCCCTTTTTCTTCTCTCTTTTTCTTTTTCTCTTTCGGCATCATTAACTCTGTCCTAATATAAGTTTGGTCAAAACAAAACCATTGTTATCTCTGAAAAAGAAACAGCAGTGAAAAGAACATACTTGTGGGCACTTCAGATGTTCACTAAAAGCCTTAAAGCAGCATTGGTCTTTCTTCATCCCTTCATCCTTGTGAAAAAGGTTGTCACCAGGAGGGATCATTTTTAAATCAACAGAAGAGACAAGAAAATGCCAATGCTTTTTTTTTTTTTTTTTCCTCACTTTCTCACAGCCACAGGGTCACTTCCCCGGCAGTCCTGCAAAAGCTTATCAATCTCTCTCACGACTTCCTCTGCATCCACTGATTCTCTGCCCAGATCCCTGCTGGGGTGGTCAAGCTGCTCAAGAACAGCACCCATCTCGCTGGAATCCCGGCTGGCTCTAGAATGCACATCTGCAAAGACCCTCGCCATCTGATCGGGAGCCATGAACGGAGGGTCTCTCGGTTGCTTACTGGGTGACAGATACTGACTGTCAGTGGGCAAGTACTGGCTGCTTGCTTCGGCCAGGGCTCCTGGCTTTGCTTCACAACCATCCAGAGAGCCTTTCGTTGAGGTGCAAGGCTCGATGCATGCCTTGGTTGGGCTGCTTGATGCTGAGGGGACCTCTTGGAGGAGAGGGCTCAGGGCACGTTTGGCTTTTAAATAAGGTTTAACATTGGCAATGAGAATAGTGTGCTCTCGCTTGTCTTTTCCAAATGTACAAAAAGTCTTTTTCCCAGTGGGATTCACAGTTTCGTAAGTCTCAGTCTCAACATTAGCTTCAACTGTGGGTACAAAGAGATTTGTGCGGTAATCTGCATTTTCAGCCTGATTGGCTGCAGGGAACTGTGGCATCCAACACCTGTCAGAATGACCAAGCACTCGGCATTCATCTGTGCAATTAACGCACTCTTCTGGTTCTGCAAAACAAAAGAGAAAACAGCAAATCCAATCATTAGGGTTGCTTTTAAATTTCTACTGAGGCTGCGATCAGCTCTCAGTGGGCTTGTTTGACCTCTGGTCTCTTAATTAAAAAGGAAAAGAAAACAATAATTAAAACATTTCAGGATGGTTGCATAAACCTGCTGGTTGAGACAATGGTTTTATTTAAGTCTATCCTCTAGATATTAATGAATTCCCATAGCCTGGGAAGAAGTAAAAAGTGGCCATTGGAGAATCATTCTCAGTAGAATAGATCATCACTGTAAACTAACCTCCTGGAGTTTTCAGTTAGTCTTTGTTCCATATAACCCGTCCTGGAAACAGTGAACTTCAAAAAGGATTACCAGGATTAATTTTTCAAATCAAATAACGGGGCAAAAACTAGATCACATACTTCCATAACAAGTCCTAAGCTGCTTTTCCCCCCATGTTTTATCCTTATTTTACTTGTAATTGTTATTTTGGTGACAGTCATGAAATAAAAGGTTTCCTTTAAAAGCCTACCTTTCCTACTGAGAGGAGCAAATGGAATTTTCTATCAGAATATGTTACGAGTAAAATTGTTAAAAAGTGCACATTCCTGTTTTATTAAATTTGGGTATGGATCATGCAATCAGTTTCCTTCACTTCAGCTTTTAGTTTTGGGCATAAGTAGGTGAAAATGGATTTAGTCAACAGAGTTCAGATGAATGACAACTCATGATTTCCTGTTTTCAATGATAATGTCTTCTGTGACAATGTTTCCTTCTCTCCTTGTCCAACAGGCATATAGAGAATCTAAATAAAGCATTCTTTAATGATCTCTATTTCAAAGATGCTGAACAGAAAATATGAAAGAAAATTCCTTCATTATGACAATAGCGGCATAATTCTACCACCCCCATTATTTTGAACTATAACTTTGAGCTACACCTTCCCAGCTGCCCCTTTCATCTACAAATGATTGTTTCCCATTATGTTTAATGGTTCCTTTTAAATAAAGGCCTTTTTTTTTTCTTTTTCCAGGAGAGGATATTTACACTTTACCTCTGCGTGATGGGAATAGAATTCCCTACACACTTAGAAACCCTTGGGACAGCCATTTAATTGATGTGAGAGGATCTCTACAAATTCAGTGTCCTGTGCAAGAGAAAAAAGGCCACATGGAAGATACTTAAAATAGAAAGCACCGTATTTCTATTAAAATAGAAAGCACTGACACATTTATACCGTCACTTTTCAAAGTCATATGTGAAATTTGAGTTCATATTTAAAGCATATAAATAATTCCTTATCTGAAAAAGAAAACATAAACTACAACTTGACTTATCTCAAAGCGCTTTAAGAGAAAATGATTTCTTATGAGACTATTTTTTTCCCAAAGAAGTTAGAATAGTTTTCTGACAGAATAAAAACATTGTGGTATTTCATAGCATGTGTCATTCACATTTGTGAAATGTTAAAAATGTATTCAGGTAGCTTGCCTCTATTTAAATTTTGTCATGTTTTCAAAAATATATTTTCATATGAACAAAGGAAATATATTAAGTTTATTATGTAATGCAGGGGAAAATGGTGAACTCAAACACTCATACCTATAGGCTCAAATACTATCTGTGTCTTGGAAGATGGTTGGATGGACATAAACAGCAGGAGAAAAATCTAACGTTATAAATTTTATAGAAAGCCTTTCTGTATGGATATAAAGTTGAATAGAAATTTAAAAACAATGAACAATGTTTTAAATGTTTTAAAATTTTACATTTTAAATGGATATCAGAAAATTTTCATATCAGGTATCTGTGTTCTCTACCTATGTTGCATGGGAATTATAAAAATTATCTCTACATCTGTGCCCATTTGTGTTAGGAAGAAATGTGTATCGTTTTAGTCAACCAATTTTATCCTCCACAAATACAGTAGACTTTACTGTCTATTTCATTGGATAATATTTTTGTAGCTTTTAAAGCCATGACTTTTATTTTTATTGTTTTTTAGTATTTTTATTAATTTTTGAGAGACAGAGTGTGAGCTGAGGAGAGGCAGAGAGAGAGGGAGACACAGAATCCAAAGCAGGCTTCAGGCTCTGTCAGCACAGAGCCCAACACAGGGCTCGAACATACCAACGTGAGATCATGACCTGAGCCGAAGTGGGATGCCCAACCAACTGAGCCATGCAGATGCCCTGCCATGACTTTAAAAAAATTCATTTACAGGGGCACCTGGGTGGCTTAGTCGGTTAAGCGTCTGACTTTCGCTTAGGTCATGATCTCATGGTTCGTGGGTTCGAGCCCTGCGTCGGTCTCTGTGCTGACTGCCAGCTCAGAGCCTGGAGCCTATTTCAGCCTGTGACTCCCTCTCTCTCTGGCCCTCCCCTGCTCACGCTGTCTCTCTCTCTCTCTCCTAAAAATAAATTAAAAAAAAAAATTCATTTACAACCCATACACTCTCTTTGAAAATGCTAACATAGTTTTATATTCCAATATTGACTAGCCTTCAATTTCAGCAATGTGGATGGCCTAGCACTGAATGAATTCAATATGAATTTAAGAAGAGAGTAAAAAAGACAGAATAATGCAGATGTATGAGAGTATAAATCGACCTTGAATTTGAAACCATCAACATGAAATGACTGTTTGCACTTCACAGCTGGAAAATCTGCAGCTTTTTACTCTACTCCTTTATGTCCCAACCTAGGGAGCAAATTCTAAGTATTGATTATGATACATTATAAGCTGTTCACCTTCTGATTAGACTGTAATTTTGACTGCAGCAGTTCCTGGACAGTGAAGAAAATCTAATGGACACTTTTGTACAAGCAGCAGAAACCATGAGCAAAAGGTGGACTATAACTGCCAAGGGTCAAATAAAAATTTATGAGAAAGTGAAATTATTTCTGAAGGAACATAAGTAAATAGATGAATAGGTAGGTACAAAAAAGAGACACAGGTAGTCTATATCGAATGACCACCTAGACATAAAAGTAGACAAAATGCAAAGCATAGAAGAGAAAAAAGAAAGCAGAAGGAAAGCTATGCGGGAGGAGGGAGAAAGGAGGGAAGGGGAGCTGTGCGGGAAGATTTGTCATGTATAACTTTTCCTATATATTTTTAAGATACCCTCAATAAGCTAAGAATGTATAATAAAAATAATAGTGTGGAGTATTTTCTCAAGACCCAGAGCTACAAAGGTAAATAATGAAACTTCTTCCTGTCCCGTAGGGAAAATGGATCCCACAATAGATATGTCCAATTATATACAACAGAAATGAAAAAGAAGCAAATTATATAGACAGCCGCTATTTGCATGGATTCGATATTTGTTTCAGAAAACAAACTCAGAAACCCTGGAAAGAAGTAAAAATAATTGATCCAAGTCTAAGATTCACTTTTTTCTTCTGGACTAATGTGAGAAATTATTTACCCTCATTTTCACCCTTTCCTCAATATAACATGATTACCCTTTCACAGAACGCACCCTTTGCCAAGTAAGATGTCATAATCCAAATGGCATGTAGATGAGAAACTGACAGATAAGCATCCTTATATTACAAAGAGAAAACTATTCTGAAGTCCAACAGCCGGAACTCTGGGCAATTCTACCAGTAGGGAAAGTCTACAGTGTCACATTTTTAAAATGTATGATTTCTGGGGCGCCTGGGTGGCTTAGTCGGTTAAGCGGCTGACTTTCGCCTAGGTCATGATCTCGCGGTTCGTGGGTTCGGGCCCCGCGTCGGGCTCTGTGCTGACTGCCAGCTCAGAGCCTGGAGCCTGTTTCAGTCTGTGACTCCCTCTCTCTCTGACCCTCCCCTGCTCATGCTGTCTCTCTCTCTCTCTAGAAATAAACAAAACATTAAAAAAAAAAAAAATAAAATAAAATGTATGATTCCTTGAAGGACGATGTGACTACCTGATAAATTTAAGTGCTTGTTTAGTATTAAGAATTATTTTCTATACTCCTATAGCCACATCTGAGTATTACACAAGATCTCAAAAAGAGGGATCTAAGGGGCGCCTGGGTGGCTTAGTCGGTTAAGTGTCCGACTTTCGCTTAGGTCATGATCTCGCGGTTCATGGGTTCGAGCCCCGCGTCGGGCTCTGTGCCAGCTCAGAGCCTGGAGCCTGTTTCAGTCTATGACTCCCTCTCTCTCTGACCCTCCCCTACTCACGCTGTCTCTCTCTCTCCTAGAAATAAAAACATTAAAAAAAATTAAAAAAAAAAAGAGGGATCTAAGCATAGTCATCTTGATTATTTTAATTTTCCATCTTAATTTATGTATTTTTGCAAAATATATAAAGTCACACAAATGATTATAGTACTTGCAATTCAGCTGTACAATAAACCGCACATGCACACATACACGTGGAGACCTTTGTGTGTGTGTGTGTGTGTGTGTGTGTGTGTGTGTGTGTGTGTAAAATTTGTCCTTTCTCCAGGATATAGTCCAAACAAAATTTTAATAATGAAATGTATAATCAACGTATTCCTGAAAATTTACTAGCAGTTATTGCCACAAGAGAAATACAGATGAAAAAAATGAAATGCACAGGAATGTTCTATATTCATAATTTAGGAGATAACATAAATACATATAAAATCACATATATATATACACATTTACATATATACAGCACTACATACACAATGTACATTTGTAGGTAGAAATCAGTCTCCAACAACAATTCAATCTTTCCCTTTGCCCTACAACCGTCGGTGTGAAATCTGTGATTGGATCAACAACTTGACTACCTCTGATTTTAGAATTTTATATAATTCAAATAGATTAAGACATAAAGATGTCTGAAATCTGCATATTCATAGTGGCTGACATATCTGAAAGCTCTCTTTTTAACCTAGACAAAGCAGTTTAATAACTTAATCTTAGCGATAGTAGGCAAGCAATCGTTGGTGCCAAAATATACCTTCTTAGGAGCTGTCATTGTGGAAGTTACATCTCTGCGAGAAAAAAAAATTTCAGGTAAAATGTCAAACTACCTGCCCTTAGATTATTGGGTTTTAGCCATATTCCACAAAGGTTTCCATAACTTCATGTTTACAATGTGACTTTAACATTGCAATATCACTATATCAGTAAGGGTACTGATCCTTTGCAAGGATATGTAAAAGGTGCCAAAGATTACTATGTATTAGATTATAATTTGAAGCTGAAGCACTATTTAAACCAGTAAGGACTAATAAAGATTAAGGGAGTTTTCACTAAATCTGATTACTTTGGGAGGAGTCTGGGGAAATGATCCTTATGTATCAAGACTCCGTTGTGTTCATTGCGAAGGGAATGTGCCAAGGAGCCAGCCCCCATAAAATTTCTTACTTTGAGTTAACCTACCTCTTTATTCTAGTCCCTCTCACTCAGGCAGGACTTTCTCACAAACCAGAAATTAAGCTTATCGCCCCTGTCTTCAAAGCACTATACCACACAACCGGCAACTAATTTTTTTATAACTACTTAGGAAACTATTAGAAAACATACAAGGATTTCCTCCCCTTATTTTCCATGTGACTGTGTCCTCCAGAGCCCATATACTTGTACAAAAACATGCATATCGCTCCTAGCATAAGAATTTCAGATATGCAGCAGATTTAATTTTTTTATAATGAAGAAATAAAGGTGTCATAGAAATCCGAAAACCAAATCAATGAGGAAGCTCTAAAATGCGGTGGCCATGGGGGAAGGGCATTTGAGAGAGAGTTTTCTCTGCTTTTTGACTGTCAACAAAATGGCTTTATTTCTGCTTTGTAAACAGCTTTAAATAGGCATAGTTTTCTTCTCTTAGAGTGGTGGTTGATACTGTTTCTAACAGCATCTTAAAATTAGAGTTGTTTCCAAGTAGACAACTCTATAAATGGAAGTCCATTTTTTATTCTCGTTTTTCTTTTTTATTTCTAATTTACCTTTTCACCAACGCAAGCTTTCATAACACCTAATTAGCTGTCTGGAAAAAGCAGAAAGCAGGCACCCACCTCTATTTATGGCTGGCACTCGTGTTTGGGATAACTCTACGGAATCTAAACTAGGTACCCATCACAGATTATTCACCAGGAAGCAATGACAAACCAAGACCTTCGACTGGCAGTTTCTGTGTATCTGTTTCCTACTGAAAGGTTTTGCTGGTATGAGAACAGCTTGTTTTCTCTGTCTTTTTCTGTTCTTCAGCACACACACTCAATTTTGCACATGCACACACACTTCCTTATGAGACAACAGATTATGATTTAATCCAAATATATTCTAACATATCAGATAAAAAAGATCAATGCTAAAATAGAAATCTCATCAGAAAACAGTCCAACAAATCTGTGATTAAATTTTCCTTTCAGTGAGTTGACATAATTCACAAGATCCTGTGAACTGACACTTTTCTAACATAAACAATTCTTTCTTTTTTTGGCGGTTGATGATTATTCGCTTACTTTCCTTTACCATCCTATAAACCCCTTACACTTGTTATGATGATAGGGTGAATGATTCTGTGTAAATGGCACCTTAATCTATATTCATTCAAATTATTTCCATTTATGATTTCTATGTCCCATTTACTAGCCTATTAGTTAAAAATAAACCTGATTTCAGTCTATGAGAGGGGTAAAAATTTCACTCTCGATATTATTTCTAGAGACAGTGTTGGAAACTTGTCTCAAAACTTTTTTTTTTCTGTGTCAGAATAAGAAAGAAAAAAATATATTACAATTTTATCACACGCTTTTTTATTCTGCCAGCGTTCACATGACTGCCAGGCTTAATTTTAGCACAATTTTTAATAAGGTTGGTACATCCCTTGTGCACGAAAGAAAAGGAAGAGGTTAGGGAAAATGTGGGATCAGAAAACCAACCACTTTTCCTTAGCTAAGTAATCTTTCATCTATTGCATTGTATTTCCCGTGTTTCTTGTGCACAGGGATCTGATGTTTTACTGATCAAGGAACTAACACACAAACACACTTGTGTTTTTGCTTCTTTTGCTTCTGATGTGTTGTTGCTTCTTTTTTTAAAAAAATGTTTATTTATTATTTTGAGAAAGAGAGAGACAGCTTCTTTTGTTGTTTTGATAATGACAGTGGGGCCGTGAATCTCGTTACAATATGCTGATGTGCTCATTTCATGAGGATGAATGTTTACATGTTGGCAATGATACCACAAATGCGGTTACAAGTCCAGAAACTCGCATTATTTCCTAACAACTGGCCCTCAGGAAGCAGGATAGGAAACATAGTTCACATAATAAAAAAACCAGTGAGAGAAACACATATATTTTTAGGTTCATCCACTGCCAACAGGGCTTCCAGGTTTCACGCCAGTTGTGAAATACCATTCTATCTGCTTTGGATAGGTGGAAAGCACATTTCGAAGTAGAAGTTATTATAATACTATCAAAGAGTCAGACCATGGCAGCTCTGAAGCCATGGTCCTCTGGTGCACACCTGCATTGCACAAGGTTTCTGAAGGTATGGGCATGGTTGCATTCACAGCCCGGAAACCAATGGCCAATGTCATAGTCAATGGAATCCAACTGCAGCTGGGTATTCAGGGCACTTGGAGCATTTGCACTTATTATTCAGCGCATCGCATGCCTTCACGGATGGGTTTAAGTGTTTGTGACCCTTTGGACATAATAACATGTCTACCAGAGTGAGTTTTCTGGCATATCTATTGTCCAAATATAGATAATTCACAAAGATGAAGAAAACTTAAATTAAATGGAAACTTAAGTTAAAGAACGGAAGCAAAAGGACTAAGGAAATTCGATATGGAAGTATCAAAAGTATTGTATAAGTGAGAATCTAAACCATGCATTGGGAATCTATAGCACATATATAATTGTGTCTCCCACAGGACACTGCTCTGAGATTGACATTCAAATTTCAGCTCCCCCTGCCCACCCCCATCACCTGGGGCAGCCATCACCTGGGGCAGCAGATGCTTTAAAGTGAAGGCACAGAGGGGCACCTGGGTGGCTTAGTCGGTTAAGCGTCCGACTTTCGCTTAGGTCATGATCTCGCGGTTCGTGGATTCGAGCCCCGCGTCGGGCTCTGGGCTGACTGCCAGCTCAGAGCCTGGAGCCTGTTTCAGTCTGTGACTCCCTCTCTCTCTGACCCTCCCCTGCTCATGCTGTCTCTGTCTCTCTCTCTCTCCTAGAAATAAATAAATAAATAAATAAATAATAAATAAAAACATTAAAAAATAAATAAATAAAGTGAAGGCACAGATAAATGGGGCCATCTCCTTTCTTTCTTCCTTCCTTCCTTCCTTCCTTCCTTCCTTCCTCTCTTTTTCTTTTTTCTTTCTTTCTTTTTTTTAATGTTTATTTATTTTTGAGAGAGAGAGAGAGAGAGAGCTTGAACACAAGAGAGGGAGGAGCAGAGAGAGAGGGAGATAGGATTCCAAGCAGGCTGACAGCAGAGAGCCCAATGTGGGGCTTGAACTCAGGAACCCTGAGGTCATGACCTGAGACAACGTCCCAAAAGCCAAAAGTTCGGGCACTTAACCACTCAGGCACCCCAGGCCATTTCTTTCTTAAGTGGTAAGCTAAGAACTGACTCTGAAGCTTGATATTATACTAATGATACAAAGTTTGCATTTTTTTTTTTTTAGTAAAGGACTCCGACAGAGATTCTCAAAGAAAAAAAAATACAGCCCAAATGCACCAGCAAAGTAAAGACAGCTCAAAATCAGTGACAGCATTAGATGTGTACAGTTTGGTGGTTAGTTTGAAGAAGCTATACTCAAGAATTCACTAAGTAAGAATGAATAAAACACCAACTTTGTGCTTAGGCATTGGAGGTTTCCAAGTAAAGTCATCTTGAATAGAATGCTGTAGAACAATAATGTATCAAATAAAAATTTGTCATAAATAAACCTATGTCTATTCATTTCTAAAATTCTCCAGTCTGTAAGAGTTTATCTCTTCACTAGGCACTTACATTTTTTAAAAAATTTTTTTAATGTTTTCCATTTATTTCTGAGAGAGAGACAGCATGAGCAGGGGAGGGTCAGAGAGAGAGGGAAACACAGAATCTGAAGCAGGCTCCAGGCTCTGAGCTGTCAGCACAGAGCCCGATGTGGGGCTCGAACCCACAAACTGTGAGATCATGACCAGAGCCACAGTTGGACACTTAACTGACTGAGCCACCCAGGTGCCCCTAAGGCACTTAACATTTTGACTAGAAATGAGAAACTAGATTTAACATCAGCTAGGGGAAATAACTCACAATCAATTACATTTTGAACTATATTATATGAGTGTCAAGCAACAGAAATACAGAGAAAGTGCTATTACATTGTGAAAAGCTTTGTATAAGAAATAGTGCTTGATCTAAAATTCAAAGGATGATCAGAGTTTCAACAAAAAATGGAGAGCAGGAAGAGGATGATCCAGGAGAAAGGACTAGAAAGTGAAAGAGTCACCACACAGAATTGTGCATTTCACAAGATAGTAAAAGACCATTTTATAAGTCACAGGACTTATATTGCAATGCCAAAAATAAATTGTTAATGTACAGAAAATTGACTAGGACTTAAAGGAGAATGGAAAAGCTCTGACTTTAAACAAAAAGCACACAAAATTTAAAAAGCAGACAATGGAACACTATTATAGGTATTTGAGTATTTTCAAATGATTCTTAAAATATTTAGGCACTTGATCAAAAAGCTATTAGCATTTATTAACATATAAAACTGAGATGAGCCACAGGGCATGCAGCATTCAAATCAGCATTATTTCTGAAAACAGATATATAGACTTTAGGCCCCAACCAGGGTATCTCCAGCAGAGCACAATAGGGCACGGCATGATTAACTGGCATAGGCATTCAGACCCCATTGTGACCCCATTCTGCTAACATCTCATCCTACTCCTTATACACTAGATAGTCTTAATGCATGTTGACTCAACTGATATTTTATATTAACAGTATAAATCCTGAACTTTATAATTCTGCATTAGCAAAATATCTCTTCGTCTTACCTCTGCTTTATCTCTCTTCACTCTTTGTCTAATTTCCCATTATTATTACTCAGTCATAGAATTGCATATGATCACATATCTGAAAGACTAAAGGATTCTGAGAAGGCCAGAAGAGGAAAGGTTTGGAAGAAAGAAGATCTGTTTGGTGTCTAGGAGAGAGGTAATAAATACTCTTACAAGGCAAGGAGAATGGCCACAAATAATTTAGATATGGAATCTCAGACACTTTCCAAAGTTGGTTCTGGATACCATGAAGAATAAATTTCTACAGGAAATTCCTGAAAATTTCCAAAATACTCATTTCTTTTTAGGATAAAGATAATGCCACCATTTTCCCACTGAATTATATATATTAGCATTGTTCTCTAACTCTTATTATTTTTTACTCCATTTGCCTCAGTGAGATCCTTATATTGCTTGAGGATTGAGATATGGAATACATGTGCCATTCTTTTATTCTTGCATGCTCTATTCCTTGAGTACACAGAACACACTCAATATTCACACGTGAATGCTGTCACTGGTTTAAAGAAAGAGTAAATTTAAAAGATATCTAATACTATTGGTAATCTACAACAGGGGAGACTACTTTTTATAATACACTTATTTCAAAATCATTCAAACTAGAATTTAATTTAAAAATTGAAACAAACAAAATAACCCATTCATTTATGATGCTATGAGGTTAACTTTCAAAATGATCCCAGAACCTAAACAAAGCTATGCAAAAAGGCTGTCTTTCACTATGAGATATACAGGATTTAGAGTTACATCAGATCTGGGACACCTGCTTGGCCCAGTCAGTAGAGCATGTGACTGACTCTTGATCTCATGATTATGACTTCAAGCCCCACGTTGGGCCTAGAGCTTACTTTAAAAAAAAATGAAGTAACATCAGACTTATCTGTTAAATACCATGTTTATATAAAAATCTAAAGTTCTCTATTTATATTGAGAAACTATAGATTTCTGTATTTATTATTTATTTATTATAACTTAAAATAAGGTTAATAAATCTGCCTGGAATATATACTGAAACATAGAAGTCAGAATATTCTCCCCTTATGGATTTTTTTAAGATCAGTGACACCTTTATTGAAATTAAGTCTAGGGGCGCCTGGGTGGCTTAGTCGGTTGGGCGTCCGACTTTCGCTTGGGTCATGATCTTTCAGTTTGTGGGTTCGAGCCCCGCGTCGGGCTCTGTGCTGACTGCCAGCTCGGAGCTTGGTGCCTGTTTCAGAATCTGTGACTCCCTCTCTCTCTGACCCTCCCCTGCCCACGCTGTCTCTTTCTCTCTCTCTCTCTCTCTCCTAGAAATAAATAAAACATTAAAAAAATTTAAAAAAAGGAATTAAGTCTAGATTTAAATAATCACCTCTTTATATTTTTAAATTACAGAAAGTAGTGAGTATCCTAAAAACCCACACCTCGGCATCTATAGGTTTCTTGCTTCACTCCCAGGGTTCTCCTTTTGTCTTTTTTGGATTCCTCTGCATTGTTGTGTCAAATGTGACAGTTTCTCTGTTGTAGTTTATGTTAGCTGCCTCTATATCTTATACTTTATCTGACAGCTATCATTACATATGAATTAATTAATTAATTAGTCCTTGTAATATTGAGTCTTGAAAGGGTTAACGCAGCTTCCAAAAGAACTTGATTTATATGCAGTGATAAACCTAGCTCTGACATGCAATAGTTCGTAAAAACTGTTTGGTTTACAAGGACAAATTTAAGATTACAGCAACTTAAAACCTACTCCAAATTTCAGCCCCAACACTATTTAAATATGCTACTATTCTTCATCTTTAAAGAGGATGTTTTCCTATGCTTTTATTGCTTGTGTTAGCTAACCCCATCTCAGATAATGACACTATTTTTGACGACATGGATGAATACATCTAAAATTCAAGGCGTCCTCCCGGCAAAGTGGTAATCCTGTGAGGAAGGTCAATGAAAACATGCCTATTAAGCTGAACTCTTCTCAAGAAGCAAGCACGATAGTCTTATTAGCGTTTTTCTCTCAGGATTGCTATCTGATTTCTATTGGGATATATATCTGTTTACTAGTTTAAATCCTGCTGTTCATCTTATTACTAGCACTTGATTGTTTTCAATTGCTAGAGACAAGTACACAGAATTGGGTGTCATTTTTAACATTCTCAGAAAATAGAGTTAATTCAGATGCAACTAATCCTCTCTAGCTTATTATTTAGTGATCAACACCTGCCAATAGGATTTGGGAGTCCCAAAAGATAGATTTTTTAAGAGAGATTTTTCTATTTTTCTATTTCCGAGTCTCATTCTAGTCTCATAAAATTAGTAAGGTTCTACTCTAGAGATAGATCCAAAGTTTCGATTCAGTTACCTTAAATTAGATGGACATGGTTCCAGAAGCACAGATGAATTAAGTACTTTTAAAAATGTAATTTTTTTAAAGAAAAATGCAAAACAAAATATATTTATGGACATATATTATATGAATGGGAAATATATATGAAACTATACTTCTCCATAAATGATTCCTACAAATATTACTTATATTACAACTTAAAAATGAACCAAAGCTAAATGTTCTTGATGTGCATGCATACACACACATGAATGGTAATAAATATGTATTTTCACCAAAAATGCCTTCTGTGAAGGCATTGTCTGAAAGTACTATTCAAATTAATAAGTGTCCCAAAGTTAACTTTAGGAAAATATACCAAGGGGTGCCTGGGTGGCTCAGTCGGATAAGCACCCAACTCTTGGTTTCAGCTCAGGCCATGATCTCATGGTTAGTGAGTTCAAGCCTCTCGTGGAGTGCCTTGCTGACAGTGCAGAGCCTGCTTGGGATTCTCTCTCTCTCCCTTTCTCTCTCTCTCTGCCCCTCCTTGATCACACTCTCTTTCTAAAAAATAAACTTTATATATATATACATATATATATATACATATACATATATATAAACTTTATACACACACACACACACACCCCAATAATTTGAACCTAAATAATGTGGCCTTGATCTTACTAAAACAACTCCTACCACCAAGATGCTAATGCTACCACAATTATTGCTACTATTATTATAGATAGTTTTAAAATACATAAAGAGTAGGAAAAAAAGATAATTGACAATTAAAATAAGGCCTCTTCTTGGAATTACTTCTCTGAAACCATCCTGTTCTTATTACCTTTACTATGCTGTAAGTTTATTGGAAGCTGATGTTTTTATCCTGTATGATTGGGTCATCCCAGAAATGAAAATTTAAGCAAAATCAATACACTCAATACCATGTTCTAGAGTAAATATACAGAAATGTTTCTTGTAACGGATTTTACTGGCAATGAGAAGCCATTTTTCTGTAACAGCTTTAATATTTTGTAATCATTAAAGCACACTGAAGCAATGGAGAAATTGGGAAAAGAGGTCTGGAAATTCATATATAGAAAGATAGGAGATGTATACCTCTGTATCACCCTGCTATGTAATCAGTCAAAAAGCGATTGGAGAGGCTATCTTTGAATAAGAGCAAAGATAAAAATGTGTTTTTAAAGGATACGAAAGCTTATCCATTCATATGCAATATTAACATCAAAAGGTGGCTACAATGATGTTTTAATACTTTCTTATCTTGGAGAGTACTTTCTGTGATTTAATTGATAATCAGTCATACCTGGAGAAAAGAACAGATGATAAAAGTGAAATGTATTCCCCATGAGTGATATTAATAGGAAAATAAATATAAATATATGAAAACTTATTTTATTTTCAGGCTTTTAATCTAAATCTAATCTAATTGGAAATTCATATTGACATCACAAGGAGAATTTGTTGAATTCGTTGAGACAGTCTTTTTTTTTTTTTTTTTTTAATTCAGGCGTGCTATATCTTCTCCCCTAAAAATATGTATGCTCAATTTCAGAAGAAGTGATCCTTTGTGCTGTTGAGGCTATTTTTGAAGAGCTGCTTAACAATTTCCATGGTCACTACTGAAAGGTTATACAGTAGTCCTCCCTTTATGGTCCAAGACCCCCCGTGGATGCCTAAAACTATGACAGCACCAAACCCTATATATACTATGATTTTTCCTATACATACATACCTACAATTAAGTTTATTTTTAAAAAGTTTATTTTATAAAAAAGGAGCACTAAGAGATTAACAATACTATCTAACAATAAAGAATCCAATTATAACAATATACTGTAATAAAAATTGTATTGTGTGTACCATTCTTGGATAATGTGACGTGATAGAATACCTATATGATTAGATGAAGTAAGGTGAATGATGTAAGCACTATAATGTGACATAGGCTACTATTGACCATCTGATAAGATGTCAGAGGAGAGTCATCTGCTTCTGGACTATGCAGTTCACTTCAGGTAACTGAAACCGTGGAAAATAATACTGTGTATAAGGGGAATGCTGTAATCTGAACTACTAACCCTAGTGATCAAAATCCTCCATAATCTGGCCTAAATAAATGAATTAGGCAATTCTGTCATTAAAAAACCAACAAGCTTAGATTCTAACAAGTCGAATTTGTATACTTTCTTTTCCAGTAAGCATTTCTGTAATCTAACTGAACCCAAAAATTCCTTTAGAAGGCCCTAATTACCTAAGTCAATTGGAGGATGTGGAACCTGCTAGTGGATACATTGTTGGGATCACAACATGTCTGCTCAAAAGAGAGAACAACTTGAATTTGAGAAAGTGTCACCCTAACCTTATTTTTTAGGTGACTTGGTGAGTATGTTCCTTGATCTAAAATGATCTAATATTAAAACCCAACATATGAAATGGAATGAAATATAAATATTTGATTTGGCAAATTTCTAATAGAATATGTATTTGTGTTTCTTCACTGAATTAATAAAAAACATGCACAATCACAACAGAAAATTATCTAGTTAATTATTATTATAAATAAGATCATTGTGGAAAGTATTGCAAAATAGAAAAATTAAGTTAGAAGTACTTGGCAAATAAAAACTTCTTATCTATTGGGAATGATGTTTTTATAATTAAAAACATACATATCTGCACATAATTCTGCATAATATTCCAATATAAACAATTCATTGTAAGATTAACCATTTATTTTAAAAGCTCATAGTCTAACATATATAACTCATTGATCTACTTATTGTCCATAAACATAAAAGTTGTATCTATAAGAACCAAATAGTTGAGAGATAACAGTGATTTCAACCAAAAGATTAAGTTATTATGAAAAAGTTATTATTATAATAAATATATTATGATATATTATAATCATCCTAGTATTTTAAAAAGCAAAGAAATATATATGTACAAAAATAAGAAAATATTATATTCAATAAGCTCCAGTAATTGAGTTTTAAATTGAAGAGTTGTATTGTAGCATATATGCTGGTGGAAAATATTCAAAAGAGTCACTATCTTAATACTTGAAGTAAAGGCAATATATGTTTCAAAACGACACCTTCCAATACATCAGATAACTATCAACAAAAGAATACATCTGAAAAGGCACACATGCATTTCCTTATATATGCACCCTTTGTACACATGATGGAAAAAATACTTTCCCATACCAAATGGAAATGAATGGAAGGAGCTTAGTCTAAGGACAAAAATCTTCTGGAACTATTTAGTGGAAGTAAAAATAAAGACCTAATCCACCTCACAACAACTTGTGGGTTTCCCGAATGTCAGTCATAGCTCCCAGAGCACTGAATGTTTCAAGTTAGTAGACAGTCATGGTGAAGCACGGCTGTGTACATGCACACACATGTACATGCATCCGAAGCACGCATGCGGACATGAGCACAGTGTCAGCGTCAGCTTAAGAGAGGGAGATCTTTAAGGACACATAAAATAATGTGCAGACATTTACACTCTAAAGGCCAAAATGCTTTTTTGGTATAAATGTTATCCTTAAATTCAATTTTTACATTGAAGTTGAAAATAAGAATTGATAAATAAAATTCTTTTTCCCAATTTATTATAATTTAGTGAATGTGTAATCACAACTATTTAAGGATGACAAGGGTGATTTTATATAAATGTGTCAGTATGTGTGTATGTACATGCACTCATATTGTCAAACTTCCCACCTTACTCCCCAAAATTGGAAATAAGTAATACTTTATTCACTGTAACACTATCTGTTTCAGGCTTTTACTTTTATTTTCTCTAGGATTTCCATTCATTTCCATCTAGAAATAATGCAACCTCTTCTCTTTTTCTGGCTTGAGTAAGCAACACAAATAAATATAACAGTAATTGTTAGATTACTGTAACATACATGTGTATTTTTCAACCACAGCAACAACTTGATATAATAATTTTCTCCATTGGCTTGTTTCCCTCATGTAGAGATTAAACTACCCAGAAACCAATCAAATCTCTCAAAAGCACTCAAACAACTCAGACTTGGACTATGTACAATCCAGACTTAGAAAAATATCATAAGATGAGCTAAAATTTCACCTGAGATAGATACTTCTTTCTGTCTTTCACTTAATCCATCCAGTTATTTCAAATTTCAATGTGTTTTACCAGATTATCTGAGTCACATCTAGAGCATATTCAAAATTAAAATACATTGACAAAATTTATTGACTGCAGGGGATTTTCATTTTGAGCTTCACTAGCTGTTGTAATTGATATCAACTTGGTTCCGCCCTGTCCGTAGGAAACTGTATTAGGGTGATGTGTACAGATTTTACAAAGTAACGTGTAAAAAAGCCTTTAATATATTTCTATAAAATGACACATCTAATATGAAATGTATTTGCCTGTCTAAAGTGAAAGAAGAATTTGTGGACCTAATTTCTCAGGTGAAACAGTTTCTTCTACAGAATGCAATAGCGATATAGCTTGCTCTATACCCACAACTAGCACTCAAGGAAAATAATCAATCCCCTCTCCTATACGAGCCCTCTCTTCATTCCACCAATTTCTTCCCTAGCATTTCCTACACTAACTCTGAAGTGAAATTTGTACAACCAGTGATTTTTTCCATTAAACAATTACGAATTGGACCATTTAAACTCATTTAAGAACAATAAATGCGAAATCCCTGATATAAATGAATAATACGTAGATTCTCTTTTCAACCATTAACCTCCCACAGCTTTTCTTGAAATATTGAAAGTAGTGATGCAAATAAAATAGAATAAATCACTTATTTACTATTCTATTTTCCTTTAAAGAAATAAAGTCTACAAGTTCTGCATTTATGTGTGTATAGTCTTATGAGTGTCATCATCTAGCAAGTAAAATTCGGACCACAGAGAAGAAAGCTAGCAGATGAAGAAATTGCTCACCTGGAGGAAGCAGATCAACAGACTGAAGTCTAGTTGTGATGGTGTGTAGGGTGAGGATAGCAAAGGAAAGCAAAGTCGGGAATGCTTGAAAAATAAAATATTTTTAGTTAACAAATAGAAAAGCCAAGTGGGAAAAAAGGGCCCCTTGAATCATGAATCCTTCTCTATTGATTGAAATTGTTATATTAAAATTCTTTAGACTGATCAGTCTCTAAACGATACAGTCATTTGTATTTCCCCAGATGCGTAAAACTTAGCGTTATTTGAAGAAAATTACTTTGGGGGCGTATTTCTGTTTAGAGGAGATAGAAACAATGCAGAATAACTATAGAATGCCTAGGTCAATGAGAAAAATATTCCTGTGATGATGGATTCATTTATATTAAATCAAATAAAAACATTTCTGTAATAGTGGGTAGAAGATGTAAATAAGCAGGCCACCAAAATCAAAGTTGCAGACTGTCTATTCTTTAATACCCCATAGAACAAGGCTTTAATAAAGTTTTCACTGCTAGTGAAATTTCGATATGTGTTGTCCGGAACTTGAAACAACAGACTATTTGAAACTTAGCTCTTTACTCAGTGCCCTAGAAACCTTCAATTGTTAAAAGCATATTGATTTTAGTAGAGAAATATATATATTTCTGAAACAATGTCAACTCTTTTCTAATCCAACATATAACAATAAATGTTATTGTTCTAAAGAAATATTGCATTTTGTTTTTATTTTTGTTTTGCTTTTTAAGCAGCTCTAACTTGGGCATATATGCATGTGTATAATTGATCAGTTTCTTAGACAAAAAACAGAATGCTTTGTTTGCATCTAAATGCATAGTGAATATATGAAATCGATTGCTATCCAAAAGTCCTGCCAAAAAATAAAAAGCCAATTGGTGAGCAAAGTAGCTTTATTTTTTAAATAGTCTCATTTTCTTATTTTCAACCTTTATTCAACATCTGTTGTTTGCCCCTCCCCTGGAATGTAATTATGCAGGATTCCAATGTAAAACAGGTTGAGTAGTTAATAACAGGCAGCTCAAACATTTTTCCACACTGTTTCTCTACAGATGTTTTCTCTCATTTTTTTTTTCTTTTCTCCCCTGGCTTTGTGTTTAATTTGTGTATGTTTCTCTCCTCTTCTTAAAGTATATTCCCACAACAGATGGAAACACCTGAAAATAAGTCTGCCTCATGCACATGTTTAAATGATGCCTATTGTGATATTTAACACAGAAAGGAGAATACAGAATATTGGTTTACAGAAAAAAGTAATTAATCTGTAAGTCACCTTGTTACTGTGTTCAATTTAAAATTCTGAAGAGACTATCTAGTTTTTGCCAAAGACATTGGAGGGAAAGTTTATAGTCCACAACCTTCATTTATTCTTATTTTGTTACCAGGCTCATTTGTCTTTTTTGCATTTGGCACAGTTCTCTTAAATTTTCATTCCTACCAGAAATAGCACTTTTTTTTTCTTTCCACTGGCCTTTTTACTATGTAAAAGGCACTCTACATTCATTTGATAATAATTCAAACTCAACGATCATTATCTAACATATTTTAGATATATTCAAAGTACATTATATATTTTTAAATAATATTACCAGAGTCATATAAGGTATAGAACTCTTTTGCTCAGAAAAATATATTTAATTGAGATTGAAGAAGAAAAAAAAACCCTATAGACTGTGCACTGGGTTGGGTATTGACCCCCACATGTCCACCTGGAAGATCAGAATATGACCTTATTTGGAAAGAAGTTCCTTGCAAATGTAATTACTTCAGATGAAGTCATAGTGGATTACAGTGGGCCCCGATCCAATGTATGATGTTCTTGTAAGAAAACTGAGACACAGCGACAGTCATG
Organism: Proteles cristata cristata; assembly: GCA_017311185.1. Lineage (NCBI taxonomy): Eukaryota > Metazoa > Chordata > Mammalia > Carnivora > Hyaenidae > Proteles > Proteles cristata. The sequence goes on from JAESUZ010001351.1 coordinate 854,769, forward strand.
TAGAGAAAATGCCATGTGAAGGTGGAAGGAGAGATTGGAGAGTTGTGGCTAGGATTGCTGACAACCACCAGAGGTAGCTAGAGGCAAAGAAGGATCCTCCTCAAGACTGATTAGGGAGCAGAGCCCTGCTGATACCTTGATTTTGGACTTTTAGCCTCCAGAAGTGGGAAAGAATAAGTTCCTGTTATTTTAGGCCACCTAGTATTTACCTTGTTATAGCAGCCCTCCGATCCTGATTTTGGTATTCAGATGTGCTGTGCTGTTGAAACAAATACCGAAATATGTAGAAGGGACTTTGGAACTGGGTAATGAGAATAAGCTGGAAGAGTTTTAAGATGCATGATTTTTAAAAGTCTGGATTGCCTTGAAGAGACTATTGGAAGAAATATAAACATTAAGAAACTTAATTTAATGATTCTCCTCCGAGCTCAGTAAGAAGTGAGGTGAACTATAGAGGAGGTTTCTATCATCTTTGAGGATATATGTGTGGCTTTATCATCAAGAGTGGAATATAGATAGAAATATGAATGTTGAAGGTGCTTCTCATAAGGTTTCAGATGCAAATGTTATTGGGCACTGGAAGACAATGTTTGTTATAAAGTGGCAGGAAACTTGGCCAAATTGTTGGCTAAAAAATATAGCTTGTCCTTGATGAATTTGTTTATTTAGCTGAAGAGCTTTCCAGCAAAGTGTAGTACGTGTGACCTGGTTTCTCTTTTCTGGATATAGTAAAATGTAAGAGCAAAGAGATCAATTAAGGAATGAACTTTTAAGCAAAAAGAAACCAACACCTGATTTGGAAAATTCACTACTTATCAGATAGCATGCTCTGGAAACAAGGACAAAGGTGTGGCTGGCCAGTCATCTGCTGTAATGATTAGGGTGCTTATGGATCCAATCAACCATCAAAGAGAAGTCAGGAGTAGAGATATGTTTATTGAGGAAGGATCTGTGGAGAACACTCTTATCTAATGGTGTAGATGACCTCAACATCCACAGAAGACAAAGTTATTGAGAATTTTACATCCCACTGCTAATGTGGACCAAAAGGGACAGAGACAAAATGAAGTACAGCCACAGATACAGGACTAGGAAGAGTGGGTTACTGCCCCAGAGGGTCAAAAAAGCTTCAAGGAGAGAGCACACAATTACTTTCAGTTCTTGAAACCTAATGGAATTTGCCCTGCTGCATTGCCAGATTCCTTTAGACTACTAACTTCTTTGTTCCTTCCATTTTCACCCTTTAAGAATGAGAATGTCCACCCTGTGCTTGTTCCATCCACTACTGTATTTTGGAAACAGGTAACTTCTTTTCTAGTTTGATAGGTATATGAAAGAAGAGGAATGCTGTCCAGAAGGAACCATACCCACAGTCTCCCCTACACCTGATTTAGATGCTGAGATGTGAGACTTTCTGAGTTCATATTTAGGTTCACTTTGGGACTTAGAGTCATGCTAGAAAGGGTTGAGATGTTGGATGATATTGAGAGGAGGTAGATAGATTTTGTAAATGGGGTGGATGTGAATTTGGTGGTTCAGAGGGTAGACTGGGTTGAATACTGCTCCTCCACAATTCATGTCCACATGGAAAGTCAGAATGTGACCTTATTTGAAAATAAGTTCCTTGCAGACATAATCACTTCAGATGAAGTCAGGTAAGTTAATATTAAGGTGGGTCTAATTCCCATGACTTCCTTCTTTATAAGAAGAGAAACAAGACACAGAGACGGCCATACAAGGAGGATACCACATGGTCATGGAAGTAGAAATGGCAGTGATGTGTCTAGAATTGCTGGACCACCAAAAGAAAAGAACAGGCAAAGAAGAATCTTCACCTAGAGCTATGAGACAATTGTCTTGCTAATACGTTGGTTTTGGACTTCTAGTATCTAGAATTGTGAGAGAATAAATTTCTGTTTCTTTTCTTTTTCTTTTTCTTTTTTTTTTTGAAGTGACCCAATTAGTAGTATTTTGGTACAGCAGACCTAGGGAGCAAATATAGATTGTCAACAAAACAAAACAAAAACAAATGCAAAATATAAAATGTAAAATACCCAGATGGCCAAAAAAATGTTATGGAGAATGACAATGGGGCAAATAAAAAGTAGATTCCAGAAAAGTAAGACAAGATTGTTATGAATGAATTAAAATGTTGTCTTCTGTATTATGGTTCATAAATAAAGTAAATTTGGTGTATGTGATGGGTTTGTATGACAGTAAAACTGATGCCACTTAGTAGAGGCCAAACTGAAATCACCCAGGAAAAATATGTGTGCATGTACGTGTGTAAGACAATCCAAATCTTACCAAATACTTTCAAATATAGTATTTTCTTAAAACACATGCAAATTAATAGCTCCCTATGCTTATTTTGTAATTTTCTAAGATTGCTAAGACTTTTCTCTTCAGTCTCTATTACTTTGATTTTTATGTCTACTAATCACATCTTCAGTACCATATATATTGCAAGGTTTGCTTAACATTTCCATGTATACTAGTGGGTTCATGAACAAAATGTGACCTACAGCTTAAACAAAATGCTCATCTGTACACATACATGCTTAAGTGTTTGGATTAACAAAGAAAGATAGTCCCTAGTAAGGAGAAAACATCTCCATATATATAAATATGGCTTCAAATACATGCATGTTTTCAGTTAGAAACTTCCTCTTTGAAGGCATGTATTAATAAATGTATTAATAAATAAATTTCCACTTCTTTTTGGAAAATGAGTGCATAAACCTTAAAATAGTCTTATACGTGTTTTTTGACTTGATTTTCATTTTAGTGGAAAAATTAAGGCAGAAATATATTTCCTGTAAGAAACATGATACCAGGTACACCTGAGTAGCTCAGTCAGTTGAATGTCTGACTCCTGATTTCAGCTCAAGTCATGATGCCAGTGTCATGGGATCTAAACCTGCATCAGGGTCTGTGCTGAGCATGGAGATTGCTTCAGATTCTCTCTCTCTCTCTCTCTCTTTCTCCTCTCTCTCTCTCTCTCTTTCCAAACACTAAATCTCTAGGCTGCTGGATTTTGGACTTTTTCTCAGCCTCCAGAACTGTGAAAAATAAATTTCTGTTGTTTATAAACACAGTAGTTTGTTATATAGCCCAAAAAGACTAAAAGGACTAAGGTAAGCACTTACAGAAAAAAGATTATTTAATATTAATACACTGGAACATGAAACCCAAAAGAAACATAATGTGTGTGTGTGTGTTAACTTAAAAATTAACTTAAAAAATACTCTTGCTAATAATTCATATAACTACTGCTAATATACAGTATATTTTGGTGAAATTTAGTATCATATCATATTTTTTAATGTTTATTTTTGAGAAAGAGACTTAGAGAGCATGAGCAGGGAGGTGCAGGGAAAGAGAGAGGGAGACAGAGAATCCTAAACAGGCTCTGTAGAGACAGTGCAGAGCCCAAAGTAAGGCTCGATCCCACAAACTGTCAGATCATGACTTGGGCTGAAACCAAGAGTCAAGATCCTTAACTGACTGAGCCACCCAGTCGCCCTCATGAATCCCACTTTAAAGAGCTCTATCCTTATGTCCTAATCTTCTCCCAAAACCATCACACTGAAGAATAGGTTTCAGCCTCTGAATTTTGAGAGGAAACAAAAATACAGTCAATAGAAGCACTCCACTGCAGGAAAGGAAACAGTGCCGTGGGAGAAGAGAAGACTACATGTCAAATAACTCTACAAGAATGGAACCAGATCTCACAACTGGTCTCACAACTACCTAAAAATGAAAAACAAAACAAAACAGGGGCACCTGGGTGGCTTAGTCAGTTAAGCGTCCGACTTTCGCTTAGGTCATGATCTCGCGGTTCGTGGGTTCGAGCCCCGCGTCGGGCTCTGCTGACTGCCAGCTCAGAGCCTGGAGCCTGTTTCAGAGTCTGTGACTCCCTCTCTCTCTGACCCTCCCCTGCTCACGCTGTCTCTCTCTCTCTCTCCTAGAAATAAATAAAACATTAAAAAAAAAAGACAAACAAAACAAAACATTATATATATCAGTATATGTTAGTTATTGAGTATTCATATGCTTTTTGCAAGTGTAGAGCCTAAGAATTGATCCAAGTTATGCATCTCTCAAAGTGATTGAATCTAATGGTGTGTAAAAACTGACATTAGTCTCTTACACATAAATTAAAGAAATGTATCTCTTACTGTTTTGTTATATTGTTCACAGTAGAATATATCTGCCATGTTATTTCACTTTCTTTAAATGAAAAATCAATGCATGCTTTGTTGCAGCATAGAAAATTGCCCCTTGTCACTCTGTTCCAAATAATGTCTTCTAAATACCATGCCTCCATCTCAGGGTTCGGTGGGTTCTTGGTGGGGATTTGAGCCATTGAGCTGGGCTTTACAATAGCAAAGAGCTATTAAATTAATTTTTCCTTGCTATTTGGCTCTCAATCATTATGCTGACCCAGAAAAAGAATGCAAAATTAAATTTTTAAAACTGATTTATATTATAGGAACTATAATCAAAGGGAAACAATACTTGATACACTTTGGGTTTTCTACAAAAGTTCAGCTGACTACCAGGTTGCTTTAGTGAGCAGATTTTATCTTCTGTAATGCTTACCAAAAAGCCACGAAGGCATTATAGGCCATGTAATCATCATTATCTTTGATGACAGCTACAGAGAAGAGGGAAATCATTTAATCCATGTTACTCTGATGTCAAAACAAAACGGGCACACTGACAGGTACAGGCCAGGTTATGATTAAATTTCGGAGATTACAAAAACCTATGTAGCCAAATTCTCATTCATTTTAGTCTTGATATCAGAGGACAGGTATCTAACAATATTAAAACATCCAACTAAGTCAGAAGAAAATCTTATCTGAAAATTTCTCTGTGAATTTCCTTCATTCAACAAAAACAGTGGCAGTAAAAAGAAAAAAGATAAGTCAACATTCTTATTACGACAGACAACAAACATCAGTTGAGGGCCGTACAGGCAAAAATACTGAGCTTATATATATTCCACAAGTACAAATGAGTTATATTCTGAAAGTTTATTCCTTGTTCTTACTTTGGAATTCAAAATGCATTTTATAACATAAAAAGACATAGTAAAATAGATTCTTAGTTTAGTTTACAAAAACCTACTTAACCCGTAGGGTGGCCGACTATAGTACTAAGAATACTAATTCTGGCTTTATTTGGAAGTCCTAGCAACAAGGAACAATAAAACGTAAGAGGAAGCGGAGGAAGAAAGGGCTGATTCCCTTCATCTCAGACACCGGAGGGAGTCCACGGGGATATATAAGTAAGAGTTTGTTTCCTTCTAATCTCCGTTGATCTCTCTTCTGGATATTTCCTCCACTGAACACTCTTTCTTCCACCCTTCGATTTATTAGACTTCCCTTGTTTTCCCAATCGAGGAATATCACATTGTCTTACTGGGTCTCTCGATAAGTTTGCTCTGTGCCCAAATTACCTAAAGACTTCTCTGCGCTCAAGAAATCTCTCCTTCACGTCAAGCAGTTCATATCTGGTGTACGTTGTGCATACAAACAACGCTGATTAAGTTTATCCAGATTCATGGGATTTAATAACCCCCTAATTACCTCAAAATTTAAAGGAAAATTTCACACATCTTATGAACTTTTTAATGGATTTGTCTGCCAAAGAGTCCATGTTCTTACAGAAATGGTAACATTTACAAGACTAGGTAACTGTCTCATCTGTGAAAACTGATCAAAGTCAACTGGCGACATACAAACACAATCGGGGCAGCACACACAAGTGAGCATGGGCACCTGCGTACACACAAATGCACACACACTTGTACAGAGAGACAGAAAGGCCAGTGTCACATGGAAGGCTGCCAGCCTCCCTAGCTCGGCCAGCTTCTAAGAGCTATTTCCTTTTCCCACTTTCTGAAGGCACAGCCAGCAGCAGGGGTTTCGAATGTGGCAAAGACAATGAGGAAGGGAGAGTGTTCTTCTGTGTATGTGGGTCATTTATAAATCAGACACTACTTGTCTTGCGACACGCAGCTGCGTATCACAGTGCCGAGGCCTCTCAGTGCTCCGAGAGCGAAGTGCCCGCGATGAGAGGCCGGCCGTGCCGTCTTTGACTCTAGCTCTCCGCTCTGGGTGGGTAGATGAAAATTTCAATCTTTAAAACTGCATTCTTACAAATGTAAATAATATTTGGCTTACAAATAATAATCATATTTGGCTTCCACATAAAAATAATGAAGAAGGGCAGAGTCGGAGTTGGGCAAACCACATGGCTGGATCTGACATCTCACTATATCTGTTCTGGGTAAAACCACTGAACTTCCACATTCTGTCACTCCCTCATCTGCAAAATGGGGATATGCCTATGGGGCTATTGTGAAGGTTAAATGAGCACATGCATGCAAAGCACTTAGAACAGTTCACAGAGGCCACTCAGGGAACGCTGCCACGAAGTTATAGTGCCAGGGCAGTGCTGGCAAGTCCAAGGAAGTACAATACAACTTGTTCACAAACTGAGTGTGAATGTGGAGCCTGTTGGAAGTGAAAGCCACTCATCCTGGGACTCATTGGTTTAGCATTCCAAAGTGAAATGTGTCATTACTGCTGTTGCTTTCATTTTCAATATGCTCAATAAAATACTTCTCACCCCAAATTCTAGCATATAGTGAGTAATATATGTAACCTTTTAGGGGTGGTATTAATTTACACAGTTGCAGTGGAAAAGTATATGATTGTTTTCCTCGAGGGCATTTTTGGAATGAAAGGAATCAGAACTCCAGAAACACTCATGTTCTATCGCTACACTGTGTTTTCAAGATTCACAAAAATAGATGAGACACATTTCCTGAAGGATAAAAATGACTAGATGGAAAACAATTTGAATCATGACTTCCCTGTTAAAACAAATACTATAAAACAGAAAGCAAAATTATGAATATTAGAATCCAATAACTCTAGCACTTGTGAGAATGCATTTATTGTCCTCTGCCTTTAGGGCTATTTCAGTAGAAAAATTTGAGAAATGCCAGAACGGTAAAAAATTTGATGTGGGCCACACACAAACTAGAACCAGATTGAAGGTTAGCATGCATGTCCCACATCTGACATATTGGTGTTTTTTCACACTCTATTCTAGAATTTATGTAACAAAATCAGGAAGTCAAAAGAGATGGAGTAATACAATGACAAGGTAATTTGACAAACTATGAAACGCATTGTAGCTTTTGTTTTTCTTCAACTTTGTAAATTAAGAATTCTTTTTTCTACCATATCTTAATCTTGGGAGAAAATAATGAGAAATATTTATTTTTTGCTGGGTCTTTTGTTTTTAAGATTTTATTTTTAAGTAATCTCTACTACACCCAACATGGAGTTTGAACTCATAACCCCAAGATCAAGAGTCACATGCTCTACCAACTGAGCCAACCAGGAACCCTGTTTGGCCTTCTATTCAATATTTACATATGATTTATTAACATTCAACTAAATGATGACTCAAAAACTACATCTTATTTTATTCTTAATTAAACATTGTGGAAAGAATCTCATTTTCAGAATTACTTGGTCTGAACTTTTCTAAATCCATCTCAAGTTTCCATGTATATGACTGTCTGCTCACATACAGAATAATAGCTACATTGATACAGTTATTTTATATTTTTCCAAAGGTATTTAAATAATATCAACATAACTCAAAACAAAAGAAAGCATGTTTCACTCCCACAATCCCGCCATCTCTTAAATCTATCATATGCACCCAAACTCCTTTCCTTGCAACTATTGTTTACATGCATACAGGCTTTGTGTAGTTTAAATCTCAAAGGAAGTGTAATTATGTGTGATAATTTAAATTTTAAGGATGAGAGGTTTAGAAATCACGCAATAACGTGTCTTTATTTTCTAGGTAAGAAAACTGAAGTTCAAAAGAGCTAGTAGCAAAAAAAAAAAAAAAAAAAAAATCCCAAGTACAGTTCTTTTCCCACATGCTCTGTATCCATTTATTTTTATTTTCCTGTTGTTTTCCTGCAGTAGCCACCCACTAATAACAGGTGACCACATAACATATGGCCCAAGGAAGGGTATTTTTGAAAGTGATAGGGACCACTATTAATGATTATGTCTGCACAACAGGTGTAGACAGAGATTTTTCCTGAGTAAACCATGACAAATGATAATCTATCCAGAGAGGTCAAGTTTCGCATCCTAAGATTTGTTTCTGGAAAGGTCATTTAAGAAATAAAAGACATACAAATTTTATTTGAGATCAACAATCTTAACATTTTTTCTAGAAACTAATATGAAATTTTTTTCAAAATTGGAAAACAATCATATATTTACTGACTAGATTAAAAGATGTTTCATCTATATACATAGAAAAATGCAGTAGGAAATCTTTACTGCTTTTGTGACAAAAATTGGCACCACCACAAACAAAAATAAGGGAATGTTAGGGAAATCCATATGAAATATTAACTTAATCAAAAACCTTCAAACCAAATTAAGAGCCATAAAAAGAAGTAATAAAAATATGCCTTGTGAAAAAGTCTAATAAATATAGCAGCTAGTAAAAAGCAACATACAAAAATTAAAGGATAAAAAGGCATTAGATCCTTTTTATATAACTGCATTCTACAAGTATATACATTTTCTTGTATATACTTTCATTTTACCCAGAATGAAAATGCAAGTATGCCAAGAGACTGTATGATTTAATCATACAAAACAGAAGAGAAAAATGTAATGTGCAAATTTGATGAAGTATTCCTGGTGGTGCTCACTTGAGTAATCAAAGAATGACAGATCAATAATTAAAATTAGAAAGATAACTGAAGGAATAGTTTCTTTAAAATTCAGGAAATTGATAGAAAGCAAACTTGACCTCTTTTTTAATTTGGGGAAGAAATAAATCAAAGGTATGAATTATTTCACACACATATACAGACACACACATACGAACTTTAAAAATACAACTCAATGTAACATAACTAAATATAGAGTCTCTGATATCTCTTTTGACACAACATCAATGTCTACAAGGGAATGCACACATTACAATAATACATGCCGAAACCATTCATGTACCATGGCTAGTAATTATCTAGGACACTAAAAGATCCTGGCAAAAGTTAATCTAATAAATCTGCCATTATCTTTAATACTTCAGATCTGTGCCTTGAGCTAAACAGTTGTCAAAACGGAGCTCTGTTTACATAAAACTGAATCGGAGTGCGGAAATAAAGATGTCAAGGATTTTCTTCTTTTTTTTTTTTCCTTTCAGTTGCTGACATGAAATGATTAGCTGGTACATTTTATTCTGACTTTCCTCAAGGTGCCAAAGATCACTTTTTCCCCTTATAAATATATGCTACATAACGTGAAGGTGACTGCTCATTTGAGTCCTTCACTTCTAAAAACTGGCTTTGGCAGTGTTCAAGGCCATTCTATAAGGCAACATTACTGATTATTATATCTCTGTGACCTAAATGAATCAGCCTCAGAGTGAAAGACAATACATTGGAATATTTTTCTAAAGGGTCACACTTTTTAATGGTATCTGTAAAACAGGTGAATTCGTTTCACCACATAGTACTCAGAATTAGGAACTGGAGTAAATTGTTCAAAACACAATAGAGTGCCCTTTGGGGTTTTCAGTGACATAAGCAGACATAATTGCTTGCTGTTTCTCTGGAAGATTAAGAGAAAGCAGTGTGATATTTATAAAACAACAAAAACCAATGTTAGGATCCTGATTTTTCTTCAACACTGTGACTCTGTGCGTGTAAATATTCTATAACCTCTATTTCTCTATCAGGTCAATATGAAAAGTTTGTCCCTAAGAGTATCTCCAGTAATGGTACTTAAAATAAGCATATGAATGATCACATATTATATAAAAAATAAGCACAACAAACAAAAAAATACTAAAAACCCCTATCCTCTTTCTATATTTATTATTTTATATATTCTTTGCATATATGTATGCAATTCAATTCATAGGCCAATCATGCCAGAAAATACTTCAGATGAAGGTAAAAATCCACCTGATGAAAACTCTGTGTACACTGTTAACGTCAAAATATACGAAATATACATTTACTTGGGTGCCTGAGATGGCTCAGTCAGTTAAGTGACTGACTCTTGATTTAGGCTCAGGTCACCATCCCCCAGTTTGTGAGTTCAAGTCCCACCTCAGGCTCCATTCTGATAGTGCGGAGCCCACTTGGGATTCTCTCTCCTCCCTCTCTCTCTACCTCTCTCTCTGCCTTCTTCAGTGTTCTCTGTCTCTCTATTTCAAAATAAAAAAGCTACAGGTGTGTGTGTGTGTGTGTGTGTGTCTGTGTGTGTGTGTCTGTGTGTGTGTATAGTATATATAGTATATATATATATATATATATATATATATATATATATATAAACTTTAAATATATATATTACATAAACTTTAAATATGTCTATATCTGAATCACCATTATAGAATTTCCATGCTCCACTGGTATGACTTGATAATGCATGGAAGAAATGAAGAGTATCTGGAATGGTGAAGTATGTTTTAATATATTTGGAAGAATGATGGAAAGATAAGTAGAATTATGATCTATTTGATTTCATATAATAAAGATAAATCATTTAATGTGCAATACAACAGACTTATAGTATTGGTTCCATTTTGTTTCCAACTTTCTTGGTAGCCTTAAAAAACTTCACTTTTATTTGAATTGTGGGATGTGAATGCCAAACAAATGGACTCTGTGTTTACTTCATTATTAGTATTCTATGCTTTAAAAGAAAATATTCGAGAATATTTGACTTTTGATTCTATATGGAGAATATATAAAGACAGTCATTTTCATCCAAGCAGCACGATTTGGTAACAAGTGCTTCATAGTTCACTTTTGGTAGAAATGTGTTTATAATAAACTTAAATAGCAGATGATACGGTGACGGAGCTATTCATGTTACATGAAAGAGAAAGTTGGCTTCTTAACAATATTTTCCCAATTTTGCTTTCTTGGCAAAGTTTTGCATTTTTTTTACTATATGAGTTGCATATAGTACATGTTATATTAACATAGATCAGATGATAGCTTACAGGACTAATATCTTATCAGGAATAAGGAAAAGTCATCTTAGATTTCTAGCATGAAATACTCATGAAAAAATTTGCTAAATTGCTGTTCTCCAACATGGCTCCTCTCCATAAAAAGGAAATATTCTGCATAGCCATGAAAGTTTAGAAAGAGTGGGAAAACAACCTGAATTCATGGGTTTTCAGCTTAATGAAAACAAGCTCAATGGAGTGGGGGGGGGAGGATTTGAAAATGTGAGCAGGTGCCTAAATGAATAGAAGATTGTCTTCACAAAAAATGGATCCTCCACTGAAAAAAAATAAATAAAAAGAAGAAAAAAAAGCAAATGATTGCTCTAAAAAAGTAAAGTTTTAATAATGAATAAACAAAGGATAAAAGACAAAAAAATCCCCACAAATTATTAGATTTGATATAAGTATGTCCTAATGATTTAAGTCTACTTTTTAAAAATGAGAATTATTTAAAACAAATCAAGTAGGCAATTATCAGTTTGTTGAGAGTGTGTCAATCAATTATGGACGTGGGAGGAATTTAAGCAGACGAAAGCACTGCCACCCTTCATATTTGACTCCTTTCTTCTACTTACACACATAAAAACTTCAACAGTTTCACTGCCATTTAGAAGGAAAATGGTTTTTTCCTCACTGTGAATTTCAATTTATAATTCTTTTCTAATCTCCATTGTTAATGTTCAAAATGTGTAAAATTTTATACCTTGGTTATAAAAAGAAAACCACTAACTTCCTTTACCTAAAGTAAATGATAAAAATAAATTTAAATCTCACTATTAATGTCGTGAAAAATGAAATATATTTTACTGGATACAGTTTAAGACAGTGCAAAGAATTGATTCTACGACATTTAAAACAGTCCAATTATTTTCTTTGTTTATTTTTTGTTTGCAAAAAATTATGTCCTTTGTTAAAATAATCTATTTTAAGTAACATTGACATTTTGTAATGATATTCTATTTTTAACATGTTATTCTACTCATATAATACAATTTTCTTTCTTAAAGTATCAGGATTAAATAAATTAGTTTGTATGAAATTGTAAATCTGCTCTTAAAAATTAACAAAATAAGAAGAATTTAGTTGTCTAAAACTGAGGATTTAACTAATATTATACCATCTGTAGTTTTTTTGTGCATTCTAGAATGAAATAATATTTTAATAAAATGCTGTCTGTTGAAAGTTAAAAGTAACTGATTTAGAAAATTAAGGTAATAGTTACAAATCAATACAAATATCAACCATCTATTCTTATTCCTAAGAAGAACTGTTATAATATCTGTAAACTGTATAGAGTTTACAAACTCTATTCACATTTATCAATGCATTTGAAATTCATCTCTAAAGAAGACAGGCCATTGTTATTTTTTCAAGAGGATCCTGAATTTCAGAATTAAAAGAACAAGTGGCAAAATTAAATCAGAATGTAGGTTTTCTGCTCTACTATTTACTCCTGCATGAAACAAGATATCCTGAGCAGACTTAAAGTATAAGAATAATTGCAGAGCCATAATCCCTTTTTTAGTAACATGGAAATAATATCCAAATTGCAGAATTACAGGCTTTTTTTTAATCTGTGAAGACAGTGATGATATATGTAAAGAGTTTAATACAAAGCAGAGATGTGATAAATGGCAAAGAGGTATTCTACTGTATTGACCCATAATTCTTAAAGTTTGCCCAATTTTCTTATCCAAAATTAACTTTACTTCAGAAAAGTATAGTTTTAGGGAAAGAATGATAATCAGTAGGCCATAACTTAAAAATGGGTTGATTTTGAGTAAAATGTTGGGAGTAAATACAATTCCCCCTTAAAGACATAATTTATCTTTAGAAATCAGTCTTTCCCCTTCTTGCCCTCCCTCTTTCCTCTTTCTTTCCTTCCTTCCTTCCTTCTTTCCTTCCTTCCTTCCATTCTTCCTTTTCACCCTTTCTTTCTCTTCTTTTCCTTCCCTTCCTTCCCCTCCCTTCCTCCTTCTCTCTCTCTCTCCTTTCTGTCTCTTTCCTTCTTTCTCATTTGTAATGTTGCTTTTATCTTGTATGTTCCTTATATGACAAACTTGTTTCTGGCAGCATCCCAAAACCAAGTTGTTAAGCTAGTGTTTATAGTGACAGACAAAAATTTACAAACTAAACATGATCATGCCCTTTCTTTTGAGAATTACTTAATTTTGTAAGATGAAATTATCAACATACTTGGAGCCATTGTTTTATACCAGATACCACACAGCAGAGAAAAGACAACTCAATTTTTCCTTCTCCATGTATGCAATTTTAACTTATTTAGAACCGAAAAACATAGTTGATTTCATTCCTTGCAGGCATTAAAAAACTCTTTTAAAAACTATATTCAATTGGATAATTGAGGCTTTCACTTCCTGGAACAAAAGTGTGTCTTACTTAGCAGGTATGCTGAGCAGTAATCAACTGGTTAATAACATACAAAACACTAAAGTCTATATAGCAGAGGCCAATATCTTTCTACTCCTCATCAGGGAATTATAGAAACATCCTGACCCAGCTCTCTGGACACACAGGAGTTGCCATCCTGATTCAGATCCTTGATTAATATACTCTAGAATGATACATCTGGCAATGGCCTACATAGGATCTCTCTGAGGACTAGGGAAAAAATAGACTCTATTAAAATGGAACAAGTATACTACCCTATACTGTGTGTTTCAGTTTTCAGCAAAACAAAATTTTAAAAAATGGTTAAAATTTTTAAAATACCCAAATGATGATCTCAGGAGACTTCAGGATAACATAAAAAGAAGACAAAATTTACCTTTGTATCGTTTCTTTTAGAGACTAAAAGTACTGCTTAGTGTGTTTACTCAACAATAAAGAAATTCACACAGATTTCATTTTGAAGGTTGAAAATTTGCCTCTAACTTCTGAATTAGCTAATGCTTCGTGACACTTTTCTTAATGCAGCATATTCAGTTCTGCAGGAAATCCCTGCATGTAAGAGGAAGACTGACACCAGCTTAGTCCTTCATTCTCCTTGAAACCTTGTCATACTCATCACTTTTTGGATTCTAACAATTGCTTTCTATGATGGTAAGTATGCAAGGTTTGCTGACATAATTTTATAGATTAAAAAAAGTAGGTATTATAATGTAGGAGTTACATTGTGCCCCAAAACTATTGCAGAGAAAACCCGTCCCCAACAGTCCTTTTTAACAATGAACTCCTTAAAGGCTGAGAAAATATAAAGTGTCATACACTTTCACTGGTTTACCTACTTCTAGCTTTTACATCTTAATAACCGAGTCAAGATTCAACTTTAGAAACAGCAAGGCAGGATTGATTTCATTTGTATCTAACTTGACCCAGAAAAAAAAATACATAAAATTTGACAATGAAATATCCAAGAGGTGTTACTATCAATACTATCAATTATCTGGATGAGATATGCTGTTCTTTATGTAGCACAACTAAAAAATATAATTCACTTTATATAGCTACAGTTTATAAATTGGAAGATTCTTACAAACTATTTTGACTTTAATTGGTCTCCGAAGATAGGGCTTAAATTGGTATAAAAGAATATAGAATATGAAACTGTAAAAACTAATAGGTTTTTAAATTTTCCCCTTATATCAGAGATTTATAGAACTATGTTCTTTTTTATTTTGCAATAGTATACTACCCAAAAACAATAAAAGATTATAAAAGGCGAGAAAAGTAGCATAAAAATTCTTATAAAATTTAGACAATTATTTGACTAATGTGAAGTGCTGTGAAATAATTTAATCCTTCTTATAAAAGATATGTCCGAGCAGTCCAAAATTAAAGAATAAACAGTAATCAATGTTAAATCATTGTATCGGCATCATAATATTTGAAATAATAAGATCCAAATGCTTTTAAGTAATTTAATTCACCACTGCCAAATAAAATGTGTAGGACCCACCTCCACTCTGACCAACCTGCAATTCCTCTAAGATGATCAAACTTAAAAATATAAAATATGAAGGGGCAATGCAAAAAAAAATTTAGTAGACCTAAATTTGAAAATTTGAGTATTATTTGAGAAAATATATTCTGTGTCCTAACTGCTTCATATACTTAATGAAAATAAGTGAACATATCAGTTCCTTAAAAAATTTTTTTCAAGTACTATTTTAATTCACAATGAGTTCATCACATCGAAGCATAAAAAAAAGTTCATCTGTGCTCAACTGTTCACTTTTCCTTATTTAATAGCAGAAGGTTCCTTGGAAGTTGAAAAGTATGGAAATATCATAAAGCAGAAGTACTGACAACAGTCACATCCCTTGTATGAAGAGCCAGGAGCTGTAACCTCCAATCCAAGCAGTGCCATGGATTTCTTTCTGTCTACGGGAAAGCTGAGAAATTCCATTGTTTCTATTTCTTTAATTGAAGAAATCCTTAAACCTCTTAAGAGTTTATTAGAGAAGTTGACATGATGCTTTGATTATAAATCAAGTTCAGATAAATATAAGATCAGATATTATATCATATAGATTATCTTACTGCTGAATATGAATATTCCTACATATATGTTTGCTTTTCTAAGTGGAATGGTAATTTGGAAAATGAGATGTACTTTTATAAAATGAGCTGGAAAAGCTAAATAAGCAGGTTTTTTTCCTCCTCTTTGAAAGGAACAGCATGAACAAGAGATAAAGAGAAACAAAGAAAGCAAGAAAAGTACTAATCTAGAATAAGTGAATTGAAAATACAAGTTAATTTGTGTTCTTCCCTTCTGCTCCAGATTATATCACTTCATCAAGCATTGCCACTTTTAGAGCTTCATTCCTATAAATGGATATGAAATGCGTACAGCATTTCAGACTTCCCGGATGTAACTTTTATATTAAATAAAATATTGAATTCCTACAGAACAAACCAGCCGAACTAGTCTATAGCACATCTTATTTCATTTTAATAAAAGGCTTTCAAAGTTTTATTTCATCATAAATAAGATTGCCAAATATCAGGCGAGTTAAGTTCAAAACATACTAACGATATTACAAAAGTGAAAAGTAAAAGTAAACTAATCCAGATAAAATTAACTGTTGGCAATTGAAGAGAGCAGCTAGTTAAAGTAACATTCAATCCTTGTATAGAAATGAAAGTTGCCAGCATGGTTCCTGGGCATGGCTGAGAAATGGAGAATTTCTCATTTATTTATCCATAAAATTGCAGACAATTTAATAATAAGCATAGAACTGTTATTCAAAGCATGAAAATGCTAAATATCAATGTCTGGATACCAGAAAAGAGAGGATGAAAAGAAATAGTAACAGAAATTTTTATCAGTCTACACCATGAAATATTATCAAGTTGAAATTATCTTCCCAAATTTTATAAGCCTTTTAACTTCCTGTTCTCAGTGGAATTTATTAAACCATAAGTCACCCTAAATTGGTTTACTTGTATTAAAATTTAATAAGCTCCAGTATACATTCAAAATAGAAAGTCATAGTCTTATATGCCTTTAATTTAAAAATAAATACCTTTGTTGGTTGGCATAATATTAATATGTTTATTGATTTAGGGAATGGTAAAATATGTAAGGACAAAACACTTTCACTGTGGTAACAGCTAAAATTATTCTAGATAAGCTGTTTTATCTATGGATTAAATTTTAAATGATTTTCTTTCTCATGAATTCTCTTTCAAACTAAACATTTTCACTTGTAAATACACAAGGGAGATGAGTAAAGTGATTTGTAAAGTTATTAAACTTTTAATTGATATGTGTACACACTACAACTATGAGAAACAAAAATAGCTTGTATTCTTTTTAAAAATTAAAATGCAAATGTTAAAAGCTTTAACATTAAACAATAATCACACAGGAGCCAAATAGACCAATATTAATTTTTATGTTTCACTTTTTAATTTCTCCATTGTTCTATATTTCAGTTTTCCTGCACAATCACTGTTTATCTTATTGTATTAAAAACTTCTATATAGTAAGAGAACCATAAGCTATTTGGCTCAAAAAATCAGTCTCTAAGAAAATATTAAACGTGTTTTCTTTACCCTAAAAAAAGAGCCATTTTCGATAATAAACTATGGGATCATCCTACTAAATTCTGTCAATAAGTGGTAAGATGGTTATGAGTTAATGAGTGAATGAAGTTAACTTAAAATGAGCAAAATGTTTGTCTTATTTCTCTCTATATATATATTTTTTATTTAATAGAACTTTGGCTAAAATAATTAAATGTTTGTCTATAATATCTTCATAATCAATTCTGGGAAACACTTTTGACTAATGAGTTGGTAAACAGTTATCAAAGAATTAGTAACTTCTTATGTTTCCAATGAACAGGCACAGATGAAAGAAAAAAGTATACTGCAGACACTTTTAAGAAGACATAATTTTTAACTCAAATGCATGTAACCTAAAAGGCTGCAAAGTGATTCCACCAAAATGTTGATGCTGCATTTAAAAATCACAAGGGATACCATTTTCAAAGGTTATATAGTTATACTGTCAAATGAAGGGCATACAATATAGCTAGTTAGAGAATAATGCAATTAGTGAACATGCTGTGATTAGATTATTTTTAAAATCGTACCTGGCACAAAGTGAAGACCACACAGTTTACACATTACACATCATCAAACCTAATGATACTTTAAAGGATTTGTAATATGACTCATGCATTGAATCGTTTCTTTTTTACCCATGAGAATTTTCAGTTTTATTTAGAAGTCATATTCTCTGATCCTAGCTACATAGTAAATATATTATTTCACCTATTCAAAATTCATGATTTTCCTCATTTCTGTTTTTTCAATTCAGTTGATGTTGCATAATTTGATAAAACAAGGTATATTCCTGTGTGAGTTTTATGGTAATAATTTTAGGTTTTCTAAATCACTGTATCTAAAACCTGAACTCTCTTACTCTGTTAAATGATACCTTTATATTCTAATTGGATAAAATACCTTTGAGCACAGTCTCATAATGTCTTTATTGCATTAAACTTATATTATAGTATTTCTTAAGCCTATTTGTGAAAACATTTTTGCACAAATAATGCCAATAATATAATAAAAACCAAGCACGAATATGGTTAGAGTGCTGGTCTGAAAATTAAAATTATTTTTCATATATGATTTCTAAAACCTAATTAAGTATGAAACATGCAAAACTAATTATATTTCCTTTTTAAGAATATTCCCTTTATGGATAGTTTATGCTACTTATTAATGTGAAAAATTTGAGGAATATATATCCTGTCAATTTTCTTAAATTCATATGGGATCTGTATGTCTTCTTTGAAAAAAAAAATCTATTTGCAACATTTGTAGATGGAGCTACAGAGTATTAAGCTAAGTGAAATAAGTCAGAGAAAGACAAATACCATATGACTTCACTCATATGTGGAAATTAGGAAACAAAACAAATAAGTAAAGGGGAAAAAAGAGAGGAACCAAGAAACAGACTTTTTAAAAGTAAGCTCTACACCGAATGTGGGGCTTGAACCTCACGACCCTGAGATCAAGAGTTGCATGCTCTACCAACTGAGCCAAGGAGGCATGCCCCAAGGAAGAGACTCTTAACTACAGAGAAAAAAATGATGGTTACTACAGGGGAGGAGGGTGTGGTGATGGGGTAAATAGATGATGGGGATTAAGGGGCGTACTGGTGATGAGTATCAAGTATTGTATGAAAAGTTGAATCAGTATATTGTACACCTGAAACTAATATTACAGTGTATGTTAACTAACTGAAATTTAACTAACAGTTTCAAAAAATAAGATTTGCAATGAATTTTAGTTTTTTTTTTAAAAATAGTTTATTGTTAAGTTGGTTTTTCATATAATGAAGCAGCAAAAAGAGGAATCAAGAAAGTGATCCCATTCACAATTGCACAAAAAAAACCATAAAATACCTAGGAATAAACGTAACCAAAGATCTAAGAGATCTGTATGATGAAAACTATAGAAAACTTATGAAGAAAATAGAAGAAGACACAAAGAAATGGGAAAAACATTCCATGCTCAGGGATCGGAAGAATAAATATTGTTAAAATGTCATTACTACCCAAAGCAATCTACACATTCAATGCAATCCCAATCCAAATTGCACCAGCATTCTTCTCAAAACTAGAACAAACTATCCTAAAATCTGTATGGAACCACAAAAGACCCCGAATAGCCCAAGTAATATTGAAGAAGTAAACCAAAACGGGAGGTATCACCATCCCAGACTTTAGCCTCTACTACAAAGCTGTCATCATCAAGACAGAATGGTATTGGCACAAAAACAGACACATAGACCAATGGAACAGAATTGAGAACTCAGAAGTGGACCCAAAAGTATACAGCCAACTAATCTTTGACAAAGCAGGAAAGAATATCCGATGGAAAAAAGACAGCCTTTTTAACAGATGGTGTTGGGAGAACTGGACAGCAACATGCAGAAGAATGAAACTAGATCATTTTCTCATACCACACACAAAAATAAACTCAAAATGGATAAAGGACCTGACTGTGAGACAGAAAAGCATCAAAACCCTAGAGGAGAAAGCAGGAAACAATCTTCTTGACCTAGACCCGCAGCAATTTCTTAGCAGGCACATCCCCAAAGGCAAGGGAATCAAGAGCAAAAATGAACTATGGGGACCTCATCAAGATAAAATCTTCTTCACGGCAAAGGAAACAATCATTAAAACTAATAGGTAACCAATGGAATGGGAAAAGATTGTTGCAAATGACATATCAGATAAAGGGCTAGTATCCAAAATCTGAATTTTAGTTTTTATGAAGAACCTTAAAAAAAATTCATGTTCTTTGAAACATTAGTAATTCTGCTTCTAGGATAAATTCTTAAACAAATAATAATATGTATTACTATAAATTTAAAAGTACAATGATTTGTAAGAGTAATTAATATAGTCCATTATCTATAAAAGTAATTATGAAGTGAATGTATATGTGTATTATAATTAATTTTCCCCAAATAGAGGCATGCTTCAGTAAAGAACTATTCAACCACAGTTTTGAATATTGTGTTGAATGCCATGCTGGACTTTGTGTTTTTATTCAATATGCCAGATAAGCAGGGACTGTTCTGGTCATTCACGGCTTGGAACTCTCTTTTCCAGAGAGTGATCTGGCTGCACTTCCTCACTAGTTTCATGGCTCCCCTCCCTCATGACTTTTATATGTTGACTAGGATGCATATTCACAATGAAGTCTACTGTCTTCCCCTTCTACAATATATCTGGCTTCGCGTAGATACTTCATGAAAAATTATTAAGTAAATGAACATTATTGCCCAGAAATATTAATTATTATATACCAGCATCATCTTTATTATTAACAACAAAAGGACTGCTGAAAATTTGGGACTTCACCAATGAATTCCCTTTCAATGAAATTTTAGTTATTGATATTACAGATATAGAATGAATCTTATTTCTATACTGAGAAAATAATTGGTGGAATTTGAATAGAGGCTGCAAAATCAGTCTTAGAATGTCAGAACTTTCAGTCTATCTATCGTCTATCTATGTATCTATCTATTTATCTATCTAATCTATACAGCATTATAAAGTGGCAAGGCATATTAGAGATAATCTGGCTTGGTCCTTTTATATACAGGTAGGCATTAAAAAGACACATCAAGTTAAAGTCATAGTAAAAGACAAAGATATGTAATTGGTATTATTACTGAGCCAACACCAGAAATGAATGTACTAATTCTAGATCTAACATTCATTATAATGATATAAAAATTTTAAGAAGACTTAAAAATTTCAAGTCTTCTGTATATTTGATGCTACATTAAAGCAACTATATATAATATGTAGTATTTCTACAAATATTCATGCAACCATGGATGATATTTAAATTGTCAGTGGGCATTTGAGAAAAATCAGAAACAAAAACAAATCTTGTTTAAAGGGAGAGATCAGCTTCAGATATAATAGTCACTAACCTTGTTTTTTTTTCTGACCAATAAATAAAACAAAATGAAAACTGTATTAGTATGTGCTGATTAGTATAAAATAGAAATTGTATTATACTCGCTATACACAAACCCAATTTTTCCTTAAAAAAAAGTTTTAATATAGTATCTAACGATCCAAAGAGAAAAGCCCATGACCTCTAAAGACTTCAGAGAAAATGGATTGGAGATACGGGGATGGCTGTATTAAGCTTTTTTCAGCAGAGAAAAAATTTCCAAAGATGTTTGTACCTCATTGCAGTAAGGGTAATCTCAGTGAACAGTCACCCTCTCCACGGTTTATCCTGATCAAAATACTCTCACAGGATTCTAACCATCCTGAAAATATTGTACCTCATGGGAAAAAAATAAATCTATCATGTTCCAGGACTTCACTTCCCTGAGGAAGCTCCCTCTTCTTCTCAGCTTTAGACAACAATGACAGTGAGATGTGAGAGAACAGTTCATCACAGGAGACTTTGCGGTAATTGCCCTGGTGTGTGTGACAAAAATCCTATTATCATTCTCTGGTATCCATGGTCAGCTTGGTGGTCAAATGTATATACATCTCTATCTATTTTAATAATAGAATTATAGATAACACTTTACTGAATCCAGTGAAACGCACTGTATGGATCAACAATGAATGTGAGATTCCCCTCTCCGACCACAGAGAACTATTTCATAACTATTCTTTTGATGATGCAATGTTAGTTTTTTTTTTTTTAATGAAGAAGTGGTTTCTTTAATAAGAATGACCCTAAAGAGCCAGTCACAATTATAAAATGAAAATTTAAATCCAATTGAGATTGTGTTTAAGCTAATAGTTATTTCTAATTTGAACACTTCAAAATGCCTATAAAAACATTCTTTGGAACCTCCACTGACTTCCAGGGTAACAGTTCTGCACAATGGGAACAAATTCAGTTCTCTTTCTCTCATTACTGGTGTTTTGTGGGTCACTTTCAAATTTGATAATTCCAACCATTTACCCTTCTTTAAAAGTTTCAGAAGTAATTTATTTTGCACTTGTGAGATATGGAACATAAAATTACTTTTAATAAGCAAGAGTAGAAATGTAAATGAGGATAAAATAAAAGTTAACTACCTAAAATTTCATTCTATCAAGTGAATTTGGAATTGTAGCAATGTGCCATTTTTAGAATTCTATTAAAACCATTAATTAATATTCTGAATACATATTAGAGATTACTGATTAAGTGATAGTCTGGCAGCTAGAAATTTTCCTATTTTACTTCCGAGTCTTAGTTTGTACATTGAGAGTATGACTCACTGGGCACTTATGAAAAAATATTAATATTTAAAATAAGAGTACAGTCATCATAACAAAAATTATGAAACAGACCACAGTGACATTCTAGGCTCAAAAATTCCAAACATTCCTTGTTCACTGTTCAAGATGCTTCAAATTTTTTAAGCATAGGACATTCCTGGAAGAAATGATTAAACTTTCATTAGGCATTTGAAATCAAACATATCTTCTTTTACCCTACCTAATACCATCAGCACCCATAGTTTCTAAGTCTAAAGTTATGTCACCTTCCTATCCTATATCCATTTTATTATGCTATAAATCTCTTTTCTGAATCACCCACACCGTATTTCTCTGATAGATTTCACATCCAACAAATTGCCCAGTACTGTTAGTTACATTATTTGTACTGTGTCAAATCTTTATCTTTCTGTTCACACTGACCACCACACGATTTCTGGTCCTTCTCACTTTGTATGAAAGTTACTGAACCAGATTGGTCTCCTTGATGCCATCTTTCCCTTTCTACAATGTGTGCAGTCACAGAGAAAGTTCCCTAAGTAGCTGTATTTCTTTGATTATGCTCCTACCCACACATTTTTAATGACTTCTACTGATTAAAAATGCCCAATTCTTGTTTAACATCAAATATTCTGCACAATTTTGTCTCAGTTTTTTTTCTACGACAGTTAACAATGTTTTAAATAAGTTTTTAAATTTAGAATAATTGTTTTAGTGTTTATTTATTTATTTTGAGAGTGAGCGAGAGCATGCATAGGTATGCATTCATAAATGGAGCAAGGGGCAGAGAGAGGGAGAGAAAGAATCCCAAGAAGGCTCTGGCTGTCAGAGTAGAGCCTAAGGCAGAGTTTGAACTCAGAAGCCATGGGTTCATGACCTGAGCTGAAATCGAGAGTTGGACGTTTAACTAACTGAGCCATTCAGGTGCCTGAGAATAATTTTAAATTTACAGAAAAACTGATACTAAAGAGAGCTCCATGTACCTCACACCCAACTGGCCCTATTATTACGTCTTATATTCCTATAGTTCATTTGTCACAATTAATGAACTGATATGAATATATTATTGTTAACTACAGTTTATACTATATTCAAATCCCCTTAGTTTTCACTTTATGTCCTTCCTTATTCCATGCAGGATATAGTTTTTCAATATTTTTATTTATAGGAGAGGGATGAAAATTCCATCCTACAACTTTCACAGCTGCAGATACGATAAATTTTACTCTACCCAATTTTTAAAGTCAACTCTCATGTATATGTTGATTTCACATGGTAGATGTAAGGTGTGTTGTTACAGATACACTTTAATAACAAAAAGTCAAAATGGATGTTGTTCCAAGAGTCTGAATGACATAAATACTTACTGGGGTAAGCTACTAGAGATCAGAACTTACGTTTGTTTTGTGCATAATTTTATTCCTTAGTGGCTTATACAATGTCTAGCACAAATAAATATTGAATCATTTATTGTAAACTATACTTGAGAAGGTAAAAGATAATGTATGCCCCTGTGAAACATTAGTAATACTTTACACATCAGTATAATTATTACTAGGCAGATTTTTTACCTTCCTCAATAATCTTAACAGATATTGCACATTAAGAACACAAACACAATTATAAGGGGATACTTACAGTACTAAGGGAACAAACTACTTTTAGTCTCCCTTGAATAAATTAGAAACAAACTATAGATAACATACTAATTGCTATCTATCATATCTATTTATCATTGAAGATTTCAATAAGGATTTATATGGCAATATACTACTGACTCAATTTGAATTTCAGTTATCTTTGAATCAAAGCAAAATAGAAATCTGACTTCTTTTAAACTAATTTATGATGTTGATAGGTTCCCCCAGCTATAATTAATGACTATGCTGTATTATTAAAGTGAATTTGAGCAGTTTAACATTATTGAACTGATATCAGAGAAAGACTATGTACATCTGAATAAAATGATACAATATCACTCGAACATTGATAATATTAACAAATGCATCAGAGTGTTGAACTGATGACATGTCACTAATAAGTATACTGAAATGAATGTACATATTTATATTTATATTTATAACACCATGGTTCCAAAAAACCGAATTAGACAAAATGTGTAACCTCTACTTATAAAACATTATTTCTCATAACCTAAAACAACTAATTTTCCCTATAGTTTTTACAAAACTGCTTCTTTCCCTGTTGTCAACATTCAAAAAACTTTTAAATGGTGGCTAATAAAATACTGTCATGTGAACATGGAAATAATTAGACTGTTAATGAGTTTTGAATACTCTTGTGCTAATAAATCTATGTGAAAATGCATTATTATGTATTGTTGAAACATTTTGTAATTTCAAGGACAAGTGTCTAATAACCTGGTAGAATTTGCAGGCACAGTCACAAACACTTCAAAAGTTAATGATATTCTGGGGCACCTGGATGGGTCAGTCGGTTAAGCCTCCGACTTTGGCTCAGGTCATGATCTCATGGTTTATGGGCTCAAGCCCCACCTCAGGCTCTGTGCTGACAGCTCGGAGCCTGGAGCCTGCTTCGGATTCTGTGTCTCCCTCTCTCTCTGCCTCTCCCCTGCTCACACTGTCTCTCTCTCTCTCTCTCAGAAATAAATTTAAAAAAATTAAAAATTAAAAAATAGTTAATGATATTCTGATGGATGTAGGCTATGTGTAATTAAATATATTTTTTGATGCTTTTGCCATTCAAATTTTGGAGATAAATGTATGTATATATGTAAACTTATACATGTTTTCATTCATATGTGTGTTGGCAGAAAACAGAAAATAAGCAAATGAAAGTTGGAGCACCTTGGTGGCTCAGTTGGCTGAGCACCAACTTTTGATTTCAGCTCAGGTCAGGATCCCAGGTTTGTGGGATCAAACACTGCGGCAGGCTCCAAGCTAAGCATGGAGTGCTTAAGATTCTCTCTCTTCCTCTACCCATCCCCCATGCATGTATTTGCACTCACACATGCACCCTGTCTCTTTCTCTAAAATCAAACAATTTTTCAATTAAAATCAAAGTTATATTTAATAAAACAATTCTAGAAGGAAATGTATTTAATAAACTCTGGAGTTTGATATAGCCTAGGTTTTTAAAAATTTCAGTGTTTTATAGAAGGAAAGAGGGAGAAGAAAGAGTATTGGTATCCTCCATAAAATGCAAGGAAGAAATTTGGAAAACCTTGGGCTCTAGAGGGTTGTTTCTCTAATCTTTAATATTTGAAATATATGTTCTTTTTAAAGTATAAACTCAAGAAGATTTCACATCATGCTCTGAAGAGGTACACTTACCCTTTTCTTCAGAAATTCTTTAATATTTGAGTACCTTACTACTCTTCTTTTGCTTAATGTTGTCTATTATTCCTTCTGACAAATCTTTCACTTTCACCACTCTGCTTTCACTCTAAATAGACTTATCTAATTATTGATGGCTTTTTAAATCAGTTACATGGATATGATTAACTGTATCAGTATTTCATAGAAATAAATGAATACCACTTTTCTGGGTATTCAAATCTAATGATTTTATTGCAAATATGGCTTCTCGGTCTTGTAGTAAGAAGTATCACTTCTGAGCTTTGTGAAATCTTTTCCTGCCTCATCTGAGGGTCAAGGTAAGCTTTCATTTTACTAAGCTGTCTCCTCTGTTTCATAGTGGCAATTTGCTTTGCTCTTTTTCTGAATATGCCAGTTTATCCACTCACTCTAATTTTTGTATACACTTCATAGTCCAATATTAGTAATGGACACTCAAAAGATAACCCAACTTTATCCATCTTTTCCTCCATATTACAGAATTACCTGAAAGTCTGCAGTCAGATATTTCAAGTAGAATATCATATATTTCAAATAAATTGTACTTACTTTTCGCATTACCCTATTTTTCTTTTACTCATTCCTATTGCACCATTTGCTTTCTTTGCATATCAAGATCTCTCCTTGATTTGTATTTTTAATACTTGATAACCTTTTGTTTTTTTGTTTTTTTTTCTTTTTTCTTTCCTTCTTTTGGTAAATAAGTGCTAGGAATATATTGAGAATACAGGGAGCATAAGAGAAGTATCTCCTTCACAAAATGCAGCTTGCAGACTACTTGAGAAGACAAATTAGTGCAAAAAAGTTCTAAGCACCAGCAGCCTTTTTCTTGAATAGGAAAGAAGACACTGAAAGAAGACATCCCTGGCTGGGGAACAGTAAACTAGCAGGAGAGTGACACAGGACAAGGCTTATAGGTAGATGTTTTCCCCCAGATTACTCTGTGGAAACCACTAAAGGTTTATACTTGGAGGGGTGAAATGATCAAATCTACCTCTCAAGGAGATCACTGTCTTGCTAATGGATGGTAGTTAACTAACAGGGCATTGAAAGAAGCAGGTGTGCACCTGCCTAGGAGGGTGTTCTGAGAAATGGAGGCAGCCTGGATAGGGGAAATATACTGGAAGTAGTAAACCGAAAACATTTCAAGTAGAATTGAGTAGTGTGACAACGGGAGTTAATAACACATACTGTGCTGCTGAAGAGAAAGAAAGAAAAGGAGTTCCTTTCCTTGTTTCTAATTAGAGTGGCTTGGTAAGTAGATGGTGATGCCACTTACTGGGATTAGAAGGGAGCTGGCTGGGATGAGCTTGTGAAAGTAGAGGGAAAATATTGGTAGGATTGGGATGAGGGGAAAATGAGGTAAATGAAATTTTCAAGCTGTTTTGCTCTGTTTTAATTGTGCAAAACCTTTGATCAAATACCCAGAGAACTATGAAATGTCTTAAGAATACATATGGAGTACAGTGTCTTATAAATTGTAGATCATCTATAAAGTGGGATTAAATTTGTTTACATGACTTCGATATCTTCGACTAGTCTATCATATTCTCATCCATGGGCAAGATGCTTCGGTTTTGTGATGCACAAGCTTTTCATTTATTACAGGAGATAACAGCATCTCACTGGCTTGCCATTAGGACAAAATCTTTTTAAAAGTGTTTGCTGCAGGGGCACCTGGGTGGTCCAGTTGGTTGAGCTTGGTTTCAACTCAGATCATGATCTCACAGTTCATGAGTTCAAGCCCTATATCAGTCTCTGTGCTGACAGTGCAGAGCCTACTTCTCTCTTTTCCTCTCTCTCAAAATAAATACATTTCAAAAAAAAGTGATCGGTGCAGTGCTTGTCCTGTAATAGATGTTCAGTAAATGTTATTTTTTAAATTCCTTATTACTATTAGCTGATATTTTGCTAGCTGAATAAGTTCACACAGTTTTTCAAATATAGATCATCTTTTAATGGGTTCACTAAGATTTATATTTAAGATAGGGTTGCCAGCTCTGCTATAAAATAAAAGGGGAAGGGGAAAAGATCAACTTTGCTTATTATTAAACATAACAAACAAAAATTTTCTTATTAACAAATATAAGTAGTAGTACTTTGAATTGAGTACTGTTTCTCTTGAATTAATTGTATTTAGTGCTCAGAATGATTTCAGTAAAATTTCTTGGGTACATGCAATTAAATTGCATGACATGTTATATAAAAATGAAAAAATTTAAACATGCTTCTGCCTGTTTGAATTTTGATGATGGATCAGTTTGGTCATTGTTTTTTTTCATTTCCAACTCTTCTCTGATCTATTATTAATTGATCAGATAACACCACTCAAAATAGTTTTCTATTGCTAATAGTTTTCAAAAACTCGTTAGTAAGGAATTCGAGGTCTATCATAATCTAACTCTAACCCATTCATCTGGCTCAGTTTCTCTCCATTATAACTCTACACTGCTATTCAAATACAAATATTTCTACTTTTTTTGCCACTCTGGGGTTATACTATTAGCTTGCCACATCTCTAAATCTTTGATCATCATCATATTATTATCCCAGTTTCAAATATTTAATTCACCCTGTATCTTATAGATCTACTCCACTTTCAAGATCCTATTAAAAGTACACCGAAGATGCCTGAATAGCTCAGTGGGTTGAGCATCAACTCATGATTTCGCTTCAGGTCATGATTCTGGGGTCGTGGGATGGAGTCTCAAGTAGGGTTCTTAGCTGAGCATGGAACCTGCCTGAGAATCTCTCCTCTCTCTCTTTCTCTCTCTCCTCCTCTGCCCCTCTCCCCAGCTTGCTCTCTCTCTAAAATAAAAAAGTATAATAGGATAAAAAGCACATCTAATATGTGAAGTTATTCCCTATTCATTTCTCAGCAGAATTAATCTTGTTTATACCCATCATAGTTTTTAATTAACGAAATTACAGTTAGATGGATAGAAGACTGACATCTTCAAAGACTAAACAACTTGAAGGCAGAGAGTCATATACATGGGTACTAAAATGATATTTATTGATGTTTTAATTAATGGTTGTTATACCTACTTCTAAATCACAATACAATGCCATGAGTAAAATAAAAAAGTTATCAGATATATTTACTCAAGATGCAACCTATTGTTTATTGTTTTCCAAAGGTGTAGAATAATGCTTATGTACATCACAATAATATGCACATCACATGTATTAAAATTTTCTAAAGTTTTCTTGCCATCATTCTCTTAAATATTTAAAATGTTTTTAAAATGTTACTTTGTAGGGGGAAAAGATCATATGCCTATATAAAGGATATCATGTAATAAACGGAGTAATTAAAATTAAGAAGGAAATTATTCAGAACAAAAACAAAACAAAACAAAATCATTTCATCTTTCAATATGAATTTTCAAAACCTCAAATAAAATAAGGGGCCCCTGGGTGGCTCAGTCAGTTAAGCCTCTGCTCAACTCCCATTCCC
Source organism: Proteles cristata cristata (assembly GCA_017311185.1). Taxonomy (NCBI): domain Eukaryota; kingdom Metazoa; phylum Chordata; class Mammalia; order Carnivora; family Hyaenidae; genus Proteles; species Proteles cristata. Next base: position 883,901 of record JAESUZ010001351.1, read on the forward strand.
ATCATCATCTCACGATTTGTGAGATTGAGCCCCTTAGTCAGCACAGAGCCTGCTTAGGATTCTCTCTCTCTCCTTCTCTCTCTGCTCCTCCCTATTCATGTACTCTCACTCTCATATTCAAGATAAATAAAATAAACTTTAAAAAAAGTCTCAAGGAAAATAAAATCCAGGGCAGACCGATCAATCTCCATGAAATATGAATTTTGTTTAAAAAATATACCCTCCATCAGAGGTGGGGGTGTATGTGTTATCAGTCTGCAAATTCTAAAATTACTACTCAAAAGAATCTTATGAAATGATTAAACATTTAACCTCTCCAAGATTACTTTTTAGCTTCCTAAAGTAAATATTTATCACATTAAAACTGTTATAGGGATGAAAGACTCTTTTTTTCTACTTGAAGCAAGACCCCAACTGCACAATTACATTATGATTTAATAGGAAATGGGATTAAATAATTTCTTTCGGTGGTACATAAAAATTTTTTCATTATGTTACCACTTGAGTCATCATCAGTATAACTGGTTGTCAAGAATTTAAGGAAGCAAAAGCTCCGACATGCAAATTAAGTACAAGTCTACAATTCCTTGTCTATAATTTTGAAATCCAAAAATATTTCAGATCTTGAAATTATTTTGTTATTCATCTAGTGGTAAACACTGACTTGAACTGAAATAAGCTATTTACAGTATTTATTATGGTCCATTTACTACAAATATTCAGATTTTTTTCTACAAAATTTAATGTGTTTGATTGTGAGTATGGCCACAGATTCCAGTGAGGATATTACATAATATATGATGTACATATTATATCACCTTTCTAAAATTTGAAAAATCCTTAATTCTGGAAAATATATTGTTCTAAGAATTAGAAGCATACGTATCAAAACATCAAGTTTCAAAAATTTATTCAAGCTATGAAATTGGAAAGTACCAGAGGAGCAAATGTTAACATATATAAATATATATATTTAGTTTGCATTATGATATGTTTGTATTTCTTATTTTCTAACAATCATAAATATAAAATAACAGCCATCCATATCTGTTTTTGACAGATATGCACCTTGGAGTAGAATATTTTGGTAATTTCCTGATATCCTCTGGCTTTTCACAAATCTGAGGTCTTTTTGCTTGTTTGTTCGTTTTTGTTTTTTACTATAAACGCTTATGTGAAATAATGAGATTGATGACCTTTGCCTTGCACCTTATAGAGAAGATTAGACCCACCTATTATGAGCTCCCTATATGTATTTTCCTTTCACCTTTACATTGATCTTTTTAACTTGTTTTCTCCTTTCTTTCCTTTACAGAAAAAGAGTTGATCTTTACTTTAAAGTTAGCATCTCCATTACACTCCAATGAATATCCTCTATCTAGTCCAGTCCTTCAATATTTCCTTCAAATCGGATCTTCTGCCTCAGTATATTAATAATCGGTTACCTTAAATGATTAAAGCATTTTCCATTCGTAATACCATCTTCCTTAGCTACTATTTTCCCTTTCTTTCCTTATTCCATTATATTCACTGGTCTTCTTGAAAGAGAAATTGCTATCTTCAATTCCTGACCTTACTTCATAGTCTATCTTTGTGAAATCCCTTTTCTTTTTCATTACTCCATTTTAACTCCTCTCGTGGAAATCAAGAGTTATCTGTCAGTTATCAGATTGCATAGCCATTCCTTGAGCCTCACTTTCTTGGATTTCTCTAAAGAATCAAAATGTTTGTTCTTATACATCTCTGGCTACCGTGACACTATGGCTTTCCTACTTCCTCCCTTCCTCACTGACCACCATTTTTGTTTTCTTCAGCATTTTTTTCCTTCTGTCTCTTCTCTGGGACACATTGAACTATTCATTATCCCCCAAATATTAAATATACTCTCCATATCCCATGATTATGTTTATGTATTTGTTGTGTTTCTTCTATCTCTCAAAGTAAAAACGTTGTTCATCCCTCAAGTCTTGGATCAGATTTCATCTCTAGTATGAAGTCCTCATTGAATAATTGACAATATTCTATCCTCCTTTTGAAATTCTCAGATCCTTTTATTTACACCTAATCAACAGCATATTATTTTCTACATTTTATTATATTTTTAGTACACGTTTCACTTCCACTACTAGATATCAGTTCTGTGAAAGTGGATTTTGTGAGTCTTGAGAGAGTTCACTTGACAATTTCATCGTCATTCGAAAGAAGGTTCAATGTGAACAGGAATGTTTGTTTTGCTTACTATTTCCATTCTCGACACCTGGGGAAGTGCTTGGCACACACAAGAAAACCAACGAATATTTTTTGAGTAAATATACAACATAGCAACTAAGATAGTGCCATATACATAATGATACTATAGAAAGTGTTACTGAATCACATTAAAAATTCAAAACATTTGATTCCAAGTGAATATTCCTTCTTTCAAAGCAAATGAGCTTGGAAGTTTTATGTTTATGCCAGTAGTCCCTATTTGGGACTCTACTCTTAGCTGGTTTGTTGAATCATAAAGCAGAACTTTCTCAGTATCATCTTGTTTTTAACAAAAATAGTATTATCCAACTTTACTTAATGTATTGATTTAATTTAGCTCTCAATCATATTTGCTTGGAAAAGAAATGTAAAAACTCTAGGTTTTAGTCATAAAACTAATCCATGAAGTCTCCAGATTTTGGATTGTAACAGAACATACTGAACGTGTTTCTTGGCAGTTTGAACCTTTACTGAGCTTTCTCCCCTTTCAACTTCTAAATTCTGCAGGATTCTTTCCTGGATCCTTTTTCCCCCAATAATCCTGTATTCCAATCTCCAGGATTCTTTTCTCCCAATGACTTTTTCATCAATTTACACACTCATAGTATGATCCCACATCAGGAGGATTGTCCAAGTTTATACCTCCTAACTTCTACTCTGATTGCCAGATTATAATTTCCAGTTGCCTGTTCTGATATTCATCTAAACTCTTTCTACTTCCAAAATATTTTCCCGTGGTGACTTCACCCTGTGTTTTCCACTTTAGTAAACTGAACTTAGTCACCCAAGTCATGATCCTCAGATTCATTATGACACCACGTTCTATCCTGCCTCACCGTTTTCTAAAAGTTCTCTGGTTAACTGAAGTTTTTTTGCTTTGTTATTGTTTATTCCTAGCATCTTTTAAATGGTGAAGTTTCTTTAGTAAGTTGTTTTCAGCATACAAAGAAGTATTGTTCATTTAGAGAAAATGCTGAAAGTTTCAAATATTTCTGTGTTAATTAAATATGTACAGTATAGATTACAGAAAAACAGACTTAAATAATTCAAGTTATAGTACATTTATTTGGGTATCAAATGATTTTTTTCCTTTAGAAACCATTATCCCCAAATCAACTTCAAATGAATGATAAGCAATTTATTATAATCATAAAAGTAGTGTCATATACTAAAAAGTTTTTTAGTCTTTCACTTAATTCCATTCCTGGTACCTCTTTACTACTCTGGGCCTAATCTGCCTTTTCTGGGCCTTGCCTCTTCCTCTGCCCTTTTCCCTGCTCATGCTCTCTCTCTTTCTAAAAAAATTAAAAATAAAATAAAAATAAAATGAGACTTAGAACTTTTATCTCCTGAACCTCCAATGGCTCCTTGTCCCATCACCGGGTTTCTCATAATCCCTCAGTCTCATCACACCGTTTTTCATCTCACAAGTCCCTACTCACGTGCATCTAACAGCAACTTGCCATACATCACTTCGCTTCATCTGTGTTTGGGAGAGTGGCTTGTTACCCTCCCTCCCCATACAGATAAGCATTTTCTGAATGAACCAGTCAGCTCAAATGTCTCCTTTCCTGGGAATTTTCCTTGATCCCCCTCAACCCTTGGCTGGGTTTTTTCTCATTACTCCATGCATACTCAGGACGTGTCTCTCACTACACTAACCTCAGACCCTATATGTGCAATTCTCTTACTAGAGTGTGAGCTCCTGCAGAATCCAGCCTGTGCATTAGTTCATCTCTGCATCCCTGACACAACTGTTCATTGAAAGAAAAAAAAAAAGTGGTTAAATAAATCTCTCCTTGCCTTTGGTGCACTGAGAAAATGTCAGGGAGCCACAGTTACAAGTGTAGATATTGTGCCCAGATGAGAAATATATACACCCTCATGTTTGGTGACAAATAACACAGTATTGGAATGTCTACATCTGGTATGATACATTTTTTTGACTTTTGGGGGCTTCTATTCATTCATTCAATGTATATAATATATATTTATACATTAAATATTTATTCGATATGTATGAAAGAACAAGAAGTAAGCTCTCAGGTATAACTGCTTACATCTTCAGATTTATAAGGAAATGAAGTGTCATGACAAATCTGAGGTACCTTCCAGAGGTATCCAGAGGTACCTTCCAGAGACACTGAGGTCTCTCTATCATGAGTTCCAGGAATGGCATGAAGAATACAGAGAGCTCAAGACCAGCAAATGGTAAACCTGGACTAATACTATCTCTCCCTCTAACTTGAAGATTCCTTGAATCTGTCTGTTTTCTTGCTTATAAAACAGGGGAATTATACTTTAAGGATTCAAGGAATCTTCCTACCAAATATTTCCTCATTTGGTTTTCAAAAGAACAGAGAACCACAATACCAGAATATGGGTTTAAAGTGAAATAATGGAAAATTTCTGGAAGAACCTTAAGACCTATTAACAATTTTTCACAATTTTTAATTAACAGATGAACTAATAACCATTCTAGATTGCTATATTTTATGCCATGTGCCTATTTTCATAGAACTGTACATAATATTAATAGATCATTTTATTTGTAAAAATGAAAAAGAAATGTCCTTATTAAAAAAAAACACAAAAAAATACTCTAGTTTTATCAGAGTGTTTGAAAGAAACAATAATTCTGAGGTTAGAAAGGGTGCCCCTACCCCAAGGCAAAATGAGATTTTAAAAGTTTGGGAAATACTGTCCCAACATTCCCAATTTGGAGTATTTTAGCAAAAGTCATCACTAAAAGCAAGAGAACATCACAATCACACGGAGTCTATAGTAAATCATGCAACACTTGTGAGGGAGGCTTTATGATGAGAACAAATGTGAGGGTGATAAAATCTCTCTATTTTCATGATACCAGCTGCTGGATTCTACAAACAGATGTTTGTAATGACAAGAAACAGAGATGTCATTGAAATTTTTAAAGTTAGGTGAACTATGAGACATTTGCAAAGTTTTGTAATAAAAAATGAACTGAAGCTGCTCATAGTTTTGGGGAACTACTACATATTTTATCCAGTAAAATCTAAAGCCAGATGAATTCTGAAAGCCCTAAGACAGCACAAAAGGGTGAAAAAGTTGACATTAAGGTGCTCTTAAATAAATGCAGACGAATACAAACTTAGAGGGCTTGAAATAATAAGAATTCTTAGCAAATAAGAGAATTTCTTAAATGCCACATATTTGAATCATAAAGCAGCAGTGCCTTTAAAAATTTGTAAATGATTTCTTCCTGGTACTAGTCACCCATTCCTTCTTGCAAGCCTCCCCGCCCCCATATATGGCAGTAATTTTCCATTTCCTTCTTAAGACAAATTGACTATTAATAAGTTTACAGCAGCATTTCTTTTTAAAAGTATTTTCAAAGATTGAAAGATGGCTACTCTGAAAATACTTATTAAAAACTATTTTCAGAGATTGTGAGGATGAACGTCGTCATCACCTCTGTGTCCTTACTTGTGTAGAAGCTATTTGCTGGTGCTTGTTACAGGAAGGTCCAGGAAGAGACATAAAGTGACTGGAAGGGTCAGAGCTGCAGTAATCAGAGGTGCAGAATAGAAAGTAGAACGGAAGCTTGAGATTACAAAAGTACTATACAAGTACGTTCCTATTGCTGGTCAGTTCTAAGGGAAATTGCAAAGTAGGTCAAGTTTGTGTCCAGTGTCCTAATCCTGTCTCCATAACCCCCTCCCAAATTGGAAGACAAGAGCTTCACCTTGTATTCTCCCATTTCCCTATTTCTTCCTTAAATTATTCGTTCATGGTAAAGTATAGGTTGTAGAAACCTTAATCTGTTTCCTTTCCAGACATAATTAGAAATATGGTGAAATTGCAGTCATTATGCAGTAAATTAGGGAGGGCGATGTGAAAGAGTGGGGCTTAGAGCCTCGCCAAACTCTGAAATCATATAACAAATACTGCAGGTTTTAAACTAGCCTAATCCTGTTTTAAATATGGGGCCCACAAGCAAAATTCAAAAGTGACTTAAAAAAAAGAAAGAAAGAAAGAAAAAGAAAAAGAAACGACAACAAAAAATCCATTAGCTTTACTTTTTGTAGTTTTCCAGAATGTCCTCTGGGAAGAGGGAAGAAGGTAACCCTTAAGAATGTAATTTAGTTTTAAAACTGAATTCACTGAAACAACCTGGCTTACTTTGTATTTGTATTATTCTCAACTTTCTACTGATTTTATTTTTATTAGATTTTAATCAGGAAATCCATTGTGAAATGTTTTAAACCCAGAATGTAATTTAAGAAGTCAGATTTTGTAGCCGAAGAGAGAGGATAGAGGAGGCACAGAACTGAATAGGAGAAAAGAAAGAAATTATAAGGCAATTAAATAAAAGGAAAAATGAGAAAGAACTTGAATGAAGCAACGTCTAAGGATCAGAAAAGCCCTGAAATCCAGTGACAGAGGAAGGGATGGACAGCTGGCCACCTAACAAGGCATCAGCTTCCCTGACGGTGATATTTCCACTGCATCCCTAGCAAAGGTGGTCAACACTTCGAGTGTGCCATGCCGTTCCACAAGCTTCTGGCTTCAATTCAAGACCTTGGTTTCAGTCAACTATACAGATAGCAGAAGATCGATTACCCTTGAAAAATTGAGAACAGTCACTGAGTTATCAATAAGGAGATCAAAGAAATCGCCAGACAGCATTTATGAAAACTCCACATTTATTATTTGGGAATCAATAGAGACTACTGAATTTTAGGGAAAGCTTACTAAATCTTTTTAAAGAAAAAATTACTGCTAACAATAAAATACTTTAGCAGACCTCTGTGATGGACAGAAACTCCAAAGTACAGGTACTTTCTTAAAGAACTCAAAGTGGATTGCTTTACCTACCTACCTATCTACCTATAATATTTTACATACATATATGTATCTATATACCTATAATACTATATATATAGTATATATAATATCTATATCTATATCTATACCTACCTACCTACCTACCTATATATATATACACCTACCTACCTATAATATTTGACAAAGGGAGTATTTAGAAAATCTAAGTGACAAATAGAGAGGCAGGGCACAAAAATGCAATCAAATAGAAAGAAACTAAGTACATTCTTTGAGAATTTTTTAAATCTTACTAAGAGACACCTCATTCTATTAGAGGATTTAACATAAAATCCTTAAGGCTATCCCCAGCTGTAGTGCTGTCCATCACCCCTTCAATTAACTACTGAAACCTTTCAAATATTTTTGCTAAAATAATGAGCAACATGTACTACTGCTGTGTATTTGGGACGATTAAACCAAGGGTAGCAAAAAACACAATTACCAGTAGTAGAACAAATGAAAAAATATGCACAAAAGAGAAGAAAAAAGTGATATTTGAACTAATAGAAAATCTCAAAGGCTTAAAACATTTGCAAAGGAAAATCATTATTAGTAGAAAGTTCCATTGAAAATGTGAAGACTTTTTTTTTGGAATTAATTCCAATTTCTATGTTAGAGAAATATTTTGATTTAGAAATAGAATATTATTTTTCTTAATAAAGAAAATTTAGACAAGGAAAGAAGCAAACAAATCTAATACAATGTAAACTATAATATGCTACTGATTGTTCTAATTGAAATGTGTTAAGGCACTACTACAAATTTTTAGGAAGAAAAAAAGACTCATAAACGGAATTCTTTCTGTTTCGTGTTTGGTTTCTTTTTCCTAAGAGAAAATTTACTTTTGATTCTTAGGAGATTTTTGAAGGTATTAAAGATTAGGGTTTAATATTTGAAATCTGACATGAGATAATTGCTTAAATATGGCTGTCATCATCTTTCATCTGTAAAGAAAATTATTCTTTATGTGTGCGCATTGAATTAATTTGGCATTGCTTCTCTTGATGCTTTTCAAATAAATTAACAGAGTACATTGACCAAGACAATGGCTGATTGCTTCTTCAAACATTTTAAAATTATTTCTGAGTAAACTGTTCATTACGTGAATAGTATAAAGCATTGAGTAAGAGGGCGGACTCTGAAGGCATGTCATTTTATTTCTAATGCTGACACTACTTATAAATGCAGAACACTGAGAACGTTTCTTAATATCTGTTAAATGTGAGAGTAACAGTACTTACTTATCTCTAAATGCAATGAAAACTAAATAGGATAATAAGTTTTAAGTACTGAATAATTCATTCAATGCATATGAGCTATTCTGATATTCTCCCCTAAGGTTTGCATACATGAACTCAGATTTTAACTTATTCTTCAATGTTTCTTCGATATCTAGTCAAGCAGTGAATTAGAATGTGGGAGCAAATTCTCCCATTTGGAGGCAAAGTTGTGTAGAAAAGGCACAAGTTTTAGCTATATCTAGACCTAGGATAAAATTCCAACCTGCTGAGCAGATTAATTTTTTTCCCATAAGTTCAGTTTTCTTGTAAGATAAATGATAAGTATTTCAGACTTTGCAGGTTAAATAAGCTAACAATGAAATGGAGCTAACACAGTTTATAGTGAATAATAAGAACTCGGTCAACGCTAGTCTCCTCCTTTGAATCTACATAGGTACAGAGGTAAGTGTAAACATAGATACATGAAAGAGAGAGAGTGAAAGAAAGAAAGGAAGAAAGAAAGAAAGAAAGAAAGAAAGAAAGAAAGAAAGAAAGAAAGAAAGAAAGAAAGAAAGGAAAAGAAGGGAGAAAGGAAGGAAGGGAGAAAAGGAAGAAGGAAGGGAGGAAGGAAGGAAAGGAAGGAGGAAGGGAGGGAGAAAGGAGGGAGGGAGAGAGGAAAGAAGGAAAGAAGGAAGGAAAGAAAACAAAAAAGATGATATAGATGATGGAAATAAATAGGGAGAAGATGACAGATGGAGATAGATGAGAGAGAGGGAGAGAGAGAGAGAGAGAGAGAGAGAGAGATTCTCCCATCTCTACTAGTTACATACAGTTTCTTGAAGGCAGGCTCCAAGTCAAATTTATTTTTGATGTTAGTTCCTGATGAATCTAACTTTCCTCATGTATCGACAGGATTTAATCGATCTTTATTAAATACATGAACTAATATATTAATCAACCAGTCAATGAAATACTATTTTATCTAATCCTCCAGAATCATGTTTTAAGGTAGAGTTAGTATATCATCCATAATTAATAGATTAGCTAAGTCTAATCTATAAATCAGATTCGTAACAATTTTCCCATATTTATTAAGAAGGATATGAGGAAACGACTTGTTTTCCAGGAGACATTTGTATTAGCATTCTCAATCTTAGACTAGCAATTATTTTATGTGTAATACTATTTACAATATATACCAAATATATGTCCTTCCAAGAATAGTCACTTTTCTAAGGTATTATCTTCTAATATTAAGGGTGAAAAAACAGATTTTCAGTATAAATTGTATCTTTAGGGGTAAATAAAACCACTTCCTTTTTCTGTAAGGGTTCTTGCTTTTTCCCATCAAATATATTGATTAGTTGGTGGATGAAAAGAATTTAAAGAGTTAATGTGAACAGCATATAAACTTTTTTGATTAACAAAGTTTCTCATGAAGGTATGATAATAAATGCAAACTCTTTATGCAGCTTTATAAGAATTAGCCAATGTATTATCCATCAATTACTTTATTACACACATAGATGAGTCTATGTTAGGTTCTGTATTCACATATCAGGATCCAACAACCTACTATTAAAATTTGCCTAAAAAATTCAAATATTATAATATGACATGGTCCACACACATCAAGCTCATTTAAGTAAACATTCAAATTTGTAGGAACTATGAAAAGTTATAAATATTAAAATACCTTTTGTTGTAAATAATTTAAAACACAATATTGCATTATTAGACGGAAAGTTGCTATGGTGTATGTGGCATTTATTACTTATCAAAGAAGGCTTTTGGGGAGCCCAACCTTAAAATAAATTCAGCATAATTATATTCAGTGCAGAAATATAAATACATGTTATACTGAACATACGTATTTATTTCTGTATTGAATTTACTTGTGTGTGAATGTGTTTATATTAAAATTCATTTTAATTTTAGATTATAGAAATTAATGAGCATTCTATCTATTGATGAATATGTGATGTGTCAGTCTTCACGTGTCAGGCAAAATCTCACTTTCTATGAATCAATAAGCAATAAGTGATTAGAAGAATAAATGACTGTGTTCACATAGTTTAAATGTAGTTTCTCCTTAAAAAACTGAAAAAATAAATATTAGATATATTTAAATAGTATTAGTTTGTAAACTAGTACTAACTAATATAACATATATTTGCAATTCCGAAATCTGATTTATACAACAGTTCTTTTCATTTTTTATAATTACACATAAAAACCTATTCACAGTGTCTAAGTCTTCTACATCAGACTAGCTTAATTCTCTTTGGGTGAATCATTCGCAAACATTTCATTGTGCTTGAAACAACTAAAACATCAAAACTAATAAAAAGGCATATCAAATTAATAAATTGAAGATAGACTCTCAGAAAACATTGGCATTTATTAAGAAGTGTTTCTTTTTTATCTCTATTGCCGTAAACAAGTACATGTTTATTCAACACCCATGCAGATTTAGATGTAAATCAAAAAAAGGAGTCAAAATCTGGCTTTGCTCTAATTTAACTCTTGAAAAACCTAGTTTGAGGCTACAATGCACACTAAAAATAAACAAATGCTGCTAAGAGCTATAAAATTTCAATCAGGTTTTCATTTTACCTAAACGTGGGGAATTTACTAAATTTGATCTTGTACGTTAGTATATTAGGATGTGCATATCTAGCTAACATATACCCTATTCTCTTTGCTAATAAAACACAAAATGGGAATGGTTGGGAAATGTCTGTAAAGATAAGAACAATCTGGTGACTTTGGTCAAGTTCTTTGAAGAAGGTTACAGACTAATACCCATGGTCTTCCTTTTTCTGTTGTTACTGAGGTATTGAATAGTTGCCTTCTGTCTGGGACAAGCTTAGGATTTGCTGTTTCTTTTGATATATTATCAATGGTCCATTCCACCGTGATAAACTGCAACTCTAGTACTAATAGGTTTATAATGATTGCTTAAGCTTTACACTTCGTAAGCATTGGAAGGCTTCACTCACCTTGTTCAAGTGGTTGGCTTTTAGTTGAAGTAGTTTTCATCTTGAGTGCCTCCCTAACAGACATGTCACAGCAGGAGCCTTTGTTAGTGTCTTGGTCACTGTCAGCCTGATCACTGTCCCCGTGCCCACTGTCTCTCAGGCTGGCTCTTTCTGGGTCCTTAAACGTGGAGCTACTGAAATACATATAAAGAAAAAGAAGAGAAAGTGTTGTCTCTACGAGTCTGAATCTGAAGTGTAGTCTCTTGCAAAGCAATTTTGACACGAATGCAAATGGGGAAGCCGAGAAAGTTATTTAATAGGCCTTACCTTTGAACAAACTGCTGCCTGCTGCCCATGTAATTGGGCTCTGCGGGAAAATTGTCTGTCTGCGAAAGAGAAGGAAAAAAATACGTATAGTTGTACACTGGACAAATCTCCTGCAGAGCAACAAGATTTCCTAGTGGAAAAATGATTAATAATTCAAAAATTCCCTTAATCTTCAGATTTGTACATTTTAATTAAATTGGAAATTGCTGACATGTAATTATGTACTCAGAACAATTAAATGATTCCGGTCCACAAATTACCTGTTAAAGTAAACAATGAGCCTGTCATAACTGGCATTCTCTGTTACTGCCAGGATGGATAGCCCTGCCTGTGTTGTTTCATTACCTAGATATTAAGATTGAACATTTGTGGGAGGAGCGGAAAAATGACCTAATTTCTCCATATTAAAAGTGTGAATTATTTAAGAACACTCATTTTTAAACATAATTACATCATCTGCTGGGATTCTACGCCCTCCTCGATGTAGTATCACAGAAAGTCATCCACTCCTCAATTAAGAGATACAGGGCCTTTCCTTCAAATTTTGCCAATAACCATTACAAGCATGGCACATATGGCGGAGCTCATCTCTATAATTCATTCTCATCTACATTCCTATTATGGCATTGAGCTCAAGCTATACAGGGGAAAGGGGTATTACTGCTGGTTATTGAAAGCAAAGTGAAATAAAATAAGAAATAAAACATCACTTAAAATATGGAGAGAAAAGACATTGAGAGACCAGGCTTGTGTTTTTGGTTGTTTTTACTGCTTCCAAACTGATGTGGAGGCCTGCCAAAAAGAACTGAATTCTCCTTGTATCATGGAACAGAGTCTTTTGGGAGAAAGAGACTAGATCTTTCATGGATCTCCCTATACTGTACATTCATACACATCACTTCTTCTTGCAGCTGACTCAGCGACAAAGGCTCTCCTGTTTTCAGCATCACTTCATATCATGCCATTGTGCCCCGAAGCAGCTATGGATTCGTACAAGATCACCCAGCAGGCAAGTATCGGTGACACAGGAGCATGGGATTCATGAAGCGGAGGGCCCAAGGTAAGGCTTGATGTTGTGCAATGTGTTTTCCATATAAATAAAGCTAAATTAAGTTAACAGTACTCTTTTTGCTTTTTTCTTCCCATGAAATAATTGTAATTATGCAGCTTTTTGGAACTAGTTATTATTGGGGAAAAAAGGATACTTTAAGAGTAATAGCTTAAAGTACTAAGTTTCACTGTCTGTTAAAGCTTGGGGACAGGAAATACCCTCATAAATTTCGGAATCCATAATCTTTTGTCATTGTGGCTCAAATGTGCTTTATCAAAATGCAAAGATGAAGGTAAACCAGATCAAAGGATTCCTCATTCCTAGTCCGCTTTAACTAGTAGTTGGTAGCAGATGCTTTTCATTAACATGTTTTATTAGTTTTTTGGTTCTGCGAAGCACGTGAATTTTGGTTTCCATAATGGCAAACTATCAGTTTTGAAGGGTGACGATCTTCTAGTAGAAGTAATAGTAGAAAACAACCGGGGCAAAACTGTTTGCAACAGAGTTTTACCAATTTGTAAAACTACAATGACTTAGAAACTCCACATTTTAACTTAATAAAATCAAGTTCATCTTTTGAATTAGTGAAAAACATGTATGCAACCCGTTATCAGTGTCAGTTAAAGACTAAACCATGAGTATCTTAGAGCACTTCAGAAAACCAGAATACTGGATATTAAGGAGAGAGTAAAATGTAAAATTAAAGTAGAAACTCTATTAGAAACTTCTATTAGAAAATAGAAGTGCTATTGTAAGTAACCTTGTGAGCTTACTGCATTTAATTATGTGGAGCATCACAGGCTATAGATCCCTATTCAGTGAAACAGGGAAACACACTGGGAAACTTTCTTTCCATTGTTCTAATAGGGACAGTCTCAAAAAGTGTTTGCTTATTGTTAAAGTTCTAAACAGCTCTAATAAAATAAAAGACTAAGACTAAGAAATAGAATATATTTTCCCACTGAATGGAGAGCTATTTTTAAATTGTGTGTGTTCACGGGCACACGTGTGCATGTCTGTTTACATGTATGTCTGTTTGCATGTATGCATCAGAGTGTTTGATGAACACTGAGCTATGGTGTTGCTACCAAATGTTATTCTGATGAAAACAGAACAACGAGAGGAAGTCATAAGAGAAGGGATCGTAGGAGGGAAAGAAAGAAGAGAAAAACAAAATAACGGAGAAAGGTGAACGAAAAATAGAAAGGAGAAAGAGCTAAACAAAAAGATATATATATGCAGGAGGAGGAATGAGGGTGGAGAGAGGTAAAAAAGAATATAAAAAAGAAAAAGAGAAAGAAGCTTGGTTTATTACGGTAAAATTTCACAAAATACAATTGTTAAAAATCTGCAACCTTATCAGCAGCAGAGTATCAGAGGTGTACTAATAATGCCTGCATCTAGCCATTAAATCTAGCCATTAATTGAAAGATTGTGTGTGTGTGTTTATAATTACCATAATGAAATAGCCATTTGGCCTTTAACAAACATATAACTAACTCACTATAAAAACCACACTGGTTTTAATATAGAAAATAACATTTTCATTATCTAGGCTCCAAGGGTGTCAGAAAACTCATTTAAAATAATCTGAATGTAAAATAACTATATTTGCATAGGAAAATGAAAATAGACCCAAAACAAAAGCCATATGTACCACAGTATCATTTAATTTAGAAATAGAAGGGCTTTAGGATAATTCCTGATAATGAACTTTAAAAATTTAGTTCTACTGTGCACATCTATAAATCTTAACTTTTAAGTCTAAGGAGAAAGTAAAATTTGAGGTCAGATACTTGTAGCTTTGTAGGTCTCAGCTGAGTAATTAAACATAAATATTTATATCTTTGAAAACCTTACATACAAACTAATCATACACATTTAATGTTTTCCCTTCAAATTCAACTGGAATGCAGTGACTTTGAACTATAACTTTTAAAACATATAATTTGTTTATTATTTTGTAAAAGTACTTGGATTTGGTGGGTAGTTACAGAAAAATTCCAAAAACGGCACTTTAAAAACTTTAGAATGTGATCATCTTTTTAATTTATTTCAGTCAGGAATATAAATACAAAATTTTGGCCATTTTTTACTGATTATTTGCTCATAACAAAACAGATCTAAACTATCTTATAAAACTGAGTCCATTCTCCTAGTTTGATTTTATTGTTTCTTGTTTTTTTGTTTGATGAACATGAAAATTGAGGATTCTTAACTGTTCTTTGTACTGAAAACACAAATAAGCAAGTAACCAATTAAACAAACACACAAAGCAGATAAGTCTGTGTGATATGAAGGTTTCTTTGATTATTTGCCTTTATGCATTTCTCCAAGAGTACTCAGCAAATTGTAGTCAATTTATAAATGACATTCAAAATCAGAATGTTTGTCAAGAGTATTCAATAATAAACTATTTCTGAAATATATCAGAAGATATATTTATATATTCCATAATTTGCTCCTTCTATTATAACT
The DNA here is from genome assembly GCA_017311185.1 of Proteles cristata cristata. Lineage (NCBI taxonomy): Eukaryota > Metazoa > Chordata > Mammalia > Carnivora > Hyaenidae > Proteles > Proteles cristata. The sequence continues at coordinate 899,074 of JAESUZ010001351.1, forward strand.
CAAGAAAACAAATCATGATTTAAATGTAAGCATCCTTGAGAAAGACCAAAAAAAAGCTCCTACTGAAACTGAACCATGTTGGCTTAATTTGGGTAAGGTTTTTATTTGTTGAAGTAGATTAACTTGCTATGACCGCTTACTTGTGCCTAAAGAAGTTGAGTTGAGTTGAAAGTGGATAGTAAAAGGAGTCACATAGATTATTTTTTTATTACTAATATAGTAAAAATAACAATTTTTAATATACATCAAGCATTTGACAAAAGTCAACATATATTAATGATAAAAATTATCAGCAAATCAGAATAGAAGGAAACTTCTTCAACTGTACATACAGCATCTACAAAAAAGCATGTATAACTAATGTTATATTCACCAGTGAAAGATTGACAATTTTCACCTTCACTTTCACCACTTTTATTCACTACTATGCTGAAAGACTCATTAAGTTCAATAAGGCAAAATAAATAAGATACATTTAAAAGGAAGGGGAAATTTCTCAGGTACTATATTCACAGAAAATATTACTTTTTAGGAAAATAAAAAGGAATAAAAAAACAAACTGGAAACAAAACTTCTTAGAACCAGTAAGTAAGTTAAGGTTGCCATATTCAAGGTCATCACACAAAAATCAATTATGTTTCAATATTCTAGCAACAAGCTATTGAAAACCGAATGTTCAAAAGGAATATATTTATCATAGTTCCCTAAGAAACAAATGCTTAGCAATAAATATTTTAAATGACAAATTCAGAATATATATCCTGAAAATTACAAAAATTGATGAAATAAATCAAAGAAGGTCTAAATAGATGAAGAAATATATTGTGCTTATGGAGTGGAAGACTCAACATGGTAAAGATGTCAATGTTCCTTGAATAATCTATACATGTGATATTATAATGTTCGCATTTACTGCATGATTTTCCGTAAATATAGACAAAGATTCTAAAATATATAATGAAAAGCAAGGGGACTATAATAGCCAAAATCATTTTGAAAAAGAAGAATAAAGTTGAGGAGATCATGCTATCTATTTTAAGAGTTATTATGAAGCTGCACTAATCAAGACAGTGTAGTACTGTAGACAGAAAAGACACATAGATCAATAGAACAGAGAAGATTGTCCATAAGTAGCCCAAAGAAATCTGGCCAATTGATTTTTGACAAAGTTGCAAAAGGCAATTTGATAGATAATTCAATAGAAATGAACCTTAAACTACACATCTCTCTATATATATACATATACATATACTTATACATATACATATATGTATGTATGTGTATATATATATAGTCAAAATGGATCACACATCTAAATGTAAATGTAAAACTGTAAAACTGTATAAGAAAACCTAGCAGAAAACCTTTGTGACTTGGCATTAGGCTAAGTTTGTAGACATGATATACCAAAAGCATAATCCATAGTTAAAAAAAAAAAAAAAAGACAGACTGATGCAGCCATTTGGGATTTCCTTTAAAGAAATGTAAACTATATTCACACAAAGATTGGAAAGATTTGTACATAAATATTTACAGGAGCTCTCTTTACAAAACTGGAACCAGCCCATATATCTTTCAATAGGGGAGGAGATAAGCAGGCTGTGCTGCATGCATACAATGGAAAACTATTTAGTGATTAAAAAAAACAACATGCTAATGATGTAACAACTTAGATGCACCTCAAAAGCATTTTGGTGAGTGAAAGAAGGCAGTCTCAAAAAATTGCACACTGTATGATTCCATTTATAAAACTTCTCAAAAAAGCAAAAAGCAAAAACCATGATGACAAAGAAGAGATCAGTGGATGGCAAGGTTTAAAACTGACTATGGAGCTATAGCATAAAGAAGCTTTTCAGCTTCAGAACTGTTTAGTATCCTGATTGTGGTGGTGGTTTCATGAAGCATTTATATGTACATGATTAAAAATACATGGAACTCTACACTCAAAAAAAAAAAAGGTTCGTTACTATATACTAACAAAAAGTAATTCTAAAATTAAATCTAAGGTGATATCTGCCTATCACATATGCTGAAGATCCTTCCACCTCACACAGAATTATAAAACTACCAGCTCTTTTATTAAGTATCTTCAATAGAGTGTTTCTGAATTTTGTCTTTTAAAATTATACAGAGCCAACTTTTAAAACCTATGTAGAAATTCCATATTCATTTGGACAGGCTACAAATGGATTCAGGATATAAAGATCTATTTAGCCACACTAGCAAACCCAAGCAACAGCTCTATAAGGCAGTCACCTTAATATGAATTATTTAGCTAAATTTTCATTTCTTTCAAAGATGTTTTTCTTGTGTGCAGTTCCCAGTTACCCAGCCATAACATAAATACTTTAAATGAAGTTTGCAGACAGGCTTTATTGCAAAGGAACAGCCTTTTTTTTTTTTTTTTTTTTTTTTAAGTAGGCTCCACATCCAGCATGGAGCTTGAACTCAAGACCTTGAGATCAAGAGTTGCATCTACCTACTAAGCCAGCTAGGGCCCCCAACAAAGGAATGGCTTTTTATTTCAATGCAGAAAACAAGCATAGTATATTGTGAAGAACAGGATCCATCCTCCGAAATGGTGAGTTTTGTTTTTGTGGGTTTTTTTTTTAGAAAATACCTTGTATATTGATTCTATATTCGGAAGTGAACAGAATATCTTCATAAAGACTCTAAACACATTTAATATGAAATGATTAGCATCTAAGATGTACCAAAGTGTACGCAAAATATCTTCAAAATAATTTTACAACTTTGGTGGTAAAATCAGGATGCACTATTTAAAAGGTGTAGTTTTATATCTTACATGAGATAATATACAGAAATTTCTTAGTTATCTAATACAATTCCTATTATAAATTTACATGTTTTAAGTTCTGAGTACAGCACTGTAATAATCATGAAATAATGATAACTGGAGAAAAGTCCGAGCAATTTTAAAACAATATTTGGATTTCTAGAAAATGAGATAACTATGGATGAGAAAAATAAAGATGTCATCATTTTGAGTCTCACTTCTAATTTCTAAGAAAGAAAATATCAGAATACTATTTTTCAAAAGTAACCCTGCAAAAGGAAAGAGAAAAATAATTCAAGCATTAGGAACATGGATTGTACAGTTAGTCTTCCCCATCATAGATGCTATTTCAGTAATGCTGGAATTCAATCTGTGATTAATTCAATCGCTACTTGATAAATATATACAGAATACCTTGGTGCTAATTTGCCAGTATTCTCTTATATTTCCCATTATAAACTCATGGGGCAGTCAGGAAATTTCCTATGGAGAGAGCAATTTTTGACAAAACAAACAGCTCTCGCATTTCCAGAATCAGTGGTGTGGAAACATAGGAGGCAGTGCTTTATAAACTGCTGGCATCCTTACTATCCTTTTACCTTTCTATGTCTGTTTCTTTATCAGAAAGGAGACCTTTGAGACAGAGGCTCAGCGGGTAAATTCATTCCACAAACATATGTTTAGCTCAGACCTTCGGCAATATTAAAAAAAAAAAATCCAGCATTCAACAATATAAAATTCATAGTATCTGAGATCCAATCAAGAATTATAAGGTCTGCAACAAGTTAAGAAAATATAATCCATGGCTAGGAGAAAAATCAATTATGAAAAAGATGATGGAATTCACCAACAAGAATTTTAAATACTAGAATATTTAAAATATGGTCAAGAACATAAAAGCATGACTCAGAGTAAGTGCTCCTTAAAATTTGAGCCCTAAGTACCCCCCTTGTATTGTCTCATCTTGGGCCTGAAGGAGAGAAGTAGATGATATAGAAAGACCCAAATGGAACTTCTAAAAAGTGAAAACTACATTTAAAATTAAAAATACACTGAATACGAATGACAGCAGATTAGACATTAAGGAAGAAAAGACACAGCATTAAACATAATTTTTTTAGTGTTTATTTATTTTGAGAGAGAGAGAAGGAGAGAGCAGGGTAGGGCAGAGAGGAGACAGAATCCAAAGCAGGCTCCAGGCTCCGAGCTGTCAGCACAGAGCTGGACGCGGGGCTCAAACTCACAAACCATGAGATCATGACCAGAGCTGAAGTCAGATGCTTAACGGACTGAGCCACCCAGGTGCCCCAAAAACATGCAGCATTTTGTACCAGGTTGTAAAAGCATTTGCCTCGGGGCGCTTGGGTGGCTGAGTCGGTTAAGCGTCCAACTTCACCTCAGGTCATGATCTCACAGTTCATGGGTTTGAGCCCTGCGTGCAGGCTCTGTGCTGAAAGCCAGCTCAGATCCTGGAGCCTGTCCTAAGATTCTGTATCTCCCTCTCTTTCTGACCCTCCCCTGCTCGTGCTCTCTCTCTCTCTCTCTCTCTCAAAAAATAAATAAAACATTTAAAATCTTTTTAAAAATAAAAAAATAAAAGCATTTGCCTATAATTATACATATTATATATATTATTATATACTTGATAATATGTATTATATATAATATTATATATATTACTAAATTTATACTTTGTGTTTATCTGTATAAGTTTTACATATTTGTGTCAACACTGTCTTTATAAATTTGTAATATACTAGTAAGTACATGTATGTTGAATACAAGCATACTCTCCCAAAGATTGCAATACAAATATGAAGAAGCTTTTAATTCTAGAGGTATTGATTTAGAATAGGAATTGTTAAAGAAAACCATACTTTGACTCTTTGAGGTCATTTTTTTTGGGGGGGGGATCTTTTATTTTTATTTTTATTTTTTTTTACAAATAGTTTATTGTCAAATTAGTTTCCACATAACACCCAGTGCTCATCCCCACAAGTGCCCTCCTCCATGCCCATCCCCTCCTCCCCCCCACATCCACCAGTCCTCAGTTTTTGTCAGCATTCAAGAGTCTCTCATGGTTTGCCTTCTTTGAGGTCATTATTAAGAGAGAACTTTTCACACACAAATCTGGGGTTGGGGTTGTAGTTATGGTACTGAATCATATCGTTACAGCTTCAGGTATCATAAGATGATAATGTTTTCCTCATGAAGGGGCTCAGGGGAGTGGAACTTTGAAACTTTTTTTTAAATTAGGGACATACTTTTGACTGCATACATTGATGCTATTGGGTTGAAAACAAAGCCAGACAAGTTGAACTTTTCCCTTAATTCAAAGGCACTGCTTTTCACATTGATAGTAAGCATTCTCTTTGCAGCAGACTGAACACAAGGGAGTGTTAAGAGGTGAATAATTCACTTTAAGCCTTTTCATACCGACATTGCTTCTGATAGCTTTGCCTTCAACAGAATATATGGTGTGGTTCTTTCTACATTGCTGAAGTAGGCAACAGCATTTTAAGCCACCACTTATAAAGTTATCTGACAGCACCTATGGCTTTGGAATTTTCAAAGTGCATGAGGTATGGCAATAACTGTATTTATCAATGATTTTCAAAATAATACATTTTATACAAGTATAGTGTGGTCGACATTCGTGTTTTGCTACTAAAGGCATAATAAAAACATGAGGAATTCGTACCACATTTAGCAAAAGCTAGCATTACTTTAAATTAAAAATGAGAGAGCATAAACAGCCACATCCTGTAAGCAAGCATTTTGAGTCTACTGCTCAATTAGGATGACTTTGATGATATTGTTTTTTAAAGTAATGAGGTTGTATATTAAAACCTCTTGTTCATGTTCACTCTTTCATAAACAACACTTATAATTTTAATAATAACTTGTGTGCCAGAGTTTAATTATGTAATTTATGAATCTTAAAGAAAATCAGCTTTGATAAGAAAGAGGAATATTGAGATAATCAAAAGGTAAGAGGAGTGCTATTTGTTACCTATAAAAGCACACAAAATAGAAAATGCTACACATTCTCTTTTTATACTTGCTGAAGGTTGGAGTCCAGAGGACACCTAGGTGCCACTGAGTGCTAGGTGTGCTTTCTCTCTGGCAATCTCATAGAGTCTTAGGGGAAAAAATTGAAACTTTGAGTTGCTGACTTTCACACCTCCAGCTAATCCACTCTCTTCTGTAAGGTCAGTCCCTCTATCTCAACCCTAGCTTATACCAATCTTTTTGTTTTCTTCCAGTGGGGGTAGGAGTGGGGAGAATTGGGAGTTCTATTCTTTTCTGATTGGTTGGTTGGTTGGTTGGTGGCTTGGTTGGCTGATTTTGGCTATCTCTCAGCCAGATATGTTGTTTAGAAGACTCTCCTCTTCTTCCTCCTATAGTGCTCTTCTTCTCTCTCTATCAAGAATATGGAAGGTTTATTCCACTGGAGGGAATACCTAAAACTGGATTCTTTGCAATTGTGACTCCAAACTAAGAACTCAAAGGTATATGTAGCCAATGAAAATTCATTAGAAGTCTGAACTTCTAGAACTCTGACGTATGAAGAGAAAAAGAGAAAAGGGAGGGAGACAAATTGGTGACTCAGTATTTTATTTATTATCACTATGAATGCAAGATACATATCCTTAAACTCTTATTTTATTCATGTTAAAGAACTTGTTAACAAGTAAAAGGAATTTTTTATAAATTAATTTATTTAGATTCAAGCCAGTTTTCAGTCTAGTTTATTTAGCTAATATGGACATGTTCTCAAACCATACTGCACTGAATCTAAGTTTATAGAAATAGTATCAATGTGTACTTTCTGTGTTTGGAGGCTTGGAGTATGCTGTCCCATTTTAGGATCCACGAAACAGTTATTGATATTTGTTATTCTTTCTTCTCAATTGCTCTAGGACACATAGTAATACTACAGTCTACATTCTTTTTTAACAGAGAAAACTGACAGCTAACTTTCATAAAGTTACCCTTCATATACCCAACTCAATGCACAACAATGTACTTACTGGAAACTGCCAGGACCAGTCAGTCCAAGAAATAGAGAAAAATCAGGATCCATCCCCAAATTTTCAGAAATAAATTAATGATAAATTAATGTAACTTGACTTGAAATGCTTTTAAAAATTACCGTTACTCCCGAAGCAAAAATAGTACTACTACCGCCCTTACCAAAAAGACAACTCACTAAAAGAGTAGGCACCTTTACCTTTCTATATTGTGTGTTAAATTATTTGAATATGCTGAACATTATACATAACTCCAATAGCTAGATTTTTTTTTCCTTTGCCCAGTAACATTAAAAGTTAATAATGGCCATTTATTATCAAATAGTCTAATGCATGCAGTAGGCTTAACTGTATGATTACTTACCATCGTGATAGTCATATAAATTGTCAAAATAGGCACTTCTGAACACTTACCTTTTAAAGTGCAAAAGAAATTCAAGGTATTACATTTAGCCAATCATTCCAGAAAATTTCCCAAAGAAACAAATAACTAATTTAAAAGGTATAAATAATTTAAATAACTAACTTAAAAATCAAACTGTATGTCTGTTACCTGTTTCATCAGTTTATTTTTTCCAAAGTACGCTAACATTTAAAACATTATGGATACAATGATTTTGGTTTACACAGTTCACCAGTCTTCCTCCTCCAAATATTACATTGTTGATCAGAAGATTAAGCCAATTATTAGTCAAATAGTAGGTTACATTTTGCAAAGAAAGAAAAAAAAATATCAGCAAGATCAGGTTTCTGTCTGATTTTGCATCTGCCTTTCAAGTCATCCCCTGTATAGGTACATTCCAGTTCCTAATAGTATAAAAAAAAATCGGAAGAATTCAAGGTGAAATTGAATGATGAAATACTTTTCACATTTTTTCTTTCCCCTAACACTTTAATAGAGAATTTTAACTCTTTATAAAAGGAAGGTTTTTTAAGTTTATTTATTTATTTTTGAGAGAGAGAAAGAGAGCACGCGTTATAAGCAGGGGAAGGGCAGAAAGAGAGGGAGAACACAGAATTCACAGTACACTCCAGGCCCTGCACGGTTAGCACAGAGCCCAACACAGGACTGGAACTCACAGACTGCGAGATCATGACCTGAGCCGAAGTCTGATGTAATCAACTGAGCCACCCAGGTGCCCTGAGAATTTTTAACTCTTTAGAAGAAACAATTCATGTAACCAGTCAACGAATTAATTTATTTTACAATAATAGTAAATACTTTGGGGGAAGTCTGTGACCCTGGTCTTTCTAGAGGGTTTCAAAGGTAATTTGCTAACCCCTTCCAACCCCTTCCAAAACAACAAAAGTTATATACAAATGTAAATTTTCAGGGGCGCCACTGGGTTGTCTCCGTTGGTTAAACATCTGACTCTTGATTTTGTGGTCATGACCTCAGGATTTGGGAGATTAAGCCCTGTGTCGGCAGGATTCTTTCTCTCCCTTGCTCCTCAAAATAAATAAATAAGCTTTAAATTTTCAAAAAAAATAAACTGTATTCAAAAAACAAAAAGAGTAAGGTGAGAGTACAATTATGAAAATTTAGGAGATAATATAGAGGGAATTTGGATGATCTGCCCTCAGAAATGACTATTACAAAGTAAAAGGCATTCCTAAATTTGAAGAAAAAAATTAACTATTAATCAAATTCATGAGTATTGGATTAGCAGAATATTTATCATTTTTCCCTCTGAAATACAGGAATAAGTATCACATTCAAAATGTATGATTCAATGGAAAGAGTCTATTTTAGGTTGGCGTTCATACCTGAAATTAAAATAAAGCTAAGTGTCTTTACTAACGTTAACAGATTTTTAATTTAACATTAGCACAAAATGAAATGAAATATCTCTACTCTTTATCAGACTGACACTTAATACCTAATTGAAGTATCCCCAGCTTTCTTTGCTTGGAGACTTCCATTCTAAGAATTTTTCTCCTCTGGTAAAAGCAGCAGGCTTACTCAGACAAACATTTCATGAGATAATAAGCCTGCATTCTTCCATATCTAGTTCTGAAATAACAGACAAATATCTTGTTCTTGTTAGAGGATATTTATAATTTACATGGTACAGGTTTTGTTTTGCTTTCTTTTACAAATACACAAACGGAAAGAAATTAAGAAATGTTAATGGTTAATAACGCCTAACAAAATGGTTAGTGAACCCAGGCCCACTATCTGTTTTTGAAAATCAAGTTCTATTGGAACTCAGCCATGTCCTTTCATTTATATGTTGTCGATGGCTGTTTTCATGCTTCAATGACAGAGCTGAGTTGTTGTGACAGAAACTATATAGGGGCACCTGGGTGGCTTAGTCGGTTAAGCGTCCGACTTTCACTTGGGTCATGATCTCGCGGTTGTGGGTTTGAGCCCCGCATTGGGCTCTGTGCTGACTGCCAGCTCAGAGCCTGGAGCCTGTTTCAGAGTTTGTCACTCCCTCTCTCTCTGGCCCTCCCCTGCTCACGCTGTCTCTCTCTCTCTCCTAGAAATAAATTAAAAAAAAAAAAAAAAGAAACTATATGGCCCACAAACCCTAAAATATTTATTATCTGACCCTTAATAGAAAAAGTTACAGGCTCCTGGCTTATGAAAACTAAGTCTCAATTCTTAATGTTACAATTAAAATTTTTAGTCTACTTACTCCTGTAGATAAAATACTAATGAGGTATTTGAGGTATTTTCACATATACACTATGTTTAATTAGGTCATAGTTTAGGGGGAAAAAAAACACAAGTCATTTTCATCTTCCATGGGATGCACTTCTCTCCCAGAGTATGCATTTGAAAGATGCCTGATTGAAAAACTGTTCATATTTTTTAAGTGGATTTCAGTGTTAGGTGATTTGTAGCATGTTTATATTCAATTCCAAACTACTTAAAATTGTGGAAACAGTACCATCATGGGAACACCTGAAAACAAAATGCACTTAGATACATTAAGTTTCTTGAAGTGTATTGCAAGTTCTTCTTGAGTGTACTTAGAGTAAGAGTAAGTAACCTGTTCTTTCCCAGAGAAAAGAATTATTGCATTCTTGGTCCTTTGTCTCCTGTGCTTCCTTACGTATGTTACAGGGTGATTCGTCACTGTTCCTCAACCTCCCCAAATCTAAAGTTCCTTTCAACTTTACCAGCTGGAACTGTTATAATTATTTTTATTTTATGGGTGGAGAAACTGAGGCCTGTGGAATTTATGAAATGCTAGCTGGAGGTTCCTATATGAGTAAGCAATAGGAACAAGTTTCTTCTGACTCAAAATTTTGCACTCTTTCAAATAAAAAACCTGAAATTACTGTATGATCCATGTCCCTTTTGAGAGTATTGTGCTTTGCTTTCTAGACTATTTATCACTGTCTGATGTATTTTACAGATTTATTACTTTCATTCTAATAATGCTTGTTAATCAATGCTCCCTACAGAGTTCTGATACCAGGTCACACCCCTCTCAATGGCTTTGTTCCTGCAATTGTTCAGCTCTGAATCATATTAAACACAGATGAAAGCAATGAGGTCTACTGGACAGCTTTGATTCAAATAAAAGAACCAAAGCCCGTTCTATGATCAATTCCGAGAATCCTGGTATTGTTTCTGGAGTTTCTGAAATCTGGAAATATTATCACTCTATAGGACCAGCTGACAGAACCTCTTGAAGCTACTTACTGGCTATCAATTTGAAAGACCTTGTGGTAATGTGTGATATGTACATAGGTCCCAGGAGAGACGTGAAGCTTAATATATGGAGGCCTTAAAGAATTCTTTTCCAAATTGACTTGCATTCTAGGAACTAAATTGCACTAACTCAAAGTAGTAATTATTCATGCTATAAGATGTTTTCATACTCCATCAATACCTCCATACGAATACATGCCAAACATGATATCCCAACTGGTATAGGAACAAAAACCCTAAACTCTGAGTCAGATGACATTAATTTTCTATTCCTAGCTAGCTGTATATATGTGAGTAATATTTCTGTGCTTCAATTTTCTCACATGAAAAGAAGTGTAAATGAAATCAGATGTTATCATATGTCTCTAACTTTCTGGTATTCATAGGCCTGTAACGGTTCTTTTCTGGAAACTTCTCTTCAGTTTCTACTTGGGGTGAGCTTTACTTCCACAAGCTCTTTCTGAATAAAAAGCATGGTTCTTAAGGAAGACTTAATATCTTTCCACTTCAGAGTTTACTTTGATAGTTTAAGAAGTTTAAAATATCTGGAAATTATTTTTATGCAAGACACTATCAAAAATTGGTCACTTTTAAAAATGTCTATTTAACATTTGAAACTAGGGCTCCTGGGTGGTTCAGTCAGTTAGGAGTCTGACTCTTCATTTCAGCTCAGATCATGATCTCAGGGTTTGCGATTTCGAGCCCCAAATCAGACTGTACGCTATTAATGCAGAGCCTGGTTGGGATTCACTCTTTCTGCCTCTTCCCTGCATTCATTCTCTCTCTCTCTCGCTCTCTCCCCTCCTTAACTCAAAATAAATAAATAACCTTTGAGAAAAAACATTTAGAACAAAGTGACCAATCCTGGTTTAGAGAGGTCAAAATTGAAATTTGGGATAAAATAAATTAGCATTCTAGTAAAATTACTTTTTTATAATCATAAGTATCTGGAATAAAGTTATACTCTTGAATAATTGCTAACATAAAATATTGTTTTTATGGAAAATATGTCTGCATATCAATATCCTAACTGCTTCCATGTTTTACTTAATTTGCTGTTAACAATGATAATCATATGTTGATATTTATTCAAAATTTAGAATTGATCATATCCTTTATATGCATAATCATATTTCATCTTTAATTCTTATGACAACTTTATGAACAGCAAATATTATTACACATAATAAGAAAACAGAAAAAAAAATAAGGCTAAGCATCTTGCTCTGGACAGGAAAGTATTAAAAAAACAAAACAAAAACAACGAAGAACCCTGGGAATTGAATCTCAATGTAAAGAATCAAACTGTGAATCAGGGAGGATCTGATTAAATGAATTATCCATTAATTGGCCTAGAATTCCATCATTGTTAAGATAATATGAAACTATACTGCTGACATGGAATGATGTCTATCTATGATATATTTATGTTTTTAGGCAAAAATCTAGTTGTATGTCCTGCATGTGTTTGCCCATTACAGCATGGGAAAATAGACAAGTTTACAATCCCTTATTGAAAACCCTTGCATTCAGGCATGTTTTGTAATCCCTACGTCTTTCATATTTCAGAATGACATTTTGTTGTACATGTTCTATATTACCCATCCCAGCAGAGACTGGTACAATACCTCAAAATCAAACATATTAGTATTTCCTCAGGTAAAAAAAAATGTTGATATTAACACTAAGTGGAACAAGTAAAGATTAAAAATAATCTTAAATCAGTTCAAGTCTGAGTTCTTTGAATTTGTATTTAGACAAGGGATTGTGGATCTGAACAACAAAAGATTAGCAATAACTATCTCTGAATACTAAATTATAGGCAATTTTAAGTTTTTAAATGCAACCTTCTCTATTTTCAGTCCATAAACATGTAGTGAGTTCTTACTATACACCAGGTGCTGTTTTAGGTATGGTTTTTTAGTAGAAGTTTTGCAGTAAAAATCCTCTTAAAATTAGGAAAAAATATAGTCATTTAGCTTTGGAAAAAAACAGGACAGAAAAAAAACTCAAAGACACATATTCGGGACTGAAAACCTGAAGTTATTTTAAATGCAAAAGCGTGGATCTTCTTGCATAGAAGAGTTTTATAATAGTTGCTGCTATTCCTGAGAGTAAAATCTCTTATAGGGAATCTATTGACTTGGTAAAAATCAAATAGGAAAGGAGTAACTGGCCCTGCAGTCAAATGTAGCCATTTCATCCCTGGAGGCTGACTACAAATTCCCAGTTCAATGTTAGAGTAGTTGAAATCCAAAAGGCAATAGACTAGCAGTGCCTGACTCTCAACTTCACAGGTCCAGAGGCACAGTCTCAGTGGAGTAGCTTTATCTTTAGGATATCTGTCATGGAGCCAAAAATTCAAGAGTCCAAAAATCTCATATATTTACATTTCAATTGTCCTTGAAAAACTCTTCTTTAAGCATCACTTAATTCTAGGTTTAAAAAAATATTAAACGTCCTTCTTATATGTGCATTACACAGATTTTTGTACGAATATGAAACATAAAGTAGATCATTTGTCCCCAAAAGAAGTGAAAAAGTGGAAGAAATCTTCTCATTTCTGAGAGCCTGCTTTCTCCTTCCTTCTTTTGAAAAATGGAATCAGGTTGTCATACATAGTTTGAAAAATAGGTTTTTCCTCTCTGTGAAGGAGCATGAGTTTATTCAAGCAGAGTTAGGTAATTTATAAAAGCATAGATTTAATATAAAAAGACAAAGTATAAAACTCTTCCTGTAGTCTAATATGATTTAAGGTTTCTGATACCCTCCCTTTTTTTTTTGAGAGGACAGAACATAACAATATGAAATGGTGCACCTAGTAGCACAGTGCATAAATAGCTCAAGCTGAAAGTGTAACAATAAAGTCTCCGTCTATTTTTGCAGAACCAATAAATAAGCATAATGAAAATCATGACACATTATTACATTACTCTGTGTTGCCTCTATTCATTAAAAAAAAAGATGAGTGCATTTAAAATAATTTCATATGTCAAATGACAGTAAGCCTTCCAATTGAGATGATGTTGAAAGGAATATTCATAAAGGGCAGAGGCATGGTCTTATGTGACTTATATCAAGATTACAGTAGAAGCATGAAGAATCTGAGAAACAACTACTTCATCCAACATGATAGTAGCATAGAAGCCCAGTTACATCATTCACCTGCTCTATGTGTGCTTTACTATTATGAAGTCAATAAAACACACATTAAAAAGCTTTAGAAAAGACTTCCCTGTCAATTAGCCCTTGGACGGATTCTACTTTTTCTGTTTCCCTGTTGATTTAATATACTAGATTATATTAGCAGCACTGGCTTGTAAACAACGAAGATCTGAATCCTATTAATGGAGTTACACTGCCAAAATAATCAGCTTCATACTTAACAAGTTTCCAAGTATTTGGAAAAGCTGTGAAATGGGATTATAAGGTTAAGCTGTGTACATCTGGCTCGCCACCATATAAATATTTCAGAAACTTGATCTCATAGGCTGAAGAAACACCTGTCTAATCATGACTCTTTTCCAAGTTACATGAACCCTGGTGAGCAGAGCGGTACACAAAGGCTGACATGAAATGATGATTGATTTACATACTGCATTTCTTGTGTTAGACATTTAATTTTGTCGTATATTACCCTTCTGAGTGAGGACATAAGACATATTTGGGGAAGATTCTGTGGTAGCACACTTACGTTGCCAAGAGAGAGTGAAGGGGAGCAAAATTTTTTAAATTCAGGATAACCACCTGAAATACTATATATTGCTTTTTTTCTTATGCCATGGTATGTAATTTTAGCATAATTGGATGTTGTAAGTATAAATGTAGTATAATTTGGACCCAGAGAATAATTGATGACAGGCAGGAGATCGTGCATAAAATAACAGTAAAAAGTTCAGCAGTCCCTCCAGTTATTGAAATCTTAATGAATTTGAACAACAGTTATTTTAACTAGATCTAGGATTAAATAACTATGCTGACTCTTTGTCATATATACACCAGCCATTAGACCTGATTTTATTTTTTTCTAAATTTTGTTCAAATACATAAGTGGGTTAAAAATGTACCAAATATGGCTCTTATCAAATTAACGTCAAATGTCCAACTTAAAAACATAGATTTTGAAACTGTGGTCCAAAATGGCAGCTAAAGGTCAATGAATCAAATTTCCAATTATATTTCCTGGGAGCAGATGGGTGCAATGAAACCTAATGATTGAATTTTAAATGCTTTCATGCACCTTTTATCTGTTTCCCAACATGTTTATTCTACCTTAATGCTCTAACAAGATAATAGGTTTATTACAATTAACCAACTGAAATGATATCTCCATTTTCCAATTATTTATATCATATTACCTGGGGATATTGAATCAGAGCTCCTTTCCTCTCCCACTCTTAGTGCCTTTCCATCACAATCCTACACTTACACCAAACAAAATCCAAACTCTAATGTCATTAAATAACAGATGTGTCCCGGGAGATTTGATTTCTCCAGTCAAATGATAAGTGCTTAAAATGAAGCCCAAGTTCACTGAGGCTCAATGAGAAATTTGTAATGAAAATAATTATAAGGTTTTTTGTTGAATAAGTTTAACTATAAATTTCCTTTTCTTATGTTATGAACAGATACAATAGTCTATTTCTCTGACCTGCATAAGCATAAATATAAAAAGAAGGTTTATCAGGAGGTTAAAACATTAAACGGTCTAGGAGTACCTGCCGGGCTCAGTCGGTAGAGCATTCTATTCTTGATCTTGGGGTCATGAATTGAAGCCCCAAGTCAGGCAGAGTTTACTTTAAAAACAAATAAATGTTTTATTTTCAGGAATGGTAAATGGAGGATTTTGTATCTGCTATATCTCAAGAGAGCACATTTTTTTTCACAAAAACCAAAAAGAAGGAATATGGAAAGGTTTACTTTATTATTTTTATAAAAAAAGAAAACCATTATTTTATCTTAAATACTTTTTCATGTTTATTTATTTAATTTGCATGAGAGAGAGATAGAGTGAACAGGAGAGGAACAGAGAGAAAGAGAACGAGAGAATTCCAAGCAGGCTCCATGCCATCAGCAGAGCCTGCTCTGGGGCTCAAACCCCCAAACTGTGAGATCATGACCTGAGCAGAAATCAAGAGTCTGGCACTCAATGCACTGAGTCACTCAGGTGCCTCCAATATTTTATTTTTTAAAATCCAGAATAAAGGCAATCCAAGAAGCTTTTTATTTTAATAAAAGTTTCTCATTTATTAGAAGGATTTTAATAATGCTAAACATAATAGTATTGAATCCGATCCCTTTCAAATTCAACCCATTCCTATATTGCTCCACTGTAGGAATCAACTATAGGCACCTCAGGTCTGAATACATATATCCCAGTTCTTTAAAAATATTTACATTCGAGGTAAATATACAAGGTTCTTAAGGTATCCCTGTAAAAACATATTTTCAGAATGGATATCTTAGAAAAGAGACCAGATGGCAAGAATAAGAAGAAGAGAATCTGAACAAGTCAGTGTATGACATATGTAATAATTCCCTTCTTTTTATTTCAAATTATATGTTTTGATGATACTTTCCAAATATTCAATCAACTGTTTGAAATTTTTAAACAAACGATATATGTTTTCAGATTATATGGTTTTATGTGAAGACTAACATAAACACTTGAAACATGGTATATCTGTAGCACATTCACATTTTACCAACATTGTGTAGAAGTCACATTTCTAGTAGTTTCTAAGCTGTGTTCTTTAAAAGAAAGCATGTATGATGGTTCAAGAAAAAATGCAAAGAAACGAAAGAAACAAGTGAAATTAACAGAAATTATGGACTATGACAGGCCCAGTTTCCCATCTACTGAGAGAATATCTGCCCCTAGTACTCCGACTTCTTTTAGGGTCAAGACAGCAAGACCCAGACTGGCATCCAATCAGGAGAGAGCAGCACACCACTGTTGCTACACCTTCTTTCCCCAAACATGCCCAATATTCCAGAGTAAATTTACAGATGGGCTAAAACTATAATGTTTGGATAATTGTGGATATAAATGTCCCCCCTGAGAATTTATTATTTGTTGGTGTATCTTAAATGATATTTAACACTATAATTTCTCAGAAAGTCTTTCTCTTGTTTTTTAATGGTAACCAACAATCAATTTAAACTTTTTAAATTTCCTTTCTATTATTTTTTTTCTTTCATTTTGTATCCCAACTTCATGGCAAGTGGAGATAATTAAACTTTTAATATGGTTTGAAAGCTCATTCTGCTTGAAGGCTTTATTCTATCAAACCTCCTTATTGTTTGATAAAGATTTTGCAATTAAAGTTTAAAATTCAGATAAATAGCAATTAAGTCCTAGAACAGACTAAAAGTAGTAAATTATTTTAATTAAGAGCTTTTAAAATTATTTTGTTATTTATTAATTGAGTTGATGATGGTGGATTGAATGACTCTGCAGGTTCCAGATGTATTTTAAATGACCATACTGACATGGGTAGCATACTGTTTACATGGATGCTTAGCTTATGTTTCCTCAATATGTGCATAAGGATTTCATACCACCTACATGAAATAGATTCTGAGATTTTTGAGAAAAAGTTAGGAGTTGTGTTATTATTTTTATACACATTGATAATTGACTATGGTGATTTTCTTTTTGCAATATCAGATGTCAAATGGTGTGTACTAAAATGATTAAGTATTAAAATCATATATAAACAAATACAAATACATGTAATCTCCAAATTACTATTTATGGTTTATCTATAATTTCATTTCATTAAAAA
Organism: Proteles cristata cristata; assembly: GCA_017311185.1. NCBI lineage: Eukaryota > Metazoa > Chordata > Mammalia > Carnivora > Hyaenidae > Proteles > Proteles cristata. The sequence goes on from JAESUZ010001351.1 coordinate 916,360, forward strand.
TGTCATGTAGAAAAAAGAATTACATTAGTTCCTTAATAATTTCCTAGACCTGTGTGATTCTTAGAGCCTTAACAAAGAGACATAAAATTGGAATTATGTGGTTTTAATACTTTTTAGGCACTTCAAGGAATAGGACAAAAGATCAAAGATATGGCCCTACCAACAGTATTTGCTCTTGATATACAGAATATAAATGCATTTATATATATATGTGTCTTGATAGATGATAGATAGATAGATAGATAGATAGATAGATAGATAGATAGATAGAAACAAATTTAGTGAAAACTTGATGCTCATAATTGTGAACCTAGATCATCTGTTTTTTTCCATGAACTTGTAACACTATCAATAGAATTGTATAGGAGTTCTCATTGTACTTATTAAAAAGGTAACAAGTATAAATAAAAATTATCTAAAACATGCCAGCTTCAAATAAATTGTTTCCCAGCATGTTTATATAATATCTTAAACTTTGATCTACCTAATTTCTAGGTGTGAATCTAAACTCCAGCTCATAACTGACTAGTGATTATAGGATTACAAAGACTGCATATTTTTAAGTGCTTACCATGTATTAGAAACCACGTTAGGTTCTCCCAAGTACAGAGACAAGCAAAATGTATATGGTCTCTGTCCTCTAATATTTTGCTATTTAAGCTGCTCTGTGATAAATCACCTCTGCTAATAGAGAGTTATAACACTGATCCAGAGTTTTAAAACCGTTGAGACTTACTAATATTCATCATTTTGTGTGTAAATCAATTATATCTTTATAGGAACAAAGTTTACATACCACAAGCAAAGAGGGAATGAATAGAAATAGGTAGGGTATTAAATCTCCTGTTAGTCTTCCAGTTTCTCTTATACTTTAAGTAGCTTTAGGATCAAGCATAGAAGAAAAACATTTTCATTGACTTCTGCTGATTACATACTACTTTATAGTTCAAAAGACTGTGCCTCTCTTTTTACTTCCCAATCTGTCCTGCTTTCTCCAACACGGCCAAATGGACTTACTACCATTTACTTCCAACTTAACCAGCCAACAGAGGAGTGTGATGGAAAATACTATCTACCCCTTTGCTTAAACGTTACATATCAGCTTTTCACCTAAGGCAAAATTTAACGGCTGACTTGTGGATCTTTATTTCTGGAGATTTACTATGGAAACACTTACATAACCTTTAACCAGAGCAAACAGAGCCACTCTAATAAGCAGGCAACACCAAACCTAAAAATGCAGGAGGAACAGAAAGATCCTGGCAGGAATTAATCTGCCATTTTCACACATCTGCCCGAGGGAAGTATTGTAATTGCAAAAATTTACTCTAAGACTGCTGAGACTCATAGTAATTATGTTTCTTTTTTTTTAATAGAAATAGCCACAGGTGGTAACAAATTGGGTTTTGAGACGGGGAACTGGGCATGCATTCTAACCCAAATTACTATGTAATTGTCTTGATTATAAAAAAAATCGTAAAAAGTCTATTGCTCAAAATCAGAAAAAGAAAATTCTCCTTAAATGCATTCACTGTCTTTTAGTTCTTTTAATTTCTCTCCACTAAGGCATATAGATTCATTTGTTGGTATTGGCACATCTGATATCAGGGCCACACTGTAGAATAGGCTTTTGCCAATAACCCTTGCAAATTCCTCTGAGTGGGATTTGTTTAATAGGATAGTTCACTTATTTCCTGGCTTATTATCACCTAGAGATAAATAGTATCTTTCCTAGGAGGTCAGGATCTGGAAACAGAGCTAATAATTACTATTTTATCATGCATCTGCCAATGCTAAAAGTGTAAGGTTACAGACTTTTTATTTCAATCTATGTGTTGTATTAAAATGTTTGCTATTTTTTGACATACATATCCACACACACAGACTCAATAATCTTCTATCTTACTCAACACCACTTCATGCATTAGCAACAACATATTATCATCGTTATTTAAAATTGCACACCAGGAATACCTTGTAAGAGTCGATTGTCAAGTGTATCACCAAACTTTCTTAATCAGAAAAGTCTGATTTAATCAACCAAGATTAAAATAAGATTAGCACTGGCTTAAAACAAAACAAAACAAAATTCATTAATGTAGCAGGAAGTCACGCAAAGCTTAAAATAATAATAAAAATAAAGTAATCAAGCATCTTGTCTTGAAATTATATAAAGGTAAGTTCCTATGTAATCTTTAATTCTATGTTAATGATAATAAACATAAATGATTTCTCATTTATTTTTCATGACTTATAACTCCTGTTATTCACTTTCTTAATGCAATAAGTTGATTTGGGATAAACCATTTTGAAAGAAATGCAAAACTGCAAAACTGAAACAGAAAGCAAGGCTTTGTGTCCCAAATTGAAATCACTATAAAATTCACCAATATTTAGACAATATCCTGGTTTCTCTTGACAGAACCATGGAAATCAAAGCAAATTATTTTTAAGGTTGTGTGGAAAGTTTTTATGACAAGTATTTCGATAAAGATGTATCATTAAGCAATTATCAGGTTTGAACTGAAAAATATCCCCTTTTGGAGCTAACTCCCTTTTCCCCCCAAATACTAAAAGATAATGTTTTTTTTCTCTTAGTAAATTTTGCTAAGATTTTAAGTATTTTATGTCTCAAATATTCTAATTTCTTACTGGCATCCCATCTACTGAAATGGAGATATTGGCAAGAAGCACATACTGGACACTTTACACTCTGGTAAGATAATGCTTTGCATGGTAATCATAGGTGAATTTTTTGTATCAGTATCAGTTTTGCATATGGAATTGCTCTGGTTAAACAGCAAAAAACTATTGAATAGTCAATCATAAAACAATCTCAGTATATTCTTATGAAATATACTGTGTGAAAAATAAAATGAACGGCTTTAAGCAAAGGCATTTATACAGGGGCCAGTGAATTGAAACAAAGAATATCTTGAAGGTAAAAACTATCATTTCAAAACTGATGCTAGTGTTCATACTGCAAATAAATATTTAAGAATGTACCTAAGACATTGATAGTGTAAAACTGGGTTATAGAAATAAGAAGGACATTAAACCATTGTAACCATTTCTGCCCACGATAAAATACCTGTTGCATTTCTATTTTATAAAAGCAAGCTTTGGAATTTAGGACATATGTGGATATTTCAACTTGACTTTTATTCAATTTGAGGGCATGGAAAGTCTAGGTATAATTGTAATCTAATCATCACTCAGCAGTAATTATTAAAGATTCAGAAAGAAATACTGTAAAGAGGTATATCAATTGATGACTTATGTGTAAATTACATTTTTAAAAGTCATCGCCAAACAAAGCTGAAGAAAAATATATCTAAAGAATAATACTTATTACAAAGAATTTCTTTAGGGGTGCCTGGGTTAAGCGTCTGACTCCTGATTTTGGCTCAGGTCATTACCTCATGGCTGCGTTTGTGATATTAAGCCCAGCGTTGGGCTCCATGCTGATAGCACTGGGCTTGCTTGAGATCGTCTCTCTCCCTCTCTACCCCTTCCCAACTTGTTTTCTCTCTCTCTCTCTCTCTCTCTCTCTTTCCTTCTCTCTCTCTCTCAAAATAAATAAATAAAAACTTTACAAAATAGTCACATTGTAAGTTGAATCTCTAATGTAAAAAAATACATATATATGTCATCAAAACTTTTGATGTATATAAATTCATTATCTACATTATATATTAATATAATTTACAAACATGTAACCAATGTCTCTTAAAAACAGTATATATCTACAAAACATTTCCAAAGGTATACCTTTGAAAACTTGAAATAGAGTTTTAATGCTCTCACTTTCAAATTCTACAAAGGCTGCTTTTAGCTGATAGAGTAAACAAGAAGTTGTCCTTTATATAGTCCGTTTAATGTGTTCCACTATTTAAAAATCAATCAAAACCATTACAAGTTTAAAAAACAATAAATATTGTTCAGACAGGCTTACGTGAGTATTTTTATCTGTACCTTGCCCATTTTGCATCTAACATAAATATGGTTCTGGACTATACTACTGAATAGAAACATAAAGAAAAGAACATAAGTGTTTAAATATTTCAGAATGACTAAAAATGCATTTTAATACCATTAAATTATTTTAATATATTCCATTCCTCTAATCAAACCAAAGTCTATTTATGTAGATTAGTTACATCTGAAGTCTCATTTATCCAACCTGTATTTATCCTTTGATCACAAAGCTTGTTAACTTAAATGGTCTTTTATTGTTATGATTCATTTTCCCATAATTATGCTGTTTAACTGCCTTATTTTTTGAATAAATATATGCAAACGCGCCAATCATATTCAGCACAGTTATGCTAGATGCTCAATGAACTGTAAGAGCCATTTCACTACAATAAAACTGCCTGGAATAGATCCAGGGCAAGGCTGACAAATACCAGTAATCAGAATGTCACTAGGACCAGAACAGATAGAAGTGTGTCACATGTATATCAATAGATTCTCTCAAACACTATCTGAAACCAATTTTACAGTCTATCACTGGAAGAACTTTGAGCATACAAGTGAAAGATACCACCCACACAGTTACAGTTTTGTATCTGTATTTGTGTCTTTTTTTCCCCCTTTACCTTAAAAATATTGAACTTCTACTTCTGCAGTAGCAAGGAAGCACAAGCATACTTCTGCTTAGTCACAGCAGGGAAAGTTGATGTCATTAAGGACTTCTTTATTATAGATAATTTATTTCAGGAGACCAAAGGATAGCAATATATCACTGTCAAAGCCAGTGGTGAAAGCTATGACTAACTATAAAATACTGTGTGCCACTGAAGAAAATTCTTGTCAATGTCTCCTTTACTAAAATAGGTTGACAATAGATTAGTGTAGGTCTGATGAACTTTAAAAGTGTTTTGTAGGTGGGTGGCAGAAGTCACAGTATCTTCAGATTGATGGGTAAAAGGAACTTCATGCCATTCTCTAACAAATATACAGTCATTGGTTAAAGGAATTCAGTACAAAAAAAAAAAAAGCCTTCCCTAATGACTTTACTAAAATATGACTTTAAGATAATGCCCTGTGGGATTTATTAAACAGAAGTATCACTGAAGGGAATACATTCTGAAGCAATGACTAATATCATAATTAGCAGGTGCATTTGTAAGAATTTACCCACTATTGAGTGTATTGCAAGACATCTCAGCATAAGGGATTTAAGTTTTACTTCCTAACGGGCATGAACCCATTTCTAGTGTCTTCATCTTCTTTCCTGTGGTAGTTTCACTATCAGAGCTCACAGTGCATATTCCCATAATACCTCCAGCCATCCCACTGTGCTCCTGAAAGATTCAGAAACTTAGATGAAGATTTTTTTTCTCTTAATCTACATAAACTCCAACCTATTGTCCATGGAAGGCCAGTCGTTCCTCAGCTTCTCTTCTGTTCTAGAATGGCTGGCTCTAATGAACTTCAAAATGTCTGAAGTTTGAAAACAGTGCAATCAAGTTTGTACATATTTTCAAAAAAAAATAAAACAAAATAAAGGTTTGAGCTCATCCTTAAAAAGAGAAGAGCTGCCTTTGAGTTAAAAAAATATAAAATGGGCTAATATTTGTGCTTGAGTATTTATATACATGATATGGAAAATATATAGATGTATACACACACTTTAATTTTGCCAAGAGGTTTTATTGTTCACATTTTCCTAAATATAGGCAGAACCAACCTTCACTTTAATAAGTATATGTAACCCTTTATTAATCTTAACATAAAATAGTTTCTTAATTTATACCTTTTATTTCTATAGATATATTTCTATTGCTTTGTATTACACAAGCAGTACTAATAGTAAAAAATTTGAACCCTGACAGTGATAATGAAACATAAGAAAATATAAATATTATATTTGTAAACAGTATTAAATAATTATCTGGAGATTTTTAGATTTTTTTTATTTTAAAATATGCAAACTTCTTAGTCCTTTAATAAAGATATTTGAGATTACTTAAGGGGTAACCAATTTATTTTAACCTCATATATACATCTATATGCACTGTAAGAAGTGAATAATATATAACTTCTACTTTATTGAAAGTTTCTGGAAATTATTTTTGGATTTATTTTCTTAAATCTTTTTATGTGGCTTGAACAGTATAGTCTAGGTAATAGATAATGTTTTAGAAAATGGACATTTTTTTCATGACTAAAATATATGTTCAAGCTATTGAGGTTGGAATTTTAAGACATACTCTTTTATACTCTGATAACTTTCATAATCACACACAGCCTTAAATAATATGAAGATGCCAAGAATAAAATTCCAAAATCTTCCATGTAGGCTTGGATATGATAATATTTATTGAAATTATAAAACTCACTCACAGAACTTAAGTGAAATTATAAACTCACTCATAAGCTCAATTATCTTACTCCTACATTTTAAAAAGACTGATGAATAATCATCTCAGTGTAAAAATGATGAAATATTTTACCTGGCTGGTATTTTGGAAATTTTATAGAAAACTAAAAACTAATGGAAGAAGAAGTTATTACTCTTGAGCAGCTATATCAACCAATAGTAAAAATAAGATTATCAGGTTCCTAGTTCATATAGTTTAAAAAGTTATACTGTTGTGTGTTCATTTATTATAAAATAAAGAAAAGCACTCAGATTTACATTGGAGCTGAGATGTTCATGGGTGTACACAAAACTTAGATGAAAAGTGACAATGTATTAAAAATTATAATAATAAACTGAATTTTAAACTCTTTTCCAAAAAAACTCAAAACACCTTGAAGGCTGATTTTCTTAATCACCTATTTTTGTATTTTATGCTATTTTTAATATATAGTAACATAGAAAAGATGTTTTATGATTGTGTGCTCGTATTAATTTAAAATGGGAATTAAACCTATCATTTAAAAATTACAGAAAGAAAGGCAAGTGGACAAGACACTCTTGGAGACACACAGTAGGAAAGAGACATCTCCTTCCTATTCAGCCCACCATTATCCTTATCAATAGAGATGTATATTAAGTTTATGGAAACGAATACATGTAACTAATCAAACTGTGCCATCTTACAACAACACTGCAGAAAAATAGCCTCAGAATTATAAATGAAGAAAGAAATTGTTCACACTTTTCATGTTACTGAAAGTACTAACATACCAGAATAAGAAGTTTTCAGGTCATGATCTTGGGAGCTCATTGGAGTCCTTATAATCAAGAACCCCTTGTAGGAGAGAAGTGAGACTAACGGCAAACAATGCATAATGTTGCTAGTAAAGATATACTTTTTCTTTCACCTTTTCATTCTAAAACACTGAGCTTATTGTCTACGCTTTGCCACTTTACTCCTGTGTGCTGCAATCTCATTTTTATATATTTGTATTGACTATATTTACCATGTGTTTAATTCTTTTTTATTGAAAAGGCCATGCACATATATCCAAAGGATTTTCTCTTCCTGGCACAAAGAGCGTAAGGTCAATCCTAATGTGGATCTTTTGAAAATGAACTGTAAAACACCACGTGGGAAGGTATTATTTTTTAAAATGTAGTTTTGCAGATCTTATTCTTCTGGCTCAATATATTTTCTTCTTTGAGATCATATTAAATGCTTGCTGTAGTGCTACATAAAAATCTGAAAACACAGATGTTCAAACAAAACTGGAAATTCTCCCAACAGTGAAGAAGTCCTCAGCCTCTTCTCAACCAGGCCTTGGTTAAAAACACCTGTTGAAAAGTTACCCTGAGACCGAACAAATAATTCTTGATAAGCCTTGATATGTAGTGACTTGTGACAATTAGAAATGATCTCTACTTAATTTTAGATTCTCATATTTACATTATGAAATAATTCACATGGAAATTACCTCTATGAAAAGTGCACTTATAAATTTGTGTAAACAATCTCTTTGCCTCACCTCCCACAAAATGTGTTCCTATTTTTCAAAATCAGTGTTATAGCTTTAAAATGAATAAAAGATTTCATTACAAGAATGGTGTATTATGATTCACATTATTATTATTAATCTCTAGTCTATTATTTAAAACTTCACAGACTGATTTTACTTCATCTGAAAAACTTGGAGAAACCCTGACATAAAATCCCTTTTCACAAACCACTGTTTCTACATATGGTTACATGTGTAACCAGCTTACCTGGTTGTTTTGCATTCATTTTTAATAAAAATACTCTTATGCCTAAGAACCTACAGATCTTAACCTTAAAATTTTAGACTCATGACTCATACAGTATCATCTGATACTTCAATAAACCTTAATTTAAGCTGTAATATGAATCTTTTACATCCTGAAATTCTTAAATTTTGTATCGCCCATCTTTACCTGTGTATTTCAAAACAATTACAAACTACTTTCATTCCATCAATAAAAATGCACAGTGTGCTTTCTAAACAGCACACACTTGCTGGAAAATAAAGGTAAAGGAGACCTAGTAGCTGCTAGTCCAAGTACACTCTGTGGATTAAAATACTACCTTCAGAAATACACGTGAGTTTAGTAGTGTGCTTCCTTAGCAGGCTGTGTTAAATGCACACACTAATAAATGCACTTTGAAACAAGATTATGGATACCTGAACACTTCAATTTAAACACGTCACTTCAGCACAAAATGTTTGCAGCACACTAGTTTAAAAAGAAAGAAAAAGTTCATTTACTCTCTTTTCTATAATAGGCATTGAGAAAAGCCTGATATGTTTAGGAGGAAATTAACATATTAGGAACTTACAAAGCTTTCTTTATTAAGACTAAAAACTCAGTAGAAAAAAAGGAGAAAGAGAGACTGCCTGTTTTACAGTTTACATCAAGGATATTTCTAGGGTGGAAACAATATGGAAAATTGAGTCATCTTGGAAAAAAAATCAGGACTTAAAATCGAAACTTTTTCTGTGTTTTCATGGCATAAATTAAGATTCTAGAAATAGGGAATGGCAAGGAAGTTTGCCCTTTGTTTTCTTTGGAAACTGCTAAGAGAAATTATCATTATCATCATCATCATCATCATCATCATCATCATCACAACCATCATCTATTCCTTGAGCAATGAACAGCTTAAAGAACAGCATGATGTAAATACAGTATAGGCACCCCTGTTCCTCAAAACCTTCGGGATACTTCCATCCAAATTTGTTTCTCACTAATCTGATCAAGGAATCAAACTTGCTGATAATTCTACCATACCAACTTCATTTTTACTGGAACCTAAATAAGAACTGAACTACCAGCACTTGTAATGGAAGATTGAGTATTAACTCTCTGAGATAATTTTGTAATGTCACTGATAAAAATATAAGAAGGTATATAATATATGTGTATATATAAAATGTTTGCAGAGGATGTATAAATATATTTTTTAAATTTTCTCCCTAAAGAGATTATCATAAATAACAGTCCTACACAGTCACAGGAGACTTTCATGGAAACCTCAATATTTTTCAAGGGGGATATTTTTCATTCAGTCTTATACAGACATCAAATAATCATGATTAATGGTATATAGTAGACACTGTAAAATGTGGGATTTAATACTACAATCGACACTTTAGTATTCAGTAGCATCAATTACAAGAATCTGTTTTACAAGGATATAAACTATCACAAGAAAATATGTTTTGCCAACTTCTGGCATTTATCACACTTATCATGTTAGAAGGGATAAGGTTGTGATATTTTACTATTCATTTTAATAATAAAAACATTACTGAGTCAAGTGTCATTAAAGGGTGTTTGCTTTTCAAAGCATAAAATTATGAACAAATTAACTTCATGTGCCCCAAACGAATCTTCCACCCAAAGTGTCACTTTTAGTTAAACTCAATTTTGAATTTCAAGTAGTGTCCATCCAGAGCAATTTGTAGCAACATGCATTTATAATAAGCAAAAATTAAGTTTTTCTGTGACACAGCCTAATAGTTGATAAAAGAAGTTAGACAAAGTACAGTTACCTGCTACTGTTAGAATCTGTCTCTGATGGGTCAATCATTTAGAGTTTTTAAAAAATACATCAGTGACTTTGGATTATACTATCTAAGATATATTAAAGATTACTTTAAAACACTGAAAATACACAGTACGCAAACTACATGCATTTTTGGTGCATCAAGTGCCTTTAATGCCAACTTTGCCTCTTGTTTTCAACCATATAAAGTGAGTCTGTGACTCCTGGGTGTACTCTGTTCCTTCCTCAATGAACTAGATCAGGAAAACTCCAGGTGAAATAAATATAAACTTTTCATAGACAGTTACTGGTCATGATCCAGAGCCTACATTTATTCAAATTTTTTGAAAGAGCTTCAGAACAAAAGTCACATATTATAAGTTTAAAGTATACTAAGACTTTATGCTGCCATTTCCACTGAGGAATAAATATGATTCATGTTCACTTTTTAAAATATAAAACTGACTTTTGGTGGGGGAGGAGTGAAAACTTAGCTCAGATTCAGGCTCTGGAATTCTGAGTGGTTCCTATTTTGTACTTTAAGAAGAAGTTAACTTCTGAATATGTGAGCATACATTTCTTTCATGTTGGCCATCCGATTTTTTAAATAGATTTAAAAAGTAAATTTAATGAAACCAATTTTTTTTTTTTTACCCTAGGAATCTTTTGTTACGGGGAAAAATGTAGACCAACAAATAAAAAATAACCTCTAAATATTGAACACTGCTAACATTTTGAAACCTATAAAAATAAACTTTAAAATACAACAAAAGTAAGACATTCACATCTTTGAGATTTACGTATAGGGTATGTTGTACACGTAGTGGCAAAAGTGTAAAGCATCTTCATTAAAAAAAAACTCTCCCCGCTCACTGCTGCTGGCAGCGTGGCTTGTCCTGTTCCAAACGTTTCAGGACAGCTCCAAAATCAGCAATAAAGTCAAGTCCCAGTTATGCTAAAAGCCTCTTACCTGAATTATGGACATCCGAGTGGCAGGGGTCTCGCTGGCATTAGTGCCTTGTCCCGTGAAGCTGGTGTGGCAGCCCGCGTGCCCCTGAGGAACAGTCAGGTTGTTGGAAGCCGGTTTGAGATACATCACCTCTGACCGGGGCGAGCTGAGGGGCAGGCGGGTCTGGTAGTCGAAGTACATAGGGGAGGTGGCCAGGGAGGGGCTGCTCACCACGTTCATGACGTTCATGGCATTCCTCTCTTCCACCTCGCTCTGCACCAGCATGATATCATTCTTGCTGATCTTTTTCTTCTTGCCTTTACCCCCGCCCAGCTGCGGGTGGCTGTACTCGGCGATGCGGCAGTTGTAAGTGCGGATCTCCTTGTTCTCGCGCTTGCACTTGACGGCAATGGTGATCATGGCCGCTAGGAGAATGATGGAGATAGTGCTTAGAGTCACGATGAGCGGCAGCGACATGTCCCAGTGGTGCTGCTCGCCGTTCACCCGAGGAACCCCTTCGGGCAAGGAGCCGCTCACCGAGCGGATGATAAGCTTGGCCACCGCGGACAGGGTGGGCTTCCCGTGGTCCGTCACCTTCACTACCAGCTCCACAACTGGCGTCACGTCCTCCCAGAAGGGGTGCAGCGTGCGGATCTCGCCGCTGGAGGGATCGATTTCAAACAGGTGGTCGTCATTACCATCTACGATCTCGTAGGTGAGGCGCCCGCTCTCGCCGAAGTCGCTGTCAAGGGCGCGTACGGTGCTCACCAGGTAGCCCAGGCCGGCGTTGCGCGGCACCTGCAGCTCGGCTGTGTCGTTCTGCAGCGTGGGCAGCACGATCACCGGCGCGTTGTCATTCACGTCCAGCACCGTCACCCTCACCGTTGCGTTGCTCTCCAAGTGCGCGGGGGCCCCCGAGTCCTTAGCAAGCACCTTGAACTCAAAAGCCTTGGTCTGCTCGTAGTTAAAAGAGCGCAGGGCGTAGATGGCCCCGTTGGTGGGGTTCACAGACACGTACGTGTAGATGGACACGTCGCCGATGTGCGAGGGCAGGATGGAGTAAGACACGGTGCCGTTCTGGCCCAGGTCAGGGTCCTGCGCGAGCACCGAGCCCAGGTACTCTCCAGGGATGTTGTTCTCGTGCACCTGCAGCACGTAGAGCCCCTTGGTGAAACGAGGAGGGTTGTCGTTCTCGTCCAGAATCTTGACAGCGAACGACTTGGTGGAGTTGAGCGGAGGCGAGCCCCCGTCCCGCGCCACGATCGTCACGTTGTACTCGTCCTGTGTCTCGCGGTCCAGCGGGCGGTCGGTCACCACCGTGTAGAAGTTGTCGTAGTTCTCCTCGAGCTTGAAGGGCACAGAGCCTCCGGGCCCGCCCAGGCCGCCGCCGCCGCCCGTGCCCCCTCCGCCCAGCACCCTGCACTGCAGCTGCCCGTTCTTGCCCGAGTCCCGGTCGGTGACCCGCACCAGGGCGATGACGGTGCCGGGCGGGGCGGCCTCGCTCAGCGCCCCCTGGCGCACGGAGACGAAACCGATGGACGGCGCGTTGTCGTTGCGGTCGATGAGCTTGACCGTGACCTTGCAGTGGGCTGGGATGGGGTTGGGCCCCAAGTCTCGGGCCTGCACGTCGATCTCCAGCATCCCATTCTCCTCGTAGTCCAGGTTGCCCTTGACACGGATCAGGCCGGTCTTGGGATCGATGGAGAAAAGCTCTCTCACGCGGTCAGGCACGTAGCTGCTGAAGGAGTAGAGCACTTCGCCGTTGGGACCCTCGTCGGCGTCGGTGGCGTTCAGGTCGATGACCACGGTGCCCAGCGGGGCATTCTCCGGCAGCTCCACCAGGTAGGAGGGCGCCTCGAAGACCGGGCTGTTGTCGTTGGAGTCGATCACCTTCACGTTGATCTGCACGGTGGCGGAGCGCGGCGGCTCGCCGCCGTCCAGCGCGGTCAGCACAAGCGTGTGGTGGCTCTGCTGCTCGCGGTCCAGCGCCTTCTGGATCACCAGCTCCGGGAACTTGGTGCCGTCGCCGCGGGACTTGACGTCCAGCGCGAAGAGCCCGTGGTCGTCGCGCGTGAGCAGGTAGGTGCGGAGCCCGTTCTCGCCGGCGTCGGGGTCGTGAGCGCTGGTGAGGGGGAAGCGGGTGCCGGGGGCGGCGTTCTCCGAGATGTCCATCTCGATCTGGTCCGAGGGGAAGGCGGGGGCGTTGTCGTTGATGTCCTGGATCTCCACCTTGATCATGCAGATCTCCTTGTCGTTGGCGAACACCTCGAGGGACAGCTGGCACTTGGCGTTGTGGCGGCACAGGGACTCGCGGTCGATGCGCTGCTTGGTGTAGAGGAGCCCGCTGTCCGCGTCCACGTCCAGCAGGTGCGGCGCTGAGTTCTCCAGAACCCGGTAGCTCCCCGACTTGCTTCGCCCGCCGCCGCCGCCGCCGCCGCCGCCGCCGCCGCGCTCCGCGGGCGGCAGCCCTGGCTGCAGTCGAGCATCCTTGCCTATGTTGCCGATCACCGTGCCGGCCCCTTGCTCCTCCGGCACCGAGTAGTTGAGGTTTTTGAGCGTCAGGGCAGGGGCCCAGAGGAGGAAGCAGCAACAGATGGAAAGGTACATCCCAGACCGGTAGGGTGGGGGCAGGAGCAGGCGGACTGGAGGGGCGAGCGGAGGGGTGCGCGCCAGCCTGGGGCTCCGGCGCCGCGTGCGCGCGCGGCACGAGCCACAAGTCTGCGGGCCCTGCCTTCGCTCGGCTGCGGGGCTGCGGCGCCGGGCGGTCTCCCGATTCCGCTCAAGTTCCCCGAACCTGTTGATCTACAGCATCCGCACTGGGCGAGCGGCGGCGGCGGCGCGGCGGGGCTGCAGGGGCGCGGGGCGCGGCGGCGGCTCCCTGCGGCTGGGGGGCGAGCCCCGAGCTTTGTCTCTGCCGCCGGGACTTGGGGCGACCAGAAGTTGAGCGGTGAGGCCGGCGATCGGAAGGAAACCGCGTCTGGAAGGGAGGGTGGAGAATCCGCGGGGTCTCCCGCTAGGGCGCTGCAAATCCACTCCCGCCGTGGAGCCGCCGGAACGCTCTGCACATCGGGTGGGGGAGGGGCGGGGAGGTGTGTCTTCAGGCGGATGGGAAAGTGAAATCCTTACTTGTTTCTTCTCGTCTGCTGTGCTGAAACTGGTGGGGATGAGGAGCCGCGGAGAGAGCGTCGGATATATTTTCAGGCTTCGCTGGAGCCCTGTGAAATGTCTGCTGGCTTCGCGGGCTGTCCGGGTTTCAGGCAGTGTTTTGCTGCATTTAGAGATCTAATCTTGCATTGCTGGCGGAGGCAGAGGCGGCGGCGGACTGCATCTCCCAGCCAAGCGTATTTTTTTTTTTCCTCTCTCTCTCCTTTCCGAGCAGCCAAAGGGAGGGGAGGAAATGCAGCGCAAAGAACTAGTGTCCCGATTTGTAGTTTCCTCCCTCCAGCAGGCTCCTCCCTCTCTTCCTCGGAAAAGGCTCTCCCCCGAAGTCAGGAAAGCCACAGCCTGATCGGCGTTTGCGGTGTGAGTCTATTGGGGGCCGGGAGGGCGGGGGGGAGGGAAGCTCTCTCTCCGCCTCTGTCCGTGGAACACACACTGTGTGATTTCTCTGTGCCGAGCCAGCAGCCGCCGCTACCATCCCATTCTCTCCCCGAGAGCAAGGACTTCTCTCGACGCAGTTTAATTCCAGTTTGCTTTTCTTCCCAGGCGAAAGGAAATCAACAGGCAACTCATGGTTGGATGTGCAGATCTGAAGGGGGAGGGGGAGGCGGAATAAAAAGGAAGGGGGAGCCACCCTCCCAGTCCTCGCACACACACACTCTCTCCCTGTCTCTCCCGCTAGAAGGGAAACAGTCTCTGCATTCACAGGGCTGGGCTGTCAAGTGCCTCTCTTTTCTTTCTATTCAGCATCTCCTTCCAATAGCCCTGCCTCCCAGTCCTCTTCATCTAGAAAGGAAAACCTTGGCGAGGAATAAAAGTGGTGAATATTTGAAGCGAATAAAGTGCGGGTTTTTTTTTTTTCTGCCCGTCAATTTTTTTTTTTTTAATAGTAGGAGTGGGCTGGATGGAAGGAACACATCAAGGTTCGGCGTGATGCATTCTGCAGTCTCGCTCTCACACAGGCTCTCCGGGCGGCTGGAGGACGGCGGGGAGGGGTGAGGAGCTGCGGCCGCGGCGGTCCAGCCCGGGGGGCGCCCGCCTCCCCCCCCCCCGAGAGCTACCTCTCTCCGAGGGGATGTTAGGCACGGGTCTGTCTACACATTATCTCGGGTTCTCGAGGCGCCTCGGCACACGGGAATGACACATCCAGAAATGCAGGTGTTCCGATCTGCCCGATGACTCAGAAGCAGTGGAACGAATCGTATTCACTCTCGCCTCCTGGTCCTCCCTCCACAGACATTAGTTGCGGCTTCTTCCTCACGCTTTCTCTGACTCACTCTATCGAAAGGAAAGCCAGATCCACGTTTTGGAGGAAACGAGGAAAAAAAAAAAAAAGCGAGAGAAAAAAGAGGGAGGGAAGGAGGAAGGTGTAGCTGAATCCAGCAGTACTTTTACTCTACCTCTTTCTGCCGGGGTCCGAGGCTCTGGAAAACAAGACGTCTGTTTTGCTAGGTGTTATTTATTTATTTATTTATATTTAAAAAAAAAAAGGACCTTTCCTTTTGCTAGGGCGTGAAGAACTCCCAAATCTTTCAGAGTCTTGGGGGGGGGGGAAAAGGGAGAGAGAGAGAAAAATCAGGATTCCAGGGACTGTTCAGAGCTCAGCCCCGCATCACAGTTCACGATTTTCCTCTCAGTGTTCTCTAGTCACAAAGTCCAGCACCGGTGTGCATAGTTAATTGTGCAGTCCGTTGTGGAGGGCTCTTTTTTTTTTTTTTTCCTCCTTTTCTGTCACGGGTGGTCTCTTTTAATCTGGTGCCTGTCAGGATCAGCTCATAGCCTGCGAAAGACGTGCGGGTTTCACAGCAAATAAATCCATTTCCGCAAGCAAAGCATCGGAGGGAATGAAAGGTGAAAATTCAACAGTTGGAGCGGCGTCTCCCCAGCCGCCCTCCGCCGCTGCCGCAGCCGCCGGGCTCGCAGTCCCAGCTCTCTCCCCAGCGCCTCTTGCTGACTGCCTCTATTCACCTCACGCCGC
This sequence comes from Proteles cristata cristata, assembly GCA_017311185.1. Lineage (NCBI taxonomy): Eukaryota > Metazoa > Chordata > Mammalia > Carnivora > Hyaenidae > Proteles > Proteles cristata. The sequence goes on from JAESUZ010001351.1 coordinate 932,381, forward strand.
CGCTTAAACATTGACACTGATTCCCTGCCGGCCAATGGGCGCGAGGAACAAGGCCCCGCCTCCTCGGCCCACGCCCAATAGAAGGCGGAGAAGAGACCGGCGGGGGCGGAGCCAGGAGCCCCAGCTCTTCAGAGTCATTGATTAGATCAGTTAGATGGGAGACCAGCTGGGCTACGTGAGCCCAGCGCTGGGTCTCGGCAACGGCGCCCAGGGCCCCGCCGCCGGATCTCCCGGCTCCTTCGCTACTGGGAGAAGCCCTTCCACGTCTTCTTTAAAGGAGAATTAAAAGAACAAAAAGTTTGACACCGATTTAATTTTTTTGTTGTTGTTGTTCCATGTACACAGGAACCGGAATCGCAGCGTGCTTGCAAAATAAGGTAGCTGCGGTCTTCCTGTTGGGTTTCTGTACACACTCACTCACACACACACACCACACACACACTAACACATCCCGGTACCACACACACACCAAAGCCAAGAGGCGCACAGATCTGGCTGCGTGTGGATCCATCTGAATGCGGTGCAGAGGTGTGTGTGTGCGTTTGTGTGTGTGTGCGTGTGTGTGCTCGTGCGTGTTTCTGGACTGTGTGATGTGTATTTCAGCGAGTGTGTGTGAATGCGAGGGCGCTCGCTCCCCTGCTTCTCCATGAGCTGGTGCAAACACACGAGGAGCAACAGCAATCAATATGTAACTTTCTTTATCCTCAGAGAAAAATCAGCTGTCCCCAGGCACCCATGCAAGGAAAGTCACTTGATTATGAAAGTGTTTCAGAAGAAAAGCAGGAGCCCAGTGAAAGAGAGGCCATGTCTCCCCAGAGGAAAAGACTCCTTTCCTTTAAGGAGAAAGGCTCACTGTCAATTCAAGCTTTGTAGTTTTTAAAGCTTAAGGCTGGCTAAATAATACTTAGGACTCTACCCTTTTCTGTCATCCGCAGCTCAGTCCAGTTTTAAAGTAAAAGGGGCATCTCCCTTCCCACACCATACTTTTCCTGTTTTGTTACTCTACTCAATCTTATTGTTGAAGTTCTATATGGCAATCTGAATTTTATCTCAATACAAAATAAATATTGATAACCACATTTGCCAAAACTCCTATGCCTAAAATCTGAGCCATAAGACAGATCAGTGGGAGATCTGTTAAGATTCATGTTTTGTAAGTAACACTACCACCACCACCATCACACACACACACACACACACACACACACACACACCCATACACAGAGGCTCCTGATTCATTTACTTCATCAACTTCAGGTTCCAATCTCAGAGGTTTTTTCTTCCCAAACTATTAACATAAATATCCTCAAGTGAAGACTGGTTTGCCCGTGATCCTGCGGTTCTGGGAAAGAGTTAAGAAGGAAAAAGAAAATTGAAGTATTGAAATAGAAAAGGTGAGTGTTTTGATTGCTAGAGTATTGATTGCAATTCATAAATACTAAAGTTAAGTTGCCATTTATAAATTGTGAATGACTAACGTACAAGTCTGTTACATGAATCATTCAGGATTCAAAGAAAATCAAATCTAGACAATTACAGAAAGTTCTGATGATTGTTGTTGGGATAATTGCTTAAAGATTCAAGTAAAGGAGCTATTTATTTCCTGGAGGATTCAATGAAATAACCTATAGTCTGAGTTTACAGTCTACTCTGGATCCAAAATTCACCACTCCCTTAAGAGATGATCTTTAACAGTTTAAAAATTCAAAGAGGAGCTATTTACAGCCAGACCTTCAAATCCCAAAATGTCCTTGTATTTTCTAAATAGGTAGTTTGTGCATATACCTTCACTAGGGAAGCTAAAGCTTTGTAGACATCTGGGTTGTTTTGCTGAGTGGACGTCTAACCACGCTGCTTTGTGAAACCTCACCTTTACATCTCTTTGGGTTTTGTACCTCTGTCCCTGGAAGCTAAGGCTTTGATACTTTAAAAGCAGCAGTTAAATTAAATAAAGAGTAGTAATTATACACTCAGTTATTATTATTTTTAATATGACAAATCCATGGCTATTTTGCATCGTATACTAACTCAAGGAAATTCACAACATATCTTTACTTGAGATTCACATAAAGGCAAAAACAAGAGAATGAAAACATTTCAGGGAAAGAGTAATATGGCTTATTGATTAGCCTTAATTGATTAAATGGGCTGTTACACAAATGAGGGAAGAAACACAGTGTCTAAGGGGAAAGGAGTGACAGGAAACACATTCCCACAGGCAATTTGCCTCTCACCCTCCCAGAGTAACTATGTCACACTTCCCTCTAGGGTATAGAAAGAGAACTGCCATGCCACAGGGCATCTATGAAAGGGAGTAAAATGACAATTTATCAGATATCTTACATATGTTTTAAGTTATAGTGTTGTATAGTATAGTATTAAGTTATAGTTATTAAAGACTGGCATGTGCCCAAACTAATTAATTTTTATCCTTATGTCTCATCCCTAATTCAATTTTTTTTAATGTTTTATTTATTTCTAGGAAAGAGAGACAGCATGAGCAGGGGAGGGACAGAGAGAGAGGGAGTCACAAACTGAAACAGGCTCCAGGCTCTGAGCTGGCAGTCAGCACAGAGCCCGACGCGGGGCTTGAACCCACGAACCGCGAGATCATGACCTGAGTGAAAGTCGGACGCTTAACCGACTAAGCCACCCAGGCGCCCCCCTAATTCAATTTTTAAAAGAAAGGGAATCAACTGATATTTTCTATTATTTTGCTTCTCCTTAACCAGACACGATTTTTAAACTATAATCACTACTATTTTTTACCATCTTATAAGTTCTATTTTTTATCCCCAATATTTTGTTTGATATATAATTACTAAGTATTTCTTTTTAACTATGCTTATATTAAGCTCCTTTTGAAAATCAATACACATGTGGTTAAATAGTTGAAAGATTCTGTTGGATTTTATTCCATAGTAGGCTATGAGCATATGTACTACAGTTGAGAAGTCTAGAAGAATGTAGTGTTATGCATAACAAACAGTACCTACAGTCTGACATTTCTCAAGAAGAGACAGGTTGATAATCATAATTTACATTTACAGATGGTAGTCTCAACCTTAAACCGAAATTGTATTATTCCTTCTTTATTAGACATATATTGAACATCCAAAGTTTTCATTGATTTAATCAAAATATGATATGTATGCACACTTATTGAGAAAAAGGACTTGGAAAGACTTATACTATAAACATAAAATTATTTCATTAATAAGGTATGCTAGTCTTAGTGAGTTTTAAAATAAATAGATTGTTATGTTAGAATAGCTTCAAAGAGGCATTATGGTCTATTTTTAGACAAAGGCTGATTAATGCTTCTATCTTAACTCAATAATTTAATATTATTATTAGTAAATAGTGTTAAGGGTGCTTTTTAAGGAAATCTCATGTCATTTATGTTATTTAATTTTGTTTCTGAGAGACTCTTTGTATTTCATTAATACTAGTTGTAGCTGTAGTTCTGAGAGTTTATACACGCAGCCATAAAGGCAATAACTCACAACAAAAACTTGTCGTGTTTGCTGTATTCTTGAGTTCAAGAAAATACAGTTCTTAAAAGAAATTTTGGTGCTGATGTTTTCAACACAACCACTGTTTATATGAATGAAGAATTCCCTCTCTACTATTTCCTTCTCCATCATTATTATCATTATTTCATTTTTATTTGTTAATAGAAAATCCTGAAAAATAATTTAATGACTAAACCATTTTACATATGTTTCAAAAGTTTCCATATCACATTTAAATCCTAAAATGAATAATAGTATTTCCTTAACAGCTACTTCTCCTAACTTCCATTGTCTCTTAGAGATGTTTGTGGCTTTTCCTCTTACACTCAGCTATTGGCCAATTGCTGACTTTTAACCAAAGCTTTCTCTTTTAAGGAGTGACACATTTATGCCACCAATCAGATAATCACTAAAACATATCTTTCTCTGTTATGATAAATGTGAATTATAACGAAATAGTGAATTAACTATAATGTTTAAGCTTTGGGGGAAATGTTTTATAATTTAAAAAGTTTAGGAAAACTCAACTTCTACAAACCAAATAAGAAAAAATATAAAATATATTCATAAATAGTATTTTAAATTGAATGTTATTTTTTCTAATTTTTTATTAAAATTATGAAATCTTACTATTAGAAGTATATGTGTTAGGATTTAATATATTTTACTTTTCTTCTTTATTATAGGTATATGCTGTTATGATATAATAATATATATGTATACATGTGCCCTCCTCCCACACATATGAAGTGTGTTCCTATTGAAAGTCAAAAACAAAGTTACAGGATTAACCCTACAAAAACACAAAAACTTTATTAATTTGAAATTCACACAAGAAATGAACCAAATTTCCAAATGGTGTTCATTTATTTTACATAAATTTTTAACTATGTTAGTCAGAAGGATATATTAATAAATTAGTCACCAATGATCAATATTTGAACCATGACACATATTTCAGGATGTTGCCTTTTAAGTACTAAGACAAATTTAAATGTTAATTTAACATTTTTACATTTAGATTTAACCTTTTAAGGTTAAATTTGGTATGGTGTAAGCAAATTGTAGTGTAGTGTGTAGAGTACTTGAGAGAGAGAGACCACATTGAAACAAGAATATGTTACGTCTAATGTTATTAGTTAACATATAATTAAGAGGGAGAGTTGGATTACATTGTGCAAAATGAACTTCTGAGAAAACTTATCTTCAGTTTGTAAATTCCAAATGTCATATGTATGTCCTCTCCCGACTTAACCAGAAATACAATGGTTCAATTAATTATGAAACTCTCCTGCCCCACGAGATGTTACATGCTAGCTCCCCCTTGTGGTCATTTCGACAATAAAGCCATTAAGGTATTTGTTTTGAAAATTTCCTTAGCAGGACAGTTAGGCTTATTCAATCTTTGGATACAACTTTTTAACACAAATGAAAAATTTATGAATGAAATAGTTAACTTGTATCTGTGAATGCTGGATGGTTAAAATAAAATGGCTTAAGTGAGAAACCAAGAAAGTAAGTTATTTCGCACATGGTGCAGCCATCCCCTTGTTTTTACAGTTAAGCCAGTTAGGATACTTCTAAAGCTGCAAGGCCAGCCCTTGGATGGAACCTGGGCAATTTGATTCAGTAGGTGGCACTCTTTCCTCAGAGTCAGTTTTGCTACGATGACCTGAAATGTTTCAAAAAGCTTTGTCACTGGAGGTCCTGCCTTTCAGGTGAGGCAAAACCCAAAAGCTTATAATCACTTATTGTTATAACAGGTCACACATTTCTGTCTATTATTCTGAGATATTTAAATGTCCTGTTATGTAGCTATCACGTAGAGAACTATGAGAAGAATATACGGGAAGTACGCTGAGCTCTTCAGAAAGCAAATAAGTGCTCTGCAAATCCTCTGCATTTTAATTATCATCATAATCATTAACCCTCCCAAGTCCCAGCGACAAGGTCTTACTTGGATAATTATGTTCTACTTATGTAAATTCCTCTTTTCAGTGAGCTTAGCATATTATTTCCTCTTATCTTTTAAAAATTTGGAGCAGTTCAATTGAAAACCAAGCACTATTAACAGCTATCATCCATCTCCTGGGAAGTAGCACATTTTTGTTTTAGGTAAAGCACCTTTGTTTAGTCTCCCCTACCCCAAAACATACATAAACAAGTGCATAGCATACCCAATAAATTTTTTTCTGTTTTTACTCAAGAGGTGTCTTAAAAGTCATGTTAAATGTTAAATAAAAGGTATCACTGGATTGAATTATCCTTAAAATTACTATGGCTCAATTGATTCATGGAGCTATGAAAACTCATTTCTAACCTCGGACTCTTAGAGAGTCCCCAGGTTTCTGCATCAGTGTCACCTGTTTCTAGAAAAGACGATAGCAAAATATGCAGAAGACAGGACATGGTCATTTACCAATTCCCAATACAAAAGAAATATAATGATTTCTAACATTTTAAATTAAAACATTGACAACCCGAAGTCCAACTTTGGTAGTGAGTGAGGTATCTTTATTTATCAACAAAACTAGTTATTGTAGGGTGAGCCTGTTGTGTGAAAATCAAGGATATACTATGAAAACAAAAAGAATTTAGATACTTGTGTGGTTATTTAAATGTTGGCCAGCTCATCTTAGAAAACCACAAATAAATTCTGAAATATATTGGCTATAACAATTAGATGTGTCAGGGTGATTTATTTTCCCCCTTCTAAATGATTTGATTGGGGCACAAGAATCAGAGAAAAGCCTTAGAAATAAAGCATTTAAAGCTTATTGTACTGCTCAGCCATTTATATAAATATAAATTAACAATATTCTGAAGGTATATCAATAATGAACAGTGGTAATGAAATCTTTTGTGACAAGGATCCTTTCAAGAATTTGCTGAATGCTACTAAATGCCTTTCCAATAAATTCAATGGTGACCTATAAATTCAGTTTATATAAATATGTTCATGAACACTTTCAGGAATGATATATACTTGATTTTGTACTCTGTACAAACACTGACATAACTCTGTTTTGCAAAATTATCAGAAAGCAGTTTTGTTCTGCTGAGAATATTTTTTAAAACACTTTTAATGCTTTATTTTTTGAGAGACAGAGCACAAGCAGGGGTGGGGCAGAGAGTGAGGGAGACACAGAATTCAAAGCAGACTCTAGGCTCTGAGCTGGCAACACAGAGCCGGATGTGGGGCTTGAACCCAGGAACACGAGACCATGAACTGGGCCATAATTGGACGCTTAGCCAGCTGAGCCACCAAGGCACTCCTGATACTAAAGTTTTAAGAGAGGTGAGATGAGTTTGTGTGATGCACTGCACTGTGTGAGATATATTTTAATAATTTAAAAAATCCTTTTTTTAAAAGAAAAAGCTTCCTGTACTATGATCAGAAGCTTCATTTGCAGGGAAGCTTAATTGATTATAACTATTGGGATACAAGTAAATCTCAAAACCATCAGGAAAGGAAAAGATTGCTCAGGAGGCAGCCCTTTGACTTTACTATTCTGGGTTAGTAGCAACGCATTTACCGAGATCAGAGATCTTTTTCACTCTGGCTGGTGAACAATGGACATATAATTCCACCCAATTAGAGGTAAAGGGCACTGCGGAGATGAGCAGGCAAGAGCAATCAAGGAGGAACATAAAAATGGTGAGGATTTAAAAATTTTTTATGGCTTATCCATTTCAACAAGTATAAATTAACTATTCTTTTTATTTTTTTTTAACTTTTTTTTAAGTGTTTTATTTATTTCTAGGAGAGAGAGAGAGACAGCGTGAACGGGGGAGGGTCAGAGAGAGAGGGAGTCACAGACTGAAACAGGCTCCAGGCTCTGAGCTGGCAGTCAGCACAGAGCCCGACGCGGGGCCCAAACCCACGAACCACGAGATCATGACCTAAGCGAAAGTCGGACACTTAACCGACTAAGCCACCCAGGCGCCCCATAAATTAACAATATTCTAAAAGTGGTAGCTAGATGCTTGAGCCATAGATTCTTCCAAGAATCTGCTGAATGCTTAGGAACTTATTTCTAACACATTAGCATATAAAAACGTAGATTGAAAACATTACATAAGGAAGCATTTGTGAAGAAGCAATCCACGGAATTCCTAGTGCTCCATGGACTCCTGATTAGAGAAGTATTGAGAACTCTGGGTAGCTTAGGGTATCACTCCAAGTAGTTTATGTTAAGAAAAAAAAACATTTCAGTGAAGAAAACCAAAGTACTTGGTTTTCAATATGTACATACATAAATATTTATGATTAATCATAGTTTAAAATCTTATCCAAGTTTCAAAATGAATTGGTGTTATGTAGATGCCACTAATTTCTCTCTTGCCTCAAACCTTGCTAAATTGCCATCAAAAATATCATAGAGGGACACCTGGGTGGCTCAGTCAGTTAAGCATTGATTCTTGGTTTCAGCTCAGGTCGTAACCCTCACCTGACTCTGCACTGACTGTGCAGAGCCTGCCTGGGAATCTCTCTTTCTCTCTCTCTCTCTCTGCCCCTCTTCCATTTGTGCACAAGTGCTCTCTCTCTCTCTCTTTCTCTCAAAATAAATAAGTAAACTTAAGAGAAAAGAAAATATCATGAGAAAAGTAAAGGAAAATACAGAAATTGTGGAAAGGGCAATAATGACATTAGAAAAACTGAAGGTGTTTTATAAATACAGTTGACTTTGGACTAGAGTGAAGGAAACGACTGGAGCTTTAGCTTCCTAGAGCTGTTTTTCTAGGAAAAGGAGGAAACTTGGAAAAATGTAAGTCTCATGTACCTTAGAGAGAAGAAGCCAAAAGTGTCAGCTGTGGAAAATGACATGTAAAAGTTTAGCTGTTTTCCTATAACTCAGAGGAAGGGGCTAATGAGGAGATAAATTAAATCAGAGAAAAATAAACACAATGACAGGTTCAGGGCATCCATTAATGAAACACAGATATTATAAAACAGAAAATAAAACAGAATGGAGAAAATGAGGAAAATCTATTACCATGAAAATATGTGGGCAAGGTGTTTTGGGGTAAAAAAAAAAAAAAGGCTGAGATTTATTAATTTAAAAAACTCATTGACTACCATAAAAAGCAACACATAGATTAAGTTTTGAACTTCAAGGAAAATGAAGAAAATATTAGTGATGATTACCTCCAAGTTATGCTCCCCAGGGCTGCTTCATCTGGGCTCCATCCTGTGGGTGGAGAGAGCAAGGTGGGCACAAGCAGCCCACTCCGTCTGCTCATGCTCCAAACTCCCAGGTCAACGTAGTGTGAGCCTTGTACCATTTCTAGGACACGGGACGTTTTCAGGGAGTGGGCTGATGAGTAGACGCACAGCACAGCTTGCCTTGCAGTCAAACTATTGTAGCTAAACAGTGAAAGAAACCACTGTGTTACCACACCCCTAACGCTCTTTAACACTGGGGCTCAATACAAGAGTTTTAGAAATAATACACATTTCTCCCTTCATGACTTCATTCATTGCACAAACTCATTCTACGCAACTCCCTAGAAGCAGCAGTGCTGGTGTATGTAAGCAATTTCCACTGTTCCGCATGTTTCTACTCCTTATTTTGTTTCTCTTTCCATAGGATAGCTGAACAATATAGAATTTACCTGATTTTATTGAATTATTTTTATTTTTAGTAACTTACTCTGGTGCATTTCTTTCTTGGTGCATAGATTCCTCTTCCAACTTTGTCCACCTAACAATACTACAAACTTAATACAGAGCTTCTAACTCCTACAAATCAAGAAAAATGGAATCATCTCTCAAGAGACCAAACCAAGCAAAACTTATAAACAAACATATAAAGTGATATTAACAATCTGCAAAAGCAGAAATACAATTCATTTATTCTTTTTTTTTTAATGTTTGTTTTATATATTTTGAGAGAGAGACAGCATGCACATGGTAAGGCCAGGGAGAGAGAGGAGGGAGAGAATCCCAAGCAGACTTTGCACTGTCAGTGCAGAGCCAAATGCAGGGCTTGAACTCACGAAACTCCAGATCATGACCTGAGCCAAAATCAAGAGTTGGACACTTAATGGACCGAGCCACCTACGGGCCCAATTAATTCATTCTTGATTTGACAAATGAGAGATACACTGTAGGTTCTGGAATTATAATGAACAAGGCAGACCAGGAAAGTCATTTGTCCATGGTCCAGGATTGATGCTCAAATTCAGTTGTGTGTGATTGTAAAAATGAGGTCCCCATTTCCTTGCTGGTTGTCAGCCAGGAGATTTTCTCAGCTCCACAAGGCTGTCTGCATTCCTTGTCATTCGCCCTCTCCATCATCAAACTAGAAAAGCCAGCTGCTTTTCGAACTTTGAATCTCTTTGACTTCCCCTTCTGCTGCGTCTACTTTGACTCCAGCTGGAGAAAATTCCCTGGCTTTAAGAGCTCATGTTATTAGACTGGGTCCATAACAGTCTTCAGATAACTGAGACAATCTCTCTAAATTAAAGTCTGTAACCTTATTTACATCTGCGAAGCCCATCTTTCCATGTACTGTAACATATTTACAGATTTCCAGGGATTAGGATGTAGATATCTTTGGAGGGAGCATTTTGCCTACCACACAAGGAGTGGATAAATACTTTAGAATAGAATACAGCATTCTTCAAATGATAATAAAATAAAAATTAACAAAATGGAACATTTAAAATTTGAAATTAAACAGCATTTAATAAAAGCAGTATATATCCTATTAGAATTTTCTTAAAACTTATGTATACACATTTGTACGTAAAAACTAAGTGGGGATATAAACATTGAGCATTTGTAGGGCTATGTCATATGCATTTATATTTAGGTGGTAGGGTGGTGGGTGACTTCTTATCTTCAATTTTATAGATTTTCTATTATGAATACATACTAATTTATGTTAAAATACAGAAGTAAATTCATGGTGCCATTTCCCCTCCCTCTCACATTAATTTCAGTCACTTTGTGATCCCTCAGATAAACCATATTTATTTCCAGATTTGTTTTCTGTTCTTCTTCCCACCAGGAAAGTCCTTTTTTTTTCAAAGAGATGACTCAGTTTTCTAAAATGCTAAAGTTTCACAAGAAACAATTGATTGCTTATAACTACTTTCTCTTGTTTTTCATTGTTTCATTCATCATAAATAATTTATTATGTAGAATAACAGCATCCTTAGTGTGTGTCCATGACTAGCATTCTTTTTTTTATTTTAGTGCATTGTTGGAAAACCAAACAAGACTAAAGAGAGGAATTAATTTATAGGGAAATGAAATAACAACCCATTTGACTTGGTACACCTTGACGTTACATTTCAAAAGGGAAAGATTTATTAGTATTTCCCACTTCTTTTATGTGACTTAACATTTTATTTTTTTTTAATTTTTTTTAAATGCTTTATTTATTTTTAGGAAAGAGAGAGAGACAGCGTGAGCAGGGGAGGGTCAGAGAGAGAGGGAGTCACAGGCTGAAACAGGCTCCAGGCTCTGAGCTGGCAGTCAGCACAGAGCCCGACGCGGGGCTCGAACCCACGAACCGTGAGATCATGACCCAAGCGAAAGTCGGACGCTTAACCGACTAAGCCACCCAGGTGCCCCAATGACTTAACATTTTAAATAAAGCATGCTAAGTTTCTATGTTTCAGTGTTGTTGTATATGTAAGGTCCAGTATTTGATAGGTTTCTTTAGTGATTCAATGAGATTAGTTCCACTGTAGTAAAATGCTATTTTTCTTATGAAAGTGTGCATTAACTCATTGAAATTTATGTTTACCTTCATTTCTGCCCAATTGAATCCATTCATCATTCATCCTGATGAGTTTAAGATATTTATGACACAAGAACAAAGCTAATTGCTTTATGTGGACTTAGTATTTTCAACATAAGCAATAACAAATAAATGTATTCAACAAAACATTTATAAAATATTACAAAATACAGAACATAGGGTCATTAGCAGTCTTAACTTTACCTAAAATTTTCTGACAGTCTCGGTATGGGACAGGGGTGGGTTGTTCAGAATAACCTATGTCATTCATGATGCCGAAAATGTTATCGAAAGACTTTGGTTTCATCTCATCCAGTAGGCAAGTTGGTTAAGCTCCCAGAGACTAAATTTTATCAACTCAAAAATATTTGATGTTCCTCTCTCCCAAATTTATAGGGACCAGAGGACATTTGTAAATGATTTTGCTAACTCCAAAAACCTGTTTACTGTTATTATGGTACTAGTCCCTTTTGTAGCGACAATATGAAAAAAGTGAGTATAATGAAACTTTAAGAATTGTACATTTTGTATATATAATTACTCATCTCTTGACCATCGAATATGTCATTTGTTCTCAAATGTTCCAAATGTTGAGAGATAGAGGTGTGCTTTCTAGGTTGATATTTTATTTGATTACTCTACTAAATATGTTACATTTTTGAAATTAACTTACTTTTGATTTATATGTTTATCTGAAAATAGCTAACTAGGTCATATTTTTACTTTTGTTTACTTTTTCATTTGTTTGCTTTTGAACCTGTGGCAGTATAAACATAACTGTAAAGAGCACAGATAAGCTCTCAAAATGTTACATGGCATTTTACCCAAACATCTGTCAAGTAAAAGGTTAGGATTTTCACTTCCAGGAGAAAAACATATACCAATTAGCAGCAATATTCTGCTGCCTATTGCATGATCTGGGGGGTGGAGTGGAATTGACATGCTTGTTGATTATATGGTTGGCATTTCTACATGGAGCTTTTTCTGTTAAATGTCTTTAAATTGGTTCAATAGATAGCTTCTACACTTTATTTAGGTAGATTATTTGATGCATATACATTTAGCTTCAATGTGTAATTTGGCTTTATACTAGATATATTATAAAATAGTATCAGTTAACTTAATTAATAATATTCTTACATATTCCAAAACACTATTGGAGACTGTTTTACTGAATATGTAAAGAGAATTTGCCATTGGAAGTCCTATACTGAATAAAACACTTGAAGGTATAATAATATTTTAGATCTTACTAAAATTCTTATAGATACATAATGTCAGAAGTTTGCTGAAGAGTAAAAATTATAAAATATTTTAATAGGAGAGAATTTAAATAGTTGGATTCATATTAAAATATAATTTGAATATTATTCTGAATTTGTGTTTGATATGAAATAATATTTAGTACAAAGTAATATTAATATAATGTTTTCAAAATGTGGTTCAGTCATAGTATTTATAAAAGCAGCAATATACTACATGCCACTTAAGTAAGCATGTAGGTGATAAGAGTACTAATCACACATTTATATCATTTAATTTTTTCTCAATAATGATAAATCAAGCATATCTTTCTGTACCACAGCATTATGCTTTTGAATAAACATGTAGAATTTTATTGTATAGACACATAATCATGTATGTAACTAATTTCCTTTCAATAGGTATACAGATTACTTCTGATGTTTTTACAAAATATTGAAATTGACAATTATTATTTTTATATATGTGTGGGATCATCTTTCACATGAAACTAACTTACGAGAAAGTAATTAGGTATGTCAAAAGAATTCTATATTTTAGTAACAAATAGATATATTCTACTAAAAAGTTAGAGGAACTGTAATCTTCATAAATGTCAACATCACAAAGGAAGGCTTTGGAATAAAATATTTCAGATTAAAGGAGACTGAAGAGGCGTGACAATTTATTGTAATACCTGATCCTGGACAGAATTCTGTATTGAATTTTAAAAATGCTCTAAAGGACGTTATTTGATTAAGTGACAAAACTGAAATACACAGAGTTGATTACACACAAAAAAAGTATCAATGTTACATTTTAATGGCATAACTGTACTGAGGTTATTCAAGGCAATTCTCCGACTTTAAGGCAGTATACACAACAGTATTTAGTAGTAAATAGCCATGACATATGAAACTTACTTTCAAATGATTCTGGAAAAAGGTGTGTGTATCGACAGATCCGTATGTGTATGCATATGCGCTTACATAGATGCATATGTATATAGACACATGCCATATAGAAAACAGAGAGAGAACGAGAAAGCGAAGTGGTAAAGTGTGTATAAAAGGTAAACCTAGTAAAGGATTTATAGGTGTTCTTTGTACTACTGTTATAGTTGCAACTTTTTGATAAGTTTGAAATTATTTCCAAGTAAAAACTTATAAAAGTCTGGGCACCTGGGTGACTCAGTTGGTTGAGCATCTGACTTCAGCTCATGTCATGGCCTCACTGTTTGTGGGTCTGTGCCTCACATCAGGCTCTGTGCTGACAGCCTGCTTCAGATTCTGTCTCCCTCTCTTTCTGCCCTTTTCCCAGATCATGCTCTGTTCCTCTCTGACTCAAAGATAAATAAACATAATTTTTTTAAAAACTTATGAAAATCAATAGATAGTCACAAATTACTCTCACAAAAGCAGGACTAACTATTCTTGTTCCTCTTTCTTTTACTTTCCCTTTTAACAGTGTTTACAGCTTTCCTCCACCTATGTTCTGCTCTCCTTTTTTCCTTCCTTTCACTGTCAATAATCCATCCTGCCAACCCAAATGAGGGAGGCAGCCCCCAGCGTAGGGGAGAGTTAAGTCAGTGTAGGGGGCCCCTGTGTGGGATCACAGCCTGGCAGTGATAGGAGATTGGCTACATTCAAGAGGGCTGACGTGATGGGAGTGATATTTCACAGTCCACCAAGGGAGGCACCAATTTGGAAGTTGGAAGAAGCGGTGTCAGCTCTGTAGTTTAGCAGCGGAACTGGAAGAACCGGCATGTATTTGTGGTTATCAGCATACATGCATAGATAAAGAAATGCATGGGGATGTGTGTGTAGACATCTACATGCATGTGTTCTCTGCCTGTTTCCACTGAAAGCAACTGGGACAAGTGACAATCCAGTAGCAATGAGCCCACATCATCCCCACTTGCATTTCATATATCACTCTCCAGTTAAGGAAGCAGGTATCCTTGAAGAAATTGCTGCTTCTAGCATTAAGCTAGAGACAAGAGCAAAATGAGCTTGAAAAATCTTGTTTTGTAAGAAAGTTAAAAGATGCTCAACAAATAATAGGGATATCATTAAAAAAAGACAACCTAAAAAAGGTTTCCACTGGCCAAATTGACACATTAGAGTATCAAAATAATGTCAGTGGTAGATTATAACTGATTGAATAAAATAGGAAACTACAAGTGCTCACTGATACAAATGTATAAATAAGGAGAAGAGAAAGTGCTACTTAGAAAACCAAATAATAAATGTGGAGGAAGTGATGGTGTTGATCATCATTTGGCAATTGTCTGAATGATTATTCATTCAAGACACAGAAATGGATTCTAAAAGTAGTGAATCAAAGCTAAGAGGATGGAATATTTACATAATTTCGAGAATCTCACCACAAAATAGGTATTAATTGCAAAATGGCAATGAGTTACATTACAGTGGAAAAACCTGGCTGATGTATAATCATCAAATGTTAATATGACCATCAATAAAGGAACAAATAGACATTGTGTGCTACTTATTGGTATGCCATAAAAAGAAACAGCACCATGATATTCCTGTTGAAAATACGGAAGAAAACATTAGGAAAATCCCAAATGAGAGGCTGTGGTAATCAGAATAATGATCCCTCTCAAAGAAGTTCATATTCTAATCCCAGAACCTGTTGATATGTGTGATTACATGGCCAAGGAAAATTAAGTTTACAAATGGAATTAAGCCTGTTAATCAACTGACATGGAGAGATTACCCCAGATTATTTCAGTGGTACCATATAATCATGTGTCCATTATAAGTGAAAAAAAAAAAAAGGAGTCAGAAGAGAGAGGTAGCCGTATGAGAAGACTTAGTGCAAGGCTGCTGATTTCAAAGATGGAGGAATGGGAACAGAAGGCAAAGAATGAAAGTGGCTTCTAGCACAAAAAGGAAAGGAAACAGGCTCTCTCTTTGGCTCTCTAGGAAGCAACAGTCAGGTTGGCACTTTGGTTTTACCCAGTGACACTCATTTAATCTGACCTCTAGAACTGTAAAATGTATACTGCTTCAAGCCACTAAGCCTGTAATAATTTGCAACAGCAGCAAGAAACTTACAGAAGGGCATTCTAAAAACTGACTGGCATATAATGCACAAACATGCTGAATTTGGAAAAAATCAAAGAAACTGACAGACTGTTCCCAATTGAATGACAGCAACACACGGGGTGTAATGGTAATTCTGGATTGGACCCTGACTACATAGAACTTTACTGAGAACCATGGGCTTCCTGGGTGAAGCTACATGGTGGCTCTTTGTTCTATTCTTGCAATGACTCTTTACCTTTGAAACTGTCAAAGTAAAAATTAAGAGAAACAAAGCAGGACCAAATTATAACCTTATCAGGTATTGACTGTCTATTACTGCATATTTTCCCATTAGTGGATATTACAAAATATTTTTCTTCCTTGCCAAACTGACAAATGAAAAATTATAATTTTATCATTAGCAATTTATATTTTTACATTAAATGCATACATTCCTAAAGATAAAGTACGTACTTGAAGCTTGTTTTAGTTTAGTAAAATGTTTGTCTATGTAAGACCGAATACCTTGATAAGTCAGAAAAACAGCCTAAATCGAATGCTTTACTTATACACCAATACATTTATTCAACTAAATAAATTGATTCATTGAGTTTAAAGACACGAAATAGGAAAATTTCAAAGAGTTTAAAAATAGTTTGTTTAATTTGACCTAAATATATGTTTAAATGCACTTATTTACTTCTTAAAGCCAAAATGAAGTATTTTTTTTCCCAGTAAAAATTTGGAGTTGGGGCACCTACTGGCTGGCTCAGTAGGAAGAGTAGGCAGCTATTGATCTTGGGGTGGTGAGTTTGAACCCCATGTTGAGTGTTGAGGTTACTAAAAATAAATAAACTTAAAAAAAAAGAAATTTGGGGTTAAGTTGCAATAGTCTGGGTCCAGTGGCCTAGTTTTTATTTTTATTTATATATTTATATTTAGAAGTGAAGAAAATGACAAATACAACGGTAACTAGAGCTTCTGTCTGGGAATTTACAAAACACATTTATAGTTATTTTACTCTAATTATGCAATACCCTTCTGAAATAGATATGCCAGAAGTTATCTTTCTCATTTCTTAAGTAGGAAACTGAGGAACAGAGAAATCAAATGACTTCTCAGGGTTACAGGGTTATTCAATGCAGTTAAAACTGTATTCAGTAAGTACGACTAAGTTCATATGACCAAAGGATCCATGGTCCTTTGAATCTGTTTTATCTTACTCTGCATTAATAATGTAAAACCATGACTATTTGACAAGACAGCCGAGCTTTGCATTTCAGAGCGAAGGTTACAAAGTCAGATTTCCTCAGTTCAAATCCTGGTTCCACCATCTACTTGCTGTGTTACTCTACGCCATTTAAAAAATTCTGTCTGTGCCTGTGTGTTATTTAGGCAGTTAATGAGCTAACAGATGTAAAAGACTTGATCCAAGTCTTGACAAGTAATAAGTACCAAATAAATGTTTTTTTATTATTACTATTGCTAGGATTTAGAATAAGTGGCATTGACCTAACAAAATAAATCAAAACAACACCATTGGGAAGAAAAAGTAGCTCATGGTATTTCAGTGGTAAATCAGCTATTGAATGAAAATCACTTAGCTCAGAACCCATAATAAGTTCAGTTTTTGTCAGCATCATCATCAGTTATCATCCTTTAAGGAAAAGGCATATGATATGGCCTAATGCAATATGCCAAATCAATACAAAGGAAAACTACACACACAGAGTGTTATTTAGATCTCTTTTCTGCTTTCTGTTTTACAAGAAAAAAAAAAACAAAAACAAAACCCCAATTCTTTTTATAGTTGTTGCTAATTTTGTCATTGGAATGATGCTTTTACTATTAAGTCCAGAAATGTATCTGTTTTTTGTGTACTACCCTTGTTTGTATATGGACTCAAGCAAATGCTAGATGTGGGACTGTGGGAAAGTTACTTAAACGTTTCTATACTCCTATTTCTTCAACTGTTAATTGGAGACAATAGAATTATCTACTTCAAGGTATTATAAAGATTCAAGGAGTCCGTATCAAGTGATTATAACACACGGCCTAGTTCAGTTCTTGTGTCCTAAGAATCACAGTTGGAAGAAGCTTAATATTTTTTTTAACATTATGGTATTCAAGATGTCTTAATAATTAAGAAAGACCCATTGGAATCTGAAGTGAACAGTAGAAAAATTGATAAACTATTATTAATATCATGTCCCACCTCTTCATGAAAAGTTCATTTTAAGTAAAGGTGAACCAGAGCACCTGAACAAGATGGCCTTACATTCCCTTCAGCTTGACTAGATTTCAACAGGCCTCTTGAAGTTGTAACTTCTTTCTCTGCCCCTTTGAGATGTTTATTTTCTACGACCAAAGAATATCTTTCTCAAATATTTGGGAGCCATCTCTTGGAAATAAAACCATCTAGAAAGATAAGGGCCCTCATCTCCCAATTTCTGTGCTAGTGTAGAGCCTAACTTATGTAAGTGACAATTAGCAAATGCAGATAAATCACATTGACCAAACTACCCCAAGAATGTCCTCTAGTCATTTTACGCTAGGTAACATTGGCATTTATAAACTCTCCTGTCTTTTGTTTCAGTGAGGTTGAGTTCAGTGTTTCTCTCCTATTGTAATAACCTTTATAAAGTTTTCATTGTCTATTAAACTAGTGTGGTAGAATTTTTCTTTTATACATCTGATCACAGAAATTGTCTCCAGAATTAGAGAATTTATTACCATTTTGTATGTAAAAGAATTATAGCAGTCTGTTAAATTTTCAAAGAAGAGACTCATCAAAATTCAGTAAGAATTTATATTTATATTTTCATTTTAGGTAGATAGTTATCAATTTTGACATATGTTAAGTACATGACAGGATTAATTTTGGAATCCTTTTACGATACGTCTTTTAACTTGCTTTATTGTTTCAATTATCCTTATGAAGTTATTTTCATTTTTTACTGAAGTGTCAGATCCACAAATTTTAGCAAACTACTTTACTCATATAAGTCATACATATCAATGACTTGATGTTATAGTATAAGATGTGTTATGATAGTTAATAAAGGACTTAATTCTACCTTAATATAAAGACTCAAGAAAGCATTTCTATGTCTTTAGTTATTAACTTGATCTTAGAACCAAAAAGGAATTATGAGATACCAAACTGTCATAAACACAACAGCTTGCTGATAAAGTTTGTTACATATCTATGGTTTTAATTTATATAATGAAAAAATATATACTTATTCTACTTTTACATGTATGCCACATAATAAATACATAAAATGAGTTTTTTCATTTAAAGTATGGTTAATGATTTATTGGTAGGTTAAATGAAATGATCTACATTAAATGCCACACATAGGGCAATAGTGGACATAGAGGGAATGACTTTAATCTTTTCAGCCTTTCTTAAATCTCTCCCTTATTCAAGCATTGAGAACAATAGAAATGATTGGGATGATATAGGTTAGGTTGGAGGGATACATGAAACTAGCATAAAGCTGGTTGGATACAGATAAAAACAATGACAATTTGGGTTGAACTATAATAAAACAACACTGCATTGAAGACCAGTTTGTCAATCAATGATATCAAATCTCGAATGAGCCTTGTGTTAATGGATTGTATATGGTTTAGATACTAGTGATTAGAATGGACAAAAAACATGGCAATAAGAACTTCCCAGAACATACCAATAAGTCTTTGCCTTTGTGTCTATTTAGGATTACACCTATTTTTTATGACCTAATTAAAATGACCATTATCTACATCCAAATTTAAGAGAACTATTTTTAAGTCTAACACTATGATCACAAAATAAAATAAGTGCAATGGAAAGCAATATATAAAAGAAAACTGAATTTATAACTAGTGATTTCAATATACAATGAAAGACAATAATGCCTTCAAACATAAGAAGTATAAAAAAAGATGTGGGAATTTAAAACAAATTATTAGATTTTGAAATATTTCTAAATATAAGCACAAAATATGCCATGATGATTTGACCCAAATTTGCATTTTTCTCAGAGCTTTTCTACTGATTTTCTAAAAAATGAGCCTACTTTCTTTTATTTCAACTTCAAAGCATACAGTTGGTCCAAAATATCCTTATTAGCAGATTTTTAATAAATCATAAGTAAATATACTTGACTCTATTCTTAGTTGGTATATTATTTAGTGAAAAACAAGGTTTCTGATTATAGGGGCAGAAAGAGAAAAACAATATAAAAATCTAACTTACAAGTGGTTTTAAACTTTTAAGCAAACCATAATGATTTTATATAATTTGCAGGTGTCATTTTAGATAGACAATATACTATGTACCCAATTACATTCCTTTTTGAGACAACAGTTTGCAATCAGGAGAATGTGTGATGAGGTTTAATCAAAGATTAGAACTTTTTAATTAAATAGGGCCTTTTGTGACTAGTCATTTGACATTAATTACTGTTTTAGTTGGATTCCTTTTGATTTGTAAAGGGCCCTGAGCACTGCAAAAATTATATCGCATCACAGAAATTGTTGATAATTAAAACAAAGGCTTGTCTTCATCAACCCATCACATACCTTAAAAAGAAACATCATTTTAAATGTTAAATGGCTGGCTTAGATAAAAAGACTAGAGGGTTTTAAAGGGAAAATAACAGATAGCATGTCAAGTCAGTTACTTTGGATGGGCAGTTTAAAAGTTGTTAATTGTAATGATTTATAAAGTGTTTTGAAATGTTCAGCCACACTTTTAGGACAAACTAATGGTAAGAAGTATATGTCCAGTTCTAAAGGCTCAACGCCGCTATAGGAAACATAAGACTAACTCACACTGGTACTATGAATAGAGGTTATCATTCAAACTTAATGCTAAAACAGAAACTGACCTAAAAGTTAAAATAATAGTTTTATTTGTGGACTTATGAAGAAAGAAATGAAAGTTGAAAATTTTTTATAAGATGATAACTCTAAATCCAGACAGAATACCCACAAGAAGAATTGCCATTCACTTCTTTGTGATTTGGAGTTTATGTGCAAAGGTTAATCAAAATAAAAGGACTGGAAAATCAATGAATTTGTTTCAAAAGAATCTGAGGAGGAAAAAGTAAAAACTTTTACATGAAAAGGTAATTTAAAAAATAATCATAATGTGCTGTGTTTATGTAAGACTACAGTGATTTGACTTGTACAGACAGACACTAAATTGTTTTTCCAGATGGAACAAAGGAATCACACATTTCCCTGTGCTGGCTGCTTTATAATAGAGGGCATTCAATTTTTGTACAATTTGCCTTAGGTTAGGGTTACAGTCTGTGGACAGAGTAAAACTAATTGGCCTGAAAACGGATATCACCCATGCCCTTGGCTTCATTAGCAGCATGCAGTAACCAACGGAGTTAAATAGACACGGTAGTAATAAAATAGAACTTTAAAAATACATGGTTGTATGAACAAAGGGTATACTGTACTGAGAATGGAACATGTTGTGATTAATTTTGCCTTCATTAGACCATGTGTAAAAGCTAGTCAGCTAAATTGTGGTTGAAATAATTATACTTAAGAATCTTAAAGATAATAATCTCTCAAAACAGTAAAAACTACTTAATCATATCAGTAATTGAGGCTACTTCAATCTCTATTAAAATAAAAATTATGAATACGGATTTATAAGAGAAGATAATCTGTGTTTTCTGTAGATGTATATTTATTTAGACTTTTTATTAGCTAACATTTCAAATTTATAGTTTATGCTCTTTTCATGTCCAGTGGAAACTTACTATGAAAACATCAAGAGTGAAAATTAATTGCTCATTATGGTGATTTGCTCCAGGGTGTTGAAGAGACTTTACTGACCTCACCCTTCTCTTCTCCAGCACTGGGATAAAACAAACTGGCACCACAGTAGAGGACAGCTACAATGCCACATTTTCCAAGATAACTAGGAAAATGGGCTATGTCATTATGAAATGTCCAAAATATCACTAAAACCCATCTTACATGCTGGGCTTTCCCAGCAAGTTGAAGAATTAAAAAAGTGTAAAATTAAGAAACTAGACAGAACTTTACATTTAATGGTAATAAATATCTGTATTATTCCTAACTACCAGAAAGTCACGTCTCATGCCATATAATCCTCCCAAAACATTTTGTTGCATAATTATCTCCATTTTACAATTGAGAAACTCATAGAGGTTAGGAAACTTTCCAAGATGACAGAGTTAGTAATGACTGGTTAACATTTAAATCATGGTCATATTTGGAAAACAAATCTAAGATTAAAAATAAGATTATAAAAATAAGATTATAAAAAAAATTAGCCTTGCATTCTGCATTTGGTATCTTAATAGGTAAATTTCATTTCTCTTAAAAGCTGAGATATCATGGAAACTTCGGAAAGCTAGGTGTTGACCAAGAAGAAAAATCATGAGTGAAAATGACATTGGAAATATGTTTTTATATTGAAGTTCCACAAATACTGACCAAGAATTCTTCTCCTTGGTATTTATCTCTCTATTTAATCACAGTCTGTCCATTCTAACCTTTGCCTCAGTACTTCCTGGGCAACCTTAGCCCTCGGGCTCCATTTTGGCTTTTGGTCTTGTCCTAGAATCAAGGAGGTACTCTTTCAAATCTTTCTTTCTCTCTCTCACTCACATAAATAAAAATGCTTTTGGAAAAATAACACCTCCAATTCTTAACAAAAGACCCCTGATATGAAAGGAATTCTATGT
The DNA here is from genome assembly GCA_017311185.1 of Proteles cristata cristata. Taxonomy (NCBI): domain Eukaryota; kingdom Metazoa; phylum Chordata; class Mammalia; order Carnivora; family Hyaenidae; genus Proteles; species Proteles cristata. The sequence goes on from JAESUZ010001351.1 coordinate 954,670, forward strand.
CCTTGGGGACTCATTTCTATTCTGCTCCTAGACTCTTCCAGGTCTCAAAAACTTCCTGTGTAATCATTTGTGCAAGTTCCCCTTTGCTTAAACAAAACCAAAGCTTTTGTATTAATATCACTTAAGGTCACATGCTTATGCCTCTCAATTTTCAGGAAGTTTGTGTTTTTCCTTTGTGCCAGAAACACAGTTTGTGGGCCTCCCCATAGGTTCCTTGGCCTCTAGAAGAAGAAAGTAGTAGAAAATGGGTCACCTGGGTGGCTCAGTCTGTTGAGACTTGGACTTCAGACCTTAGCTCAGGTCATAATCTCAGGGGTCTTGAGTTTGAGCCTTGCATGAGGCTAGCTGCTGTCAGCACAGGGCCTGCTTCAGATCCTCTCTGCCTCTTCCCTACTTGCACTCACTTTGTTTCAAAAATAAATAAACATTAAAAAAAAAATAGAGAGAGAGACTAGGAGACCAGAGGAGTAAACCCAACAAAAATGCCTTATGCAGCATACAAGTTTTCTAGCTCCTGTTGTCTATAGATCATCTGTAATTTGGTATTTACTCTTAGGATTGAGGACCTTTCTAATTTCTGTTCTAAGTAAAGGGAATGAATGATACCAGAAGCTCTCTATGGCAGGAACCATCTTTGGCATAGCATGAATCAGACCAGGTTGGAACTGAAGAAAAACTCTTCATCTTGGTCTCATAGTTTACTACTACTAATTGCCTTTTTTCTGTTGAAATCAGGGGAATGCTAATGATCTTAAACTTCTTACTTTCTCCTGACCAAATGAACAAAAGCTAACAATTATGGAAGAATTATGGAAGTTTCTTAAAAATCTGGTTCAGAAGACACTGATGTTATAAATTTACAGCTGAAGTTAATTCCATTCCTCGTACTCATGAAAGACAGGCTCAGACTTAAGCAATGACTCTTAGGGCATCAAACATGAAGGAGTTAAAATTACAGCTCATGGCTGCACTGAATTTAAAAGAAGAAACATGCTATTTTTTTCCTGCAATGTTTTTTAAACTCAGAAATATATCCAATTAGAACTAAACATAAAATCAATAATTATCATAAGAAGCTTATTTACAATTGAAATAATAAAATTATTTTTTTCCTCTAGAAAATGTATTTGGAAAGACCATAAAATTAAAACTATACTTGGTATTCTTTGTGTTGCTTATTTTCCCATAGAAAGCCTATCAGTTAAAATGATGAATTTTAACCTTTTCCATTTCTCCTAGAGAACATTTAATTCATTTTCTTCAGGCTTTTGAAACAGGTTTCCCATATTGATGAAGAAGTTATTGTTTTTATAATATTTACTAAGGCCCAGTTATTGAACCTTCGTCAAGGACATTTCATTTGTTTTTAATGTGTAAATCTCTGAGAATCATTTTGGGAAAAAAGGCAGGCAAAAAATATTAATATATGCAGCTAATTGTATAGTTTAATGAATTCAAATTAAGTCACAATATATTATATTAAATACAATGCATGTGGTGAATACGAAATAAAAAGGTCATGACATCTAAGAATAGTAGGAACAAGAACTAGAATACTAATGGATCAAAAATGTCCTATATAAAATATTCTTTTACTCTGAGGCTGTTTTTTTCTTTTCAAACTAACTGTTCTCAAAACTACTAAAAAAAAAAGTCAGAAATATGATTTTTCAGTGTTCTGTGACTTCAGGTAAGTGCAGGATTATGCTATACATCAAAATGTGCTATTTTCAGAAATAATTAGTTAAATCATAATGTTCTGAATGATAATTATCTGAAAACGTGCACAATAAGCTATAATTTAAGAACACCTTGACTCTCTTTACAATGACAGACGTTGAAACATGTTGCTCAGATGTTGACTCATCTAATAGAAAGAACCACTACTCAAATGGTTGTCACGTATGCACATGAGTACATGTAGAAACATGACTTTTTCTAGATCCTTCCAATTTAAGAAGGTTGTCACTGAGGAATAAGGAGAAGCATATCTTCAAACTCTTCACCTCATGATCCCTCAGTTGTATGACTTGATAGTTTCTATTGTGTATTTTAGTGATACAGAATTATGCTAAAGATATTAATCTTTTCTTCAAAATCACTTCCATAACCTTACTCTGGCAATAACAGCCTCATGTTATTGCTCTATTAACAGTTTGATGATGTAAATTTTAAGCTGTGAAAGTGAGTTTAGAAATTTTCAGTATTCCAACTTACTGTCTGCTGTGACAACTCTTTCCCAGTTTCCTTTGCTGATTTCTCTTCTTGACATAGAAATATGAGCATGGACTCTGGGAGAATACTACTTAGGTCAAAACCTGGTTCTACCCTACTACCTACGTGATCTTGGAGAAGCTTCTTCACCTGTCTATGGCTTGAATTCTTCATCTGGATATTAACAATATGTAAATGGAAATTTTTGTTACCCAGTTTATAAAGCAGGAGAGCCAAATCTCACACAGTTGATATCAAATTCACAGGTTAGCTGAAATCAAATAACTTTGATTTATAAAATAAATTATTAAAAAACTATAAAATTTCTGGTTAGTAGTTAGTAAGAAGCAAAGCCAGGGTTTGAAAACAGAATGGTTTCTTTTTCCTCCTTGTTATTGGTGAATTGTTTATTCATTTTACAAGTGAGTATAAATTCTTCAGTGGAACACTTCCCCCATGTATACAAACAGTAGCTTAGCAAGGGATCATATTCATCTTCAAGTAATGTTTAATTTTGAATCGGACATATTTCTCTCAGATTCTTCAGAGCAAGTCACTCAAAATAAAATCGCATTGAAAATTCAGTGGTCTTCAGAAATTGAGTAGTGGACAAATGAAGTGATTAGTAATAGCAGGAAAAACTTTCTCTCTTCACTCACCATGCTTTGCCATTGTCCTTTCTGGATATGACTGCATGCAAAAGACAAGTGCATGGGCCACTTGAAACCTCTTTGATGTGACCAAATGTATGGAACCTGCAGAAATAGCAGAGCCTCCGGGTTTGAACATGTTAGTGATGTCTGAATAACCCTGCATTTAACATTGCCACTACTTTATCAAGAAGAGGGATAACAGTAGAGTTCTAAATTTCCTCCCTTAATTACCAACCAAGTTCCTTGCTCAAGCAGAGTGATGGAGTGGCAAGGACTGTTCCTCTCATTCACTGTATCCAGTAGATACTCATGGAAGTTTCTAGAAAGTATAGTTGACTCTTGAATTACAAGGGGATTATGGGTGTCTACTCCCCACATTAAAAAATTTGCATATAACTTTTGACTCCCCCTAACCTGACTTGTTGACTAGAAACCTTAGTGAATACATAAACACATATTTTAATGATATACATATATATGCTGTCTAAGCATTATATATATATGTATGTCATATAAAAATTTTTAATGTTTATTTATTTTTCAGAGAGAGACAGAGACAGAGACAGAGACAGAGACAGAGAGACAGACATAAGCGGGGAAGGCAGAGAGAGTAAAGGAGACACCGAATCCAAAGTAGGCTCCAAACTCCAAGATGTCAGCACAGAGCCTGATGTTGGGTTCAAACTCACAAGCCATGAGATCATGACCTGAGCCAAAGTTGAATGCTCAACTGACTGAGCCACCCAGGCCCCCCAATATGTATGTATATCATGTAAAACATACTGTATTCTTACAGGAGAGCCAGAGGGGAAAACAGTATTAAGAAAATCATAAGAAAGTGAAAGTACATTTACAATATATACTATAATGTGTAAATACATACACTATATTTATATATTTAAAAGTCTGCATATAAGTGGACCCATGCAGTTCAACCCATGTTGTTTGAGGGTCAACAGTTGTGGGCGAGTAAATGCTGCTCCTCCATTTCTATTTTATTGTTTATTTTTCTGAGAATTTGTGAGAAGTATCAACAAATAGCTGTATCTCATTACTATTGAGCATGAAAACCTTACCAGAATACTGAGTATGTATTTAGTTACTTCAGCAATGAGGGCCTTGTATATAGGGTTGGCACATAAGGCATGTTTTTCCTTACACACACACACACACACACACACACACACACACACAAATCCTTGAGGACGGTAGTCATAGAATTGAGAAAGGGTTATATATCTGGCCCATCTTCAGCAAGTTTTGCCTCTCAGACGCAATTTTGCTTCTCTCAAATAGTGATAATCAAATAGTGAAATAGGGAAGTGATTGGATAATACATATTGTTCTTACATACATTTCTGACTTTGAACTATTTGTCATTCCTTAAATATACCTTATGTTTTCCTAAATATTTTCATCTTAATTAGAATGCCTTTAGCACCTCACCTCTACCTGTTGAAATCATATAAATTCTTTATATTCATATCTCATAAAGTCACCCCTTAATATCTTTCTTTCTTTCTTTTTTTTTTTAAGATTTATCTGCAATTTTTTTTTTAATGTTTTTTATTTATTTCTAGGAGAGAGAGAGAGACAGCGTGAGCAGGGGAGGGTCAGAGAGAGAGGGAGTCACAGACTGAAACAGGCTCCAGGCTCTGAGCTGGCAGTCAGCACAGAGCCCGACGCGGGGCTCGAACCCACTAACCGCGAGATCATGACCTAAGCGAAAGTCGGACGCTTAACCGACTAAGCCACCCAGGCACCCCCCTTAATATCTTTCAAGACCCACTTAAAAAGCCCACATTTATGTAAATCCTCTTTTGAATCCTTGCAATTGGATGTGATTTTTAGACCATTATAACAATTATTTATAATTTTTATGACATACACTCTGTCCTATATTGTCCTGTATTGTCATTTCTGTTTAATTGTTGTATCAATCTTCTCCATCTGAAAATTTTAAAGAACTAGAGGAGAAAAATCATTTATCCATCTCTGTGTACCACACAGTGTCTAGTATGTTTTGCAAATAGCAACCCCTCAATAAAAATTGAAATAAGTTTTATCCTTGTATTCTTTATCAGGTTATCCTTTCCTGATAGTGTCTATAACTGTGTTTTACTTCCTTGAGCAGAATACTCTGTTGAACATTTGAAATTTCAGGAATATGGAACTTCAATTATATTAGGACACAATAAATACAAGAGAAGAGTATGTAATTACTGCCTCTCAACTGGCTTCAGCTTGTCCAGATACCTGAACATCACTTAGTACAGCTGAGTTAACAGACAGGTGAGGAAATGCTTAATAATTGTTGTGTGTAAGTCTGAGCCTATGAATTAAGAAAGAAAAAGAGTATGCAAAACTTATCATTTATGAATCACCATAAACAAATGGCATCAAATAAATATAAATACATCCAAGATACATAAGTAAATTTATTGATTTATATAAATATTTTAGTCACATATATATTTATTTTAATATAATATCCAGAACACATAAACAGATGAGATATATAGTGATCATTAAAATCCATTTTCTAAAGTTATAGCTCATATAATCCCTATTTTACAAGTGGGATGTCCTAGTGTATTACTTTATTGTCCAAAAATTATTGCTTAATTTTAAAGGACTTCATTTAAGCTTCTTAAAATATGACATGGTAATCATTAGCACAATTTGTATAAATAACAAATAACAATGATGATACTGGAGTTCTTTTAATGAAATAATTCATTATTTAAGCTGTCTAAGCATTATGCACGACAGCTACCCTATCAACAGAGGAGTTAATTCAATGCACATGGAAGAATACTTTAAATATTAAGCAATCAATCAATCATTCTCTCATCCTAGTTAATGAATAAGACTTTTACTTCAGTTGTTTCTTTTCTGCTGAAAGGGTGAACATAATAAAATTGAAGTTTTGTAGAAAATGAGGTGAATTAACATTTAGACTCCATATTTACATATGCATATGATAGGTTAGACTTACTTGGAAATAAAATTAAATCGATTAGTGAAGATCAAACTTGTAAAAATTTTAGCTTTAGTCACTCTTTGGTAATAATGACTGAAACTGTTAACATGTTTAATTAACAGGGCAGGTTTCCTTCATGACTAGCAAGTAACTTACCGATTTTTATAAATATTGTGTGTAGCAGAGACATTTAACTTTGTTTCACACCATGAAAGAATAATCTTTGTTACCACTTGATTCTGGGCTTATACAAAGGAAAAACCCTGGATAAAATATAGAACAAATTCATCTGTGTTGGAGAGGTTATGAAAATAGGTAAGCTACAACAAGATTTTTACTTCACTCTTGCAAATACGTAAGCAGAAAATACCTGCTGATAATTACAAGATGTACTTTAATCAAGTAAAAACTAGAAAAAGATTTTTACAAAAAGAGACGGTGTGTTGTTACCTTTCAGGCCTCCTAAACATGTCCATGCAATTAACATACATAAAGTATCAGACCTAATGAAGTATTGGACCTTTAGTCAATCATGGGTGAGCAAGAATTAGAAAGTCTTACGGGTAAGAGACTTTTACAAAGAAAGCAACAATCATTCAGGCCTTATCAGAAAGAGTTTACGATGAGCAAATGTTTGGGAAATCTTTTTAATAAAACAACATCTTAGAGTGTATCTTCCTATAAGTGAGGGTGCTTTAAATTGTGTAATTAAAGAATATGTGCATATATAAGAAATATACAGAAATGAGATATAGTGAATATTGATGATTAATTAACACATTAAAATTAGGAACGCCTGTTAAGAGTTTATCTTTGAATTTTTATATGGAACACTTACCATTTATTTAATTTGAAATAGCATGGTAAAAAGGACTGTAAGAAAAAAATATTCAACAAGACTTAAATAACTACTTAATTAGTAACTATTTGAGATCATTGATTTTTATGGAACACAGAAAACAGTTTGTAAGATAGGAAAAAGAGAAATGTCATCCAAAATTTCGAAACTAAAAATAAAGTGTACAAAAAAATTTGTAAAAGCTCTTTCATCCCACTGAATTGATGAAATATATATGCAGGTGCCCTTCTCAGAGGCTTCATTGGTGGACCCTCTGGGAGGCTGCATATGGAGGTGAAGTTGTCATAACCAAAAAATTGCTTGTAATATGACTCCAAATATTTTGTCCCATTTAATACCAATGGTTCTTTGGTTTATTGCATCAAACAGATATGTATATTTTTAGTAACAACAATTGAAATGCTGAAGGAACATGAAGGTTTCATGAAAGCAATGGAAAATAGAGAACTTCAGCTGCTGGAATCAAATGCAAAATTGCACAAAACGTGCTAATATTAAGGTAATTAACCACTGAGGTGTCTGGCTGGCTCAGTCCATTAAGCATCTGACTCAATCTCAACTCACGTCTTGGTCTCAGGGTCAGAAGTTCAAGTCCTGCATTGGGCTCTGTCATGGGCATGGAGCCTACTTAAAAAATAAACAAACACTAATAAATACAATTTTACAAAGGATCTTGGCAAGTTTCATTTTTGTACTTTTAACTTAGCCTCCCAAACCTTATTTTGTCTTTTCTTCAAATAAAATTTCGGTTTTTGCTTTAATAGGTTTTACTTGGAATGACTTTTTTTTCTCCTGGAACTGATTAACCTTAGTTAATGAGTTCTTTTTGTTTGTTTGTTTGTGCACTTATTTTGAGAGAGGGAGAGAGAAAAAATTTAGAGCACAAAGAGGGAAGAGACAGAGAGAGAATCCCAAGCAGGGTCTGCACTGTCAGCACAGAGGCCAGTGCAGGGCTCAAACTCACCATCCGTGAGATCATGTCATGAGTTGAGCTGAAACCAAGAGTTGGACGCTGAATCAACTGAGACACCCAGGCACCCTGGTAATGAGTTCTTATATTAAAATATGTATATATACAGCAATTGATCAGATAGTTCCTTGAATTAAAAAAAAATCAGATTTCGAGTTAGAAAAATGAAACAGGGAAGCCAACAGCACCTACAAATACCAGAGATAAAGTTTCCTTCCCAAGCAACCTCAGATGAATTCTGAGTTTGGGGTCAATAAATCCAAAGCACAGGAGATGAGAAGAAAAAATTGCCTAGGTAATTTATTACAGAGCTTTAATTAAAACATCTGAGCCAGGCTGAGCGTCCCTCCTCCCATCCCCTTGCCCTACATAGAAAACACAGGCAGCAACTGTTGTGGCCTGATTTAAAACTGAGATCCACTCTTTAAATTAAATGACAGCTATGCCACAGGAAGTTCCAAGTGTTAGTGTCAAGGCCTGAGGAAAAGAAATAACTTCTGAGGGGAAAAATTTAAAAACATGCAAGACCATCTTTGCGTAGTTTTATTAAAATTACAGAAGTATTTCAGTCGAAGAGTAAAGTCTTCCTTACTTTGTGAGTGGCGCTCTGTTTGGGCACTTTGCAGGCCAGCATCCCAACCTACAGGCATCCTCTTGTGTGGAAGCCCTCATCACCCTTCCTTACAAAAGAAGTCATCTCCTGTGGAAAGAGACCTATAGAAATGAAAAAGAAACCTGTATCAGCTCCATGTATTAAACAACATGATATTTTCATAAAAATGAAACCAAAAAACACCCAAAGATTACACAACATAGAATGACAAAGACATGAAAAGACCGCATCGATACCACATTATTCAGGAAGAAAGCTTGGAAACAACAATCATAGCATTATTTCCTAATAAATTTCTATGGAGAGATTGTGTAGGCTAAATCATACATTGAAAAATAGACCTAGCTGGAACAAAGCAAAGAGCAAAGAGAGTAAGTAAAATTTACTTGACTTTTGAAACAAGAAAAAAAAATTAATGAATAAACTGAATAATATATTACCAGGGCTAAAAACCAAATCCTTGATCAAATAAATAGATAATGTTACTTACTTAATAATTATGGATATTATTCTATAATTGGTATATTTTAACTCATACAATCTCACAACAAATCTGTGAATTTGAGACTTTTACAATCTCCAGTTCACAAATGAGGAAACTGAGGCAGAGAGAGACTGACTAAGTAGGGGAAGACTATATAGTTAGTAATGAGCCACCACACTTTGTTTTTAAATTATCACTTTAATTTAACTTAATTATTTATATACTTTATTTTATTTTTACTGTGTTATATTAGTTTCAAGTGTATAATAAAGTAATTCATTAATTCCATGCATTACCTGGGAGCAGCCACATGCTCAAGGTGGTCTTGTGATAAAAACACACCTAGCAATCGGGGTTCAAATTATAGATTATAAAAACACAAAAGAAAGAAACATATAGTTAAAAATACTATATATATATATATATACATATATATTTATATATAGTTGTACATATATATACATATATGTACATATATATACATATATGTTGTACATATATATACAACATAAATACACATATATACTCTATATTATACTACGTATATATACAGATGACAGAGAGAGAAAGAGATTGAGAAGACAACAAGATCCATTATTTATTCAATCAGAAAATAGTACCAAAAAATTGGATTTTTCTTTTGAAATGTCCCACTAAATAAAAGCAGAAGAAATGTTTTGAAGATTCACTCTTAAACATATCCAAGCCAAATTTCAGAACACTAGGGAGATTACAAAATTCTAAGTATCTAAAGGCACAAACCAGGTTATGTACAATACAATAAAAATAAGAATGGCATCAGATTTTGCATCATCAGTAGCTGTGTCTGAAGACAAAAGAAATACCTCAGGACATGAAAAAATCTATAAAATATATTGATATGTTTAATAACAAATATAGTATTCTTACAGATCATAAAAGGACCTGTAAGAAAGGTAAAAAATTATACCAAATCCTCTTCATCTTCAGAAAAATTAGTGTAAAAATAGCTGTGTGCAAACCTTTCCTGCCAAATGGGCAGCAAAAAGTCTCTTAAAATGACTCTTCAATAAGGGGTGCCTGGGTGGATGAGTTGGTTAAGTGTCTGACTCTTGATTTGGACTCGGGTTATGATCTCACAGCTCATGGGTTTGAGCCCCACATCAAGCTCTACACCTTCAGTGTAGAGTCTGCTTTGGTTTTACTCTCTCTCTCTCTCCTTTCTATCTCCCCATGACCCACTCAGGTTGTCTCTATCTCTCTCAAAATAAACTTTAAAGAATGCCTCTTTGGTAAGAAGAAGGGTTTAATTTAGTAATATCTTAAAAACAACAGTAACAGCAACAACATCAAATGCCATTTAACAATAACTGCAATATTAAGTTTTAGGAGCACCTGGGTGGCTCAGTCAGTTAAGCATCTGAGTCTTGATTTTGCCGCAAGTCCTGATCTCATGGTTCTTGAGACTGAGCTCTGCTTCAGGCTCTGTGCTGATATAGTGTGGAGCCTGCTTGGGATTCTCTCTTTCCCCTTCTCTCCCTTCCCTCCTGTCACCTTCCCTCCCCCAAATAAATAAATAAACTTTTTTAAAAATAAAAGGTTTATTAGAGATACAAATGCTGGGGCATCTGGGTGGCTCAGTTGGATAAGCATCTGACTTCAGCTCTAGCATGATCTCACGATTTGTGGGTTTGAGCCTCACATCAGGCTCTGAGCTGACAGCTCAGATACTGGATCTTCCTTTGGATTCTGTGTCTCCCTCTCTTTCTCTCTGCCCCTCTCCTGCTTGTACTCTCTCTCTCAAAATACTCATTAAATAAATACTCATTAAAAAAAATTTTTAAAGGGATACAAATCTAACACTTATGGAAATAATGAACATTATTTTTAGAATGGAAAGGGGACAGAAGATACAATGGAAATTCTGTGTCATCTACAAGAGGTAAAATAAATTACATAAATATTAAAAGAGAATCATTTGAGACATATTCTGTAGCATGAACAGTTTATCAGTTGGGCCAAATAAATTCTTTTCTTTGGGACCAATCATAACACCTGGATCTGCAATAACTCATATAAGCGCAATGCTGCAAATTCTATGTATGTATATTATAATTGGAAATTGACCTATAAATATTAATTACATAGCTCTACTAAATAGTGGAATTCACTATTCATACTTATAGATAATATAAACATAACAAAATCACTTCATATCCTTCTGTACAAGCACAAATTTCTAGTATTATTTCATTACAAAATTGTATATATTATTACTTTAATTAAAAGAATTATATGCCTTCTAAATGTTCATATTTATACCCCTCAAATTTTACTTGTGCTTTTTCCCTATATTCAGACACACATCACATAATAAACATTTTCTTTGTCAAATATTCTATGTATGACTATAATATGCTGGTATTTTTCAACATGATGATATTGAGGGATTTTGTCTCCTAAAATACTGCAAGGCTTATATGGTATTTATACATGGAAAGAGCTAAATTGGTAGGCAATTTAACTCTGGTGCATTTTTGTTCCATTGTAATTGCTTTCTCTATAAATGACTAACAAGCTCTCTTTCTGCTTTCCCTTTTGCTCATTCCTTTCCTTCCCCACACCCTAAGTTAGGCTAAAATGTTATGATGAAATCATGTACATGAAAAAGTTGGTAGAGAATGCTGTTGATTCACTTATTTATTTGTTTATCCATCATATTCCTGACTTCTTAGGTAAATTATCTCAACTGACTTCAACTCTCTAAACTCAGTTCAGATACCCAGGCCATTTTCATTTTACTTCAGTTGTGAGCTGATAATCCTTGATTTTTAGAGAGGAAAAAAAAAAAAAGATGTATCTCTAGTTGACGGACTAATTGCAGTAATGGAAATAGTAAATATTATCAACATGGAATAAGTTGTTTCGAGAAATCCAAAAACGGTTAGCTGATGGAAGGAAAAATGAATGTAATCGTTTGTATGGTTACCTATACATTAGATGGTGTTCCAGGTGATTTACCACATAATAATTTGAGAACAATGACATCTTTCGTTTGTCTTTTATATTCGGCTCTCTTCGTAAAAATGCAGTCTGTCTAACTGGCAAAAAACAGATGCTCTTTGCGTTTCAGGATATAAGTAGGATTCTGTCAGGTAAAATAAATGTAGAACAAGCAACAGAACCCACACCTTTTTAGCAGTTACACCTTGCCACATTAAGCATTCCAGAGGATGTCTCTTCTCACCCAATGAAAATTGCAGTTGAGTTTAACATACCAAAACCCTTTGACTGCCAGAGGCATTGGAATTGTTCGGCTGAAAATACTTTCAGAATCCTTAGGGGGTCTAATGTGGGGTGAGCTCCCCTGGTGCCTGATTAATACTTTGTCTCCTCACACACTGCAAGGCTCACAGGGTGTTTATCCTAGCCATTCCGTAAAAAACAATGCCGAATCAGCAGAGAACTTTTGCTTTGAATTGCTACATCCACTTTACCAGAGTGGTAGTGACATAGCTTCTTAACATTTTCACAACAAACGATCTACCATGGGGCACTAGGCCATTCAAAAGTAAATGAGATTGCTTCCTTTGCAGTCAGTCCATATCCTGTGTGTGGTGGTGTTTCTGCTGCCCTTCCTTTGGGAGAGGTAGGAGCTATCCTGGGAGAAACTTCTGGGAGAACCACTCAGGAGAGGAAAACACCTGCCCTTCCAGCCATATAACCATTTATACAGAGAATTAGAATTCCCATGTTGTGGTTTGAACGTAAGCTGTAATTGCAATATTACTTTTATGGAGCTTTCAACTATGTCTTGTTCCAAAAATGAAATTTAATAAGTACAACTCCAAAGTGATGTGTGTTTGGTGTTTTACATTTCAGTATAATGTACAGAGAATCGGAGGTAGACAACTTATTGTTCTTGCATCTAAGAAAACCAAGTTAAAAACAGTGAATCTACCATCCTGTCGAAAAGAAAAATTAAGCTTATTTTAGGAAAAGAGCTCCACATAGACTATAATAATGTAAGAAATTCCTCATTAGCTATACCGACTTTATATGAAAAGTAAAAGTTTGTTTGGTTTGCTTTTTCATTTAATTTTAATTAATTGTTCGGAGGGAAAAAAGCTTGTGTGTAGTTTAGAAAGGCTTTGAAGCATTTTTCTAAAGATATGAAATTCTGTAATGTCATTACTTTTTGCTGGAACACCACTCTCCTTGTTAAATCATGTGATTCTCTTAACATCCTAGCTGCAAAATGGAAGTCATGGTTTTCATAAGAGGAAACGTATGCATTTTCGCATTAGCGGATCAGTTGAATGGATCATAAAAATACTCTTTGTGGACTATTTCATAAGTCAGTTCAGCGTAGTAAAGGGTGTAATTAATACCTTTTTCTCATTGTATGAAGAAAACTTCCCCTAAATTTAAAGCATGAAAGATCCAGACTGCTGTATAAAGATGCCTTAAAAGTTGATTTTAAATGTACGAAAACAGGAGCGCCTGGGTCGCTTAGTCGGTTAAGTGTCCGACTTTCGCTTAGGTCATGATCTCGCGGTTCGTGGGTTCGAGCCCCGCGTCGGGCTCTGTGCTGACTGCCAGCTCAGAGCCTGGAGCCTGTTTCAGAGTCTGTATCTTCCTCTCTCTCTGACCCTCCGTGCTTACGCTGTCTCTCTCTCTCTTTCCTAGAAATAAATAAAAATATTTAAAAATAAAATAAAATGTACGAAAACAATAACAGAGGCACCTGGGTGGCTCAGTGGGTTATGCGTCTGATTTAGCCTCAGTTCATAATCTCACGTCTGTAGATTTGGTCCCTACCTTGGGCTCTGAGCCTGGAGCCTGCTTTAGATTAGGTCTCCCTCTTTCTTTGTCCCTCCCTCATTCAGACTCTGTCTCTCTCACTCTCAAAAATAAATAAACATTTAAAAGATTAAAAAAGAAACCAATAACAATAGTGTGTCATTTATTAAGCACCAGCTAGGGAGGCTCCAAACACTTTGATGTGGGAAACAAAGGCAGTAGGAATTGATAGATGAAATTAAATTTCTTTGTAACCTGCAGCCCATTGACAAATACTTGAGGCAGACGGAGTAGAATATTCCTCCAAGAACTCCCTACTGTCTCAATGTTAATGCTTTGCTAGAGGGAGAAACAGCCTTAGCTTGACAGGAGCTAGGCCTCTGGGACCTGGTGAGACTTCTTTAGCGTATGAAAATACTTTTGTAAACTTCCCTTGACTTTTCCTCTCCCAACTCCCGAAGTATATAATCAGTCACTCCTCATAATCCCCGGGCAGCTTTAACTGTCCAGGGATTCTGATCCTGTGCTTTAATAAAATACATTTTGCACCAGAGAGGTCTCAAGAATTCTTTCTTGGCTGTCGGCTCCAGACCGCCCACCATCACCCCAAAACTGCAACATTGCTTACCTATTTTTTCTTACTGCAGTTGAGTCAAATAGAGATAAAGAACAAAAACAACAGAATCCACTGTCTCAGTATGGACTGGTGTGGACAGAGCTGTGTAAACAATTGATTTCTTTTAAGTTTATTTATTATTTTGAGAGAGACAGAGACAGCACACTTAGGAGGAGGGGCAGAGAGAGAGAGAGGGAGAGAGAGAGAATCCCAAGCAGGCTCTGTGCTTCCAGCACAGAGCTCAGTGCAGGGCAGGAACCTAGGAAACTGTGAGATCATGACCTGACCAGAAACAAGAGTCAGACACTTAACCAACTGAGCCACTCAGGTGCCCCTAAACAATTGATTTTAATTGTTGAGGAGCTGCAAATTTAAAAAAAAAAAAAATATATATATATATATAGTTGGAGCTGAGTCATAATTTGAACCCAAATCTTCTCATACCAAAACCAACTTTAAAAACTATACCATGCCATATTCCCTAATACAAATAAAAATAAAGAATAATACTGTAGCTATTGTTGGATATCATTCAAATTTGGTTTTAAGTATTCCTTAATTAAAGTCTCCTATTCTTTACCAAGAGTGCTATTTTAACAGAACTACCTCTGCAGGTGGTAAATATACCCCTTCCAGTTTTATAAGACATACTTGATTAAAAATGGTTTTTAATTCTAAGAAGCTTTGAACTAATTTAAATTTTGCTAAATAATACAGCTGGTTTTATACTAATTTTGCTGAAGCCTATCAAGTCCTTGATATAATTCTTATGCTTTCCTCCAGATCCTTAAAAAAAAAGATTTATTTTCTAAGTGCTGATAAACATTTCAGTGAACTATTCTTTTTACAAGGAAATGAGATTAACTCAAGAAAAATTTCATAGAATTTTGTTCTCACTTTGGTTTCTTAAAATGGAGTTTTCCTGTTTTTAGCCTGCTGAGGGGATAATTAACTAATAACTCTGAATGGCATGATTATAATTTGATGGTTTTGAAATATCACCTACAATACCAATGCAATCTTGCCAACATATGTACTTATCCATAGCCTTTTTCAATTTCCTATAGCAACTATTCCAAACCTGTACATTCCACATTTTCCTTACTCACCCCGGCCCAGAGCAAATAAACAGAGTAAATACAGTTCACAAAGCTTTCACTTTCATCAGTGCCCTGGGATCAAATCTGTTTCTAAAACTTTCTTTTTTCTTTTTTTAAAATATTTTTAATGCTGATTTATTTTTGAGAAGGGATGAGACACACAGAGAGAGGGAGACACAGAATATGAAGCAGGCTCCAGACTCTCAACTGTCAGCACAGAGCCCAAAGTGGAGCTCGAACTCACAGAGATCATGACCTAAGCTGAAGTTGGATACTTAATCAACTGAGCTACCCATACACCACTAAAACATTCTTTACACTCCTCTTATATCAGCCTCCCTCCTTATCTATTATTTTCTCTTTTGGTTTATTTTCACTTCCAGCCTCTTTGAAAATAATAAAAACAAGAATAAAAAGTTTCCATTTCCTCAAACCAATTCACATCCCCACCACAATTTTTGACTTCCAGTCCAAAGTTTTGTCTGCTTAAGTCTCCTATGCAAAGGCTTAAGTTGTCTTTTAATGTGACCTACTTTTCACTTTTGACATTGCTACTGGTATACCCTCTGTGTTTGTGAAAATCTCCTCTTCTTTGAATCTTAGGAGTTTACTCTTCTGTGTTCTTTTATCACAACTATAACTACATCCCTTAGGATTCTTAACATATATCTCTCTTTCCACACAATAAACCTTGGTGCTGTCTGTTAGACATTAGCCAATCTCTTGTTCCAGATGCTGTTCTTGAGTTGAATCATCTTTGGAATCATCCAGTCCTATAATTTCCGGTCTATAGATGATTGCCATATCTATGTCTTCCTGTATTCTGAGATTCATTGTTTTCAGTGTAGCTCATAGGTGACTTAAAATTGACATGACTCAATCTAAGTTAATTAGCTTGTATTTCTAAGTCTTACTCCATCTGCATTGTCTTTGTTAATGATATCATCATGTACTTAATTTTATGAGTTAGAAATATTAGAGTCAACCTCAACTGCTTTCTTTCTCTAAATCTCCACTACTTTTGCTATAATCAAGCATTAATATGTCCTATTACTTTATCAGTTAAATAGATTTTGAGATATAGCTTAGGTTTGTCATCAAGACATTGTCTAGACATTGACTTCAATTTAGATTTTACAGCATGTAGTCAAGAAGAAAAACCTAAGAAACAAAAACTCAGAAGAAAATCACATGATGCATTTGTCTTTTAAAGAATTAACATGAGGTTAGATAAAAATATTTACTAATCACACAGTTATTTTTATGATATTTATTAAATCACAAAGCCATATCATTAAAAATGAATTAAAATATTAGAATCCATTTTAATCCATCTATTT
This sequence comes from Proteles cristata cristata, assembly GCA_017311185.1. Classification (NCBI taxonomy): domain Eukaryota; kingdom Metazoa; phylum Chordata; class Mammalia; order Carnivora; family Hyaenidae; genus Proteles; species Proteles cristata. The sequence continues at coordinate 971,284 of JAESUZ010001351.1, forward strand.
TCATTATTTTAACTGGATTTTTTTAGTTTAGATTCTCATCATAATGTATCAAACTTCCTAACTGTTCTCCCTGCCTTAGAGATTTTCCCTTCTATTTTTTTTCCTCCTGCTTTTTATTTTTGTTTCATTTGCATTTAGTTTTCTAAATGTCAGAATTGCATACTCAACTACACTATACTGAAAATACTCACATGTGCAAGGAAAATTGAGCTTTTGTACTTTAACTGATTCAATCATGTAAGTCTTTCTACCTAATATGATTAAAAAAAGAAAACCTAGTTTTTAATTCAATTTTGAAAATTTAGTTTTATAATAATGTAAGTAATCTATTTCACACGTTCATTCTTCTTAGGGAAAAAATGATTAGTCTCTAAGATTTTAGTCATCCAAATCCTTCACCCTTTCCTCTTACCCTGTACAAATAGATATTTCAGAATAGGGAGGAAGGTACAACTTACTTGCCAAGTGACCTCTGCTATCATGGGTCTAGTAACTCTTGTCTGTCTTTCCTCACAGTTTATGAAGATACTGGTAGTGCTTCTTTTTGGTAATGCAAGTTCCTGACATAAGTTTTGATTTCACAGGTTTCAAGAGGCATCCAGTTCAAAGACAGCTGTATGGAATAATACATTGCCAGCCCTAGGACTAGATAAAAAGCAGCTCCCTTGCCTCCTTCCACTCTCTCCCCATAAGTCTTTTTTGTTTTATAGAACTTGGTTGATTTCAATAACTGACCATTTATTCCCCTTGTTTTCCTCTTCCAATGCTTAAATTCCCACTTTTGTTTTCAATTTACCAAGAGTGAACCTGAGAAAACCTAGGCCCCTGCCTTACACCCCAATAAAAGCAGGACCCCAGGTTTGTGCTCCTTCTCTCTCTCTCTACCTGGGAACTCACTCTGTAGTCCATCATGTATCATCTAGAACTTGTAAATAATAAAATCTTGTGTTTTCTTTTTTAAACCTTACTGATAGCTCTTGCTGAAGACGTCTTGTGATCATTAAGAACCACAAGGGCTGGTCCAGACCCAACATCGGTTATTAATAGACTAAGATCAGCACAAAACAGGGGTAAAGGGAAAGATTAAGTGAATGTTTGCAAATTGTTTTCCCCATAACACTTCCTTAATAAAATTTGGTGATACTTCCCCCCCCCTCGCCCCCGTGGTCTTGGGAAACTACAGATCATTTCTTGTTTTTGTAAATAAAGTTTTATTAGAACAGAACCACGTCCATTCATTTGCATCTTGCATATGGCTTTTTCACACTATAGCGGTAAATTTGAGCAGCTGTGAATAAGATCGCATGTCCCACAAAGCCTAAAATATTTAATATCCAGCACTTTACAAAAAAGTTTGCTGAGCTCATGCTAGCTAGAGACTAAAAGTCGAAAAGTATTTTGTAGTCTGGCTCCATATGACCCACGGAGAACCATCACTTGTCCACATTCCTAATTATCCCTTTCATAAAAACCATTTTAGAGGTTTTTCCCCCTGAACATATTGTACTCCTTCACACCAGCACAATAGTTTCTTTTATCGTATTTTTTTGTCCAAAATATCCTTAACCCACTTCCCTACTTCTACTTTGAAGTCTATTTATATATCACTGGCCTCTGAGAAGTCTTATGTAAGATTTACAGGTCTTGTTCTGTGCTTTTTTTCACTTCAGGAATATCATTTTAAAACTTATCAGAATATTTCATTATCCCAAAATTTTATCACCCTCCATACTAATGACCTCCTGGTAAATAGACAGAAAGTCTATTTTACCTTATCACTTCTTGGTAGGCCTTGGCCCGTGGAGCACAAAATAAACTTCAAGTTAATTAATTGAACATTTTAAAATAATACTGATCTATAATAACACTTACCAATAATTATAATAATATATATATCATTAAAACAGGTATCTTTATTTGTTCAACAGTGTGTTAATAAATTTATTCAACATATATGTATCAAATGTTCATCACATGTCAGGCACCGTATTAAGTTCTGGAGATCTAATGAAGATTGAGGGTGTTTTTGGGAAAATATAGAGCTTACCCTTAAATATTATTATTATTTTTTTGTTTTAGTTTGTGCTTGATTGTTTATTTATTTATTTGCTTTGAGCAAGAGAGATGAGTGCAGCCAGGGGAAGGGCAGAGAAAGAGGGAGAGAGAGAATCACAAGAAGGCTCCACTCCTGACATGGGGCTCTACACTGGGATGGAATTCATGAAGCACAAGATCATAACCTGGGCCCAAATCAAGAGTTGAACGTTTAACTGACTGAGCCACCCAGGAGCCCCAGTAATGTTATTTTTTGTATTCTGAATTTTTACTTACAACAAATGGTTTCAACTGCTTAACTCCCTGTTCAGTTATATAATCCAATCCCCAACCTCCAATTACTAGACTGTTTTTTATGACGATTCATTCAAATAAATGCAAGAATTTAACTGTTATATGGTAAAATGAATATTTTCATGATAAAGTATTTAATTTAGCTGATATGTACCTGAATGTCAATGTGTAAATGGATATTCTTATATATTTTAGGTATTTTTTGAAATGTTTTTTTTTTAATGTTTTATTTATTTTTAGGAGAGAGAGAGAGACAGCGTGAGCAGGGGAGGGTCAGAGAGAGAGGGAGTCACAGACTGAAACAGCTCCAGGCTCTGAGCCGGCGGTCAGCATAGAGCCCGACGCGGGGCTCGAACCCACGAACCGCGAGATCATGACCTAAGCGAAAGTCGGACGCTTAACCGACTAAGCCACCCAGGAGCCCCTTGAAATGTTTTTTAAATTTATTTTTGAGAGAGAGAGAGACAGCGTGAGCAGGGGAGGGTCAGAGAGAGAGAGAGATACAGAATCTGAAACAGGCTCCAGGCTCTGAACTGGCTGTCAGCACAGAGCCCGATGCGGGGCTCGAATTCACAAACCGTGAGATCATGACCTGAGCCTGAGTTGGACACTTAACCGACTGAGCCAGCCAGGCGCCCCTCTAGGTATTTAATATAATAGAATGTGTACCAGTATCATTGTCTTCTTAATGTGGTTACTTTGCAATTCAAAAAATACTAAACATGAGAGGCTAAAAGGTAAAAACAAGAGAGAGTCTTTATATTATAATTTGTGTTTTCTTGTGTGTTCTTTTAATAGCTATCTTCAATTAACTTTAAAGATTTAACTTCACATTTTCACAAGCATATTAATATTTTTGAAGCTATATTTTACAATTAAGGTAATTTATTGATTAATAACCATATCATGCTGGAATACAAGGTTTATCATGTCCCTAATTCTCATTATTAAATATATTTCCACATTTCCTTTGATACATAATTTTAATGTTTATTTATTTCTGAGAGAGAGAAAGAGAGAGAGAGACAGAGTGTGAGGGGCAGGGGCAGAGAGGGAGACACAGAATCTAAAGCAGGTTTCAGGCTCTGAGCTGTCACCACAGAGCCCTATGTGGGGCTCGAAATCACCAACCACGAGATTGTGACCTGAGCTGAGGTTGGATGCTTTAACAGACTAAGCCAGACAGATGCTCCAATAGATAATTTTAAAGTAATAAAAAAATTTTTTTTAAAAAGATCCTTGGTGAAAAACTTTAGTGACATTTAAATTAGAAGGTCCTCTTTCCATGATTTTGTTCTCACTTCACTATTCTTCATAAAATTCATAAGAACACTAAAAAAAGGTTGAGATAAGAAACAATGACTATGAAGGCAGTTTTGAGAAATTTATCTGTATTTTAATTAATGTGAATGAAATAATTTTAAAAACACAAAACTTTTCAGTGTAAGTGGTGTTCTGTTCTTAATAAACTGTATTTATCATAAGCAAGCCATTGTTTTACAAAAATATATATTTTTTCTAAGTGTAGTTATTGAGTGTCTACTATTTGCCAAAATGGTATCCCGTATGGGAGATTTAAAGATAAAATGAAAGCCTAGAGAGATGCACTAAATAGAGTTGTAAACATCGATAGAGTAATAAACACTCAGAACACAGATAGTCTCCTTACAAACATGTGCATTTGCTAATGTGCTTTAATGAGCAATTGAGTTTTCATACTACAAAGCCCTAGGAGTTTCAAATCTACCTTATGGCTGTATCATATAAATCTATTACTGATTTTTTCTAAAACCCACTTAATGTTAATTACTAGAATTGGGTCACCAACAACCAAAGTATTCAATTCCACTTCGATGATAACTCACTTCAAAGTAATTCTACTAATATTAACACTGCCCTTCAGAACACTACTTCCTACCTGACATACCAAAATAATAATTAGCAACATTTATTCGGCACCTGCTATGTCGCTTACATACCATGACTCAGTTAAATCTCAGTTAGGTATTCTTTGAGACATGCAAAGTTTTCAAACCTGGTTCTGCAGGGGCCCACCAGGGGAGCCTGGTGTTGGGGGTGCCATCTGGGGCTTCTGGGGCTGACAGGCACTGGGGAGAGAAGGGCAGGTTTGTGGATCGGTGTGGTGTGGTTGTGTTCATGTGAGCCTGCTGAAAGACTGATGTAGAAGCCACCTGGGCCCCCGGAAGCAGTGGTTGACAGAGTGAGCTGGGGCTCTGCTGGGAATCCCATCTTATAGGAGCTTCCTGTGGCCATTGGAGTCTGCAAGTACAGGTAAGATAGAAGACTGGGTTCTTTGGAGTCTGCTGGAAGCCTGGTGCCACAGGATCCACCTGGGACCACTAAGTCTGCCAGCTTTCAAGGTGAGCTGGACATAGGCTGGAAGGATCCTGTAGGGATTCACGTAGGCACACAGGAGTTGGCCTGGTACCAAGGTGGGCCAACTCTAGGGTAGCCTGGTACTGGGGTAAATTGGCTCTGAGAGCTGTATGAGGTTAAGCTCACTTCATTCTCCTCCCACATGGAAGGTGTCTCTTTCCACCCTGAGCTGCTCCAGCTTCAGGGGCATGTAATGGAGGTAGGGTGCATTGATCTTTTCTACCCTCCTCAATACATTCTTTCTTATTCCTGTGCTTCATCCAAGTGCTGTAATCCGTCACCTGTAATTTTTGCTCTTGTGAAGGTATATTCACGTGCATATATTTGTTCAAATTTATGTTTCTGAGGGATGGGAAGATGAGTAGTAGATATTCCTATGCCACCACTTTGCTGACATCACTCTTTGTGTTTTAACTTTGGACTTTAAACATTAGAGTGGATGCTAGAAAGAGTTAAGACTTTTGGTGCTGTTGGGATAAACAAATAAATTTTATCTGTGAAAAAGACATAAATTTTGGGAGTCCAGGAGTGGAATATTGTGGACTGAATGTTGGTGTATCCCCCAAAATACATATGGTGAATTCCTAGCACCAAGTGTGATGGTATTTGAGACCTTTAAGAGAGGTAATTATATTTCAATGAGGTCAAGAGGATGGAACACCCATAATGGAATTAATATCTTTATAACAAGAGGAATAAATCAGAACTTGTTCTTTACACCTTGTGAGGACACAGAGAGAAGGCAGTCATTTGCAAGCCAAGAAGAGGATCCTCACCAGAACCCAAACAATGCTGGCACCCTTATCTCAGACTTCTAGAATCCAGAATTTGAGAAATAAATTTATGATTGTTCAAACCATCTACTCTGTGGTCTTTTGTCATAAAAGACTGAGCAGACTAAAACGTTATGCTGCTGGTGGTATTCAAAATTGTTCTTAAGCTTCATTCAAGGATGAATAGACATATATTTATTCTCTCCAATAACAATATGAAAGCTAAAGAACATAAAATATAAATTATACTAGCATCCAAAAATAAAGAGAAGCTTTGTGGGGAGAAAGATCACAAAGAAGAGACATGTATATTAGAAGTCAGCTTTCAGTTACTAATGAAATTCAAGAAAAAGTGTTCAGGCAAAGAAGGGGAGAAGAAAAAATGATGTGACGGAAAATTAGTAAAACAATACATTGAATTACTAATTGTCCCCCTGAGAAGAAAAGCAAAAGAAAGCGGATCACTAATGACAGAGACAAAATATTGTATCAGAGTAAAAGTCATCGTGAATAATGTAAATAACTGAATCTTCATCATTGGGTAAGAAAAACATAAGAGATTATAAATTTTACTGGAGAAGAGAAGAGAAACAGAAAGCTGAGCAAAAACAAAATTTAAAGATTCTGTGGAAAAATATAAATATTCTGCATTAAAATATTTCCATAAATCAAGACTTAGTCTGTGTTAAAGGAAGTTAACTGAGAATAATTCATTAGGTAGAAATATATTAAACTAACATATTTTCCCATATATTGTTAGATAAAAATAGACCAATCTAAAGAGTTGACATGAAAACGTATAACTGAGCATGAAAGCACCAGGCAACTTACTTTTCTTGTAAGGATCATGGTAGTAGTAGAATAGTAAAGAGATATAAAGGGTAAATGGATTTAACAAGTGTGCCACAGTATACTTACCTGTAAAACACAACATAGATCTTTCTCAGTTTATGATGGGGTTACATCCCAGTAAATACTGGACGTTGAAAATGCATTCAATACACCTACCAAACATCATGACTTCAATTAGTCTACAGTGGAGCAAAGTCATCTAACACAAGCCCTATTTAATAATGAAGTTCTGAATATCTTATGTGGTTTTTTGAATACTGTACAAAAGTGAAGAAAGAATGATTGTATGGATACAGAATACCTATAAGTGAATTAGCTGTTTACCCTCATGATTGTGTGGCTGACTGATAGCTTTGGCTGAATGCTACTGTCCAGCATCATGAGAGAGTATCATATCACATATCACTAGCTCCGGAAAAGATAAAAATTTAAAATTTTAAGAACAGTTCTCATGAAACCACTTTGTTTTCACACCATCATAAATATAAAAAAATCATATGTATGAATCATCCCAAGTTGGAGACCATCTGTACTCAGAGATTCAACTAATGAAAAGAGAGGACTAAATTAAGCATTCACAGAGGTGAAATTATGGTGTACAACAAACAACAAACAAAAATAGGAAAGAGAAAATAATAGAAGTAAAATAAAAATTAGTATATTAGGTATTAGAATTAAAAACAATTTATTTTATCATTATCAAAACAAATTCCTAGTTAATTTGAAGAAAGTAAATAAAACAAATGTACAAATTTAAAATAAAATGTTACAGAATTATAATTGAACTATTTAGCACATATATTTTCAGAAAACATTTTAAAAATCAGAATAAATGGAAAATTTTTAGTAAATGTAAATGATCAGAAGGTCTTACAGAAGAAGTGGAGAATGAAATTAGACCTATAGCTCTAGATATAACAAAATAATTTTTCTAATAATTATAAAACAGAAATAACCAGAGTCAGATAATTTTTAGGGTAAATTAATTAACTTTTGCCAAGAGTGGCTTTAAGAAATATATATATTGTAGGGGTGCCTGAGTGGCTCAGTCAGTTAAGCTTCAGACACTTTCTTTCTACTCAAGTCATGATCTCATGGTTTGTGAGTTCAAGCTTGCTGTCAGGCTCTGCACTGACAGTGTGGAGCCTGCTTGGGATTCACTCTCTCCTCTCTCTGTGCTCCTCCCCTGCTGTCTCTCTCTCTCACTCTCTCTCAGTCAATCAATCAATCAAAAAAACATTAAAAAACATCAAAAATTCTTTAAAAAATATATTGTAAAAGCATTCTAGTGCATAGACTAGAATACAATATCTCTAAGTCATTTTACAAAGATAGGAAGCATCTGCTATGAAAACTTCACAAAAATAGTACAAAAAAACCTAAACACAAATCTCATGTTTGAACATTAAAGGAAACATCTTAAATATAATGTATATATTATATGTAAAACATATGTATAAAACATATATATAAAATAAAACTAGCAAAACAAACCCAGCAATATATAATCAAACAGAAATTTTGTATGTGAATTCTCAGAAAGGATAATGTGATTAATTGACTAATGTTTCTATGTATAAACATAATGCATTTTATCATAGGTCAAAGGGAAAAATATAATTATATAGTAGTTGTTAAAATTTGATAAAAATTAAATATATAACATTGAAAAGTTGTTAATAAAATATGAACAGAAGGATATGTTTTCATGCATCATAAGGATATCTATTGCCATTCCCATCTAATTTTAAGAATTTTTTCCACTTTGCAATAATCTTGAATATTCATCCAGTGTAATAAGATAAGAAATAAAATAATGCAGCTATTGTGGGAAAATGCCTATTCCTTATTTTTTAAAAAATATCTTCTACCTAGAAAGGGCAAAACATTGATTCAAATGCCCTCAGGAATAGTGATAGATCAGTTAGCAGGATAGTTTTAAAATAAGAATTTAAAAATCAATGATTTTTCCCATATATGATAATAACTTGTTAGGTAGAGTATTAGAACAGAACCTCTTTTTCACAATTAGCCAACATGTACATTTAAAATGATTAATTATCCAGAAATCTAAATTCCAATCGGGCGCAAGCATTGCAAATTTTTCTAATTGTTTTTTTCCAAAGATGGTTCATTCTTAAAATCCTATATTTTTAATAATGGAAGAATAATTTAATGAAGTGCTCAGTAAATAAAATGGCTGTGATCTACTCTGTACAGATGATCAGGTGGTCCAGTCTTTCGGCTCAATTCACATAACAACATGGGCGGAGTGAGTTGTAATTAATCGATGGTAAATGGCTCTGTCAGAAGCTATTTCATGTGGCTTAAAAATGTCATACATTTTCTAGGGACATAGGTTTTGAATTTTTGACTAGAAAAACTCCAGATTTATAAGTTGAAGTGGAAATATTAAAAGCTAAGATGTAGTTAAGCTGATAAGATCATAAGTGCTTATTTTCCAAAGTGCTCTTGTTTATTTTCTGTTGTGGTTTTCTGAAGATTCTGTCAAAATGAGCTTAGTTGAAAAGTGATTTTGTAAAAGATTTAATGTAGGAGTTTTGGTTAAACAACATGCATTACGGGATTTTTAATGAAAATCAGTGAATTTTGCAAAGTCGGAATTTTTATGCAACTGATAGAGCATATGCATACGCTTCCATTTTCAAATAAGTGAATTATTTTAAATGGATGAAAACATGATTGGACAGTGTTAATCTATTTTTTTTCATTGAATGGCATCATTGCATAAAGGAGGGTGGCTCACTGACACCCTACTGCTGCCCGAGTCCAGGCATAAAGATTTTGAGGGGATAAGTTACAAGTCAAAAAGTAGCAGAGAACATGCTGTCCTCTGAATTCTCATTATTTTTCAGTGTGGAGGGACATGGAGCTGTTTTGTACATGTGGTAGCCACGGTTTCGGCAGAAGGGGGCCACATTCAGCCAAAAGACTTGGCATGGGACCAGAGCACACCACAGGAAAAAGCACACCCACACCACATTACCTATTTACAAGTTAGAAGCTTAATGTGAGCCAAGGACCATCTACTTTTTTCTATACTACAGGATCTCTGGTCCAGGAGCAGTGGGGGGGTGGGGAGGGTGGGTGCATAGTGAAAATCAAGACTACATATATAGTAGGTCTGGGAATAGGTCTGCCAACGGGAGTAGTAACAATAGTTCAGCCAGTTTTGGGAAGTGTTTTAATAATTTGAGATCCATTGTTACTCCATAATGTGTATTGGTTGAATTTCAGCTTTGTCTTATATACTATATTAGGTTTTATATACTTAAATAATATATACCATATATTTGTGAAGGATAATTCTCCTTTTCACTATTTCAGTGTGACTCTGTAATGGAATAGGAGTTTGGAAGTGTAGGAAGGGATAATTATATTTGATACGTTAGAGGAATGCAAATAATTTGGGGGCAGTGGACCACCTATGGTTGATTAAACATAGCCACAACTTCTTTGCCACTTTTCTTCTAGGCAGTGGGATCTAGTTTTATTCCTCTTGAATCTTGGCCGGCCTGAGACTGCTTTGACCAACAGAGTGTAGCAAAAGTTACTCCTTGCCAGTTCAGACCTTTAAGAAACTGGACGTTTCAGCCTTGGTCTCTTGGCCTCCTGATATGGCTTTAATGAGGTTTGAAGACCCTGACAAAGAAATGATATGGAGAAGCCCAGAGACTAACTGGAGAAGGAGCTTTGCAGCCATCCACATTCAAATTATGATTATATGAATTATTAGATTTGTGTGTTGTTAAGCATTATGTATATAAATAAAACCATCTTGGAACCTTCATATCAGCCCAATCAGAGTCAAATACAGTACAACCTTGGTTTGTGAGCATAATTCGTTCCAGAAACATGCTTGTAATCCAAAGCCTTTGTATATCAAAGCAAATTTCCCAGTAAACAGTGATAGAAACTCAGATGATTTGTTCTACAGCCCAAAAATATTCATATAAAAATAATTACAATACTGTAGTATAATACAGAATAAAAATGAAAATACAAAATATTTTAAAAGTAAACAAATTAACCTGCACCACCTTTGAAAACCTTTGTGACTGGTATGAGAGAGACAAGAGAGTGGAGGGTTATTATATAGGATGACTTTCCCTATCACTAACAGAATTACCACTATCTGTTGGCTTAATGGAATCTTTTTCTGCATAGGGCTATTGCATACCCTCTCCCACATGTTGACTATAGTACAGTATTAATAAACTCTTTTCATGTACTGTATTTAATGTAACTGACAATAAGGAAAGAGTCTCTATCTGTAGGCAGTATGGCCTATAATGAAGCAAAGCATTCCTAAGCTTACTCTTACATGGAAAAGCAAAAGACTGTCCATAGGTGCTTTGAAGTGACAAAAAATACACTACGTGCCAGTGTGGGTACCTTCCAACTTTCTGAAAAATCACTCATTTCTGCCAAACACCATGGCCTACGACCAAACATCCACACATGGGAGAAGATCATCTACAATCCTGCAGAGAGAGAGAGAACCATTGGCTCAGCTGTGATCATGTGGCATTTGGCATCACATACAACTTGTACTGCGAGACACTGCTCATTGATCAAGTTATCATTTATCAGAAATGTTTGTTCATCTTGTGGAACACTTGCAGACAAGATACTTGCAATCCAAGATTTTACCGTATTACCAAGTGACTCTGGTCAGACCTACGTCAAGAAGAGTCACCTAGTCAAGCCTTGTTCACATTCTTGACCCAAAAAAATCATAAAATATGATAAAATGTTTATCTTCTTAAGTCACTAAGTTTTGGGATATTTTGTTATACTTTAAATGATAACTAGAACAAAATTACCTTTGAATGAACATCGCATTTTGTGTGCAATTTCAAGAAAATCTCATTTTTTAATTAATGGAAATGTCTTACATAATAAGTATGTGAAATCCAAATAAAACAATATTATAAAAGAAAATTGATGAAGAACTACAAGGCTGGGTAATAAAATATATTCTACATTTTATGTAATTTAGGAGAGTCTGATACTGATGCTATAAAAGACAAACAGAACAGTAGAATTAAACAAAAAATGCAGAAAGAGATTTAAATTTACATAATTGATTTTCTGAAAAATTTGCCATTGATGAATAATTCTTTCATAAAGTATCCTGTATAGAACTGTATGTGTGATAAACATTTCTAAATTGAACAAAACTGAAATCCGAAAGAAACTGAATAAAATGGGACTGGATATTAGCTTGGAATTTTCATAATTATTTAAAAACCATATTTATTTGTGAATTTTAACTTTCTAAGCTACAAATTCTTTGTGGGCAGAAATCATACTTGTCTTTTAAAATCTCTCACAGTGATTATCTAGTTGAATGTTTTTCATGAAAAATTTCATACTTTCTTCTAAATATGAATGTTTCTCCCAAAATGTATTAATGTGATGATTTAGTAATAATCTTGGGACATATTATTAAAACTTAGACAACTTTTCCTAACTAGTGTGAGAAAAATTTGTCTGCAATCATTTTCTGTTTTCCTAAAAAACTCTTGCTTCCTAGAAATCAGAGTATAGAAAGCTGTTCTTGCAGTTAGTATGTTGTCATAGAGGAAAAATGTATAGTTTCCCTTCATCTGCAAGGGCTCGTGATATTGTCAATTGACATTTAGGAGCACTTACCTCTTGACTGCCAGTTCTTCATTTTGCATAACACACTTTTTCTTACATAAAAACTGAAACACAGGGAAATTTTAAGTTGGCGTGCCCCTGTGGGATGACAGTGTGATTGACATCTGTGTCATAGATGCAGACTAATAATGTACAGAGACAGCCACACTTTCACACTCTGACATTTTCCCATACCTCAGACTTACATGCTGAAATGCTGAACAATTACAGAAGAAGAAACAATGCATCATGGTAAAAAAGTAGTATAAGAAAAGGTAACACTAAGTAGAGTCGCCAAATAGTATTCCATTCACTATAAACACAGTTCTATTTTTTCTGGGTAGGTACCTAAAATTACAGCCAGTGAACAAGCCAATATACGCATCTTGGAAGAAAGTTGTACTTCTAGGCAATATTATAAAACATGGTTTAAATCATAGAGATTGGCTGTATAGTATTTTAACTTGAAGTGTTTCTTATTTTTCCTGATATACTAGAAATAAAATTATATTATCTTTCTTTCCCTCATAATATTCTTAAGTGTTGTAATGTGAATGTTAGGTGTTTAAGTGAGTTACATTTTATTAAATTCATGCTAGTATCAATACTACCTTTACCTTCTCATACATATAACAACAAAGATGGTGATGGAGCTGAACATTAGACCTCATAAACAGTGAACAATCATTGAAGAAACAAATACTATTGAGCAAAAGGAATAGATCAGTTAAATAAAGTGGAAGTATACACAGCAGTAGTCGTTAATACATAGCAGAGTATTATGGTATATTAGAAATAAGAAGATGTTTAAACATTATATATTCTGCTCCTTATTAGTTTCTTTACTGCCATTAAGACTAGAACCCACTCATTCATTTACACAACAAAATTATTTATTGAGTATCTGCCACTCATAGTTTACAAATGATAGGTCACAATTTAGTGAGAACTTATACCCATTAAAGCCATAAGATTTGAATATTCTAATACTATTATTTTATCGATGTACCTTTCAAAGGGATATAGAAAGGTAGGAATGGAGGGATTTAATCTAATTAATTCTCTCTACAGAGGTTTCCTTGAGAATATTAAAGAGTGGAGCCTTAATGGTGAGCCATGAGGAAAAAAAAAACAAAAAAAAACTTCAATAGGAATACATATATGAAATGAAAAGTGTTCCAGAAAGCTAGAGCCACCAGAAAAGACAATATTTAGCCAAGCTCAAAAGCAAGCAGCATTGGGTTTAATCTCTTGAGATAAAGCTGTAATACAAACCAAAGTCAGGTGATAGAAATCTGGATAATTTTATCCTTAATTTGCACTACATTTTGTTTTTTAGTAGAAGTGTGACACTTTCAGATTTAGGTTTTAGAAAGAAATGTTGATAAAACCACAATGAATTGTTGGAAATTACGAAGTCCAGTTAAGGAATTATTGTACAATCCAGAACAGAGATAACAAGCATAAAATTTAAAGTAATGAGAATTAGGGTTATGAAAAGAAAAGGACTTGCTGAGAATGTAAAATATTCAAATTTAAGCAACTGAGAAAACGTGTGAAACTATTAACTAAGAAATGGAAATCAAGTCTGCAGGGGAAAATGTTGAGATTTTGGGGGACATACTGAGATTGCAGTAACTGTATATTCTGTGTAACTGGAATATAGAGTTTGGAGGGAAGCCACACATGTTTGGAAATCACTTACAAAAACATGGGCATGGATGTCCTTTGACAGGATGAAAGTTACATGGAAACGTTTGAGGACTGGGGAGTGAAAATGGACATTGCTGGACTTAAAATGTTCTCCATTAGTGGAGAGAGAAGAAGACTCAACTGAAGGAATCAATCATAGGCTTGTGGGAAGTTTAGAGACACAGTATAAGATCTGCACTGCAGAGACCAGGAAAGAGTCAAAAAGTGGGTGATGGTAAGGGGTGGCAGGGATCAAACGGGTAAACTCACAAGAGAGTTGATTAGACATCAAGTAAGTCGTTTGGTAATCCTTCAGAAGGCCACGTTATCAGAGTTTTGAAATGAAAATCTAATGCCAGAAGGTAGAAGAGAAAAGGAGTAAGCACAACATGACGGAAGCTGATTTTAGACTCCTCATCCAAATAAGTAGGAGTTTATGAAAACAAGGAAGAGAGCGGTAGCATAATATACAAATTGATCTGAAAATATACTTACTCAGTTAAAGTAAACTTGAGCGGCACCTGGGTGGCTTAGTTGGTTAGGTATCCAACTGTGGCTCAGGTCATGATCTCGTGGTCTGTGAGTTCAAACTCTATGCTGGCAGCTCAGATTCTGTGTCCCCTTCTCTCTCCGCCCTTCCCCCTTGCACTCTGTTTCTCAATCTCTCTCTCTCTCTCTCTCTCTCATTCTCAAAAATAATAAACTTTAAAATACTTTTAAAAAGGAAGGCAGAAGGGTGTCAACATTAAAAAAAAAAAAGGAAGACTTGAATATATTCTTAAATCAAGGAAGAATCTAATGAGCATCAATTTTAACATTTGCTTTATTATAAATAAAACTAACCTAAAATAATATGTACTTATTTTTTTTTGTCTTTTTACTTGGCTCTTACACTTTTATTTTTGTAATAGTTTATTGTCAAGTTGGTTTGCATATAATACCCAGTGCTCATCCCCACAAGTGCTCTCCTCCATGCCATCACCCCCCTAACCCTCCCCCCATCCCATCTGCCCTCAGTTTGTTCTCAGCATTATTTTGAAGTCTACAACTTACTCTTACTTTCTTACTGTGTGTGGATCTGTAGTAAGTGTGGGAAAAATATAACTCTAGGTTCATCTGTATTTTGTGGGTCATATACAACATTATTAAGCTGTTGTGATAATTTCAGACTTCCTTGAGGAAACACATTGTAATTAGACATTGTAATTATGTAATTTGTAATTTTTGTATGTGTTGACAACATTGTCTGGCCAATAACTAAGAAGAATTGTCCTAACATTAGTGATAGGCATTAATTTTAATTCTATGAAGTGAGGCAAAGAGACTGTTTACTAGTAACTTCAACCTCTTGGAATAAGAATAAATCTACATTTTATCATTGTTTTTAGCCACTTTGTGGTCTTTTATACTACCTCTCAGGTGTTATCTATAGCAATCTCTTTCTCATTACCATATTAAATGTGTTCAACAAAGACACATTCATCCATCGCCACCTCCTGACATTAAAGTGTTTAATGCTACCTTAAGCATCCTAGTCACTTGCCAGATAGAGAACAGTGAGGGACTGAGTATTTTAGTAGGATTCATTGTGTCTTCCTTTTCCTGCTCTCTGGCTGTATATTTATTTGTAAGGAAGACATTCTTCCATAGTGCATCTACTATGCATCACAGAAGAACTGGATGGCCCTGTATGATTTGTAGTGTGAGGTATCCACCCATGTAATTATGACTTTTCCTTAATGTTATTCCCATTATTCAGAAGATTGCTTTTGTTGGACTGAACGGTAGCCACTGGTGCAGTGAGACTTCATATTAGCTTTCTTAGGATTCCTACACCTCACTGCGTGCCTGATCTGTAGGTTTAGTCTGCTCTATTGTACTGCAGTATATTTGCCATTCCGTGGCTTCTCACTGTTTTGATCATTTAGAAGGATAATACTTTTCTCCCTGCTAGGACATTTCTTATAATGTTTTATCATCAACACAGTTTCTTGTAAACTCTCAGAGAAAGTCGGAACTGTCTATCTTACATAAATGCACACAGACACATACTGACACAGACCACACACACACACACACACACACACACACACATACACACACACACACACACACACAAGTTCTGTCCAGTGTTTCTGTTGGATTGGGCAAAGAAGCACCAAGGATAGTATGTAAGGATTAGTGTTTGAGATTTTATTGCTTCCTTGTTGCAGTGTCACACAAAATGGAGTGCTTCATAGTCTCTCTGGCATATTGTAATGTAGAAGATGATGCAATCTGTCTCTTCACAGAATAAGATGAGCAGAAATTGGGAAACAATTTTGAATAATCACCCAGTTTTTAACTGGGAAACTCCATTCTGATAATTCTGTTGTTGCAAAAATATGAGAATTAGAATCTGCAAGAATCTCATAGAAATGATCTTTTTTATTTCTTTACAAAAGATGTTGGGCATATTTTGTCTTAACTGTGAGCAAATAAAATATCCTCTTTAGAATAATTTTGATTAATTATGGATGACCATTGTTTTAATGCTTGTGCTTGGTAAACATCTGCAAAACATTTACCATCACCTGCTGCACTCAAGGTCTTTAAGGGGAATCCAAACAAGTAAATGTGTTTGATTTGACATTCTAATTATATTGTAATTACAGGTTGGGTTTTGGTTGGCTAAACTTTAAATTTCAGGTAGAAATAGCATATGGAAAGGAATATAACTTAAGTGAAAGTACATTTATTTTCTTAATCTACAGTAGAGAGAATATTCTCTTCATACACACAAGGTAGCCATTAAATTATCTTAAATATTGACTTTAAACATGAGAAACTTACGGTAACTTCTATTTAGTTTTATATCTTTCCATCAAGACATTTACAAGTATTCTATTTTCTAAAGCTCTGAAAAAAACAGGACTAATGTTACAGGTACAAATATATGTGTTATAAATTATTTTTTAAATTTATTTATTTTGAGAGAGAGATAGAGTGCTAGTGGGTAAGGGACAGAGAGAGAGAGAGGGAAAGTGAGAGAATTCTAAGCAGGCAAAGCCTGATGCGGGCCTCAAATCGATGAATCATGAGATCATGACCTGAGCCAAAGTTGGAAGCCTAACCAACTGAGCCACCCAGGTGCCCCTGTTATAAGTTATTTATAAGAAATAAGTATTGTGTGGAAAACAGTTTGATATTTCTTCAATAAATTAAACATAGAACCAAGAAAAAAAAGAAGTATTGAAAAAATGAGAGCTGTACACGTTTTGTATGTCTAAAATATTTCATCTTTATCATCATCATAAGGAAGTGAAAGGAAAGATAAGATTTAGAAGAAGAATTCAAATGTACATTATACTTATTTATGGTGACAATATTATAATGGTATAATGTTTATAGGAATTTAAGTACAAAGAGAAGTTACTAGGAACCAGCATGTGGTTTCTCAAAATGAATACATTTATAATAGATCAGAGTCTGTGATGCTTTTGCCTCATCAGTATTTCTTACAGGACCTTACATGTAACAAATCCTTCCTATTTCTGTGATTTCATAAAATTTTTATTATGTTAATGATTGATAATTCCAAAGAATATAATAGACACATTTTGTGATTTTAGTTGTATCTTTGATATAACATGTTGAGTATTTATTCATGTTTATCAAATATTTGTGTATCCTTTTTGGTGAAATTCTGTCTCGCACTTAGCTATTTATAAATTGGATTTTACTGATATGTGTATAATTTACATGGATTTTTTTATATGACAAAGGACTTAACACTCTTCATTGCTGTCTTTACTGTGAATATTTTCAGATTTTTTTTGCGGTTTTAGTTTATTTGGCTTGATTGTTTTAAATTGGTAGTAAAACCTACTAGTATTTTGCTTTATGGTATTTTCTATCTGAAAATTTTTTCTTTTTCCATTCACAATTTATAAAAATTGAATTTCATTTTTCTTTTATCTTTCTTTTTTAACTTAATTGTTTTCCAAGTGTTGTTGATTGTAGCTCTTGGCTACATAAAGTGCATTTACAGTGGTAAATCTGAGGGGGATACATTCTAAGATCTTCAATGGGTGCCTGAATTTGCAAATAGTACTAAACCCTACCTTTATTATGTTTTTTCACATACATGTTACCTATGATAAAGTTTAATTCATAAGTTAAGCACACTAAGATTAATAACAGTAACTAATCATGAAGTAGAACAATTATAACAATATTCTATAGTAAAAGTTATTTGAATATTATCTCTTGCTCACTCTCAAAATGTCCTATTGTGCCATAGTCACACTACTTCTTGTGATGATGTGAGATGATATAAAGCCTATGTGATGAGATGAAGTGAGGTGAGTGACATAGGTACTATGACATTGCGTTAGGCTGTTAATGAACTTCTGATCATTCACCATGAAGAGGATCACCTGCTTCTGGGCAGTGGTTGCCCACAGGTAACTGAAACTTCAGAAAGGGAAACCACAGGTAAGGTGATCACTTCATCCTTCATTCTGCTCTACTTCATCCATCCATTCTGCACTATAGCACATTAGTCAACTGCTATAGATTATCTCATAGATTATTGCATCAGTTACCCATCATTCTTTCAGACTCCAAGTTTAATCTCTTCAGTTCATTCTTAAGATGAATTGATCTGTTCATTCTGACTTGATCCTTAAAATCTTCATTGGTTTTCTAATGAATAAGCTAACTTCATCTCATGCCCTTAGTGGTTGCCTGCTGAATTTTGTAACTGTTTCCCAGCACTTGCCTGTTTGCAAATTTCTCTTTACCCAAACGGAATGTCTTTTACTTTCATGAATTCAATAAACTCTCTTTTTGTGGCTTTTTATATCTTCTTCCTGATAATTTTTTTTTCAGTACTTACCTAGACCTCTTATCCAAGTCACGTTTTTCAGGTCATTCAGCCAATATTCATTCAGGGTTATATTGATCAAAATAGAATTAGTGTCTAATCTTCAGAACTTATATTCTATCTGTGGAGAGAAAAAAGAAAGAAAGAAAGAAAGAAAGAAAGAAAGAAAGAAAGAAAGAAAGAAAGAAAGAAAGAAGAAAGGAAGGGAAAAGGGGAAGCAAGACATGTATGTAAATATATAATTATAATTTTTTGACAAATTTTATGAATAACAGGATTCAGTGAAATATAGTAACAAAAGGTAAATCATTTTTATTAGAAGACAGCACAAAAACAGCATCTGCAATAGTGTCAGCTAAATTTAGAATTGAGGGATTAGTAGGAGTTAACCAGGATAAAAGTAGAGTAAGAGTATGCCTGTGATTTAACTAATCTTTCCGATATCACTGTTTCTAGGAAACACTGTAACTGCCTAAGTGGCTTAAGCTCTATGCTCATAGAAAGCCTTTATCTCTTCTTATCATGGTTTGTTCTTATCATAGGTGGTTATTAAATAATAACAGCAGTGTGCTCTTCTATGTGACTCATGAATTTACTATTTTTTTTTTCTATTTCTGGCTAAAGCTACCATGCTGTGAAGTCTGATTTTATATATGCATATGTATTTTTTAATGTTTTATATATAAATTCATATCAATTCATACCTGGAAGGCTATCATATTCTCATGGAAACCTATTTCAGAACCATATATTGTGTGTAAGAACAGGGTAATGTGTATTCAATTCTGATAGGCTCATCTAGCAATGGTCACCAATTTTTTTCCCAGAAAGCATCCAACCATAAGCTTTCCAAATTTTTGCCATCTGTAACATTTAATACAGAAGCATTATGAAGATGATCTACCTGAATTCTGAATGATTATATGCAAGCTTCCCTGTTTATCACTGATCACTGCTAAAGGCCAGAGACATCATGTTCCCTGAATTCACTGAAATTCCTGCCTAGCTCCCTGCTGATCTAGTGCTGAATGGATACATTTAAGTCATGTTAGTAAGGTTTGGTGATGCAGGTATAGTCTTTTAAAAGCCACCCTGCATTTTATAAAGCCTTGCTCCATGCATCTTCCTATATTGCATTTGCTGTTTTCCCGGTCCCGCTTGCTTCTCCTCCCCAAAATTGAATGACTCAATCCATCACTGTAGTCATGTGTTTCCTTAAATGTCACCCCCTCAATGAGACTTTCTCTGACCATATTATTTTCTACACTACTCTCTGTCCCTTCATTTTTCTTAATATCACTTAAGAATAGCACTTAAATTTTCTTAACACCCCAAAGTTGATAGGATAAGATCAGCAGGTAAAAATCAACATCTTTTTGGACTTGCTTGCTCATCCCTTGATGAAGATGTAGGGAAACATGGAAAGTCAATTGTTAGTAAAATTAAGAACTGAAATTTATTGCTACCTGAAGTCCATTGTCAAGGGTGGTTTTCTCTTCTCTTTTTTGTGAATATGTTCAACAATAGTGGTATGTCTCACCTTGAAGAGATAAGCCACGAAATAGGCAGTTCTTGTATTGAATGTGCATCAGTTTTATTGAGCCAATTGTTTGCTGGGATTTGGCTGAATTTTGCCCAAGCCTGCAGTTATGTTTCCCAAAAGCCACACAGAATGACTACATTTTCTCTAAAACTAGGTTGATGTGCCATCAGGCAATATCAGTCTTAAAGTAAATCGGCTGTCAATCAAAAAAAGCTTTAAAAACTCCTCTACAGTTCTTCCTTTGTCTCTGCCCCTTACCTTTCCCCCCAATCCTGAAAGATCAGTATATGATTGGATCAAGCACAACTTCAATGATTATTGTTCAGAGTGCCATAGGGGAAGAGTCATCTTGCGATGTCAACTTGAATCTTCTCTGCAGCTTGACCATCTTAATTATTTCCTGTTCTTCAAGGAATAATCAAGTTTACAAAATTATTTTTAACTCAAAACTATATCAAATGTATAGGACAACAGGAAAAATACAGCTTACAAAATTATTGTTAACTAAAAAGTATTTCAAATGTATAGAAAAAAGAAAAAATATGATACACTTGTATACATTTTTAAAATGATTGCATATCAATGCAAGTACTTTCCAAGAGCCCTCTTCTCTTGCAATGGCCTGCAGACATTTTCTGAAGGGATCATGTTACATTCACAAGATTTCACATGCAAAACAAGTCTCACATTTCCTATTGAAACATCCATTCTTGGACCTTCTAAGCTTCCAAAACTGTCACCAGAATGAAATCTCCATGAGATAGCAAATGTATGTCTGGGATGAAAAAATTGGTAAGCATTAGGTAAGTGAATAAGACAGAACCACATCTATCTCTCCTTATTGTCTCTCCTACTTCTTGGTACTATTTTTTTAAAAATCTTGTTTAATTATCATCCCTGTTCTATGTGTTAGTTGTCAGTGTTTTCCCACCTTCAGAGGCATAAATCTAGATTTAAGGTGACTTGCTCAAGGTCATATCCTATCAAGCACTTTGAAAGTAGGAAGTTTGAAATACCATATGTCTAGGGCACCTGGGTGGCTCTGTTGGGTAAGTGCTGACTTTGGTTCAAATCATGATCTCACAGTTGATGGGTTCAATCCCCATATCGGGCTCTGTGCTGACAGCTCAGAGCCTGGAGCCTGCTTTGGATTCTATGTCTCCCCCTCTCTCTGCCCCTCTCTAGCTCGTGCTCTGTTTCTCTCTGTCTCTCAAAAATAAATAAATGTTTGTTTTTTTTTTAAAGGAAATACCATGTGACTGATTTGAGGGCCTGGGTTCCTATTCTATCATCATTCCACAGACATTTGCATACAATGTATTATTTTATTTTCACAGAATCTGTATGGTATCATCAGCACTATTTTATATATATAGAAATGGAAGTCTCAAAGGTTAAGTGACTTGTTTGGGTCTACAACAAATTGGTGGTTGGGTTTAGTTTCTAAATGTGTTCCATTTCTACTTGTATCATGCTGCCTGATTTGGTAATGGGTCTATCAAGAAGTTGTTAAGCCCTCTATAGTCCAGGTAAATAAATTCTATCAACTCAATATTGTACTTTTGTTCATCCCACTTGAGTATGAAAATGAGCAGATGATGTGAGATTGTTCTCTTCGAAGTAAGATGATGTGGAAAAATGAGACTACAAGAAACTTAACCATATTGAGGGTAGAACTAGGGGCCGGGCAGAGACCTCTTACATAAGGTTTCATTTAACAGAGGGGAGGAAAAGTATTGATGAACAGAAGGCAGAAGAAAGAGGAACTGTTTGGTACGTGGGGAGAAAATGATAGATAAGGACTAAAAACTGGAAGGGACTGAAAACTAGGTAAGGCTATCTACCATATACTAGAGAGCACAGAAATTGCTTTGACCTGAGTGCAATAAAGAATGGAAACTATATACTCAGAATAAGACTGTCCTAAAGTATTGCAGTTATCTGTTTCACTCTGTGTTATAGAACTCTTTGTCTATTCTGTCTTAAGCTTATTTTTTGATCGTACATTTTTTTCAGTGTGCTTATTTTTGAAATATCTTCTGCATGACCCAAGAGTGATGTCTAGGCAGATCTTATATCTAAAAATAAAGTCTGCATGGTAGGACTGTGTATAGACCTTATATATCCTTAATAAATGCTAACCAATTATGGTAATCCAAAGTTTGATCATATTTTGATGGTTGTTATATAATTTGGAATTTTATTTTGACACTGCTCATCTTTCTGGTTGTTTATCAAAGGGATCTTATGAATAGGGAGAACACTAAAAATTTAAAAGGGGGAAGGGAACAAAGCAAAATGGCTATAGGTAAAGCATGGGACATAATAAGAAAAGATCTGCACCCTAAGATTTTAGAGTATGTTTACCTTTATTTTCCATTACACAAAAATATATTAAAATAAGCTATTTTCTTTTTAAAAAAACACTGGAGTTGAGCCAAACTATATCTATATATATTTATATCTATATATAAATGAATATAATATTTATTATGAACCATTAGTTAGTAGATTCCAAGTAGTTTTTGTTTGTTTGTTTTACAGATCTTGTTTGCGCTGCTTGTCATAAAATCAGAAATGACACAGACAGACATGAAGAAAGTGTGCTAATTTATTTTATTTGATTTAATTTGAATAGAAGATAAGGCTTCTTTCATTCTTTTTAAAATCAAAGACAGAATAAACATAGATTATGGAGTCTCAATTTGGTAATACTTCCTCTGCTTGCATGTCCTACTGAATGTATTGGATAATTATATTTTACATGAAACAAAAACATAATTTCCAATGTTTTGACAAGCAACAAATTGCACATTAGTTTGTTGTAAATAAATTTATTAGAAACGGTTGTCCATGTTTGTAGATTCTCCTTTGAAAGAGTAAATTAACTTAAGGCTCATCATTCACAAGAACTGTATTATAATATCAAAGCAATAGTTATAGAAAACCAGAAACAGAGACCAAAGCATACCTAGTAAATAGCAGGAGAAATGTGATATTGCAACAAGATGAAAGAAGAAAGTATATGAGGTCTCTGATATCAGCATGGTGCCTTCTGGTAATGAGATTTTCAGTCATGATTCATTTGGCTCTATTATTCTGCTAATAATGTTATCTGTGCTATAATATAAACATAATATTGGTTTCCACTGAGAAATGTAAATTACAGATTGTTAGGCACTTTTTCTTCTGGAGGATTCTTCAATTGTCAATTAATTGGTAGAAATGTCAGGTATTTTTTAGACTTCAGCATGTAGTACTATGGTTCTCGAAGTATATTCACAGCAATAGGTATATAGGAATTCTAATTTTTCTAATAAGATTTGAATAACCTAACTGAAACGGAGTTTACCTGGTAATGATCAATTTACATGAGTAATTATTTAGCTTGTGCATAAATGGCACAATTCAGTTATAAATATTTTCTACATGTGGGAGGATGAGTCAAAACTCGTCTGATTTTCCTAACAGTATTTGTTAAGTGCTTTCTAGTCATCAGAAATTGAGTTAACTATCTTACATGCACCTTTTCATTCAATCCTTCCTGTCACCTTAAGAAATAAGATTAATAGCCTATGCTCAGAATGAGAAAACTGAGGCTGAATGAAGGAATTTAGGCAATCCAGCCAACTTCACAAAGATGGTACCTGTACAAATGTCAAATTTTAAGGAAATGTGAATACTTATATTCATTTTCATATGTTAGGTACCTCAGGAAGAAGGCTCTGAGACTGATCGGTAGGCAAGAAGTTAACTAGAGACTGTTCATGAGGGGCACCTGGGTGGTTCAGTCCCTTAAGCGACTAACTCTTGATTTCAGCTCAGAGCCCCCTCCCCTCCACTGGTGATCCCGGCCATCTCTTCCTCTTCACTGCAGATCCTGCTTGGGATTTTCTCTCTCCAGCTCCCTCTGCCCCTACCCAGCATGTATGCATGCTGGCCCTCTCTCTAAAGAGCGAATATATAATGAAATAACTTGAAAGAAAGAGAGAGAGAGAGAGAGAGAGAGAAAGAAAGAAAGAAAGAAAGAAAGAAAGAAAGAAAGAAAGAAAGAAAGAAAGAAAGAAAGAAAGAAAGAAAGAGTTCATGAGATCACCACCTTTGGAAGAGAAGACAAGAAAGAAGGACTGTTCTTTTGGGTGCTTGGTTGGCTGGGTCAGCAGAACATGTGATTTTTTATTGTGGAGTTGTGAGTTCAAGCCCCACCTTGGGTATAGAGATAACTTAAAAATAAAATCTTAAAAACAAAATCAAGACTAAGATGCAATCTCCAGAAGGCAACCTAATCACATCCACTACATGTATAGATAGATAAGGAAATGTCTGTTCAAAGCCCTTCTACTTGGGAAGCTCTGATTCATATTAGACTAATAGTAACAACAGGGAAGTAAATTAATGAAAATATTACCAATACTGTTGTCATGACTGGAAGATAATTACTCTTCTTAAATATTTATTTATTTTTGAGAGAGAGACAGACTGCAAGCAGGGGAGGGGCAAGAGAGAGGAAGACACAGAATCTGAAGCAGGCTCCAGGCTCTGAGCTGCCAGCACAGAGCTGGAAGCAGAGCTGGGACTCAGGAACCGTAAGATCATGAGCTGAGCTGAATCTAATGCTCAACCAACTGGGCCTCACAGGTGCCTCCTGGAAGATAATATCTTAGGTGCATATTATTTTAAGTTCAGACTTTAAAATAAAGACAATGGCTTTCACATATTAAAAAAGTAATAGCTTTCTATAGACAGCTATTTGTTTATTGATAGTGGAATTCTATCTTCAAAATATTAATTATGAAAGTTTAACTACAAACTCACTGTATTTCTTGCTGCTTCTTTCTTGTTCTTAAAACAATAGCAATAATAAAAAATGTTTTGGATCACATGTCTGCATGTATATTTATGGATTTTATATAAATATAAAATATTAATAAAGACTTAAGTATTGCTTTAGTTGCATAGGATATTAGAGGAACTATAAATTGTATTTTTAAATGTAGAGGTGAACTTTTATGACAGGCAAACTACTATTTAAGTTAAAAGGAGAAATGTACATCTATTAGATAGAATGTATATGTATATACACATCAATTTCAAAGAAAAAGTGTGATAATAAGAAATTTATATTTGATAGTAAGAAATTAAATATATGTAATATTAAAATCTATGATATGATGCATATTCTAGAAATATCCCTATAGACAGATGAATGAGGACAAAGATTGTCTTAGTTATGATAAGTTATAATGGGAAATTCCAATAATAAAAATTGGTTCTGTCTGCTTGCCATTTCCAGATCGAAATACTATGTCTTCTGGAGAAAGGCTAAGAAAAAATCTACTTAGTCAAACGACCAGATTTTCAATGTAGAAGATGGACTTTGCAAAATTGAAAATATGTTTGAAAGCAACAAGATAATATTTTTTATTTTATTATTTTATTTTATTTTGTTTTGTTTTATTTTATTTTGTTATTTTATTATTTTATCTTATTTTATTATGTTTATTTTTCAGAGAAAGAAAGTGCAAGAGCAAGTGAATGGCTTAAAGAGGGTAGGAGAGAGAATCCCAAACAGGCTCTGCACTGTCAGTCCACATGATCAGCACAGAGCTGGGTGTGGGGCTTTAATAACCAACCATGAGATCATGACCTGAGCCAAATTCAAGAGTCAGATGCTTAACCGACTGAACCACCCCGGGGTCCAAGGAACAAGACAATATTTTAAAGCAGAGCAGTGTTTTATAAGGATAGAGATCATACTGTGAATAATATAAAGTATTTAATTAAAAATATTAATAAGTTATTGCATTAATATATATTCTACAGATTTTATCTTTGCTGCAGAAATCAGCACTGTGTAGTAGTAATTTTTAGCCATTCTGTGGGATGCCTGGGTGGCTGATTTCACAGTCTGTGAGTTCAAGCCCAGCATTGGGTTCTGTGCTGACAGCTCAGAGCCTGGAGCCTGCTTCAGACTCTCTGTCTCCCTCTCTCTCTCTGACCCTCCCCTGCTCATGCTGTCTCTCTTGCTCTCAAAAATAATAATCATAAAAAAAATTAAAAAAAAAAATTTTTTTTAATGTTTTATTTCTAGGATAGAGAGAGAGACAGCGTGAGCAGAGGAGGGTCAGAGAGAGAGGGAGTCACAGATTGAAACAGGCTCCAGGCTCTGAGCCGCAGTCAGCACAGAGCCCGACCCGGGGCTCGAACCCACGAACCGCGAGATCATGACCTAAGTGAAAGTCGGATGCTTAACCGACTAAGCCACCCAGGCGCCCCAAAAATTTTTAAAAATAATTTTCTGGCCTTATTTAATTTACTTTTTATTTTAATTTAAAAATCTACATGTGGCTTATGGATAACACATGTATAGACCTTTTCTAAGACAAACATAGACATTGTAATTGCAATGAAAACAGGAAAGTGACTCATATATCCATGAAACAATCAAGTTAATAGAATATTGTGGGCCCCAGATCAGTCATCCAGATTCAAACTACATTACAATGCTCATCAAATGTACTTTAGGAAGACACTGCAAGAAATGGTGTTATGGCCTTTATTGACCACGAGGAGGCACTGATTTGAGGGCGCTTAAGGAACACAAAGAAAAACCACTCAAATAAGCCTGCCAGGTTAAAGGGTCTTGACGGTGACAAAACAAGAATAAAGGTAAGTATTGTCTGTTTGACCACTCACTCTTTATGTTTAGGTGAATAGTGTTAGTGAGCCTGAAATAAAGGCCTTAAGTAGTATGTGTATTCTCAGACAAGCAATCCTCCTACAATATTTCTGCTTTGAATGCTTGTCATGAACATGATAGGCAGGAAGCCATGGCAACTAGAAATGTATGAAAGACATCAGAAAGCAGAGCTAAGCCAGTCTGCTATGACAAATACTATATTTGCATTTTCCTGATTTACCTAAATTAAAGCTTTCAAATCCATCTGTGTAGACTCCTTTTTTAATTAATACTTCTTTTTGAAAGATAAGTACACCCTCTAGAAGACAGGGGAGAAATTGAAGGAAAAAAAAAAGGAAAAACCCCTACATATACTGATTTAGTCTTACAAATATTCTGTTTTCATAAATCATTTTTAAAGCAAAATAAAGCTTTGAACAAATACAATTCTAGTTGATTTTATTTATTTTCTGATAGTAATGCATATTGTACACAAAACCTTATTTATATTAATAAAATAAACCTTTAAATGTCTACTAACCATAGTTTGAAATTGAATTTGTTATTTCCACAAAATTAAACAAATGCTTGATTGACCTTAAACTCAGACTTAAGAAAACAAAACTAAGAAAGGAAATAAATCAAAAATGTAGAATTTCACAGAAATGTTTCCCCTTTCTCTCTAGTCCTTTTTTTCTCCTATACCTAATTCAAAGCAATATCTTGCTCCACTCCACCCCATTTTAGACGAGGTTGATTTCTGATACAATAGTAGCCCAAATCAGTTTATTTTGGGAAGGATTTTATGTTCTATGTTATATGTTAATAAACATATTGTATACTGAATACTATAGTAGTCTCAGTTTATAACTGAAATAAAATAACAGCATACAAATTTTAAAAATGTAATCTTTGTTCCAAATATAAAAGTGTTGAGGTCTTGGTGTAAAGACAGTTGGCCCTTGATTTTACATTTTCCCTTAATTTGCAGACAGTTCGACTCTGCTCATTTTTAATTATAAGTTTTAATTACAAGCTTGATTTTTTGTCAGAAATAATACAAATGAGCTTCTGATAAAGAACCTCAGTCTAGGATTCAGCATTTTAGGAAATCTTTACCTGAAAAGAAACAGAGATCTTATCTTATTTGCAAGGGCAAATATACCAGAGGGATTGAGCTTGGGTGCTCTGAATTCAGTTTGTGTGGGTCCAATTTCAGCATACTTTCTTTAGTAATATTAGCTTTTCTTCTGTATAATGGAGGTTGTAATCACACCCACCATGTAATGTTGCAAAAGGAAAATCACTTTGTAGATGGCCTGGCACACAGTAAGTCCCTGATAAATAAATGTTAGCTGGTATCTTCATCATCATCATCATCTTCATTGTAATCATCCTCGTCTTCATCAAAGCAATTCTTCGCCACTTTAGTTCAGGGAAAAGGTCTTGTTGACCAGCTCAACTCTTTCCAGTAATTTGGCAGTGTTCAAGTAGAAAGGATTTCACTTGTACAAGTACTTTTACAAAAAATCTACCAAAAATTCATGTACTAAATTTTTTCGGAGTTTCGATTATTATTTTTTAAGTTTTTAAGTTTATTTATTCTGAGAGAGAGAGAGAGTGCGAGTGAGCAGGGTAGGAACAGAGAGTGAGGAGAAAGAGAATCCCAGGCAGGCTCTCACTGTCAGCACAGACCCTGATGTGGGGCTTGAACCCATGAACCATGAGATCATGTCCTGAACTGAAACCAAGAGTCAGATTCTTAACCAACTGAGCCACCCAGGTGCCCCTAGTTTTAATTATTTTTAAGAGGGTAGCATGAATTTAACAAAGTGCTATGGACAGCCTATGGTCCAAGTTTCTTTCTTATTTCCCTCAAGTAGCTTAGCAAAATTATTTTTAGCACCTCTAATACATTTCCCATTCTAGTGTTGGAGATTATCCCAAACTTCAGAATAGTTCTTTGGGGAAGTTCAGCAGGCTTCTCTGAAAACTAGCACCATGCAGGACAAAATGACTCCTCAAGGGTATAATAAAATGTTTCCTCCAAAAACATAAGAAATTAATGAATGAATGTGTTTTAAAAAAAGTTACTTGTAATAATAAGAATGGTAGGAAAGCAGAGCAATTCAAATTTCAGGCTTACGGGCCAGGCTGGATCAGCTCCCCTTTTTACTGTGTATGTATATCAGTCAGCATAGGGTAAGTGAGGCTGTGATAGCAAACACATGCCAAATTTTTTCTTGATTTAAGATAATTGTTTATTTCTCATTCACACCTCATTTATCATTATTGTTTTCTAGGGTAGTCTTCTCCATGTCTTCCTCACTTCTGACCCAGGCTTCCACTTGACACATCCTTCCTGATTATAGCAGCAAGTGAAAGTGAACATAGTGAATTTTATGATAGTTCTGCAAGCTTATGCCCAGAAGTGACAGGTACTTCTACCTGAATAAGCCAAATTACATCACCATTTCTGAATTCCACAAAAAGGAGATAGATAATCCTTCTGAAGAGAGAAGTTCAAATGTTAATGAAATAATATGACAGTCTATCATATTGGGTGACTATGTAGCAACAAGTGAAATTTTCATCTCTTGAGTTTTCTGAACAGTAAAGTAGGGAATCATAAAACCTATTTCATAGCTCTACTGTGGGGACCAAATAACATAACACTTTTAAAGCACTTAAGGGATTTAACAGTACATGACAAGTGGTTAATTAGTGGTTTTTAGTTCCTCAGATCATATACAAGAAAAATCATAATTTAAAAACTATGGTTTCCAAAATAACTAATATTTTAATAATTATTTTATAAGTGATAACTCATATTCACAGCATATTTTTGAGACAGAGCAGGTAGTATTATTTTTATTTGACATGTGAGATACATGGTTAAAATTTATCAAATCATGGTTCAAATATGGCTCTTCTGACTAGATAATGATATTATGTAAAAGATGGGGAGACCAAAACTTAGAAGAGATCTAATGAACCATCTACCCAGAAAAATGTATATATGCAAAATTTTGCATAAATCTCAACATTTTACTGACTCTCTGAGGTTAATAACCTCAGTTCTAGAAATTGCTTCTTTCTGATGGAAGCTTAGCCTTAATCAGAAAGTCCTTATTTTCTTATGTTGTCAAGTCTTTGAGAAGAGAATAGAAATACTTTTCATTATTTCTCAAAAAAAAAGCTGCTTGAACACAAAATTATACATTGATGAGCTATCTGATTGGAGTAGCTTCATTAAAAAAAAAAAAGACTGAAGTCCAACTTCGGCTCAGGTCATGATCTCACGGGTTGTGAGTTCAAGCCCTGCATCAGGCTCTGTGCTGACAGCTCAGAGCCTTGAGCCTGCTTCAGATTCTGTGTCTCTGTCTCTCTCTGCTTCTCCCCCTCTGTTTTTCTTTCTCTCAAAAGTAAACAGTAAAAAAGTTTCAAAAATAGATTAAAAAAAACTTTAAAGGCTGAACAGTTAGGGGGCATTAGTGGGACCCAGCATTGACTGGTGTGAACCTAATCTGACATTCAGACTTTAGTTCTGTGACCTTATCAGTGGCTGCTGCAACTTGCCTATATGGTTGTATCAGTAATCTTCAGAAAGAATTTTCTAATACTTCAGGTTCTGATATTTTGCTGTGGAAATGTAAGATTCTTAATTCCATTGGAAACAAACTCCCTATTATATACTAAATGTAATAGGTAATAGTGACCAGAGGTACTCAGTATCAATATTTTCTTACTCCTATCTGAATTGGAGTTGTGATTTCTAACTTTAAATATGAGCTGGCCTTGTTTTGACTTAAAACATGTAGCAAAATTGATGGTTTTAGTCCATATGTGCCTAGTCCGTAAGAGACTGGGAAGCTTGCATTAATGTATTCTCTGGGTAAATAAGGCCCCTTGTAAGAATGGCCTCCATGAGACCACTGTGCTATAAGAAAGCTCATAAGTGTCATGTGGAGCGGTCCTTTGGAATAACACTGAGGTGCCAGATATGTGTGTGAAGCTGTTTTGGATCTTAAACACAGCCTGTGTCCCTGTTTTGTGAAGCGAGTGAGTGAACTCAACTGATGCCTCATGGAGAAGAGCTATCCAGTATAGCCCAGTCAACTCACCGAAGGGTTAGAAATAGCAAACCGTTATTGCTTCAAGCCATTAAATTTTGGAGTGACTTGTTATGCAACAATAGATAATTGAGACATGTATTAAATATATACAGTTTAAATGATCTTTATATATAGGGACTTGTCATCTAAACAAATTGAAGCAAGTAGCTTAGTTTGGTTATTCAGCAAGGTAGTTAATTTATTCCATGTTATTATCAATTTATGTATTATGGGTCTGCAAGTTCTTTTTAAAGCAATTTAAAGAGAGGTAATGCATGGAGACTTTTGGGATCTCAAGTGCTGTAAATAGAGGGAGTTGGAGTCAGTTAAGCTCCTTATATCTTCTCCTGAAATTGCTTCCCTAGAAGGGGGCAAATGAAAGTGCAAGGCTCTACTAAAACCCAGAAGTACTGCAGAGTGTTACCAGGGGGAAAATAGGCTTGGGATTGGAGAGAAACAGGAACTGAGCATTATCCTTGCATGTGCCTGCAGATATGGAGGGAGTTACCAGGAAAGATGTACAGACCCTCGTGACTGCCCAAAGGATGGGTGAGGTCTTGAAGGTGCTTCCATCAACTGGTAAGTACCTCGAAAAACAAGGCACTGATGTGTGGGTCATCTAGACAGAGCAGGCATTGATGACTCAAGTATAAAGTCTTGGTTGCCCAAAGCATTGGGTGGGAGGCATCTTCCATTTCACCTGCTGATGGAGACTTAGGAAAATAAATCACTAACCAATGATGGAAAAAAAAAAATATATATATATATATATATATAGCTTTAGAAAGAATGATGTTTTTTAGTTTTTAATTAGTTGACTTAGTTTAAAATATTCCTGCTATTTAAATGAAACCAGATATGCTTCTTTTTTTTTTAAAGAAACAGAGTAAAATAATGGTTTTTGTATATTTAAACCACGATTATAAATATGTCACTCATTTACTTACTCCCAATCATTCCAGGCCTCTTTAACTTAGATTCTAGGCAGATCCTCTCACACTTCTTTATATGGATTCCTTTTCTTTTTTTCCTAGCAATGTTGACTACTCCTATTTCCTTCCAAGCACATATTTTCATTTTTCTATGCTTTAACTCCCTTCTCTTCCATTCATGGCTTTCTTAAGTATCTCTGTTTATTCTCAAAAATTGTACTTAGGTTCAGCTCTATGTGAAGCTTTTTATGATATCACCTATCAAGAAATTAATCGCTCCATTATCTGTACTTGTATCATCTATTACTGTTTAACAAAATTACCAAAAACATAGTGGTTTGAAACAACATGCATTTATTGCCTCTCAGTTTCTGTAAATCTGGCATTTGGGTACAACTTAGCCTGAATTATCTGCTTCAGGATCACATAAAGTTGAAATTAAGGTATTAACCATGGCTACAACCTCATCTTTGCTAGTCGGGGGAAAGATCTCAAACTCATATGACTGTCGATAGTATTCAGTTCCTCTCAGGCTGGTGGACTGAGAACCTTGGTTTCTTGACTCGGTGTCTAGAAGTTATCCTCATTGCTTATTATGTGGCCCTTTTCCTAAACTAGCTTACAAAATGTCACTTTGCTGCTTCAAAGACAGTGAGGAAGAGAGTCTCAGCTAAACAGATAATTACAATCTTATGTTGTGTTATCACTAATTGATGTCCTTCACTATTATGGACTAAATATTTGTACCTCCCTCCACACACCAATTCAGATATTTAAGCAATAACCCCCAGTGTGAATGGTATTTGAGATAGGGTCACTAATAAGTAATTACAGTTAAATGACATCGTAAGGGCAGAGCCCTAATTCCATAGGATTCACTTCTTTATAAGAAAAGGCCATCGGAGAGCTTGCTCCCAGCTTCCCTCTGTGCACACACAACTGAAGAAAGGCCATGTGAGTATGTAGCAAGAAGAAGGCTATCCAGAAGCCAGGGAGAGAATTTTCACCAGAAACCAAATAGGCCAGATCTTGATGATGGACTTCCCAGCTTCTAGAAATGTAAGAAATAAGTTTTTGTTGTTTAAACCATCCAGTCCATTTTGTTGTTGTTGTTGCTGATATAATAGCCCATACCAACTAATAACCTTTACCATATTCTTTTGGTTCGAACCAAGTCAAAGGTCCTACCCATACTCAAAGAGAGGGAATTTACACAGATATGAATACCAGGAGGTGGAGGTCATGAAAGCAACATTAGAATCTGTGTACTCACTCCTCTTTTGTATTTTGTGTTACTCTATCATGCACGCATCCTGCTTTAGGACCGATGGTAATCATCAGAACTATTCTTATGGTGCTTCTTAGAAAGTGATAAATTTGTTCTTTCTGGCCCTGTTTGTTTATTTTAAAGTTTATTTATTTGTTTTGAGGGTGAGAGGGAGAGAGAGGGAAGAGCCGACAGAGAAGAGAGAGAGAATCCCAAGCAGGTTCCTCACTGTCAGCGCAGAGCCTGGCATGGGGCTAGAAGCCATGAGCCATGGGATCATAACTTGAACCAAAACCAAGAGTCAGATGCTTACCTGACCGCACCACTCAAGCCCCTCTTTCTGGCCCCATTTAAAGTTAGTCAGGTTCATGTGACTTTCTTTGACCAGTGAAATGTGCGTGGAAGGAATTGTGTTATATGTGAACAGAAGATTTAGAAGCCAGCAAGTAATTTACCTTGCTTCTTTCCCTTTGCCTTGGTGATCATGGAAGCAGACACAAAAGGCATCTATCAGCCTGGATCCTTGAGCCACTATGATGAGCAGAATCTCACTTCTAAATTTACTGGACATGTAGTATGAACAAAGGAATGCTTCTTACTGGGTTAAGCTAATAAAATGATAGAGATGTTTGTTATGCCAGCATAAATCAGGTTATTCTGATACAGAGTTTTATACATGCTTTTTATTTATATGTGTCTGCCCTACTAGATTCCGGGGTCAGTGGGGACAGGAATCACCTCTGCTTGTTTACTCCATACAGTTGTATGTAAATGTTTGACATACAATTGGAGCTTCACCCATGTTTGTTAAGTGAATGATTAAGTCAATAAATGCACCTGACTCTATATCACTAACTCTTTTATACATTTGACTCTCTTTTACTGGAATGCAGTAAAATAGAATAATATTAAATATGGCCTTAATAAGTTACACATACATTTGTTCTGGCATGTAAATTATTAAAAGACATATCTTTAGAAGCTCGTAATTGTTTGATAAGGCTGAATAAAAATTTAAGCAGCTGAAGATGAGCTAATTTTTTCACTTGCTAGGCTATCTGGACCTTGGTCAATTTGTTTAACTCTTGTGAGCCTCACTTTTCTTGTACATTAAACAACAAAAAAAGTGATTATTAAATACACTGGTTGATATAAGAATAAAATGAGATATATCTTGCACATATGTTATGAACTGTCAAGTCCCAAGCAAACATAAAGTAACATAAACCATTTTTTTAACATTCTGCAAAAAGCAAAAAGCAACTGTCTCCTGAGTTAAGTATTTTTATTACCATTGTTCTAACATTTAAGAATTTTCTGTCATCTCTTCTTATTGCTGAATGGAAGACACAAATAGTAGGCACTAAAAATATTTGTCCCCAAATTTTGAAGATCTGGAGGTAAAATTTTAAGAAAATATATACAGAAAACAAAATATGACAGGATAATTATATGCTCTCTCATACTAGCTTCAAAAATGTCCAGAAAAAAATAAGCTTCGGAGAATAGGCCTATAAGTTCAAAGAGGTGGTTATCTTAATGCTATATTTTGAAGAAATTGTATAGAAATAACTCATTTTTGAGAAAATGTAATCCCTCTTATATTACAAAGGTTATAGAATCTTTACACAGTGTTGTAACAAAAGTGGTTTTATGTCTTGGCGCTCCAAAGGACTGTTTTGTTATCTTCCTGATTACTCTAAAACTCATAAAAAATGTTAACATATCCATTTTTAACTATCCTATATTTTCAAAATTACAAACACAAACCAATTCTATCTTTTTTCAGGGACTAGATAAATTATCCATGCCATACAAAAGAATTTGAAAATAGATTACTGAATCAGCTGCTGATGTGAGAAAATTGCATATAGAAAGTTTTATTTTGATATATTTTCATTATATCTAAGTAATAAAAACTGCTTAAGGATACAACCTACCATTTCTTGCTGTCAGGAACTTTGAGAGGCTATTGTGACAAGTTCTCGAAAGCTTTCTCTAAAATGTGTTAAAGAAATTCAACTTAGGCAAATTTTAATGAGCCATATTCTAAATTATATATTTTATCCATACATTTATATGTAACTCACAACTATGAGCTTAGTAGCTAAGTAGCTGTTTTAAAAATATATATAGTTATGTAATATATTGTTTCTCATATATTGGTTAAAGATGAAAATATAATATCCTCACCATATGGAAATGATTCCCAGATTCCTTGTTTACCCTTTGCGGTGCTTTAAAATAACTTTAATACATGTATACAGAGAAGGTAAGGAATATTTAAGGAAAAGTGCAGTAAATCACTTCCGTGGTAACCAACACCAGGCTGAGCTTACATAATTTTATGTAACAAGTTTAAATATATCAAACTTCCTCAAAGTTAGCCCAATTCCCTGTGATTTTATGCTTTTCTAGTTAGCAAAATTATACTGATTTTAAGATAGATTTCTCAACACAACGTTGGTGAAAGAACTCAAAACAGGAAGTTGAAAAGCAAGCACACTAGTTTCTGCTTTGTCACTCTGTGTGATTTGGGGTGGGGGAAATATTTCTGGGCTTTTTTTTTTTTAATTTAATTTTGACAGAGAGAAAGAGAACAAGCAAGGGGAGGGGCAGAGAGAGACGGAAACATGGAATCTGAAGCAGGATCCAGGATCTGAGCTATCAGCACGTAGCCGGAAGCCAGGCTCGAACCCATGAACCAAGAACCAGGAGATCATGACGTGAACCAAAGTCGGCAGCTCAACCAACTGAAACATCCAGGCGCCCCTCTGGACTTAGTTCTTTAACTACAATCAAGAAGGTTATTCATGCTTCTAATGATTCACTTTATTCTACTAATGATCCACACTTTCAAGTTCTCTCAATAGTTTGGTAATTATGAACCACAGGAAGTTTTGTGGTCGTATAGGTAAGGCGAAGTTGTCAAAAACATGTCTAGTTTGATCGCTGTTCATTTTGATGAAAGGCAATGCATGACATAGGTGTGAAGGAGATTAGAAAGGTAGAGACCATGCCAATAGAGCAGGAAGTCGCTGTTAAATCAGATCCTGGGGGCAAGAATTGTCTTTGGAGACTGACAAACCTGGCCTCAAATAGCACGGTAAATTTCAATAGTTAACTATTTCACTTCTTTCATCTTTATTTCCCTGATTTTAAAAGTCCATATGATGCTCTCTAATAATGTTATTTTGAGGGTTTCATGGTACCTGTATGTATGTATATTCTTAGGTATACTGTATATGGGTAGAAGAAGTTGCCTTTACTAAGCACACATTATTTTTGTTTGGCTGTGTAGACATTAAAATTTTAATAAGAATATTATTTGATAAAACATGGCAAATGAACAAAGGGAGCCATTTATTTATGTTGTGATCCCAATATGTCTTATTGTAAATTTTTGTTAAACAAGACAGAGTGTGAGCAGGGGAAGGTCAGAGAGAGATGGAAACAATCTGAAGCAGGCTCCAGGCTCTAAGATGTCAGTATAGAGCCCCATGAAGGGCTCAAACTCATGATCCCTGAGATCATGACCTGAGCAAAGTCGGCCACTTAACTGACTGAGCCACCCAGGCACCCTCCGCTTTCTTTAAATGTTTTTTTTTTAATATGTCTTATTTAAACATCTAAACTATTTTCAAGTATCGTAAGTACCACAGAAGAAAGAAAAACAACTCCTTATAAATCATGGAAACTGCCTCTAGGAAAGTATACTTTATTTGAGAGTCAAAAGTAATTAGGGCCTTGCATTAGATTGTTAAATAATAAATTATCTCTAGATTAACCATAAGAAATTTAGCAACCTTAAAGAATGGGATAATTGTAGTTGCAAGAGACTTGAGATACATAGACTCATGGAGCATTAATAATGATAATTGAAATAATTATTATTTTACATACTGCTTCATTAGCTATAATTTGACATATAAAAGAGATTCTTGAAAGATGAAAGATGGAGGTGGATAGTGGCATTGAGGTTATGTCAAAATTTAGCCCTCATACCCTTCATTATTCCATTCTCCTAGGCACTGATCAGTCTTCAGGGCTGACATTTCTATGCAATTCATACACCACTCTGTTCTTAAGATTTATTTATTAAAGGCCTTGCATGAAACCACATAAATTTAGTCTCTTTAGAAGCCAGTCAGATTGAGGAGGGCAGTTAAAGGGATAAATGTCATGTAGTAAGTTTTAGAAGGCACTGTCCCTGAGAATAAATAATTTTTAAATTTATGGTTATAACTATGCTTTCCACTCAAGGTTAGGTTTTCTCTCCCTCTCACCTTTGTATGCTCAGTTATAATTTACAAGTATTTGCTACTATGAAGTACTGTCCATGAGCATGGTTTGGAGTGATCTTCTACCTGATCTATCCCTCCCAAAGCATTTGTTTTCTTACTTCCTTAACTGGAGATTGTGGAAACTGTAAGATCTTCGTTTCAAAAACAAAATACTCTAGTGGGAAGTGAGGCTCAAGAAAATCATTGTTATTTTTGATGGGGACACTGTATAGCTGGTGATGTATAACTAGTCCATTTTTATATATTGTCTACTTTTCCACCAAATCCAAACTGGCCAGTATAGGGTTTCTAGAAGGGGATGCACAAACAGAAATCAAAGTTAAACAAAAGAGACTTGTAAGAATAAGAACCTGCACATTTAGGGCTGTATACTATTTAGGGCCTTATACTTGTATGAAGATATTATGGACAATAGGAAAGGATTGAATATGGGATCAGGGAAATCATTTTGAAACAGTCAATCTTTTGTTAAGTACAGTGATTTTTAAAAATTATTTTGTTCAGAAGTTGAACTTTATTTTCCCTTTCTTAAATAATCAAAATTGGCAATTTGGTGCCTACAGACAACAAAATCCTATGTACTTAAACACTGTGGGGCTCTTATTTTTAATTATAACAAAGTTTTGAAAATTACACATATTCATATTTTTTATAAGTTTTGAAGGGTATATGGCTTTATATAATTTTGCTTCCCATGTTTTCTCAGCATTATATTAGTATTAGCCAATTTAACAGACTTGGTGTTTTTCTTAAAGCATAGTTCTTATTCCAAGTAATCACTAAATGACAACAGCTTGATTTTCTTTTCAGAATGCATTTTTATGATATGTCTAGCTGAAATGAGAAAGTGTTTCATAATCTTCAAATAGATAATTCTTCATATATTTTTATATTTTATTAGAGAGTGTCATAAATTACAATAATAATAATTAGAGAAGATTCTGATGTAAATATACAAAGATAGAAAATTCATAGTCAGACTTGTCAGTGCATTCTAAGTCACACAATGTGTTAATTAGAATCATTTGAGTAATACTGTATTAACTGAATTTAGTTGCATAAACATTGTACTATTTCACTGAAATATAGGGAGAAAAACAATAAAAAAAGAAAAGTTTTGTTTAAGTAAAAATGTACTTTCTGTATTCACTGAAATAGTATTACTCATAGCCAATCATTTCTTTTTTTAAAATTATTTTAATGTTTATTTTTGAGAGAGAGAGAGAGAGAAGAGTACAAGTTGGGGAGGGGCAGAGGGATGAAGACAAAATCTGAAGCAGACTCCAGGCTCTGAGCTGGCTGTCAGTACAGCTGAGTTCATAAGGGGCCTGAACTCATGACCACAAATCATGACCTGAGCTGAAACTGGATGCTTAACTGACTGAACCACCCAGGTACGCTGCCAATCATTTTCTTAATGTAGCCATATGTACTTAAGTTTGGAGAATTAGGCCAGTTTGCAATATACTCTTATAGCCAATAAACCAATATAGCCTTATTAGTTTAGTAATTTATCAATATATCAATTGAATTTATTTTCAATTATTACCCAATTTATAAGGATTTATTTAATAAAACAATTAATTTCAGTGCTGTAAGATTCTGCCTTTGTCCTCTCAGGGACTGGATGTTAGTATTAGCACATCATAGAAATTTATTTAGTCTTTGCAATTGTTTTTAAAAGCCCAAATTGAACTGATGTCTGCTGCTTCCAAAATTCTTCATTATAACTGGAAGGAATTATTAAAAACAACTTTATTTCCAAAAAGAAAAACATATGTCATTTTGTGTAAATTACTGGGGATACTCATTAGGAGTCAAATAGAAATGTATCCCACATTTTATTTTCCAGCAATAGTAATTTGAGGCAATATTATAGTTTTGGAGATTTTTCCTAAATCTCTGCACTTTTATCCACATCGGTTTCATTTATTTTATAATATATTTTAAACACGTCTTAGTAATTTTAAGATTGATGACTATAATAGTACAGTGTTATCCCAAGTACGATTTTTTTAGTGGTGTAGACAACTTCATGGGTTATAGTAATTTATACACCAAAATTTCAGAAAGTGAAAAGTTCCTTTATAATCATTTAAAGGCAGAACTGGGTAAAATTCAAGAAGATCAGTTCTATATTCTCTGTATAGTTACTTAGTGAACAGATAGATGACAACTTTTTCTTGAATGACAAGCATCATTATTGATTGTCTTTGAGTAAATTATGAGTATTATTATTTGTATCATATAATTCAGGACTTTATTCTCAAACTTTCTTGTACTATTTTGTTTTGGTAGTATCTAGTTATTGGAGTAAGCAATTTAGCCATAAATTGGCTTGTATATCTTCTCAAGAACCCAGAGTTCCTTACTCATTACCTAGATATATAGTACTTATGCTGCATAATGTAAGTGACTGATAGACTCTGAAGACAGAGGACAAAAGACAAGGTTATAGCATATAAATCAGCATGTTCCACGTGAGAGACTCTTAGAATTATAGTCATATGAGATATTTCATCAAAACAGTATTCTGTGGCCTGCCTATTTTGGAAAATGTTGCATTAAAAATGTCTAATTCAGAGATTAATAATGAATAGACTAAGGGGCGCCTGGGTGGCTTAGTCAGTTAAGCGTCCGACTTTTGCTTAGGTCATGATCTCGTGGTTCGTGGGTTCGAGCCCCGCGTCGGGCTCTGTGCTGACTGCCAGCTCAGAGCCTGGAGCCTGTTTCAGTCTGTGACTCCTCTGACCCTCCCCTGCTCACGCTGTCTCTCTCTCTTCTAGAAATAAATAAAAACAAAACAAAAAAAATTAAAAAAAAAATAATAATGAATAGACTGAA
Source organism: Proteles cristata cristata (assembly GCA_017311185.1). Classification (NCBI taxonomy): domain Eukaryota; kingdom Metazoa; phylum Chordata; class Mammalia; order Carnivora; family Hyaenidae; genus Proteles; species Proteles cristata. Next base: position 1,011,565 of record JAESUZ010001351.1, read on the forward strand.
AGCATTAGTATTGTTGTATTAGGAAAACTATATACCCTTCATTAATCTAGTATATCACAAACCTGTTTGTTCATAGAACTTCTTTATCATGTAATCACAGTAGGAAGATTCTGCCCAACGTCTTTTCAAGAATACTAATACATTTATGAAGTATTTCATCTTTACGTTCTCTCCTTTATTCTTAGAGTCAAAAAATATCCAGTCTTTTTTCAGTCCCAGTACTCTCCCTTTGTTCCTGCTATTGAAACTCTTTCCTTTCAGGGGCAAGGTATTGATATTATCTTCTCCTCCTCACCCTTTATATCTTCAGTTTCTCTCTCTATTGACTGGCTCCTTCAATTTAGTCTATAAACATGTAACTCCTCACATCCTGAAAAAAAAAAAAAACTATTGGGCCTGATTCTCTGTTGAAATTTAATCCCTTCTTTTATTTCACATGCACACACACAAAATGTTAATGACAAGTCTAAAATTATCATCACCAGTTTTTCATCTTTTAGTACACTCTTCACATTTATATGACTTGTCTTCTTAAGCACGTTTCACCATAATGAGTAATGATCCTCAAAAGGCTTTCCTGAATTTGCTTTAACCTGGTAACTGAGAGACCTCTATTCTAATTTTTGTAAATGTTTATTCATTTTTAAGAGACAGGGAGAGACAGAGCATGAGCAGGGGAAGGGCAGAGAGAGGAGATACAGAATCAAAGCAGGCTCCAGGCTGTGAGCTGTCAGCATAGAGCTTAATGTGGGGCTTGAACCCATGAATCATGATATCATGACCTGAGCCCAAATCCAATGCTCAACCGAAAGAACCACATAACGACCCTGAGAGACCTCTATTGTATGTCTTCTCTGATCTCTAAGGTAACTCCTCCGTGTCTACAAACTTTATGTCATGGTTCTTTCCTCAATTCTCCACTGTTCTTGCTCTAGATTATTGACGATTCCTTCATCCACATCTATGAAGCTTCCCACTATTCATCAGCTACTTTTCTCTAACTTTGACTTTGTCCTTTCAAGGTAGGTACATTGGCTTCAATTTGGAGAACATGCCTTTCTTAGGCAAACCGTCCATACCAGGCTACATTGCTTTTCCTCCCAAAACCTATTTCAACAATTTTTATTTTCTAAGTGGTAGCATTATTGATTTATCAATATAAGTAATGTAGGAACCATGTTTAAATCTGTCTTTTTCCTTACTTTCTACAAACAGATACTGTCATTTTCTTAAGAACCACAAAATGGCTTTAATCATTCACCTCTTTTTATATTAGTGGAACAATCAATCAGCAAGTATTTACAAGGTATCTATATGTGCTAGCCACTGTGATAGCTTATATGTTTACTATCTTTAGCCTGTACTATTAAATGGCTTATTAAGGAGGCTTACTACGGTTTCCTGCTGTCTGCATCTTTACATTCTAGTTATTCTATAAAATATTTTTAAAATTAGTTTTGTAATTTTTTTCCTGAAATATAAGCTTGATTCCATAATTTTCTTATATATAATATGTTATGATCCAAATTATCAAAATGGTAAAACAACTACTTAGTATATCAAACATATCCATTCATAATCTGCCTTTCTAAAGTTTTGCCATGTTCCTTCATGTTCTTATGCTTTAACCACATAGCAGTATTTCCCATATACATTGTAGACTTCTCTCTCTCTCTCTCTCTCTCTCTATCTATCTCTTTTCCCTATGATATCTGTTCTTTCTGGAGAAATCTTTTCTTCTTCCAGATGATTCAATACTACTCATCAATCAAACCTGTGCATATATTATGCCACTTCTAAGAACATTTCTCTAAACTTTTCACGAGGAATAATAAATTACTTCTTTCTCATTAATTTATAGTTCTTAAGGAATGATCTCACTGACTTCGATCTCTTCAGAGGAAAGAACTATAGCTTACTGTTTTGTAAAACTAACAATTATTACTGGACTTGAGACTTAACAGATCAATAAAGATTTGTCTTTATAAATAAAATAAAATAATAAAATAAAATAAAATAAAAACATATGAAATGTGCTGTTTTGAAATCCAAAAGACACTTCCTATTCTATGGACTAGATGAGAAAATATTAACGTCTGCTATTTTTTTGTGTTTTAACTTTTTTGTTAAGTGCTCTTTACTTCAGTGCATCTTTTAGTTTATAAAAATTAACTCAAAATGGATTATAGCTGCAATAGTATAAAACTCCTAGAAAGCAATGAAGAGAAAAGCTAGATGACCTTAGAAATTGAGAAGATGTTTTAGATGTAACACCAAAGCATGATCTATAAAAGAAATAATTGATAAGCAGGACTTCATTAAGATGAAAACTTCTGCTCTATGAAGTACAATGTCAAGAGAATGAGAAGACAAAACATGGATCTGGAGAAAATATTTGCAAAAGACACATCTGGTAAAGGACTGCTCTCCAAAATATACAAAGACCTCTTAAAATTAACAAGAAGAAAACAAATAGCCCTATTAAAAAACTGACCAAAGACCTTTAACAGAAACATCACCAAAGATATATGGGTGGTATAAAAGTATATGAAAAAGGCTGCACATCATCTGTCATCAGAAAAATATAAATTAAAACAACAAAGAGATACCATTAAACACCTATCAGAATGGCCAAGATCTGGAACACTGACAACATCAAATGCTGGTGACAATATGGAGCAACAGGAACTTTTCCTCATTGCGGGGGTGAAAGCAAACTTGGACACCCACTTTGGAAGACAATCTGTTGGTTTCTTCCAATTTAATCTTACAATCACACTCAATGGTATCTAAACAAAGGAGTTGAAAACTTACGTGTATTTAAAAACACACACAGATCTTTATAGCAGTTTTATTTATTGCCAAAACGTGGAAGGAAGCAATGAAGATGTCCTTTGGTTAAACAAACTGTGATACATCCAGACAATGGACTATTATTCAGTGCTAATACAGAACTGAGCTGTCAAGCCACGAAAACAAATAGAGGATCCTAAAATGCATATTACTAAGTAAAAGACATACTTTAAAATTATGCTTTAGATTTTGAAGAGCCTTTATATATCTTCTAAGTGGTAGAGGACTCATAAAAGTCCATAAAACAAACAAATACAAATAAAAATATTTTACCACGTTTTCAGAGAGATGTATAAAGTCATACATTTTAGTCCTTATCTGGAACAAGTAATACATATAGAGTCCTTGAGTTGGGGAAGCACACTTAATACTAAATGATTCTATGTTCAAGCATAGTTATTTTAAAAATCAGTATTGTAAGTGTCTTAGGTTGGGCTCCCCAAAAGCAGATCCTGAGGCAAGAATTTCTGTGCATAGGACTTATTACGGAAGTGATCTCAGCTGAATCCAGTGAGAATGGAGGAAGCAGGACAGAGATAAAGAAGAAGCCAAGGAAGAAGACATGGGTGCAATTTCAGGAAACATTTTCCAGAGCACAGCTTAACCCTGATACACCAGAGAAACTTTATCATGCAAATTAGGCCTTGGAGGCTGTCTCAACCAAAGTCCAGTACCTCCAGTTTTCACTCAACAGCTCTTCACTCAGGACTGCTAGGATCGTGCTTGTGTGTTTGTGGACTATATCTTCCGGGGGTGATGTAGGCTACGTGAAGCAAAAGCGAAATTGCAACAAAGCTGAAGGAATTGAATACAGAAATGCTACAATGGATCTGAAATGGTCTGTTTGGAACAACAGGTGTCTATTACTAGTGAACAATGCCATCTGCATTTACAGGTATGAGTCTAAAACGTTGAGAGAATAGTGATTTCCTCACAACCAGAGTCTCATACGTAATGGGGCAGGTGTTAAGGCATGAGCCTTCTGAATCCTCATTCTGTTGATGCTACCTAAAAGTATACCTTTTAGGTATTTGGCGATGTGATTTATGTCCATATGTTGTTAGGAACAAAGGGCTGTGCATATTAATTAAGCACACTACGAAGATCACAATCTCTGTACATCAAACTCGAAGAAGTATGTCAGTCAGCTATTATAAATAGGTTCCTGACATAAATCTTGAATTCTCTGGGATGAGAATTTAGTTTCAGAAACCACTCATCATCTTACTGAGTCTGTGGAATGTCCTTGGTCTCAAAGATTTTTCCACAAGAATTTTCTGGTTTTCATATGATGTCTGATTCTCATTATTTCATGCTTCCTAAACATATACAGCTCAATATTTTCAGCATAGAGGAAGATATCAGGTTAATGAAGTTTTCAGTATATGTGAATTGGAAATTTAGGTAACATAATTTTATTTCTAGGTAAGATTTATATATGCTTTTTTAAATTCAGTGGTTAAAATAATTATTTTATTCCTAAGATAAATTGAGTCTTCGATTTGCCATTGTGAAAATTTATTTGAACATCATCTCCATCTCTCACAAACATAAAATCTTGAAAAGTCTCAAACTGGCTACATTTGATATAGAACATTTTCTGATTATATTATCTATTTTCTCATCCCTGGCCCCTAGAAAACTATAATTTTAATATTTGCTCCAGGTATGACGTTAAATTTATTGTTTCATACTGTTTCCGATAGAGTTAGGCTATGCAGTTTTGTCTCTTTCTTTCACAGACTTCCATGAGTTCTGCTACCACTCATTCATTTTGGTCTCATTATTATCAGGAGAAGGAAGCGGGAGTGATTTACAGGGTGACTGACGGCCCAAGCTTGTGGCCTTCTTCACAGTTTTCCTGCGCCTGCTATGTGGGTATATATAGATCACACTGACACTTTTTACAAGGCTAGGCATCTGTTTATTAACACACGGTTTAGCATCTCTCTGTGATGGCTCTGCAGCAAGACTGAATTAATTAAATTTTTTAACTATTAGCATAGAAAAATGATATTGGAAATTTGCTACTGCTTTTTAATGCCCTTAAAATTGTTCCCTGTTTGTATGCGAAGGTGGAACAGAGATGGGTAACTGCCATGCAGCTAAATTTAGTTCATGTTGTTCCAGTAAACCAAATAAGTCATCACACTTTGGTTTTTACTTACATTTCAAAAATAATGTCCTCTAATATCTAATATTGTGAAATATTTTTGCTGTTGCCAAAGTGGGATCTTAGTGACAACCATTAATTATTTACGAGATCAATGAAAATAAGTTAATTGAAAACATGTTTTATGTACTTAATCTTCTCACTATATAAAGATAAGGAATACAAAAGACCAACTTTGGTCTAATTTAAAATGACCTGAAAGAGGGGCGCCTGGGTGGCTCAGTTCGTTGAACCTCTGACTTCGGCTCAGGTCATGATCTCACAGTTAGTGAGTTCGAGCCCTGTGTCGGGCTCTGTGCTGACAGCTTGCTCGGAGCCTGGAGCCTGTTTTGGATTCTGTATCTCTCTCTCTCTCTCTCTGACTGTCCCCTGCTCATGCTGTCTCTCTCTCTCTCTCTCAAAAATAAATATGACATTTAAAAAACTCTAGATGCTGACAAGGATGTGGAGAAATGGGCATCCTCCTACACTGCTGGTGGGAATGTAAACTGGTGCAGCCCCTCTGGAAAACAGTGTGGAGGTTCCTCAAAAAATTAACAACAGAACTCCCCTATGACCCAGCAATAGCACTGCTAGGAATTTACCCAAGGGATATAAGAATGCTGACGCATAGGAGCACATGTACCCCAATGTTGATAGCAGCACTCTCAACAATAGCCAAAACATGGAAAGAGCCTAAGTGTCCATCAACTGACAAATGGATCAAGAAGATGTGGATTATCTGTACAATGGAGTACTAAATGGCAATGGGAAAGAATGAAATCTGGCCATTTGTAGGAACATGGTTGGAGCTTGAGGGTGTTATGCTGAACGAAATAAGTCAGGAAGAGAAGGACAGCTACCATATGTTTGCACGTATAGGAGGATTAGGAGGAACTTAACAGAGGACCATGGGGGAGAAGAAGGGGAAAAATAGTGGGGGAGAGGGAGGGAGGCAAACCATGAGAGACTCTTGAATGCTGAGAACAAACTGAGTACTGATGGGGTCAGGGGGAGCGGAAGGGGGATAATGGGCATGGAGGAGGGCACTTGGGATGAGCACTGGGTGTTATATAAAACCAACTTGACAATAAACTATTAAAAAATAAAATAAAAATAAAACTAAATTCAATGAAAAAAAATAATAAAATAATCTGAAAGAAAATAATTGTACCTTCCACAGGCCCCTTAAATTATGTATATATTTATATCAGAAACATCGTTATGAGATGAATGTAAAAACTGAAGCATTCCCACTAGATGTCCAAATACAGATTTATTTTTTTTTAATTTTTTTTTAATGCTTTATTTCTAGGAGAGAGAGAGAGAGAGAGACAGCGCGAGCAGGGGAGGGTCAGAGAGAGAGGGAGTCACAGACTGAAACAGGCTCCAGGCTCCGAGCTGGCAGTCAGCACAGAGCCCGACGCAGGGCTCGAACCCACGAACTGCGAGATCATGACCCAAGCGAAAGTCGGGTTTAACCGACTAAGCCACCCAGGCGCCCCAAAAACATGAGTCAAATACAGATTTAATGATTGCTCCAAATGAATATCAAATTAAGAGATTTCTTTAATTCAAAAGCACACATTAAAATTATTAGTAATCATTTGACTTTTATCCAATAACAGTTTTATGACCACTGACTGTATCTTATATATATATATATATATCTTATATATATCTGGATATATTAGATTTGGCTACTTAATTTCTCCAAATAAAATATTCAGTGATAGGTATAAGGTAAACTGAAATAGTTGGGGTCCTTTGTAATGATGAAATTTATTTTTTTGTATCTTAGATGTTGAACTAAGGGGGAAAAAGAGTCAATTAGGCAATTAGGAAACATAACTGTATACTTACCTTCTGTAGCATTTTGTTCTCTCCTGATCTCTATCCAATGTCTTCTAATGATTTGTCCAAAAAATGCGACTTCTGAAGGGAACTCTATCTACTATAGCAACAATTTTCGAATTATATGAATAAGGTCACTTTGGAAGCCTGTTAAAAATAGAGTTTATCAGGCCATACATTCCCCACCCCATTCACAGTTAGTAGTTGGAGGACAGTCTAGGAGATGTGTATTACTAACAATAACTCTAAGCCTTTCTACTGTAGATGACTCAGAAATGAAACTTACAGAACACTAAGATAGAAGTTGATAAAAATTCAGAATTCTGAGTACTATCATGTGAAAATTGAGTTCTTGGCTTTTAGACCCTATATAGAAGAAGCAGCTACAAGGGAAGTAGGAAAAAGTAGAGGTGGTCTATTAGGTAGCTATGGAGTGTTTTACCTTTCAAATCATCACCATGACCTTATATGGGTGCTTCAGGTTTCCTTTGATGTAGGCCAAGTGTCCATTCCCACTCCTAAATATTGTCTTATTTATGTACATTTCCTTTCTTACTCTTTTGCATTTGAATGCTGGAGTAGCCATTTCGTAGGTATAGTAGGCAAAATAATGTCACTCTAAAGATACCCAGGCCTAATCACCTGAACCTGTGAATAGATTATGTTATATGGCAAAATGGAATTTGTAACTATAATTAATGTTAAAGACCTTGAGATGGTAAGATTATCATTGATTATTCAAGAAGGCCCAATCAATTACAGGATTTCTTTAAAACCAAGAACCTTTCTTGACTGGCTTAGAGTAGAGTCTAAAGGAGGAAGCATGTTGGAAATTCACCATGCTGTTGCTGACTTTGAAGGTAAAGGAAAGAGGCCAGAAGTCATTAGAAACTGGGTGGTTAGAAGCTGGGAATGACTCTCAAGGAACTGAATTCTGTTAGGTCAAATGAGTAGGAAAGAGAATATCCCCTTTGAGTCTTCAGAAAGGAACACAGCACTGCCAACACATTGATTTTAATAAAGTAAGACCCTTCTGAGCTAAAAATGGTAAGACAATAAATTTGTGCTGTTTTAATCCACCTACTTTGTGGCAAGTTGTTATGGTAGGAACAGAAAACTAATACAGAAGGATAAATGTATTTTTCTCATAACTATGTTCATTTAATTTTTTCATTAAATTTCCAGATTAATGTCTTTTTTTGTTTTGAATTTGGTTTTACTAGTTTCTTTTAGGGGCTAATAGGCTTTCCACCTGTTTATTCCAAACATATTAGAGAATACTATGAGACAAATATCTGTCAACTATTAAATGCAACTTATTCAGTAAGATTCAGGGCACTAAATTGGGAGTAAGCAATGAGTTCCTGTGAAGTATTTTTAGCAATGTATCGACTAAGTTAGTTGATGATTGTTTTTGGTGTAAAGTTGACAATTCTGCCTGCCATCTAAATGAGCTGTGATGACTGTCTTTCACAGGTCCCTTTGTCTTCCTCGTTGGCATATAAACCCCTCTTCAGTATGTTGGCGTTGACATCGTTGACATCGCATGTTTCAGACTTCGACTTGAGAACATTCTCAAGTTCTCTTTGCACAGATTATTTCTTCGCATATTCCTGCAGCTCTTCAGGGAAGTCTTCTTATTTTTGGCTGTAAATTTTTCCCAATAGAAAGCTCAGATGGTTAATAGTCTGGCTTGCACTTTTGCTTAAATATGAGACCATAAATCTCTGTTGCAACTTTTATTTCAGGTTTTAGAGCTCAGCGTCATTAAGAAGTTATTTTTCTTAGAAATACCTAAGTCTTCATTTGTAAGATGTTGGTGCTATCAATACTCTCAGAGGAGAAATATAGTACAGATGGTTGGGAGGCATTGTTTTTCCTCACTTATCAAAAACACAAAAAGGCCTATTTTTCATGTTTTATGATTATTTTCAAATGCAGGCAATTTTACCTTCCTATCTTAAGTTTACAAAAAAACACCTAAAACCAAACCAAAACAAAAAACACTCAATGGCTTGCAATAACTTATCAGATGCAGGTGGCCTGAGTCTCTATTCCATGTGTGTTCTTTTTACCACAGCTCAGAAGGAAGAATCTACCTTTTTTAGAATAAGATGTTCTTGTGATGGAAGTATGCAAAGACTGGTAACTTCCATTTTAAAAACTTTGACTATAGTTGACACAGAATGTAACATTAGTTTCAGGTGTACAGACTAGTGATTCAATATCTCTATACATGATGTTATGCTAGACTCACCACAAGTATAGTTACCATCTGTCACCATACAGCACTATTACAATATCATTGACTATATTCCCTATACTGTACCTTTTATTCCCCTGACTTATTCATTCCATAACTGGAAGCTTGTATCTCCCACTCCCCTTCACCCACTTTGCTCATTCCCTTATCCAAATCCGCTCTGGCAACCATCAGTTTGTACTCTGTATTTTTAAGTCTGTTTCTGCTCTTTATTTGTTTAATCATTTGTGTTTTAGATTCAACATGTAAGTGAAATCATATGGTTATTTGTCTTTCTCTGAAGTAACTGGTAACTTTTGAAATACAATTTTATTTCATCCCCAAATTATTGGCCAAATAAAGTGATGTGCCAAAGTAAACATCCATCAGTGGGAAAGATTCCTCTCATAGAAGGCACTGATGAACACATGGGAAGGGGTTGAGATGTTACAGAGAGGGGTCTAAATACTTAATACTAGAATTCTATCTTTATAATACATTTTTATTTATATTTCTATATAATGCCTAATTTTTTCTTCTTATTTATGATTAAAGAATTAAATACTTCTCCCTTTATGGAATAAGTAAAGCTTGTGGTAACTCAGTTTATTATTCTCTGAGATAAGACAGAAGCAAATACTTCAAATCCAATTTTCTCAAAAGCTTTGAAATCTATAGAGTAACTATTACAAATATGAATAAAGTATTAAATTAGTCAATGTCATTCTTAGATATCATTAAAATTATTACCATGTATTGTGTGTCCCGTATGTAGATTTCTGAGCATTTGTTGTTGGCAAAGTTCAAATTCCCTGTTTCTCCAGTAGGGGTGGGGGAGATGGAGAAGAATTTGTGCATTTCTCCATCATCATTTTATCAAGGAAGAAACCTGAACAACAGATCAGTGTGTGCAGGAGGTTAAGATACATATGGACACTTGATAAGCAGATTATCTTTTTCTCATTTTTGATTAAAAGATAGGAGAAGCTTGGGGCGGAAATATGTTAATGAAATTCAAAAGTCAATGACCCCCCCCGCCCCCGCAAAATATAAGATATATGCTGAAGGCTAATTCATTTGCTTTTTGAGACCCTTGCTTTGTTCCATATGTTAAAGAATTGATAATTTTTCTAGTGGAGACTTTTTTCCAACCTGATTTTCCCTTATGGGATCTATGAATATGAGTGTTTATGTTCTGAAGATACACTTCAGGTGTAGCCCAAACAAAATTTGCCTATTTACTGTCCCCCAAATATATACAAATTGGTGACACACTGCACAGCCAAGAAATATTTATTACCTTTTTAATTTCATTAGTATATACTCCATGAATTCATAAAACACATTAATAACATCAACTTGAATATAATAAAAATTATAAAGTAAACTTATAAAATAAATTATTAAAAATGTCATAACATATCTCATTCATTTGTTTGTTTTTTGTTTAATTTTTAATCTTCTCTAACTCTCTATGGGAGAACTATTAATCAGGTATATTATTACCTTACTATATAACATGGAATAAAATCTTACAGCAGGAAGACAATGTATTTTCTAAATCTAATGAGAAACTTCTTTTTTACTCTAATAAACGTATTGCATTAATTATTTCCGATTACTTTCTTTGCTTTAAAAATAATTAAGGAAAGGAAAATTAAAATGTAACTGAAGTGGATATGGATATTTAAAGCCAGATCTTACTGTGATAAATGTTGTAAAGGTATTGTTTTTTTATTTTTATTTTTAGGACAATTCCACTTTGAATTACATCCAACTGGCTACATATTTTGAAGGCCACGAAAGAAAGAAAGAAAGAAAGAAAGAAAGAAAGAAAGAAAGAAAGAAAGAAAGAAAGAAAGAAAAGAGGGAGGGAGGGAGGGAGAGGGAGGAAGGAAGAGGGAGGAAGGAAGGAAGAGAGGAAGAAGGGAGGAGATTTGGGATAGCCTGGGGAAGGGAGGGATAGGGGTGACACGCAGGCTGGTCCCTGAGACCCATTGACCAGGCCAGCCAACTGCCCCACAACCCAGCCTTCCTAGCCCACAGGCTAGATCAAGTTCAAGTGGGAGGTCACAGGTCTCATTAGTGAGAAGCTTTTGTGCCTCCCTCAACTGGGAAGCCAGGCAGGGGTCTCAGAGGAAGAGTGGTCCAGTGGGCAGGGATGGGAACACCGGAGTAGGGGTATCACGTCAGGCAGACAGCAGCATGAAAGGGTCAGAGGTCAGGCCAGATCTGGCCCACAAGGAGGTTCCAGAGCTATTGGTCCAGGCATCAAGCTCAAGCTCACTGGCCACGCCCAGGGCTGGCGGTCAGAGCAGGCTAGGGGCGGGGCAGTGGGCTCCCTCCTTCCGCAGGTGCTCAAAGCTCCCGCTGCAGCCGCCTCGGCAGCACGCGTCAAGGGAGTCCAGAGTCCTCCACCTCCAGCACCGCCTCTTGCTGGGGTGTGTGCTGGAAGTGGGCTTCCACTTGGGCTAGCATGGTCCGGGGCGTGATCTTCCGAAAAGCCTTCAGCCACGCCCGCCGCTCCGACGACGCTCTGCACCCGCAGGAACCTGCTTTAGCATGACCACGACGGCGGCTTGCGGCCAGTGGTGGCCCTGGGTGGACAGTGCCTGCCGTCCAGCACCACGTAGCCGCGCTCCGTGCTGACAGTGAAGACGTCCCCCGGGGCCAGAGCCTCCAGGGGTGTTCGAGGTACTAGAGCCTCAGGTCACCCAGGGTGAGCCCGTGCCTCCAGAATCCTTCCCTTTCCTGGGGCTGCATTTTCTCGGTGTTGTCTTCCTGCAGGTAGTTCCTGGAGAGCGACCACACCAGCGGGATGCGGAAGCAGGCCTCGCGGGGTCCTCCGACCGGCTCACCGCCTCCTGGTGCTGTGTAGACGAAGATGTTGCGGATGCTGTTGTCCTTAAGGTAGGTGAACCGCAGGCCGTGGGGAGGCATATCTTGGCTTTTTTGTGTTTGTTTTTGAGTTTCAGGTGGCTTTTACCGAGATAAAGTAACAAAACCAACAACAAAATAAATCCAGATTTTATCAACCAACTTTTCTGACCCTTGTACGCTCAGTAGACACTGCGGTCCATAATTGTGTACATACAACAGAACACATTGCAACACGAACAGAACACACTGTTTTTGTTTTTGCTGCAAAGCATGATGAAGGGAACTCTGAAAGTTAAAGTGTATGTAAAGATAACATTGTTCAGGTGTGTTCTTGTTTATTTTGGGTATTTTATTCTTTTATCAACTACAGCTATCATGAGTAGTTGCATATGTGTTTTAATGATGGTTAGCAGTTCCAAATGTTATACAGCTGGGGATGACATAAGACGTGTTGGCTTCAGTGGAAATTATGAGAGAGAGAAGTGGTTTTACATACTGATTAAACAGGGGTTATTGTCAGTTGTTAATATTTGAAGCCAGGTGATGGGTGCATAAGAGTTCATAATACATTTTTGTGTACATCTGTGTATGTTTGAAGTTCTGCATAATTATTTTTTTTAATTGCACAGAGAGAGCTACCTGTTAGCTTTTACTCTGGACACAAAAAAATCCAGAATTTGTAAGTTGAAACAGCTGCCACTTGTTATTGTTCATTATTATTGTTCATGAGTCTAAAGTCAGAGGGTAGTTCTGCTGATTATTGGGGAAAAACATAAAAGATTTTTTGCCAATCCAGAAATTTCTCTACACCAAGTCCAGGAAAGAAAGAAAATAGTTTTATTATCGAATAAGCATTAAACCAGACTGAGATATGCATCACAGGTGACTGACTCAAAAGATTTCCGAAATAGAAAGAAATCTCACCCTTTTATATTGCTGGGTAGATACACTTAGTTACATTTGTGTTCTCAGGGTTAACTATAACTAGTCCTCAAGAGAGAGGACTCGTGGAAGAGCCCCATGTGTCACTCATAGAGTGTTGTAAATTTGCCTGGTAATTGGAGTGGCCATCTGTGTTAGTTAATTGCCTTTATCCAAAGGGAAAAATAAACTTCTCATGTCTTGATGATGATGACAGAAACTGAATTCTGCAACTTGGAGCCAGGAGCAGAGGTTAAGCTAGTTAGTCTCTTTCCATCCAGTGTCTCATTGGAGACCAGGAGATAGATGTACTATTTTCCTTAATGACTGTATTTCGAAGAGATGACTTGTAGGTCCTTAAAGAAAGCATGCTTGAGTGGCCAGAGAATTTACAATTAAATGTTTCTAAAGAAAATACTATTTAAAAAAGGGAGGGAGGGCTCTTTCTCTTTTTGTATCAGGGAGAATTAAATTCTTTTCTTACTTTTCATTTGTGTTTAACCTTACAAGATTCAAGCCAGGTTCATCTGATCTTGTCTGGGCTGGCTCATGAGTCTGAAATAACTGGTCAGCTATGCTGGGGGCTGACTCATTGGGGGAGTCCTCATTCACATGCCTAGTGTCTGGCTTTCTGTGGGCTGGTTATCAGGGATAGCACATGCTCCTCATGCCAGGGGTTCTTCATATAGCAACTGCAGGCTCCCAGAAGCAAGCAGAGCATGCACATTTCCTTGAGACTTAGATTGAGAACCAACACAGTATTTCTTTCATACTCTATTGGTCAAAGCAGTCAAAGGACAGTTTAGATATAAGAGATGGGGAAATATATTCCATCTCTTGATGGAAACAGCTTTGAAGCCACATTCCAAGGGGAGCATGGATGCTGAAAAGAGAAAAAAAAAAGTTGCCATTCTTTTGCAAACTACCCAATACATAAAGAAATATACAATTTTCAAAGAAGTTCAGTTGTGGTAGAGATAGTGATTATAGTTATTTTATGTGATTCTCAGAATTCTCAGGCTTCTTTGCTACTTGCCTAACTCTGATTAATGGCCAATTTGAAGTAACATATGTCTGTCATAGTCTGAGAGAGTCAAGATGAAGATGTGCCTTCTTGATTCCTCTCCTTTCCTACCATGGAACTTTAGAGGGCACATGGTCCAGTTAGCATAACATCATAATTGAAGGAAGACTTCTGACACTTCTGAGTTGATGAGAAATAAATATTTATTGTGAAAGCCACTGAGGTTTCTGAATGTGTTGTGATATCTAGCATTAATTCACCTGACTAGTAAGACTAGTAATATATTACAAAAGTGGAACAGAAAGGTACACTTTTCAAGATATTTTTGCAAGAATGAAATTTATTAGACCTTACCCCATTCCTTTTCATAAAAATTCACCAAGAGGGGCACCTTGGTAGTTCAGTCCATTGAGCATCCGACTTCAGCTCAGGTTATGATCTCACAACTCCTGAGGTCAAGCCCCACGTCAGACTCTGTGCTAACAGCTCAGAGCCTGGATCCTGCTTTTGATTCTGTCGTCTTCTCTCTGCTCCTCCCCCCATTCATGCTCTGTCTTTTTCTCTGAGAAATAAATAAGTGTAAATTTTTTTTTAATTCACTGAGACATTTACCATAGAATCCTACCCAAATTCCATTTTAGTCTGTTCCTTAGTCAAATATATGACTGTGTTGGTTACTGTACAACCTAGTAAGTGTACAGAGTAAAGTTCCTATCTCCCTTTCTCTGCCTGGTAAACTCGACGGAATTTTACTTCCTGAAATGTAGTTGTTCCATCTTGTAAATACTTACACATTCTGTGGAATGTATCCTCCAGTTTTGTATTTGTTTATGCTCCTGTCTCTGTTAAACTATCAGCTCTTTGAACAGGAGAACGAATCTTATTACTCTTTGGGCCTTCAATCTCTTTAATTCCACATTACATAGATCAAGACTGTTACGTAGGAGATAAGGTACTCAACAAATGATTAAATTTATTGTGTTTGCTGGTAATTATAAAAGTGTTAGACTGTAAGTTTCATGTTATTGTTCTAACATAAGTATAATAAAATAATTCCTCTATGTGTGAGATGTTTAGGTGTATATTTACATATATATCTACTTATATATGCATCTAAATATATATATATAAGCTTAATCTAATCTACATATATTATATTTTTAAATATACATGTACAAATGATTTTAAAATAGTTTTACTAAATTTGAATTTAGAAACACTAGTATTAATGATGAAGCTATTAATTATAGGAATAAACAGCATTGTATATAATAATCAGAAATTATTAACAGCTATTAATATATGAGGCATAAAGAAACAAAGAGGTTCCAGCTAAAGGAACAATAGTTAAATAGATTTTATCACCAGACAGATAACCTTCTAATAATCACTAATATAGTCTTTGGGTAAAAGCTGAATTAAATAATAAAATTAAGGCTGGGAGGCTCACTACTTTGTCTTCTCTGCAACAAGTAAACACAAGAATGGCTAGCCTTTTCAGATTGGCTGAATCAGCCTAGGTCTGATGACCACATGGGGCATCCAATGATTGTTAATATATTCAGAGTTGTACAACCATCACCATGATCAATTTCAGAACATTTCATAATCCAAAAAGAAAGCCCCAAAGGCCATACTTATTAGCAGTCATTTCCCATTTCCCGTCACTGTCCTAAAAGCTTTATGCAACCACTAATCTACTTTCTGTCTCTATTTATTTAGTTATTCTGGAAATACCGTGTAAACAGAATCATAGTGTGTGCTATTTCATGACTGGCTTTTTCACTTAGTAAAACTTTTTCAAGGTTCATCTACCTTATAACTTGTAAGAGCACTTCATTTCTTTTTATTTTCAAATAATATTCTATTGTGGATATGTCACATTTACTTCCATGCATTAGTTAATACATATTTGAGTTTAAACTTTTGGTTATTAAAATTAATGTCTGAGAAGTTTTTGTTTTTGTTTGTTTTCCTTCTGATCCCAACCACAGAGTGTCTTTTCCAACACCACCTCTCCAACTCTCGGACAACTGGGTGTCTGACAATTCAATTCGATTCTAATACAATCTGGAGTTCGCTTCCAATCCCACAAGTTAAAGGGCTCAGTCCCACAATACTGCCCCCACTTCAGGATGCCGTTTGCAAATCTCCACCTACCTGCTCTGACTGGCGATAAATCAAGGGTTCCCCTGACATACTTCTCTGGTTCAATAACTTGTTGGAATAACTTACAGAACTCAGAAAGGGACCATACTTATGTCTACCAGTTTGTTATAAAAGATAGAAGTAAGTAGCCAAATGAAGAGTTAAATAAGGTGAGGTACAGAGGGGTCCCAAATGCAGGAATTTCTGTCCCCATGGAGTTGGAGTGTGTCACTCTCCCAGAATGTGGATGTGTCTGCCAACTCACAAACTTCTCAAACCTCATTGCTTAGAGTTGTTTATGAAGGTTTCATTACGTAGGCAAGATGAATTGATTCTTTGGTCACTGGTGACTAACTCAATCTCCCATCCCTTTTCTCTCCTCAGACATGGGGAACCTAGG
Organism: Proteles cristata cristata; assembly: GCA_017311185.1. Taxonomy (NCBI): domain Eukaryota; kingdom Metazoa; phylum Chordata; class Mammalia; order Carnivora; family Hyaenidae; genus Proteles; species Proteles cristata. Next base: position 1,028,039 of record JAESUZ010001351.1, read on the forward strand.
CTGAAAGTTCCAAGCTTCTAATCAGGGTTCATCTTTCTGGTGACCAGTCCCCATCCTGAAGCTGTCTAGAGCTACCTTATTAGAACTAAAGGCATTCTTATCATCCTTATCACTCAGGAAATTCCAAGGGTTTTAGGAGTTCTTGTGCCAGGAACCAAGAACAAAACCCATGTATCTTTCTTAGATGACAGTGCTGCTTTGAACGTTTGTATCCAATTCTTTGTGTCAACATGGTTTTTATTTCTTTTAAAGATATACATTGTGTATACATTATTTGATAATTCTATTTTCTAACAATTTGAGGAACTGCCAAACTGTTTTCCAAAAGCAGCTCCACCATTTTATTATCCCACCAGCAATGTATGAAGAGTTCCAATTTCTCCACATCCTTGACATTACTTGTTAGTGTCTTTTTGATTGTACCACCCTAGTGGCTATAAGGCAGAATTTCTTTTTTATCTTTTTTTTTAATGTTTATTTATTTATAAAGAGAGAGAGCAGAAGCAGGGGGGAGCAGAGAGAGAATCCCTAGGAGGCTTCACACTGTCATTGCAGAGCCCAATGACACAGGGCTGTTCTCAGGAACAGTGAGATCATGACCTTAGCCGGAATCAAGAGTTAGTCACTCAACTAACTGAGCCACCCAGGAAACCTTGAGGTGGAATATTTTTATTGCTTTGATTTGCATTTTCCTAATAACTACTGACACTGAGCATCTTTTTATGTACTTCTTGTCCATTTATATATATTCTTTGGAGAAATATCTACTCACATCCTTGGCCCATTTTGTACTGAGTTATTTATTTTTTTATTATTGGGTTGATGGTTATGTTCTAGATACAAGTCCCTTATCAGATATAAACTTTTCAAATATTACTCTCATTCTGTAGGTTGTATCTTCACTTTCTCAAGGGTATGTAATACAGCATAAAAACTTTCAATAAAGTACAGCTTATCTGTTATTTTCTTCTGTAGCTTGTGTTTGGTATTGTATTAAGAAACTTTTGGCTAATCCAAGTCTACAAAGACTTACTCCTATGTTTTTATTTTAGTTCCCACAGTTATGTCTGTGATCCATTTTTGTGCTAATTTTAGTATATGATATCAGGAAGGGACCCAATTTCACTTTTTTGTATGTGTGTATCTTGTTGCACAGTAACATTTGTTGAAAAAGCCGTTCTTGGCATCCTTATAAAAATATCAATTGAATGTAGGTTCCTCAAAAAATTAAAAGTAGAACTACCATATAATCCAGTAACCACACTACCAGGTATTTACCCAAAGAATATGAAAATACTAATTTGAAAGGATATATGCACCTCTGTGTTTATTGCAGCATTATTTACAATAGCCAAATTACGGAAACAGCCCAAGGGCCCATTGGTAGATGAATGGATAAAGAAGATGTGGGAGAATATCTGTATCTATATATCTTTATATCTAGGCATAGAAAAGAATGAAATAATTGTCATTTGCAATGACTTGAATGGATCTAGAGAGTATAATGTTAAGCAAATACTCAGAGAAAGACAAATACCATATGATTTCATTCATATGTATAATTTAAGAAATGAAACAAATGAATAAAGGGGGAAAAAAAGACAACCCAAAGAAAGCAGACACATAGCTATGGGGAACAGATGGTTGGTACCAGGGGGGTGGGGGATTAAGAGTCCACTTATCTTGATGAGTACTGAGTAATATTTGGAATTGTCAATCCCTATATTATAAATGTGAAGCTAATGTAATACTGGATGTTAACTACACTTGAATTAAAATAAAATAAATCAATTGACCATGAATGGTTTATTGCTAAATTCACAATTTCATTTCACTTATTTCCTTTATTCTTACGTAAGTAGAAGTCTTTCTTGATTAGTGTAGCTTTGTAGTAAGTTTTCAAAATGAGATGTGCTAAGTCTTCTAATTCAGTATTTCTATTCCAAGATTATTTTTGTTAAACAGAATCCTTTGTAATTCTGTATTAATTTAGGGTCAACTTGTAACTTTCTGGAAGTGTCAGTGGATTTTGATAGGGATTATGTTAAATGTGTATATCAATAGAGAGGATATTGACATTTTAACAAAATTCAATCTTGTGGCCCATGAAGAATGGAATGTTTTTCCATTATTTAGATCTTCATTAATTTCAACAATATTTTATAGTTTTCAGTAGGTGTCTTGCACTTCTTTTGTTCAGGTAGTATGCCCAAGTAGTTTATACTTTTGATGCTTTTACCAACAAATTCTTTTTTCAATCCACTTTTGTAGCATTCATTTTTAGTGTATAAAAACATCATCGGTTTTTATATATTAGTATTCCATCCTGCATAATTTATAAATTATTCTAACAGCTTTTTTGTAGATTTCATTACATTTGTATAGATAGAATAAAGTCTGAAAATAGATATCTTAAGAAAAAAACTTTTACTCTTTCAGTAACATTAAGCATATTAACTGTGTTTTTTGTTGTTATTTGGTTTGGTTTGGTTGATCTTTTATCAGGTTAAAGAAGTTCCCCTGATTGTCTGTTTCTAATCAAGTCTGTTTCAATCTTTTGTGTCTTTCCAGGAATTTATCCATTTCATCAAAGTTAACTAATTTATTGGCATATAGTTGCTCATAGTATTCCTTTATAATTTTTTCTTTAGGATCAGTATTAAATCCCCACTTTAATTTCTGATCTTAGTAAGTCTTTTCCTTTCTTTCTTGTTAAATATAGTGAAAAGTGTGCCAATTTTGTTAATTACTTCAAAGGATTAGGTTTTGTTTCATTTATCGTTTTATAGCATTTTTCTAGTTTATTTTTTATTTTTGATTATAGTTTATTGTCAAATTGGTTTCCATACAACACCCAGTGCTCATCCCAACAAGTGCCCTCTTCCATGCCCTTTACCCCTCGCCCCCTCCCCCACCAACCCTCAGTTTGTTCTCAGTATTTAAGAATCACTTATGGGGCATCTGGGTGGCTTAGTCGGTTAAGCGTCCACTTTCACTTAGGTCATGATCTCGCGGTTCGTGGGTTCGAGCCCGCGTCGGGCTCTGTGCTGACTGCCAGCTCAGAGCCTGGAGCCTGTTTCAGTCTGTGACTCCCTCTCTCTCTCTGACCCTCCGCTGCTCACTCTGTATCTCTATCTCTCTACTAGAAATAAATAAAACATTAAAAAAAAAAAAAAGAATCACTTATGTTTTCCCCCCTCCTCTCCTTAACTATTTCTTTCCTCTTCTCCTCCTCTATGGTCCTCTGTTAAGTTTCTCCTGTTCCACATTTGTTTCATTTATTTTCTTAATTGATTTTTTAATCTCCATTTTATTTACTTATAATCTTTGTTATTTTCATTTTTCTGCTTGATTCCTTCCCCCCCGCAAACATCTTAAGGTATGAGGCTAGGTTATTGATTGTGCATTGACAGCTATAAATTTCCCTGTAAGCACGGCTTTAGCTGATTCCATAAGTTTGATATGTATCCATAAGCTGTATCTATTAATTTTGAATGTTTTCATTTTTATACATCTTAAAGTATTTTATAATTTCTCTTGTATTGCTTAATTTCCATGTATTTGTGACTTTTCTGCATACTTTTCTGCTATTGATTTCTAATTTCATTTCATTATGCTTAGGGAACATACTTTGTGTTCTTTCAATCCTTCTAAATTTATTTAGGTTAATTTATGGTCTAGAATTTTGTCTGTCTTTAAGAGTGTTCCATGTGCCTTTGAGATGAGTGTGCATTTTGGTGTTTTGGGTATTGTGTCCAGCTGATGTCTGTTAGGTCTTGTTAGTTTGTATGCTGTTCAGGGCTTCTATTTTCATGTTGATCTTCTGTCTATTTGTTCTGTCCATTATTAAAAGTGAGGCATGGAAGTCTCCAACTACTATAACTGTGTTGTCCATTTTCCTTTTTATTTCTGCCCTTTATTTTTATATATTTTGAAGCACATTATGTTTATGATTATGAGGTATTTATGATTTTTCTGATGGACTGTCATTTTATTATTATGAAATGGTACTCATCATCTGTAGAATCATTTTTATATTTAGAGTTCATTTTATCTAATGTTCATATAGGTACATCAGCTTTCCTAAGATTGCTGTTTGACAATCTTTTATTTTAAATCCTTTCAACCTGTTTGTATCTTTTCATCTAAAGTGTCTAAAGTGTGCCGCATGTAGACAGCATATAATTGAGTCTTTTGTTATTTTTAATCTAGTCTGATCATCTGTTTATTGATCACATTGCTTAACTCCTTCGCATTTAATTATTGATATATTTGGACTCATGTTTGTCTTTTTACTTAAAAAATTTTTGTCTAATATCTAATTTGTTCCTCCAGTTCTCTTTTAATGCTTTCTTTTGAACTAAGTGAATGTTTTCTAATGTCATATTTAATTCTTTTAATGGTTTTGCATTGTAGTTTTTTCAGTTATGTCTTTAGTGGTTGCTCTAGAGATTACTACATTTATATCAATTTATCAGAATCTACTTCAAATTTATACTTACTTAATTCTAGGGAGATATAGAAATATTGCTCCTATAGAGCACTATATCCCCACATTTTATGCTATTATTATACATGGTACATTTAATCACCTTACAAACCCATTAAAGCATTGTTTTGTATATTAGCTTTTATAATTTTATGTCTTTTAAAGTAATTAAGAAAGGAAAGAAAGTATGTATTTATAATGTTTGTTGTATATTAAACTTATTTTTCCATTTCTTATCTTTTCATTTCCTCCTACGGATTTAGTAACCATATGGTATCATTTTCTTACTCCAAAACAGCTTTATTTTCACCCACCTACTTTAAGCTGTTAGTGCTAAATATATTACATTTCTATATGTTATAGGCCCAACAATGTAATAATATGTAAATTACAGTTATATGTGTAATATATAGATCTATCTATCTATGTGTATATAGGTATATCTATACACATACACACAATTGCTTTACAATAAATTTTTTTAATGTTTTACTTGAGAGAGAGAAAGCACGAGCAGGGGAGGATCAGAGAGAGAGGGAGATACAGAATCTGACACAGGCTCTAGGCTCTGAGCTGGCTGTTAGCACAGAGCCTGACACAGGGCTCATACCCAGGAACTGTGAGATCATGACCTGAGCCGAAGTCAGACACTCAACCAACTGAGCCACCCAGGCGTCCCCACAATTGCTTCTTTAATAAGAGAAAAGAGGTGGGGTAATAAGCATTGGTACTGTTTTCTATAATTACACAATTACCTTCACTGGTGGGGTTTCTTTTTTCATGTGGATTTGAATTTCTGCCTGGGTTTACATGCTTTTTGTCTGAAGAATTTCCTTTAGTATTTCTTGGAAGAAGGCTCAGCTAGCAATGAACTATCTCCGTTTTTGCTTTTGGAAATGTCTTCAATTCACCTTCGTTTTTGAAACATACTTTTCCTGAACATAGCATTCTTGACAGCTTTTATTTTTTTCCTCCAGGTGTATGGGGGCATTGATTATTTTACCCACTGCCATCTGGATTCTATTCCTGAGGAGAGATCAGCTGTTGATCCTATTGGACAGGGTCCATTATAAAGATAAGCTGTTTTGTCTTCCTGCTTTCAAGAGTTTTTTCTGTTTTTCCTTATTGATATATTTATTCTGATATATCTGGGTGTGCATCTCTTTGAATTTATTCTGCTTGGAGTACATTGAGCCTCTGAGATGTGTAATTTAAATGTTTTCATCACATTGGGAATTTAATTATTATTACTTCAAACATATTTTTCTGGGCCCGTCTCTCTTGTACTTTGGGCAATCTTGTTACCGAGATGCTGATGTCATAGTGGTTTTCTATATTTTTCTGAAGCTGTTTTTATTTTCCTTCTTTCCCTTTTTTCGTTATTTTTTTGATGTGTAATCTTTATAAATTTATCATGTTCACAAATTCTTTTAATTTTTTCCATGATTCCTTTGTCTTCAGTGGAGCATATTTAGTAAATTTTTAAGTTTTTGTACTTTCCATCTCCAGAATTTCCATTTTATTCCTTTTTAAAATTTCCATCTCTTTACTGTTATTTTCTATTTGATGAGACATTGTCATAATGCCTTCTTTTTAGTCTTTAAAAATAATTTTCTCTGTATTTTGAGCATATTTATAAGATCTACTCTGTTAAAACAGTATTTGGGTTTTCCTCAAAAGTAAACAATATTACTGTTCTTTTTTTTCCCTATGTATGAGTCACATTTGCCTGTTTCTTTGCAAGTCATACATTTTTGTTGAAAAACACGTACTTCAATGCATTTTAGCAACTCATGACATTGATACCCTCCCTTAAACTCTTAGGTCTTTTTGTTGCTATTAGCAACATGTCGTAGCAACTCTTTTGCAACATGGAACTGAGTAAAATGAAACATGCTGCTGGTCTACCCCACCTACAGTGAAATGATAGTCCTAGACTGGGAGGTGGGTGGAAAGGGAGCCCCACCTTTGGAATAGAATCTACTTAGAGTGGAGCTTCTGTCATACTGATCTGGGCCTTGGGATGCAAATAGCTCATGACTCAAATGCTGTAAACTCATAGTGTTCTTACTGAGATTTATTGGTATTTAAAAAAATATTTTTAAATGTTTATTTTTGAGGGAGAGAGAGAGATAAAGAGACAGAGCATGAGCAGGGGAGGAGCAGAGAGAGAGGGAGACATAGAATCTAAAGCAGGCTGCAGACCCTGAGCTGTCAGCACAGAGCCTGATATGGGGCTGGAACCCACAAACTATGAGATCATGACCTGGTCTGAATGAGGTTGGACCCTCAGTTGACGGAGCCACCCTGGCACCCCTGTTTTTTTTCTTTTTAATAAAATCTTGTTCATTTCTTATATGTTAGTAGGTTCCCTTACAGAGATTTCAGTGGTTGTTCCCCAGGAAATATCTGCTTAGGTAAGAACAGTGTTTACCAACCTCCAACCACAACCGTTCTAGAAATCCCACCAGCTTACTTTTCTTATATAAAAGAAAACAACTATAAAATTCATAGGCATCTACCCTTTCTCCCCTTGATATTCTAAGTTTGCTGACTGCTATTTAAACTATTTCTTGAAGTATTATTAGTTGCTGCACTGAAGCAGCTATTTTAGTTTGCCAGGTAATCTCTAGCAAATTAATATTCCATAGGAAATATTGTTTATTAGTATACTTGATTACTTAGCCCACACAGTATTCATATGAGTTTCATAAATTTTTATTAGAATGAATTCCTTTTGGTCTTTGGCTTGGTTTTCTAAATAAGACTTCTTTATTTTTGTGTTTTTGGGGGCTTGCCCTTATTATATAAAGCAGTAGAAAAAGGACTGTATATATTAAATCTGTTAAAATGTTTACATTCTCACTTCCAGTATGTGTCCATTTAATAGATAATTCAATAGGTAAAAATAGAATATTTATCACAACAACATATGCTAATCTTTTCTAGATACAAATTGATATGGGAAGGAAGAGTATTTTAAAAGCCTCTTAAAAAGTGTTCATATTTTAATCTATTTGAAATTAAGAAATAAGCCTCTTAAGGTTACCTTCAGGGATTTCCACCCTCTCAGGATGTGAATACCAATTTTAAGGCAAAAAAAAAACCCCACAAATTTCCTAAAGGAAAAAGTAAAGTTGTAATTAATTAAAATGGCTAAATTATTTGACAACTTCTAAAGGAATTTTAATTAAAATAATAAATTAATAAAATTTTTGAGAAATATTAATTTAGAAGTAAGTGTAATTACTGATGTATAGAAGCAGGAAGTTTGCCTTTGCTGCCACTTTAACATAGAATATATATATATATATATAAAACATGTGATTTAACAAATTAGAATATCAGAAACAGAATACTAAGAACCCTCAAATTCTAGACAATATAATGTTCTCAATAGTTACCTCTTTAACAGAAAAAAACTAGAAATCTCAGTGCTCTAACAAAATAGACATTTATTTCTTATTCATGAGAAGGCGGCCAAAACAGGAAGCTGATATTCCTACATATGGTTATCTTTCCATGTTGTTGTTTTAGTTACTTTTTTTCTTTTTTGACCTAGAATTTCATTCTTGAACATGAGGGGAAAATAATAGGTAATCATGTTGGAAGGTTTTATGGTCGGGCATAAAGTGACCCATTTCCTTTATGGTCACGTTCTGTTGGAACATAGTCATACCCAAATTCAAAAAAGAGGCTGGGATATAAATTCTATTTATGCACCCTGGAGGAAAAGAAAATAGATTTGGTGAGCAGTTATCCAGTCTGCTACACAATATGCCATCCAGTGGCTTGACTTTTAAAGAGAAAATTTTTTTAAGTCATCCATAATTCAGAATTTGCATTCCACAAGAGACTGGAAAATGGTTGTGATGTTTCATTTCTGGCTTTTATATGCTTCTGCATGCTTTAAGTGAAAACTGTTCCCTAATTTGGGTAGCTAATAATCAAGGAGCCATAAAAACAGAAAATATGACCACTGGAAATCATGTTCCCTCCCTTTGCAGATATGAACAAGAAGACCTGGAAAGATAAAGTGACTTCACCAAGTTACAAAGCTAACTAATGAAGGATACCAATTTTTAAAATTCCCAACAGACAATAAGGTAGATAGTGAGACAATATAAGATAAAAATAGAAAATTAGATTGGCTAAAGGAAACATGGATTTTACACTTGGATACACCATAAATTTGGTGCATGAATCTGTATAGATGATCTTAATTTTGCACCTGAGACCTCATCTAGGGACAAGATATCCGTATTTATGGGGAATTTGCCTTATGAAGTTGAAGAATCTGCAATTGAGGAATACATTTTGGACTGTTAGGAGTATTAGAGCAGAAACGATTATGACAGATCAAGTTACAGAAATTGGCAGAGGGTTTGCTATGTGCTCTGGGTATGTAGATGCTGTTCATCTTGCCTAGAAACTAAATGATTCTAAGATGTTTGGAGGAAAACTCATGTGTTGTGTTAATAAAGAAAAAATTAAAACAAATTGCAAATCCCAGTTTGAAGAATGTCAGTAAACCTAAACAGACTTAATTTTGCCTCAAGAATGTAGGACATTCCAAAAGTTTATTTATGGAAAAAAAAAACTGTTCTCATGAAGAAGAAAAATAAGGACAAAGGAAACACAGATAAACTAAGAAACAGGAAAAATAGAAGTAGCATCTCAAGCTTATTTTTTTTCTCACTGAGTACTAGTAATAAAAGTGTGGTGAACCCCCAACCTCCCAAGGAAAAAAGGTTCTTTTTGAAGCTTATCTTCTTCATCAGTAAAATGAAGGATTTGATGAGAATTTCTTTTTTTAAATGTTTTATTTATTTCTGAGAGAGAGAGAGAGAGACAGTGTGAGCAGGGGAGGGTCAGGGAGAGAGGGAGACACAGAATTTGAAACAGGCTCCAGGCTCTGAGCTAGCTGTCAGCACAGAGCCCGACGTGGGGCTATAATCCACGAACTGTGAGATCATGACCTCAGCTGAAATCAGAGGCTTAACTGACTGAGCCACCTAGGCACACCGATTTGATGAGAATTTCTGAATTTCTTTCCAGATCTCTCATTTTATTATCTCTGAACTTAATTGCCCATATCTTAAACCACAAAAATAGGAGCTGGAACCATGAACAATAAGTAAAATGTATTTATATTCTCAAAAGTTCCCTTCTCATTTTACCTAGCTTATCCCTTATCCTTCTTGTGTGCTGGTATCTTTTGAGAATTGAAGGTATGTTTAAAATTTGATTCATTTCCAGTTTGTTCATGTTTTCCCATTGTGAATGATCAGGACAACTCCAGTTCATATCTCCTGTGAATAGGGAATATTCAGGTTATTGCTTTATCAAGTTGTCCCAAGAGATGTGCCTAGTATCAAAGAAATACCCATTAAGTTCATTTGTCTGTCCTAAAGTTTGCATTCAAAGATGGGAAACATGGGGAACCTGGGTGGCTCAGTCAGTTAAGCCTCCAACTTCAGCTCAGGTCATGATCTCTCAGTTCGTGGGTTCGAGCTCCAGGTCAGTCTCTGTGCTGACAGCTCAGAGCCTGGAGCCTGTCTTTGGATTCTGTGTCTCCCTCTCTCTCTGGCCTTCCCCTGCTCATGCTGTCTCTCTATCTCTCTCAGAAATAAATAAGACATTTTAAAAATTTTTAAATAAATAAAGATGGGAAACATTTACAATATTACACTCTATAGGATAGTTTAGGTTTATGAATTAATATGGAAAGAAAGCTGACAAATGAGGAATCTTCAAGGACTTTACTATAAAAGCATATTCAATAATGATATTTTCTTTTAATCTGTTCAGTTTTATAATTAGATTTTAGTATTGACTAGCTCTTGTAGCTTTCAGAAAATTAGATAAGGGGTTAATACCTTCTCCTTGATCTCAGGCTTGTGTATTAAAGCTTGAAATTTGATTACCCTCATTATTCTTGGTTGGTGTAATTATAGATGTGATAAGTAGAAATAAAATATAATCATACTGTTTATAAAACCAACTAGTGATTTATTTTATCCTCAAAAATTCACCAGTTGACTTCTCTGAGCAAGGCACTCTTTATATTTCTTTTAATTCTCTATATATTTTTCCACTTACCCATCCTTTTAAAACCTATTGGTCAACTTATCACCTCCCTATTCCATCTCCTCCTTGAGGCATTTAAATTGTCTCAATATTAAATCAGTACTAAATCAATATTGAAATTGTTGGCTTCATTATTAATTAATTATGGTGAGTTATACATTTTACAAACATTTAGTTCCTACATTTTGTTACATACTTGATGATACCAAAATTAATGAGATACAGTTTCTGATGACTCAAATGAAGATCAAAATAGACATTTCAACAGATAGCTGCAATAAAATATGAATATTATGAAATAAATATTCACCCTCAACTATGGGAGTATCTGGGCCTACTACTTGGACAATAGCTTACCAGGTCGATTATTAATATTCCTACTATGAAATACTCAGAGATAAAGAAAAGTTCTGCATACTAGGAAGAGGGAACAAGTAAAGCACAGATACTAGCAGTAAATATCACCATATGAGCGCAAACAGGTTAGTAGAAGTAGAATCACCCAGGTGCAGTGTTGTGCTGGAGCCGATTTGTAGCTACTGGCTCACAAGAACTAATTATGTTCATCTTTTTCCTGCATCATCTCCAATGATAGCACTTTGTCAACTTGATAAGGGCAATGTTGGGAGTATGAACATGATAGAAATTGGCAGATTTCCCGTGTGGTCCTTTTCCTTCCTCCCACCTTCCTTCTTTCTCTTCTCCTCCTTCCTTTATCTTTTTTTCTCACTCGTTTTTCTTCTCTCCTAGAGAGTTGTTAAACATTTACCAAGATACCACTGCTTTGGTAGTAAAATGTTTTTAATGGAATTACTAAGATGTATGCAAAAAACATGTAAACAATGACTGAGCCACTCTGAGTATGGGCCTGAAAATCTGTGCTTCTGTATACTCTAAAGCTTGGGAAACACTGCCAAACATACGATGGGAAGCCATTGAGGATTCTGAAGTGGAAAAATGACTCTGATGATTTGTAGTGAGAATGTAACTGGTTGACTAGGAAATTACTAGGAAATCAGTAATTTTCCATGATTTGAGAAATAATGGAGAAGGTCTTCTTTTGAGGGGGCGGGGGGCATCTTAAAAGTGATTGCCAAAGAGGCATTGAAAAGAAAGGGAACACCTCAAGATCAGATGCAGTGCCCTTGTGTTCTGGGGGAATTCAGGGGTTGAAAAGAAGTAAAGTAATCTGGAAAAGAGTCACTTTCATTTTTCCCCAGGTCCAACAAAATGCTTCCTATAGCATGAGGGAAGAAGGAAACATTTATTTGCTTTATTATAATGGTAATGAGGGTCTATTATTTTCAAACTCTGGGATGCTCATAGAAGGAGAATTTCAAGAGGATTTGAGGACCTTCAAATTATGGATATAGACTATACCTGGATGAACTACACAATGTATTGCTTTGGCAATATGACAAGACTGTGCTTAAACCAAGCTGGAAAAGAGCTGTCAACACTTTATAAACTATTGAAATAACTTCTATCAGTAGAGCATTGCATTGTCTCACCACTTAACTTTCATAACTTTATCTTCTTTGAACTATTTAATTTCTTATTATGATCTTGAGTGCTTGGCAGATAGATGTGTGTAAAATGACATAATGGACCTTTTATGGGCTATTCAACTGATGATCTTTGAACTCATATTGCTAAGTAGTCTGTGGAAAAATAAGCCATTTTAGCACAATTTTAAAAGCAATCTGCATTTCAAAACCACCCCGATGATGTATTTATTGGTTCTAGTAAGACATTATACAATGTTAAACTTTTAAAAAAATGATATGAGAATCTGTCAAGTTTGGAAAGGAGCAATTATATTCCATTCAGGTCACTGGCCATAAATTTCATGACTGAGTTCTGGTGTATTACCTTTCCACAGTCATTTTGGCTGTACTCTAGGGGTCTAAAAAGATTCAAATTAAGTAAACTAGTAATGTAACTGTACTCCAGATGAGTTGGTTTAAACAGTGAAGCCAGAGATTGAAGAGCTTTTACATAAGTAAAGATTAAGATGTCAAGTACCAGTTTCCCAGTGTACTTGTCCTTAGAAGTGTAAAGTTTCTGAATGTCTATGGTAATGGGTATGGAGATACTATGTGGTTATATAAAACTCTTCTCTAGATAATCCTCCACCACTAAGAGAGAGCACAGGTCAGGATAATATTACTCTAAACTCTCAGTGGGCTATGTATATCCAGGAGAAGATTAGAAAAAAAAAACTCATGTTAAGAACTGTAAAGGAATTTACTGTACATATAAACTAAAACTTTGTCCTACCACAGGTTCATAGATGCTAGCAGAAGGTAGCTCCTGAGTTAGAGAAAAAGGAATTTATTACTCACAGCCCTTTGTATGGCAAAGATGATGACATGTCAACTCTATAACTACATTACCTTAAGTAAGACCCTATCTTGGCAAATCGGAGCTGGAGACTTATCCAGTTTATAGGCTTGGGGAAGCCAGTCACCATGTTGGGAAACTCAATTGTCAAGTAACTGCAGATGTTCTTTATGAACTGTGGATAGCCTCCATTCAACAGCATATAAAACCTAAGTTCTTCAGTCACACAACCATTAGTAACTACCAGTGACTTGAAAGAAAGTGGAAACAGATTCTTCTCTAGATGATAAGGCCCCCTGGCAGGCAACTGGATTGTAGCTGTGTAAGACCCCAAGCAAAGGACCAAGTTAAGCTGTGCCTAGATCCTTGAACCATGGAAAGTGTGAAATAATAACTGCATGTTGTTTTGGACCACTATATTTATGATAACTTGTTATGTCATTATAAAAAACATTGCTAAAGTCCCATGGGGGCCATGTAGAAGCAGACCCTAGGTGTATGGTGCACACATAGTGGGTTCCTGTCACAGTGAATGAACCCTTATATTAGGAAACCCTCATATCCATGTAAGGGGCTTCTTGTAAACCTACTTAAGCTTTTTCTTTAGAAGGACACATTACCTTTATAATACTGGATGGTAAACAGATCTGCCCTATGGCCACAAGGAAGATTCGATCTTCATTTTCCAAGACTTTGCTTTTTTCTTGAAAAAGTAGTCCAGGACAACTGCTATCACAAGTTTCACCATAGAGAATTAATGCCAATAACTCAGAGGTTCTTTTAGCATTCTAGGAGAATTTCCATACTCTTAGCAGTATACAGGTGTGTGAAAGAGACCACAGTTCTGTCTCATCCATGCCGAAAGGTCCATTTGGGGCAATAAAATGGGAGAGAAATAACCAAGCCCATTTTATAAAATAATATTTAGTTGTCTATAATTTTTCCCTTGATAAATTTAAGTTATAGTCACTGCTGCTAATGTACAGGCAATATTCTATTTTGGTGTAGAGTAGCTATGGGAATGTGCATGAACTTAAACATGTCCATAAAATGATGAAAGGAGAATTTTATGCTCTAACTGCTTCAAATGTAAAGGATATATAGATGTATTATCCCCTTTCCAGTACTCAAAATATTAGTATTTAAGATATATAAACACAAGACTATGCAGTGCTTGGCTGGCTCAGTTGATAGAGTGTGTGATTCTTGATCTCAGAGTTGTGAGTTCAAGCCTTATATCGGGTGAAGAGATTACATGAAACTAAAAACTTTTTTAAGAAGACTCTGAAGATATTACAGATGTTAATAAAATTCAATAGATTCATCCAGTTAAAACCTTTTTAACTTATTTTTTTAATATTTATTTTTGAGAGACAGAGTATGCTCATACGAGCAGGAGAGGGGCAGAGGGGGGGAGGACAGAGGATCTGAAGTGGGCTCTGTGCTGACAACAGAAAGCTCCATGTGGGGCTCAAACTCACAAACCGTGAGATTATTACCTGAGCCAAATTTGGATGCTTAACCAACTGAACCCCCCAGGTGCCCCTCAATTAAAACATTTTTAAGCTATAAATATTTTTCAGTTTTCCAAAGGTTTCTAATATTTTTAATAGAGAATCAGTAGATCATGTTGTGATAGATGAACTTAAATTCTGGGGTCATGAGTGTTGTAATATTAAACTAAATAAATGAGAGTTTATTAGCTTAGGAGTATTCACTCATGATGCAGAATTTAAGATCCTGTGAGGATTTGGGGAGGTGATTTGAACTCTATAGGAATAAATCTTGAAAGTATGGGAAAAAGTGATGGCCGAAGTAAGTAAATACCCAATATTGGAATTATTCTACTTAAAGTCTAGAAGAAATTTTTAAAAATGGATGATCTGAAGGCTAAAGGAAGTTGTCCACTAAAATGTTTAAAATTATTTCCTAGTTTCTGGACCTGAGACAATTTTGATTAAGGATCCACTTGTTACAGAGAATGTTAGGTCCTTTGACAAAAAGATTCTTTAATAACATGGCAATGTGCAAGATAATGATTCAATCTTTTCCCTGTCATTTACTCAACATAAATTTACAATGGAAAAAGAAGAATTTTCAAACATTTTGAGGAATAATGATCATTGGTATTCAGAGGTTTAAAGTATCACCATGTCTCTCTTTTTTTTTTTTTTTGATGCACATGGGGGCTAGTTAATAAGTAGAATACTGGGTAATATGTAGCTCATATTAAATTCACAGACCCATCCTAACTGCCTAATGTCAAGTTACGATAGACATACTTGATTGTTATTGCAACCTCTACATTGGGTACTTGCCCTATGAGATGAGAACCGTGTAGTGGGGAAGACCAAGTAGAAACTTCTGCAACTGCAACCCCCATAATAGTTTATCAGCAGAAGTATCACAGCTTTCAAGAGGATGACAAAAATTAGTACCACCTTTAACAATATGAAGTCTTAGTCCTCTTCATATCTTCATTTAGTTTACCAATAATCATCATTATTTTGCTAAATCATGTGGATCCTCAAAGATGATAGTATATTATCAGAAAGTCAAGTAATAGTAGCCTCCAATGCAATCGCAATTGCCTGATGTGGTGTTTGTGCTAGAGCTGAGACACCTGGCATCAGTACATGAAGCAGTTTTAGCTTTAGTAAATGTGGTATTTTTTATCCATAGTAAAAAAAAAAAAAAAAAGGTTTAGAAACATCTTGCATTCACCTGTCATTGCTCTTGGTATATATTTACAGTTAACCCTTATGTCTGTTAATTGTACAGTCCCAAAATATTTGGTCCATCCGGATATCTGGCAAAACTTAATCCACTGAATATATGACAATTTGTTAAAGGTGCTAGATGACCAAAAAGTAGCTAACAAATTGAAGGTGTTGTCAAGAGCCACATATTCTAAGAGTGGGAAATAAACTCTTTGAAGTTTCAAGGACTCGCTATACTAGTAAGCCTTTTAGGGTTCACTGGCCAGAGGTTTTCCAGGATATCCCATTCCAAATAAGAGCATCTTGCATCCCTTTACAATTAGCCCTGCAAGTTGGAACAAACACTCTAACCATTTCTGTGTTATCAGATATATTAGTGAAGTTTATGGTGAGTGACCATGAGAGAATCACAAAATAATCTCCTGGGGTTCTAAATTAAGGTCATCCTATTTGCCATAGAGAATTTTATATCTATTGAAAACTACTCTTGTGGGCCCAGGAAGAGATGGAGTGTCTGCCCATGGAATAAGTGATATGTGTCTGGATCTGTCTATAATAAGCTGGGTTCTGGAAAATCCACCAGTTCATATAGTTGGTCAGGTTCAGCAATAATCCAGTGTCATTTAGAAGTGAGCAAATGGAATTAAGCATAAGCACGAAAGAGAACATGAGCAAGTTCCAGGAACCAGTAACCCAGAACCCATGCCATTGACAGCTTATGCATCATTGTCCCTCTCTAAACTCACATGTATGGTATGTAGAATTTTATACATCCAGCTGTTGAAGTAGGAAAAAGCTTGAGCTTGGTTGTTGTATAGGTCACCTTAGAATGTAAGGCAAAAATGGATAGCAGCCTCTCTTCCTGGGTGGCCATGGAAAACTTTATAAAGGAAATTTTCCCAAGGCAATATACCTGGTCATCTACTTTGTTTCAAAGTGGTTAGAGGTTAGAATATATTCTGTGAATATGTGAATATAGCCTGTGAATGTGGGTAATAGCCTGACACAGGGACCTGGAGGAAGACTAGAAGATTAGGGCCAGAGAAGCTTTAGATAAAATGTATACAGGAGCACTTGGGTGACTCAGTTGGTTAAGTATCTGACTTCAGGTCAGGTCATGATCTCATGATTCATGAGCTTAGGCCCCAGGTAGGGCTATGTGCTGACAGCTTGGAGTCTGGAGCCTGCTTTAGATTTTGTGTTTCCCTTTCCTTCTGCTCTTTCCCCATCCATTTATTCATTCATTCATTCCCTCTCTCTCTCTCAAAAATAAAGATTAAAATAGAGCAAGCAGAATGTGTAAACTTCTTTGTATCATAGTAACATCTGCCAAGAGCATCCACTACAGGAGGCTGATTATACAGCCAGTTAGGTTGATTCTGTCACCTGTTGATGCCAGTCAGTTTCTAATAGCAGTCACCTGGTATAGTAGACATAGGAATGAAACTTGGCCATGGTAGCAGAGATGCTGTTTCAGTGGCCAGATATCATGGGTCCCACTTAACAAAGCTGAGTAGCTATTGCTGTTGCTGAGGGCCCAACCTGTCAGTAACAGAGATGTTAAGCCCCCAGTATGGCATAAACACTTTAGAAGATAAATAAGCTCCCACTTTGGCAAATTCATCCCACTCTATTTTTTTTTACTTAAAAAAAGAGGTGTAGGAATGAACATAACTGTGGAACCAACTGCTCCTATCTATCATATGACCTAGAAGCTGTTGGATTGATAAAAGACTGGGATGATCTACTGATGGCAAAACTGAACTGGCAACTCAGATATAACACTTTAAGAGGATCAGATATTATGCTCCAGGATGCAGTATACATCTTAGAGCAAAGATATTTATATGGGCTGTGTACTCAATAGGAGGAACTCATGGATCTGATCTTTACATGGAAAAAGGAGTGGCCAACTTTACTATAATTTCCAGTAGTCTCTTAAGGAAGATTTGTTTCCTGTCTCTGCAAATCTGGGTTCTGCAAGATCAGAAACTCTAGGTCCCAGTAGGAAGAAAGCTTCAGTCAAGAGAAACAAAAAGAGTTCTATTGAACTCTAAAAGACTGGTGCTGTTTGGCGAGGAGTTTGGCTTCAGGTCAAAATCCTGTAGGACCTTCCAGCCCAAACCATAGGTGAATTATAAAGGCTTTGCTTGACAGACTTTGCTTGGAGAAAGCCCTACGCACATGAAAATTAGTGGACATCCATGCCTTTATATTTTCTTGAGGGAGTTACTTTCAAGGACTCTGATCCCTCCCCATGCCAGCCTTATATATCTACATTCCTAGCCTTCATTCAGGGATCTCCTAATCAGGAACCTCAACTGAGACATTTACCTTCACTTCCTTATCAGGATATCTTGACTAAGACACTTTTCTCCACTCTCACTCAGTGCTTTTCTACTCCTATCTCCTCTTCCTCTACTCTTTTAGAACCCTTAGTTACCAAAAATGGCAAGAGTGGTTTGTTCAGGACTCTTTGACAGTGAGACAGTTCCCCCATCCTCGCTAATTTACTTGATTCTCACCTGGTGCCATTGTGTGTGGGAGAAATGGAACACTGGGAAAGCCAGCACCTACTTTTTCTCTTGCTTACACTGACACAGCCAGTGAATAAAAGCTTATATTACTTTCATTTGGCTAATTGTCCTATGGCCATATTGACACCTGATAGCTCAGTACCTAAGTACCTGAGGCTTCATGCAAGGGACTCAAAGGCAAGAAAAGGAGCCAACAATTTGTCAGGTCTAACTGACCCGGATCATCAGTAGGAGGCAGAACTGCTGTTACACACTGTAGTAATGAAGGAATGTATTTGGTACCTAGATAAACCATTTGAATGCCTGTTGGTACACTCTTGCCCAATGTTTTGATGTAAAGAACAGATAAATACATTAACTGGAGTCCTAGAAGGGTTTGGTGACCTCCCTGGGCATAAGGGCCTGGCCTGTCAGGAGGGAATAGTATAGGACTAGCACAGCAAAATACAATAAGCTGAGAGGAAAAGGGATTGAAGAAGAATAATGGGAAAAGTATCTGTTGCAACACAAAACCGCGGAAGTATAATTTGTCTTACTAATTTACTGCTAACAAAGGCATGTTAGAACCCTGGAAAAACTTCTGCCAACATGTATATGAAGTGGGTCCAGCAGGGCAAGGGGTATACTGTGTTGGAAACTGTGATGTGCCCTAGATTCCTATTAAAAGAAGAGTGCAGCTGAGAGTTTTATCAGAAGGTAGCCTTCAAATCCTTGTTTCTCCTGGGGTTGCCTGGCTCTAAGGATCAGCATCCTCCAAGTCACACTGCTTAGACAGCCCATATCAAATGACTTCTATAGGCACAGTATAAAGGCCTAGCTATTTTGGCCCCCAGTAGGATAACTTTGATGGGTCGTACTAGTTCCAGAGATGGCTATGGGGTTTGCTGTTAGGACTGTTCTCTCTGAACAACACTGTTTCTTCAATCATTGATTCCCGGGACACTCCCTAACACATAGTCTGCACACTCATCTCCAGTCTGCTTGTGGGAGTGCCCAACCTGTGTCATTTTTTAAAATGTTGAATTGCTAGAATTCTAATGAGTATAATATAATGAGACTATAAGCTACCTTAGTCCAGTTACTTCTTTTGAACTCACTTGCAAGCAAAAATGTCACTTTATAAATCAAATATTATACGTTGAATGAGTTAGTTATAAGATTGATAATGGATTTGCATTTTAGACTTAAAATTGTTGAAATAGAATGTTTCAGGTATTTGCTTCTGGAAACATTCAGAATTCTTGTGAATAAACCATGAATAGTTGAGAATGTATTTTAACTGATCCGAAAATAGAATTAAATAATGAGGAGCTCCAATTGACTTATATTACATATTTAGATATTTTACTGAACGTTTATAGTTTATATGCTCATAAATGACAGATTCTATAGACTAGATGTGAGTCTCCCCCAAATCCAAATGTTGAAATATTAAGGCCAATGTGATGGTTTTTGGAGGTTCATCCTTTGCAAGAGGCTTAGGTCATAAGGGTAGAGCCCTCCCAGATGATGAGATTAATGCCTTTCTTGAAAGAGACCTCACTCTCATTCCACCATGTGAGATTAAAGCAAGAAACAACCATCTGTGAACCAGAAAGCAGGCTCCTACCAGATACCAAATCTGCCAATACCTTGAGCTTGGGCTTTCCAGACTTCAGAAACTGTGGAAATTGGTTTCTGCTGTTTATAAGCCACATAGTCTATGTTATTCTGTTATAGCAGCCTGAATTGACTAAGACAGAGGGTTATACTTGTTTATTGAGATGATGAGTTCCAGAAATTTCCTGTAGATAAAGTTAATTGTTAGAGGCACATAATTTCTCAGTGTTAAAACTTTATTCCACTGGGGACAAAAAGTTTTGCCTGTGGAAAAGATAAAGTTAACTTTTAAAAACTTTTTGGCAAATCAAACATAAAATTTTAGGAAAATGTCAACATGGAAACACTTTTATATGGCAATATACATGTCAAACACACAAACAATAATAAAAATAATGATATTTTTAATTGATTTATTCTTGTAATTTTAAGGGGGAACTTTCTGTAGTCCAGATTTTCACAAAATAACCTTATCAGAAATTGAATCTTGGCTAATATGTGGGTTTCCAGGTCCCAATCCAGACCCACTGGGAATTTGTGTCTTTAATAAGTGCTGGATGTAATTCCTATGAGAATAAAAGGTTGTCTATTTTCCCCATGGCTTCTTGCTGACCATAGTCTGGAATTCCAGTACACCCATCCTCACATAAGATGATGCTGATCCCACTTCTGTGACCTGAGTAGAAGGGTTACTTAAGACAATGCTAAGCTTTCCTTTTCTGTTCTCAAACGTAATCATCTACCATAGCTCACCAGTGTAAGAGTGTTATATGTGCAATAATAGCCTTCTCTGAAATTTGGGAATTATCTTAAGAGAATTATTATTTAAGGGAAAATATCTTTAAAAATATTCCAAACTGACTGTAAAAATTAGTTCCTAAAATCATAGCCTACAAGTAGATATGATGTGGAGGAATATGTAAATAAAATCTGTAAAATAAATTTTGGTCTCCTAATGGGGGTACTTTGTTCAAAAACTTATTTTCCCACATTGAGATCTGCCTTCTCTCTCTATAGACAGACTTCCTTCTTTAATCCCCATATTTTTATTATTTCCACTCTACACTGAGATGATGTTAGAGTTCGGGTATCTGTTCCATTCACTTTTACCTGCCAGGATTATCCGTAAACACCGTAATCTATAACAGTATGTGACCCTTCTTCTTTGCCATTCACAGTGTGTAATGGGCAGAATAGGAATGTACTTCTATATACATAGATAGAAAATATGTTTATCAGGTTAACCTGTTTATCAGGTTAACTAATCACTGTCTCACACTGTCTGTGTTTCTAACATTCTTCAGCAGAGTTGTATTGTGAATATAACTATTGTTCCTTTGTTTTGACTATACGATTAAAAAAAAAATAGATGGCTATTGAGTATCATATGAAGAAATAGCATCATTAAAGTCAGTAAAAAACAAGGATGCTTATGGTCTTGAATGTTATTTAACATTGTTTTGGAAGTACTGACAAATGCAATTAGAGATAAAGGAAAAGAAATATACTTTAAGGGAGGAAGGAAAAATTTCATTACCTAAAGATGTTATTATAACCTGAAAGCCAAATGGACTCAACTGAAAAATTACTTAATGTAAACCAAAAAAATCAGATATTTCATTGATTTTAACATGAATATACAAAAGTTAACACCAGTTAAAACCAGGTAAAGTATAATAGAAGAAAACATCACTTATACAATAACAAAAATTAAAAGATAAAAGATAAAAGATAAAAAGAAATGTAGAAGCATCTAAATGGAAAAAGAAATTCAACTGAACTATGAGAATGGCTTTAATAAATAAAGCTATATCTTATCCTAAATAGCAAATAACTAAAATTTTAAAAATTACAATGGTTAATAATATAAAATTTCTAATTCTTCCTGAGTTCACAAATAAATCAAGAAGTGAACATATTTTAAAATTATTTTTATCAGGCACAAAGATTCTAGTTAATTTATGAGAATGTGATGTTTGCCAATTAAAGTATAATGCTAATATATTAGTGTCCTATTGCTGTCATAACAAATGACCAGAAGCTTAGTGGCTTAAGCAACATAAAGTCATTAACTTACTGTTCTATTGGTTAGACGTTCGACACAGGTCTTACTAGGCTAAATGTAAGAACTGAGTAGGGTTATGCTCCTTTCTAGAGGTTTTGGGCGGGAATCTGTTTTCTTGTCTCTTCCACTTCCAGAAGCAGCTTATGTCCTTGGTTTGTGGCCCTTTTCCTCTGTTTTGAAAGCCAGCAATGGCTGTTTAGATGCTCCTAATATCACATCATTCTGACCTTTACTTTTGCCTCCTTCTTCAACACTCAAAACATTTTTGGGTTCAATTGATAATCCTAGAAAATCTCTTGATCTTAAATTCAGGTGATTAGCAACCTTAATTCCAGATTTAGTCTTAATGGTGCTTTGCTATGTAACTGAACATATCCACTGTGTCCACAGCTGAGGACATGGATACCCTTGCAGGGGATGTTATTCTACACACCATGACTGGCTAATTCTATTCACTATACTTGTTAACTTACATTTTCCCTCATTCATTTTTTTTCTTCCAGTCTTAGTTAGGAGGTCAAAAAGATCGTGTGTGAGTGTACTTTATAATAAACTATGAAGCACTCTACTAAGGTAAAATATAATATGTGTTCTGCTTGTATTATTTGTATATTAACTTATTCTTTTTTTTTTAATGTTTTTTATTTATTTCTGAGAGAGAGAAAGAAACAGCATGAGCTGGGGAGTGCCTGAGAGAGAGGGAGATACAGAATCTGAAGCAGGATCCAGGCTCTGAGCCAGCTGTCAGCACAGAGCCCAATTCGGGGCTCGAACGAACAAACCATGTGGTCATGACCTGAGCTGAAGTCAGACACTAACCGACTGAGCCACCCAGGTGCCCCTATATTAACTTATTCTATATCAGTTATAATGTCTTCCATTCATATTGCTCAGCTGAGCTCTAGCATATGCCGTTAAATGTAACAGTCAGCAAATGAAAGATTAAATATTTTAGTTTTCTTTGGTGTTCAAAATAAGCAAACAGGGGCATTTTTCTTGCCTTGAGTGTCTCATTAAGCTGTACTGAACTTGGGGCACCTGTTTGGCTCAGTTGTTTAAGAACCTGATTCTTGATTTCAGCTGAGGTCTTTATCTCTTGGTTTGTGAGACGGAGCCCCAAGTCAGGCTCTGTGCTGAGCATGGAGCCTGCTTATGATCTCTTTCACTGCCCCTCCCCAGCTCTCATGTGTGCTCCCTCTCCCTCAAAATAAAGAAATAAACATTAAAAGAAGAAACTATATTGACCCTCTTTTCAATCAAATATTTTAAGTTACAGAAAATAAATTCAAATTTCACTCTAACCCATTAAATAAGTACATTGATCTTTAGTATTATAAATGAGCAATATTGAATAAAATGTATTTCTGAATATATTATACATACTTTCATGCAAATTAACACAGTTCAAAAAATGTTAAATAGTAACTAAACTTGGATGACTCTAGCAATTGACAAAAAAATTAAAATCAACCGTATGTTAAAGCTTAAGTGAAGAAATTTTGCGTTTATATACATTTTTTCAATAAAGTACAAGATAGGGAATCTTCCCTAACTATATTTCCAAATATAGTTATTGGTTTAACTTTTTTGAAGTATAAATAAAATAAGATTTTGATGGTTTAATTCAGTTGAGTTGTGTGAAATATATCATCTGTGTAACTAGAAAATGGTTATTCTTCTATAAATTTAGAATACCAGAAATATGCAGACTGGCTAAAGTCCATCCTTTGATTCAAAAAATATGTTAAAAATGTAATTGCCATTGTTCATTCATCTAGGCTACTATTTTTTTTAACCTTCTCTAAGGATGTTCAGTAATATTCATTGATTGACATAAAGTAA
Organism: Proteles cristata cristata; assembly: GCA_017311185.1. Taxonomy (NCBI): domain Eukaryota; kingdom Metazoa; phylum Chordata; class Mammalia; order Carnivora; family Hyaenidae; genus Proteles; species Proteles cristata. The sequence goes on from JAESUZ010001351.1 coordinate 1,051,724, forward strand.
GGATTTTGAAAAATAGCATGTCACATTCTTGAATGAATTCATAAGATAACTTTACATTTATCAATTTTTCTTCCTAGAATAGTGTTATTTTGACTAAGGAAAACAGTGAGGAAATGTTGATAACAAAATGGAAAAACTGCTTGTAGAGCAACTCAATATTTTAATGATTGACCGTCAACATTCTGTTTATAATCATAATTAGTTTTGAAGACTCCCTCGTTACACATGTCATCAGTGAAGTGAAATATTGAAAAATGTTAGAATCCTAAGAAAGAAAGATATAAAGAGAGAATGTAAGGAAGTAAAGAAGGAAGAAAGGAAGGAGGGGGAGAAGGAGATGGGAAAATGAGGGAAGGAGGAAGGAAAGAAGGAAAACTTTAAGCTTGGCATTGTTTTAATGTCTAGTAGTGAGAATACAAGTCTCTGCTTTTAAAGCAGGAGTGATCTCTCAAGTCCCCCAAATCATATTTAGAAATTGTTCCTTTCAGCGTGTTCAATGCTATGTAAATGGCCTCCAAGGGATCAAGCGGTAGAGCATGTACTTGTATATCTCTATTTCTGGTTGATTCAAAAGTAATAAAATATATGATCCTTGTCTAAAAACCTACTTTCTCTATGGGAAGACAAGATTAGCTTGCCTGAAACCACTGAAGAACAATGAAATTTTAAAAAGTAAAAGCATTCCAAAAGATAAATTGAGTGTTTTAGCCTTTAAATGCTCTCCTGTTCAGAACAAAAGAGAAATCCCTCTAGACTGAATTATTCAAATATATTTTCATAAAAACAAAAACAAAAGTGAGGGTTTTTTTTGGCATCCAAAAAATCTGGTAGCAATTGAGTTGGCAGAGAGATGGAGTTAATTTCTAGGCATGTGAAGAGAGGCCATGCCCTTCTGGCAAACTGGGAAGACAGAGTATTTATTAGTAGCTCCGAACTAATTTGCTGTCATCAACTATATTATAATGAAAGAATTGACTTAAACTTGCTTGTAGGGGGTCTGAAGTCATTTTTGTGTCTGTGTGTGTGTGTGTGATAGAAATCCACAATTATCTTCACCTTTGGCCTTGTTGTACCTTCCATTTGTATTCAGGTAAAAGTTCATTATAGTAAATTTCCCTTAAATAGTCTGAGGTTATATAAGACCCAGCATCCTGATTCTATATGAAATTATTTCCAGGGCTTGTGTGTTGCTTTTCTTATTTTCTACAATGAATAATTCTATGTAACAAATAGTCTCAGTCTTTCTTCATGCCACAATCTTCGTGAAGAAAAAGTGATCAGACTTAGGCTGCTTCAGGTATAATTTTCACAAGATGTGTCAGTAACTGCAGAGTGTATTAAATTAGCAATAATAAGATTGACATTGATCATTTGACTATGACTCAGGTTTGTGTTCCTTTTGCTCACCTCAAAGGCAAAGCATTAGAGAAAAACAAAATTAATTTATTATAATAATTATCTGGGAAAGGATGGTGCCCTCTTCCTGTCTCTTAGTGATGAAAAGTTATCGAAAGTTAAATGGAGGGGGGTGCCTGGATGGCTCAGTAGATTAATGGGCTCAGGTCATTATCTCACAATTCATGGGCTTGAGCCCTGCGTCGAACTCTGTGCTGGCAGTTCAGAGCCTGGAGCCTGCTTTGGATTCTGTGTCTCTTCTCTCTCTCTCTCTGTTCCTCCCCTGTTCATGGTTTGTCTCTATCTCTCTCAAAACAAATAAATGTTAATGTTTTTAAAGACCTAGTAAGTGATAAAACTTTGTTTTAAAATATGTGCTAATTTAACTCTAGTGATATTTGTTAACCCCTACGCTGTCCAAAAAGAGTCATTCTAAAAACTAATAACATATGTTTAATAGTGTCTTAGCACTTATATATATAAAGAGTTATTTTAAATAGTATCTCATTTGATTATCATGTGTATCCTGTGGGTAGCTTGAACTTTTACCCCATTATTCACAAGAGCCAACTAAACTAAAATACTAAGAAAAGTAATGTTTTTTTGTGGTGTGCTATTTGTCTCTGAGGGAACTGCATAGAATGTATCTTCATTATTACGATTTTAATCTCCAGATTGGTTGAATTTAAAATAATTTTAAACTACTAATTTCATATATACTGCTGTATAGAAGAAAATAAGTTAAACCTAACAATAATTAGTGATATTCAAATATTCAATTAATTAGAACTGATAACATTCTCTTCTGTATCTATTATCCTGAACATACATTTTTAAAAAATTTTTAATGCTTTATTTATTTCCGAGAGAGAGAGAGACCAGCATGATCAGGGGAGGTTCAGAGAGAGAGGGAGATACAGAATCCGAAGAATTCAGGCTCAGAGCTAGGTGTCAGCACAGAGCCCAACACAGGGCTTGAACCCACGAACCGTGAGATCATGACCTGAGCCGAAAGCTGATGCTTCACCAACTGAACCACCCAGGTGCCCCCTGAACATAAACTTTTCTGATACAGTGTTTGAAAGGAAACATACTTTCTTGTCTTTTTTGTAATAGGAATAAAAGATTCAAGGCTATGAACTAACTGAAATGTTTCCTTATCAATATTCTGCTTTCAGTCTCAGGCTTTGTTGAGTCTGCCAATCCAAAGCTATAAACTCTGTAATAATCTGTTCAATCATAATCAATTCTCCACTTTATAAGAACCACAAGAAGATGTTCAGTCTCATTAGTCATTAGATACATGCAAATTAAGCCTTGATGAGATGCTACCATACATTGGTTAGAAATGCTAAAATAGGGGGGGCCTCGGTGGCTCAGTCAGTTAAGCTTCTGACTCTTGATTTCAGTTCAGGTCAGGATCCCACAGTTCAGGAGTGTGAGCCTCACATTGGGCTCTGCACTGACAGCACGTAGACTGCTTGGGAATCTCTGCCTCTCCCCAGCTTTCCCTGTTTCTCTCAAAATAAATAATTAAACTTAAAAAAATATGTAAATGCTAAAATAGGGGTGCCTGGGTGGTTCTGTTGGTTAAGTGTCCAACTCTTGATCTCAGCTCAGGCCATGATCTCAGTTCAGGTCATCAACTCAGAGTTATGATCTCAAGTCCAGTACTGGGCTCTGCACTGGGCATGAAGACTACTTTTTAAAAAAGGGAGGAGAGGGGAGGGGAGGGGAGGAAAGGAGAGGAGAGGAGAGGAGAGGAGAGGAGAGGAGAGGAAGAAAGGCAAGGCAACGCGGGCTAAAATATAATAACAAAACCAACTACTGGAGTGGATGTGAAAAGACCAGCCCTCTTTTAAACCACTGATGGAGTTACAGAATGATATAGCCATAAAAATACTTTGGAAGTTCTTTATAAAATTAACCATATAACACAGCAATGGCACTCTTAGACATTTATCTGAGAGAAATGAAAACTTTTGTTCATACAAAAATCTGTACATTTATATTCATAGCAGCTTTATTTTTATTTTTTAATTTATTTTTTAATGTTTTATTTATTTCTAGGAGAGAGAGAGACAATGTGAGCAGGGGAGGGTCAGAGAGAGAGGGAGTGACAAACTCTGAAACAGGCTCCAGGCTCTGAGCTGGCAGTTGGGCCCGAACCCATGAACCGCGAGGTCATGACCTAAGCGAAAGTCAGACGCTTAACCGACTAAGCCACCCAGGCGCCTCCATAGCAGCTTTATTTTTGATATGAAAACCTGTAAATAAATATCCTCTCCATATGTCCGTGAGAAGGACTGTTAAGACTGTATGTGGTGGTGTCCTTTATTATATAAATTAAATAAGCCTAGTTCTGTTTAATCAGCAGATTATTCTACTATCCTTTTGGGGAGTTCACAACAGACATAAGTAAAATTTGAGTCTTCTCTATCTGCTCAGCACAGAGGGTACAAAGATAAAAGGCAAAAGAAGCCTGTGCTTTCCTGGAGCCTGGATTTAAATGGGGAGAGTATGTGAAAAACAGCTAAATCCACAAGTAAATACATAATTCCAAAGTATATTGTTATGAAGGAAACAAATATACTTTTATTTAGAATAAGGATTGGTAAACTACCTCCCATTGGGTTAAATAAAGTTTGGTTAGAATACAGCCACAATAATTTATTTGCATAACCTATGGCTACATTTAGGCGATGAAGGTGGAGCTGGGTAGCTGAAACCAAGAATGGTCTACAGAGTCTAATATATTTACTAGCTGGACCTTAAGAAAAAGTTTGTAGGAGCTCCTGGGTGGCTTAGTTGGTTAAGTGTCTGACTTGACTGTGGCTCAGGTCAAAACCTCATGGGTTCCTGAATTTGAGACCTATATTGGGCTCTGTGCTGACAGCACAGAGCCTGCTTGGGATTCTCTCTGTCCCCTTCTCTCCTTGCCCCTCCCTGCTTGCTTTCTCTTTCAAAAATAAATAAATAACCTTAAAATAAAAAACACTTATAGACCTCTGACTTGAGATAAAGACATTTGGAATGTCAATACTTTTGGTTTCCCTTTTTTAGCAAGATCAGACCTGTTAAAACTAGGTGTTAAGAATTTTTTTAAGATAATTTTTTAAAGACTTAATCCTCACATAGCATATAAAGTCCTAACTCTGGTGGTCTATTATATAATAGTATATTCTAATTATTGCTAAATTTTGCACCTCTCTTCTTTATGGTAGTAGGATGATGTGATTTTCAAACCACAGGAGATAGACAACAGTAAATCTTAAAGGCAATTTTTTGGTCATAACCAGAATTTTCAAAAAATAAGGAGACTAGGGAAGAAAAATAGTGTTATGTACATAGTAAATGAAAGATGGGCAAGGCTACTTACTTATAAACCCTTTGTTTAACTTTGGCACACACACACATACACACATACATACACATTTATTCTAGTTTATCATTTATGAGAAAGTTTGAAAGTCATTGTTTAATAAACTATGAAGCCTGTGACCTAGGCATTGCGGAGCATTAAGGTGGATGGAGTTACATGTTATTATCAGTGTTCCCATGTCATCTTCCTGGGTCACAGACTAGGAGAGGGGACAAGAGTATAGGATATTTAACACAGAAAATCTTTTGCATCCCTTCTGATTTAGGATTCTGGAAGGAGATCCCTTTGAAGCCTTCCTCATGCAAACAACTGAGGTCATGGCAGGGAATCAGAAAGCCTACAAGTGTATTCTGCATCTATTCACTTCTAAAATGTCATGCATTTTTGTACTAGAGTGTGGATACAGTGGGAACTGAGTCTGAAGCAATATTCTTGTTTTCCCAAGGCCTGCTTGTGGCATACAATTTCATCCTCATGATGCAGGAAGGGTGGTGGGATTCTTAAAAGGCCAGTGGACTGTTAAGAGGACTCAATTCAGAGCAAATAGCCCACCATGTACAGCTTTTGAGATTGAAAGTAAATGGCTAAGATGTAGTTCTGTCACATCCTTTCCCTTCTCTAAAGCCAGATGACAACAGTGACCTGGAAATTGGTCAGCAGCTTTTAGGACAGACCAGCCATGCCTCAGGAGACAAGTGCATTTCTAAAGGCTACGACATGAGTCTAAGAATCCTATCTAATTTTCTGTTACAATAAGATCAATAAGATCATATAATGCATGCCTTCAGTGGTGTAACCAGGTGTTGTGAGTCTTAATGCTTATAATTTTGGAGGTACTCTTTCAGAAACAGAATCCCAAACTGTAAATCCTTGCCAGGGGCCCACGCAGATGAGAGTCCCAGAACCGTAGGATTCATTTCCTTCTCAGTAAAGCCTCTTTGTAATTATTTCTATGATGTATACTAAGGAATGCTTAGAAATGATGAAGCATGGGTGGAAAATCGAAATACTGAGAAAGCGCTTGAGGTTAGCAAACAGAAATCACCTAAAAAGAAACTTTATTTCTTTCGGCTAAATTTAACAGGGTTGCCAGAATCTTAAGTTTTGTTTCATTTCCCTTGCTACTTTTGCAGCAGCAGCTTTAAACAGCAGATATTTTATTTTTTAAATTTTTATTTATTAAAAAAATGGTTTTTTTAATGTTTATTTATTTTCGAGAGAGAGAAAGGCAGACTGCAAGCAGGGGGAAGGGGAAGAGAGAGGAAGACACAGAATCAGAAGCAGGCTCCAGGCTCTGAGCTGTCAGCACAGAGTCCAACGCCAGGGCTTGAACCCACAAACTGTGAGATCATGACCTGAGCCAAAGTTGGTTGCTTAATTGACTGAGCCACCCAGGTGTCCCTAAATATCAAATGTTTTAATAAGAAATAACCAAATTACATTTTACTTTTACATTTTTAGTCTGTGTAAATTTTAAGACCTAACCCATATAATAATTGGTAGATCATAAATATTTAATCTTGCTTTGTGGAAGATGGCACAAGGTAAGAAGTATATAGTGGAATTGGTTGCCAGTTCTACCCAATCATTACTACCAATGTCCTTTTCTTTTTTCTTTTCTTTTTGAAATTATTTCATTTTAATTGTTTTATTTTATTTTATTGACTTGAACATGGTATCTACCATGTTCTGAAATTGCCAGATACTCACTTCCTAAGCCACCTTGAAGCTAGGGCAAAGGCATATGGCCATATATGCCTCTACTGGCAAATAAGACTTTGGAAATCTGCTGCATGAATTCTGGAAAATGATTTCTTTTCAATTAAAAAAGACCTATGAGAGCCATTCCCAAGCCGGATGCCACAACTGGGTTTAATACTTAAAAATGGCATACTATCCCAAATCTTAAAGAAACAAGCTAAATTCCAAACCAGTACGTTCAGGATTACAGAAACAACAAAACAAAACAAAACAAAACAAATTAAGAACCTCGATAACTGATGTTATCTGTAAGTTGCTGAATTAACTATCCTACCTTTGAGATATGGAAATTTGCAATTATAAATTTCCTCAAGGTTTTAGTTTTCACTTAAGTATTCTCTCTTTTTTTCTTGTGATAGAAAATACATAATACGAGATCTACCCTAACAAACTTTTAAGTATATATTGTTAATTATTGTTAAGTAAAGTATTGTTAATTATAATTACAGTATTATATAGAAGGTGTCTAGAATTTTTTTTTTTTTTTTGGTCATATATTATTGAAAATGTGTACCTAGTGAATGGCAACTTTTCCTTTTCCTTTCCCACCGCTCCTGGCAACCACCATTCTACTTTCTGCTTTAATGAGTTTGACTAGTTTAGATCTCATGTAAATGGAATCATGTAGTATTTGTCATTCAGTGACTAACTTACTTTCTTAGCATAGTGCCCTCTGGGTTCATCTTTTTGTAGTATGTGACAGGGTTTCTTTCTTTCTTTCTTTCTTTCTTTCTTTCTTTCTTTCTTTCTTTCTTTCTTTCTTTCTTTCTTTCTTCTTTTCTTTCTTCCTTTCTTTCTTCTTTCTTTCTTCTTTCCTTCCTTTCTTTCCTTCCTTCCTTCCTTCCTTCCTTTTCTTTTCTTCTTTCTTTCTTTCTTTCTTTCTTTCTTTCTTTCTTTCTTTCTTTCTTTCTTTCTTTCTTTCTTCCTTCCTTCCTTCCTTCCTTCCTTCCTTCCTTCCTTCCTTCCTTCCTTCCTTCCTTCCTTCCTTCCTTTTTGTGGCTGAATAATATTCAATGCATATAACACATTTTTTTAAAATCCATTGCTCTATTGATGGACATTTAAGATTGTTTCCACCTCTTGGCTGTTGTGAATAATTCAGTTGACGGGAATGCAAATATCTCCTTGAGATTCTGAATTCACTTCTTTGGATATATACCTAGAAATGAGGTTAGTGAATCATATAGTACTTTAGTTTTAATTTTTTTGAGGAATTTCCATAATGTTTTCCATACTGGCTAGACCATTTTATACCCCCAACAATGTGCAGGGTTTCCAATTTCTCCATATCCTTGCCAACAGTTGTTACCTCTGTTTATTTTGGTAAGGTTGTGTTTTCTTTGTTTCAGTTGTTTCCTTTGCTGTGCAGAAGTATGTAGTTTGATGTAGTTCCACTTGTCTATTTCTTTTTTATTGTCTGTGTGTTTGATGTCATACCTAAGAAACCATTGCCAAGACCAATGTCAGAAAGCTTTTTTCCTATGTTTTCTATCCTAAGCTTCAGTTTCAGGGCTTACATTGACGTCTTTAATCCATTTTTGTACAGTGTAGGATATGAATCTAGTTTCATTCTTTTGTATATGGATGTCCAGTTTTTCCAGCACCATTTGTTACAGTGATTATCCTTTTCATGTTGTGTATTCCTGTCACCCCTGTTGAAGATCAGTTGATGTTGTATATGTGGGCTCATTTCAGGCTCTCTATTCGATTCCATTAACATATATGTTTTTGTGCCATTACTATAAAGTTTTAATCATGGAAGCTTTGATATATATTTCATTTTTTAATTTTAGTTTTTTGATATATGTTTTAAAATCAGGAAGTAAAATTTCTCCAGCTTTGTTCTTTTACAATATTATTTTGGCTATTATGGATACTTTCTTATTCCATATAAATTTTAGGATTATTTCTTCTATTACTATAAATATGCCACTGGGATTTTAATAGGAAGCATTGAATCTGTAGATTTCTTTGGGTAGTATGGACATTTTAACAATATTGACTCTTCGAAAAATACATGAATGTGGGATATATTTTATTTATTTGTGTCCTCTTTAATATCTTTCATCAATATTTTGTAGCTTTCAGTGGACAAGTCTTTCCCTCATTCATTAGGTTTATTCTGAAGTTATTTTTTATACTATTTTTATACAATTGTAAACGGAATCAGTTTTTAAATGATTTTTTGGTATGCCAGTTTTGTATCCTGCAATTGTGTGTGTGTGTGTGTGTGTGTGTGTGTAGTCTTTAGTATTTTCTCAATGTAAGATCATGTCATCTACAAATAGAGACAGTTTTACTTCTTTCTTTCTCATTTGAATACCTTTTATTTCTTTTTCTTCCCTAATTAGTCTGATTAATACTTCCAGTACTATATATTGAACAGAAGTGGTGAGAGTGAGCAACCATGCCTTGTTCCTGACCTTAGTGTAAGAGCTTTCTTGCACCATTGAGTATGATGTTAACTGTAGGCTTGTCATGAATGGCCTTTATTTTGTTGAGGTACATTCCTCCTATACTTAATTAGTTGAGAGATTATTTTTCGTGAAAGAATGTTTTATTTTTTCAAATGCTTTTTCTGCATCTATATTTAGTTGATCATGTTATTTTTTTTATCTTTGTAATGTGGCATATCACATTTACTGATTTGGGTATTTTGAACCATCCTCACATCCCAGGGATAAATCTAACTAAGTTATCATGTATAATCCTTTTAATGCTCTGTACATTTGGTTTTCTAGTACTTTGTTTAGGTCTTTGTGTCTATGTTCATTAGGGTTATGGACCTGTAATATGATTTTCTTGTAATGCCCTTATCTGGCTCTTGTATCAGCATAGTGCTGGCCTCATAAAATGAGTTTGGAAATGTTCCTTCTACTTTAATATTTTTGAGGAGTTTGAAGAGGATTACATTAATTCTTCTTTAAATATTTTGTAATATTCACCTGTGCAACCGTCTGCTCCTGGACTTTCTTTTGCTGGGAAGTATTTTTTTATTACTTATTTAATCTTATCCTTCATTTTTGATCTGTTTATATTTTATATATCTTCATGATTCAATCTTAGTAGTTTGCTTCTAGGACTTTTCCCCTACATTGTAGATAACCATTAACAAATCAATTTGTTGATGTGTAATTGTTCATTCTAGTCTCTTTTGATCCTTTTTATTTCTGTGGCATCAGATTTAAAGTCTTCTTTTTCATTTCTAATTTATTTACTTGAGTTTTTTCTCACATAGTTTTGTCAATTTTGTCAGTCTTTCCAAACACCTACTCTTATTTTCATTGATCTTTTCTACTGTTTTTGTAGTCTCTATTTCATTTATTTTTTTAATTTTGTTTATTCATTTTGAGAGAGAGAGAGAAAGAGTGTGTGTGTGTGAGCACAAGTGGAGGAAAGGCACAGAGAGATTGAGAGAGAGAATCCCGAGAAGGCTCTGTGATGTCAGTGCAGAGCCTGTCATGGAGCTCAATCTCAGGAACCATGAGATCATGACCTGAGGTTAAATCAAGAATTGGATACTTCACAGACTGAACTACCCAAGCACCCCTATTTCATTCATTGCTGCTCTAATCTTTTTTTGTATTTCCTTCCTTCTGGTAACTTGGGCTTACTTTGTTCTTTCTCTAGTTTATTTGAGGTGTAGAGTTAGTTTATTTGAGATCTTTCTTTTTTAATATAGGCATTTATCACTGTAAACTTCTTTCTTAGTACTTCTTTTGATGCATCCTGTAATCTTAATATTTTTTTCATTTTCACTTGTCTAAAGATATTTTCTAATTTCCCATATGATTTCTTCTTTGATCCATTGGTTATTCAAGAGTGTGTTAATTTTTACATACTTGTGAATTTTCTGGTTTTCCTTCTGTTGATTTCTGGTTTCATTTTCTGTGGTTGGAAATGATACTTGCTATGATTTCAATCTTAGTGAAGTTGTACATTATTTTTTGACCATGTAAATTTATCCTGTATAATTTTTCATGTACTCTTGATAGAAATATATATTATGTTTTTAGGTGGAATTCTGTGTGTGTCTGTCAGGTTTATGGTATTGTTGAAGTCTACTCTTTCCTTATTGATATTTTACCTAAATGTTTTATCTATGATTGAAAATAAGATATTGAAGTCTCCTTCTGTTGTTGTTTTGCTATTTCTCCCTTCAGATCTGTCAGCATTTACTTTATATATTTATGTGGTCTGATGTTACATGCATATGTATTTAAATTTTTTACATCATCCTATGAATTGACCCTTTTATCTTTATGTACTATCTTTTTTCTCTTTGGATAGTTTTTGACAAAAAGTTTATTTTATCTAATACAAATATACTTCTACTATCTTTTGCTTACCATTTACATGGAATATCTTTTTCATTAATGGCAGCATAGCTTTCAATTTAAATTGAAAGTGAATCTGGGGTGACTGAGTGGCTCAGCCAGTTAGGCATTTGACTCTTGATTTTGGCTTAGGTGATGATCTCACAGTCATGAGATTGAGCCTTGCATCTGGCTCTGTATCCAGCATGGAGCCTGCTTGGGATTCTCTCTCTCCTCTCTCTGCCCCTCTCTTGTGCTCATGCTCTCTCTCTCTCTCAATAAATAAATAAATACAAATTAAAAGAAATAAAGTCTGTTGTAAACAGTACATAGTTGTATTTTCTGGTTTGTAAAATTTATTCAATTATACTCTTTTGGGGAATTTAATTCATTTATATTTAAGATAATTAGTGGTAGGGAAAGGCTTACTATTGCCATTTTGTTGATTGTTTTCTGTCTTGTAGTTCTTTAGTGTCTTTTCCTCTCTTAGAGTCTTTCTTTGTAGTGTATTTTTTTGTGTTGACATGCTTTGTTTCCTTTCTCTTATTCATATCTCTAATGTATGTTTTCTTTGTAATTACCATTGGTCTTACATAGCATGTCTCTTAGTCATAACAATTTATTTTAAGCTAATAACAACTTAAGTTTAATCACATACAAAAACTATACTTTTTTACTCCCTTCCACCATACTTTATGTTATTGTTTTCATAGTTTACATCATTTTATATTATGAGTCCATTAACAAATTTTTGTCATTTTAATTATTGTTAACATTTTTATTTTTTAATTTTTATACTAAATTAAAAGTGACTTACAGAGTATAAATTTTTGAATCTGGATGTCCATTTCCTCCACAGACTTGTGACATTTTCAGCCACTTTTTTTTTTCAAATAAACTTTGTGCCCCTTTCTCTCCATCTTCTCCTTTGGTAACTTCCATAAATTGTATATTGGTCTCTTTGGCAATATTCTACAAAGTCCTTTAGCTTTTCTTTTTTCTTTTTTTTTTTTTTAATTTTTTTTTTTAATGCTTTATTTCTAGGAGAGAGAGAGAGAGACAGTGCGAGCAAGGGAGGGTCAGAGAGAGAGGGAGTCACAGACTGAAACAGGCTCCAGGCTCAGAGCTGGCAGTCAGCACAGAGCCCGATGCGGGGCTCGAACCCACGAACCGCGAGATCACGACCCAAGCGAAGGTCGACGCTTAACCGACCAAGCCACCCAGGCGCCCCTCTTTAGCTTTTCTTTAGTTTCTTTTTCTCCTTTCTTTTGTCTTTCTGCTTTTCTGACTGGGAAATTTCAAATGATCTTTTATTCTTCTGTTTGCTCAAGTCTGTTGTTGAAACCTTCCAGTGAATTTTTTTAAGTTCATTTATTTTTCAGCTCCAAATTTGTTTCTTTTTTACATTTTCCATCTCTTTATCTTTTTGTTGAAATTCTCATTTTCTTCATGCATCACTTCCTTGTACTCATTGAGCATCTTTTGACTATTATTTTGAAAAGTTTTCCAATAATTCATATCATCCTTTTGTCCAGTGATTCATATATCTTTTCTTTAGGGTCTGTTTCTGGAGTATTATATTCCTTTGACTGAGACATTTCTTCTTTTCCTTTGTATTCCCTGTAGTTTTGTATTGGTATCTACATACTTGGAGAAAAACAAAACAACCAAACAAAAAACAGCCACCTTTCCTAGTCGTTAAGGATTTTTTAAAAGGAAAGATCTTCACCTGTCAGCCTGCCTGGAGATACTGGGGGCCTTTCAAACCTTTTCTATTGAATTGTAGATTCCTTAGAGGGATTTGCCAGTTTCTTTTCTTTTCTTTCTTTTTTTTTTTTTTAACAGATTATAATATCTTGTTCCCTCTGGTGTCTACCTGCTGTACCATGGGTCTTCTGAAGCAAAAACATGCTGCCCTACTTTTTTGTTCTCAAAGGTTCCTGGAAATCTAGAGTATATGGGTTCCGTTAGTGACCAAAACTGGGTTAGATACTAATTCCTGAAAGAGCCCCTGTAAAAGCCAGAATATTGGATGTGAACTCCATCCAATATTGGATGAAGAACTCCACTCTTCACTATCTCTCCTGAGAGGAGGCCAGTGGGCTGTATTGACCTCTGTCTTTTACGCCATTGGACCCTCTGGACCAGCAGCATGCTCCCCTGGTTATTTTTGTTAGGGGTCTTCTGGCAATTAGGGTATGTTAGGTCCTGTCTATATTTTAGAGACAGGCAAGACAGAAGCCAATCTTTAAGGAACTCCTCTAAAAAGTCAGTACTTTGGCCATATGGTCTAGTCTTCTTTTTCTTTCCCCAGGGAGAAGGAAGGTACTAAAATTTTTCCTAGCAGCTTTGATTTGGCTGTTTTTTCACTTGCGTGAGGTATAAAAGGTTCTTAACTGGCTCTTGGATTTCACACAAAGAAAATTAGTACATGTATTGTTAAATCAGTGTCTTCCTGGGTAAAAGGAGGGTCTGGGGCTTCCTATTCTACCATCTTACTGGTATCACTGTATCTAATCTCTTGTTGCTGGAATATTTTTAATTGCTACAGAGAATTTGGGGAAATTGCAAAAAAAAAAAAAAAAGAAATGCCTCCAGAAAGGATGTGTTCCATATAAAGACTGTTATTAAAATAAAGTATTAAAACATGAGTTTAAACAAAAATATTTGAGGAAGCTCAAATTAGACCCCTTCCTACACTTTTATTCAATTCAAACAAGGTGATCAAAGTAAGTAAATCTTCAGGGACTCAACAACATGGGGGAAAGAGAGGCTTGTCTGTCTCATGATCTCCCCTCATAATCTTAAAGTAAATAGTATCACATCATATCAATAAAAGTACTGTTAAAGTAGATATCTTCCCCCTCCCCACCCTCCTGCCCAAGATATTCCACAGTGTAGAAAAGACATTTTATGGGGGCATCTGGCATCAGTTTTATGGGGGCATCAGTGAGTTAAGCATCTGACTTTGGCTCATGATCTCTCAGTTCATGAGTTCAAGTCCCACCTTGGGCTCTCTGCTGTCAGTATGGAGCCTGCTTCTGATTCTCCATCCTCATCTCTCTCTCTCTCTCTCTCTCTCTCTCTCTGCTCCCCCTTCAGTAAAAAAATAAACATTTGAACAACAAAACAAAGAAAAGAGGTTTTAGCACAGCTGTATTACAGAAACTTGTTTACATAAGGAATCTAACGCTCTGGGACAAATGCACCTGATGTGCTATGTGATATAGTGTGTTTTACTAGAGATATTTATTATATCTTAGCTATCCTCTTGATTCTAGACTATTCTTTCATCAAATGCTCCTGAACACCACCACATCTTAATCTTTGCATACACTTTTCATATACTTTTCATACACATGAAATTCCTTACCAACATTAAATTTGTATTCTTGTAGTTTTCTTAGGACTCCTTATTTCTATAGTCTTGCTCTGTCTATCCAGACTTTTCCCTGAACACTTGCGGGAAAACACCTAGTGCTGTGACTGGAACATTGCTCAGCTCTAGCAAATGCTCATTAAATCTATTTTTGTTAAATCTACATCTCAGACTGAAAGCTCTGTTCCAGTCAAGCTACTCACACTGTCTCAGAAACAGACCACACTGGCATTTCTAGATTACCTCGAATGCTTTTCCTCTGGCATCTTCTTTGTGCATCCTTTAATATCCAGCTTGAACTATACTTCCTTCATGAAGCTTCCCCATATTACTCTCAATTACTGTCAATAAACTATACTTTCTCTGAATGGTTTCATTTATTACATGTTCCATGGATTTGAGACCTCTCTCATATAAAGTAGCACATTAGATGCTAACATTTTCATTTTAACAATCATCTCAGTTCTATATTGTAAAGATAGTGTCTTATGCTTCTGTATCCCTCTCATATAAATCTCTTCATAATTTAAAACTTGTAAGTCAATACACATGGATGATTCATTCAATAAATGTAGCATTATTTTGGGCTAGGCAATAGATACACAATTGTAACTGCTTCTACTAGGCATTCACCATGTGCCAGAAACTATTTGAAGTTTATTAATAGATTTCACTCTCACAATAACTTATTATATGAGTTCTATTTATTTAACCCAAATGTAAAGTTATAGACAGGGAAACTGAGGTACTGTTATTATATGACTCCTCTAATTTCCACATATAGAAAATATGTTGTAGAACCTGGATTTGAGCCCAAGTAGTAGTTATGGGGTCTGTGCTCTTTTTTTTTTTTTTTTAAGAGTATTTATTTTTGAGAGAGAGAGACAGAGCATGAGTGGGGGCTGAGCAGAGAAAGAGAGACACAGAATCCAAAGCAGGCTCCAGGCTCTGAGCTGTCAGCACAGAGCCCGACGCAGGGCTCGAACTCACAAACTGTGAGATCATGACCTAAAACGAAGTCAGTGCTCAACTGACTGAGCCATCCAGGCACCCCATGGTATATACAGTATCTTTAGATGCCAGAAATACTCATATTTTAAAACTTTCTTTACCCTCAAGGAGGTAATAGGTCTGAAAAGAGAGGGAATGTTGTAAATATGTAAGTGTAATACAATATTTTAGGTTGTAGGATATCAATTTGTACAGGCATACCTTGGAGATATTGCAGGTTTGGTTCTAATCTACCACAATAAAGTGAATGTCGCAGTAAAGTGAATGAAATGAGTTTTTTGGTTTCCCAGTGCACATAAAAGCTATGTTTACACTATTCTGTAGTCTGTTAAGTGTACAATAGCATTATGCTTGAAAAAACAATACAAATACCTTAATTAGAAATACTTTACTGCTAAGAAATGCTAACCACCATCTGAGCTTTCAGTGAATTGTAATCACTGAACACAAATCACCATAACAGATGTAATAATTATGAAAAAAGTTTGAATATTGTGAAAATTAACACAATGTGACACAGAGACATGAAGGAAGCAAATGCTGTTAGAAAAATGATGCTGTATACTTGCTTGACACAGGGTTGCCCCACACCTTCAATTTGTAAAAGTGCAAATACTTGCTAACTACAATAAACCAAACTGCCATAAAATGAGATCTGCCAATATAAAGAAGTGGGTGGAGTGATCAGTTTTACATGAACTAAGGGGACAGTGAGTTTTGTGGCTAATCTGATAGTGGAGCTGGGACTTGAAGGGCAAGTAATGCTTGAGAGTTGAATAAAGTCACATAGGGACCAAAAAAAGCATGATGTTTGGGACAGTTTAATGTCATTTGGCAAGTAAGGCTAATTACCAACCAATATCTCTCTATTCTTCATTTCCCATTTATTTTAGAACACTGACTTTGTGTATAAGGGCAATGTAGTCAGTTTGCCTTATAGCTGGATTTATCCATATGATTATGTTTTGGCCAATGATAATTAAAAAAAAGAAAACAGTTGTGTGGTATGCTGATAAGAATCATCAGTGTGTACCTTAAAACTCTTTTTTTAATAGGAGAAAAATATACATTTTTATTATATTTCAGTCACTGGTTTTGAGTTCTGTTATAAGAAGTGAAGTGAAATTCCAATTGATGTAGAGAAACTGGAACACAGAGCGAGAGAGGACTCCTTGCTTAGGATGGCAATTTGAAAATATCTGGAGGGAAATAATAAAATGTATTATATCCCATGCAAGGAGTTTGTAATTTGTCTCATAAGCTAGTGTTTCTCAATCCTCGCTAATTTGTAATCACCTGGAGACTTAAAAATTATGTATATATATGTCTGTGTATATATACATGTGTATATAAATTTATATATAAATATAAACTTTCAGGTCTCACCCAAAACCAGCTGAATTAAACTCTAGGGCAAGGGTTGTTAACCATGGCTTCACAGTTAAATTGTGATGCCCAGGTCATGTGCAGACCTAGTATGTCACAATATGTGGAGGCAGGGAACTCAAGTATTGTTATTTCTAACGATCTCCCCAAGTTACTAAAATGTTCTGCCATGGGCAAGAAAGCAACAGGTATGGAGTGTCTCAAGAGAATTTTAAGGAAGCTTAAGAAATTTAGTTTATATATTTTTGTTCTGTCTGCAATGTGGATGGTTGATTAAGAAAAATTTACATTGTAGAATGAAATGTACTACTTTCCCTAAATCATTTCAAAGTGTTTTCCTTACAGTAACAAAACATCAGTTTTCTACCCAACTATGAGTAGGTGTATCTCCCCAGGCATAGTATGCTGTGATTTTTATTTTTACTTATTTTATTTTTTTTCACATTGCAGTTTTAATCTTAATTTTAATATTTTAATTTTATTTTTTTTTAAATTGTGAAGGTATCTTCAGCTTTATTTTTCTTTATTTTATAGTTTTTTTGTCAAGTTGGTTTCCATATAACACCCGGTACTCATCTCCACAAGTGCCTCCTCCATGCCCATCACCCCCCTTACCCTTTTCCCCACTCCCATCAACCCTCAATTTGTCCTCAGTATTTAGGAGTCTCTTATGGTTTGCCTCCCTCCCTCTCCTTAACTATTTTTCCCCTTCCTCTCCCCCATGGTCCTCTGTTAAGTTTCTCCTGTTCCACATATGAGTGAAAACATATGGTATCTGTCCTCTGCCTGACTTACTTCACTTAGCATAACACCCTTGAGTTCCACCTGAGTTGCTACACACGGCCAGATTTCATTCTTTCTCATTGCCATGTAGTATTCCATTGTATAGATAAACCACATCTTCTTGATCCATTTGTCAGTTGATGGATATTTAGGCTCTTTCCATGACTGGCTATTTTGAAAGTGCCACTATGAATATTGGGGTACATGTGCCCCTATGCATCAGCACTCCTGTATCCCTTGGGTAAATTCCTAGTAGTGCTATTGCTGGGCCATAGGGGAGTTCTACTGTTAATTTTTTGAGAAACCTCCACACTGTTTTCCAGAGTGGCTGCACCAGTTTACATTCCCACCAGCAGTGTGGGAGGGTACCCGTTTCTCCACATTCTTGCCAGCATCTACAGTCTCCTGATTTGTTCATTTTAGCCACTCTGACCATCATGAGGTGATATCTCAGTGTGGTTTTGATTTGTATCCCCCTGATAATGAGTGACGTTGAGCATCATTTCATGTGTCTGTTGGCCATCTGGATGTCCTTTTTGGAGAGTGTCTGCTCATGTCTTCTGCCCATTCCTTAACTGGATTATTTGTTTCTCAGGTGTGGAGTTTGGTGAATTCCTTATAGATTTTGGATACTAGGTATGCTGTAATTTTGAAAAAGCACTAACAAGGAATCAGCTATCCTAGTAAAGGCTCATCTTCACTATGTCACTTTGAGGTGTATGCTCTGCTGTACCTATTGGAAACCCCATTAAAACTGATTTGATCAATAATAGTATTTGTTATTTTACTAACCAAGTCCGGAGGTAGAGTGCTTCAGGATTTAGTTCATTTATCCGATTAGTGGTGGCATTAAGTACTTCCACCTTGCTCCTCTGCTCATCTAGGTGGATGATTTATGGGTTGTTGTAAATCCAGGTGTTACATCTAGATAGTAGTATACATACAGAAAAAGACAATAGCAGGAAATTTTCTGAGAAGCCCATAAAGCCCATTTCCTCTAACGTCTCATTGGTCAGAATTACATCACGTGACCATTCTTAAACCCAATCATTGTCTTAAGGATGGATTGTTGTGACTGCCTGTTATCAATTCTACCTGCTATCTGGATGATCCTGAAATTTGGCTTAAAGTATGGCCAAATTTTAGGAAGCTCTTTAAGAAACAATATCGATGGTAAAATATTTGGCCAGAGAAAATTTCCACTATAGGAGATTCAAAATAAAAAGGCAGGGCATCTGGGTGGCTCAGTCAAGTAAGCTTCTGACTTCAGCTCAGCTCATGATCTCACAGTTCATGGGTTGGAGCCCTGAGTCAAGCTCTGTGCTGACAGCTCAGAGCCTGCTTGGAATTCTGTGTCTCTTTCTCTACCTCTCCCTCACTTGTTCTCTTTCTCTTTTAAAAATAAATAATATTTTTTTAAATAAAAAGACAACCAGTACAGAAACTGTGAATACCTCAAGAGCAAAGGGGAAATGGAGTTTCTCTTTCTAGAATGAGTCAGATGGAAAGCTTGTGGAGACACAGAGCTGAAGTGGCAGTCATCGCTTCCCTGTGCTGTCAGTACAAGGTGACAAAAGAACACATAAATAAGTAAAAAAAAGACACACTTTGACTTTGTTATTAATTATATTATGCTAAGCAAGTTACTTTCCCTTTCTTGGTTTCAGTTTCCTCAATATAATGATTATAATACTTTCCAGACTTGCTTATGTGATTTTTTTAAATGAGGAAATTAGATACATAGTTTATCATTTATAATTGCAATTATTAAATACATTTTATTTTATTTTATTTTATTTTATTTTATTTTATTTTATTTTATTTTTTTATTTCTAGGAGAGAGACAGCATGAGCAGAGCAGGGTCAGAGAGAGAGGGAGTCACAGACTCTGAAACAGGCTCCAGGCTCTGAGCTGGCAGTCAGCACAGAGCCTGACGCGGGGTTCGAACCCACAAACCGTGAGATCATGACCTAAGCGAAAGTCGGACGCTTAACCGACTAAGCCACCCAGGCGCCCCTATTAAATACATTTTAAACATGTTTTATAGATACTATCATAGTAAACACACTTTTCTGTTTTTCGCAGATTAGTTTGCCACTATTACCTGAATAACGTGGAAATGGCATTTTTTGAGAGTCTGCAGTGCTCCGGGTATTCTGCTTAAATTTATTATCTCACTGCTATGAAATATGTCTTTATTTTATTATCCATCTTCATTTTAGAGATTAGGAGACTGAAGTTCATGAAATTTAATTAGTTTGCCTACTATCACACAGATAATAAATGCCAAAGTTTAGATTCCTGTACACTACTGACAGATTACATCATATTGTTTTCACATTTCTGAGTATATATGTGCATGAAGGGAATAGCCTTTTATTTTAAATTACTTTCCTAGTAATATTACACGTATAAAAAAAAACAAGAATCATTTTTTTGAGCGTTAACCATGTTGTTTAATACAGTTACCATTTTCTTATACCCTTGCTGTACTAAGTTCAGGCAAACATACTATCTCTAACACTCAGGCAATTAGACAGGGAGATTGATGGTTGTAGGGATGAATTGAAAGGTAATTTTGGAACCTGGCTGCATTTTGAGAAAGAAGAGGAGATGTTGAATTAATGCATTATAAAATATTGGAGAAGAATACAAGGAGACAGACTGATGTAAAGCAAAGATAGGTAACAGTGGAGGAGGAGAGCTAGATAGGTTACAAAACAAAACTTACCTTACTTTCTTTTGGACTAGTCCTGGTTCTACCCTCATGAAGTTCTTGGCCCTTGCTCTGGTCAGGATGGTTGGCTATGGGGAGGGGAGTATAACTCCATCAGAGTAGGTGTGCACCATGTAGTCTCCAGAGACCATAAGAGCCTCAATGCACAGTACCATCGGCTATTTATTACGTGATTCTTCATCCCCCACCAGACTGCCTTCCTCCTATTAGACTGCCTTCCTCCTATTAGATGGACAAGAGATATTTGTTGAAATAAAATTTTTCTTAAAACTAGTGGCTCACATATGCATAAGCTGACTGTGTATTAGAAATTGTACAAGGAGTATGTTATGGGTATGGTGATTTAATAGAAACTTCTTAGCTGCCTCATGCTGAGTTGGCACTTATTATGTGCATAGTAAGTGTGCAAGACTTCCATTTCTCAGCTCTGGACTTGGGCTGTTGCAAGATTACGATGATGGATCAGAAAACACAGTGCTGAACAGCATCACTAGAAGGAGAGGGGAGTCAGAAATCTTAGCCAAAGTAGACTAATAAATTCCACATGTGAGGCAGTGAGGTTTTGTAAAGGAGCATTAAGATTATGAGATATAAGTGAGAAATTCCAAAATTTAAATTGAGAAATGTGGAAGCTAAATTTTTCTCAAGGTCTTGAATTCAGATGCATTGAGAGAAAACAAAGTGTAGTCAGAGTTATAATATTTTCGTTGTGTAATGCTTTTTGTGTGATAGCTTCTTTAGAACATATCTTAGAGCCCTTCTCTTGTGGACACACTTTTATCAACATTAAAACAGAGCTCTCTTATTCTGGCTTTTATGAACATAAGTTGATGGTTAGGAAATATCTTGTTTATCTAAACATTGATTAAGTTCTCACTTGTTATTTTTATAGAACATGAGATTTTAACATTTAACATTACCATTTTATTAATCGGTTTATCATATGTAAAGACAATTGCTAGCACTTGTCAGACCCTAAGTAAATGTTTGCTTTAACCTTTTGGGCTCTAGTATTCTTACCTTAAAACTAATGTGACTCCTACTGGTCTTTTTTGATTTGCAGAAGGAAAACCTTTCTACTTTTGATAAGAGCAAAACACAATTGGGTCACGATACCATAAGGTGTTGTGTTGAATAATTCTTGGTTAAAGTAGGTTGTATTTTAACCCTAAATTATACTTACACTAGAAATCAGTTGGGTGTTAGCATGGAAGTTATAGGGGAATCACTAACCTAGATTTATGTTACCTAAAAAGCAACCTTCTGGGAAACACTCATTTTGACAGAGAAGAGAATCCAGACACCAATATTGTATTAACAGTCAATGAAAGAGGCAGTGAAAATATTCGTAAAACAGACATAGTCTCTCAGATTGAGCTTTGGTTCTGTCTTCATAGGGTCATCCCTTAGTTTTAGCTTAAGGAGTAACAATAAACTACCAAGTTAAGAATTAAACTAAATGAATCCCCATCTTCTTAGAGACAGTGCAGCAGCTCTGTTTTAGTGGAGAAGTTTTGCCTATGTTATGAGATAGCCTTTTTAGATCTTCACAAAGATCCTTATTGTTTGGGGGTCAGCAAACTCTTAGTGGGACCCAGAACAGCAGAATATTTATGGACATCAACAAGACAGCCCCCACCCCCAGGTTTCCACTGCAATAGTTGAGCCC
Organism: Proteles cristata cristata; assembly: GCA_017311185.1. NCBI lineage: Eukaryota > Metazoa > Chordata > Mammalia > Carnivora > Hyaenidae > Proteles > Proteles cristata. Next base: position 1,073,544 of record JAESUZ010001351.1, read on the forward strand.
TACAACTCCATCCTCACTACCCATACCACCCTGGAGTCCTCCAACTATGCCTTCATGTTAGACAATGAGGCATCTGTCATAGAAACCTCAATATTGAATGTGCAACATACATTAACCCTAACCACCTTAGCCAGATCGTGTCTTCTATCACTGCTTCCCTCAGATTTGAATGAACCCTGAATGTTGATTTGACAGAATTCCAGACCAACTTGGTGCCCTAACCCCACATCCTCTTCCGTCTGGCCAAATATGCACCTGTCTTCTCTGCTGAGAAAGCCTACCATAAACAGCTTACTGTAGCAGAGATCATCAACCAGATGGTGAAATGTGACCATATCATGGTAAATACATGGCTTGCTGCCTGTTGTACCATGATGAAGTGGTTCCCAAAGATGTCAATGCTGCCATTGCCACTATCAAAACCAAGCATACCATCCATTTTGTGGACTGCTGCCCTACTGGCTTCAGAGTTGGCATTAATTACCTGCATCCCACTGTGGTACCTGGTGGAGATCTGGCCAAAGTACAGTGAAGTGTGTGCATGCTGAGCAACACCACAGCTATTGCTGAGGTCTGGGCTCACCTAGACTACAAGTGTGACCTGATGTCTGCCAAGCATGCCTTTGTTCACTGATATGTGGGTGAGGGAATGGAGGAAGGAGACTTTTCTGAGGCTCATGAGGACATGGCTGCCCTTGGAAGGATTATGAGGAGTTTGGAGTGGATAGCTGAGGGGGAGAGGATGAGAGTGAAGGGTGTTAACGTGGCTGCTACAATTTTACACTCCTTTGTCTTTGGACTGTCTTATTTCTGTTCTGGAAGCTGTCCACTATGGCCCTAACTTGTTAATAAAAGTGGTGTTTTTATTTAAAAAAAAAAAAAAAGCAAAACGCAAGGGGTCATAAGGAAATTTTGGGAGGGAGATGTTGGCTATGTCTCTTCTATGGATTGCAGTGATATAATTATGGAAGTCTGTATATGTCTATACCCTTTGGATTGTACACATTAATATATGCAGTTCTTTGTATATAAATTATACCTATGGTAACCTTATATAATAAGACTAAAGAAGAAAAGAAAGGTGAAGGCTTTATGTTGGGCTCTGTAGCAAATTACTACAAACCAAGTGGCCTCAGGCACTATTTCTTATCTCACAGTTTTGTGGGTCAGACGTTCAGGCATAGTATGATTGACATTTCTTCTTAGGTCTTACAAGGTTGAAATTATGGTGTCACCAGATATATTTTCATCTGGAGACTGGAGTTTTCTAAGCTCATATAGAGAAATGGCAGATTTCATTTTTTTCTTACACTCTGGTACTGAGATGCCCTTTCCTTTCTGGATATTAGTTGTGGGCGTTATCAAGTCCCTGAGGCTACCCACATTCCTTGTCATATGGTCCCCTCAGGCTTCAAAGCCAGCAACAAAGAATCTCCCTGGACTCAAATATCTCCTATGCTCAAATCTGTGATTTCTAGATCTTACTCACCTTTAAGAGCTCACCTGATTAAGTAAAGCTCATTCAGGATAATTGCCTGTCTTAAGGTCAACTGTTTTGAGACCTTAACTGAATCTGTCAAAATCCCTTTACAGCGGCATCTAGATTAGTGTTGGTTTCAATAGCCAGTAGAAAGTATGTTATACCACAGACAGAGCATCTTTAAGTCATTTTACAAGACTCTGGAGAATACTGTGCATAGGATTTACATATTTTAAGGTCTCCTTTGTTCTGATCCCAGCCTTTGTTCTTCTTGCCTACCATTAGGCTACTATGCAAAATAGTTCCATCCAAACTTGTTTATTAATTGTCAATTTAAGAACACTTATGTTCTTGAGGTGCCTGGGTGGCTCAGTTGGTTAAGTGTCTGACTTCAGCTCAGATCCTGATCTCACAGTTTGTGGGTTAAGGTCCTACATCAGGCTCTTCACTGACATTGCGGAGCCTGCTTGGGATTCTATCTCTCTGCCTGCTCTCTCTGCCCTCCCTGACTTGTGCTTTCTCTCAAGTAAGTCAGTAAGTAAGTGAGTGAGTAAATAACTAAATAAACTTAAAAAAAAAAAAAAGAAAATGGGGGCTCCTGGGTGGCTCAGTCGGTTAAGTGTCCGACTTCGGCTCAGGTCATGATCTCACGGTTCGTTGGTTCGAGCCCTGCATCGGGTTCTGTGCTGACAGCTAGCTCAGAGCCTGGGGCCTGCTTACAATTCTGTATCTCACTCTCTCTTTGACCCTCCCCTGCTCACACTGTGTCTCTCTCTCTCAGAAATAAATAAAACATTAAAAATTAAAAAAAAAAGAAAATGAAAATATGTCGATATAATACTGTATATATAGACTATACAGAGAGACTGTATACATTAATGAATTCAGATTTTTTATAGAACTAAATTCTGAATTATAGAAAGGTATTTTGGTCTTCTGGAAAAAGCTTAATTTGTTTTATTTTTCTTGGACTTTTTTTATTTTCTGTTTTTCGTAAATTCCAACTCTAACCTTATAATTTTTTCTTTGTCATGTCCACCAAAAGTGATCATTTATCTGTTTTGTTGATCTATATGTGCTGTTCATTTTAAAATTTTTGGCAATATAGGGGAGATATTTTCTGTAACAGGAGACTTTTTTTCTGAAACAAAGGATTCTGAGATCACTCACATGCTACCTATTAAGCTCTCCAGTTTACATAAGTACCACTTAATTAGAAGACCATTTTGAATAGAAGATTAAGGAGGCTCAGATTTGTTAAGTAAGATACGAGAGCATCTTCCTATTTGGGCCACCCGGGTGCTTCAGTTGGTTAAGTGTCAGTCAGACTTTGGCTCAGATCATGATCTTAAGGTCTATGAATTTGAGACCCTTGTCAGGCTACATGCAGACAGTGCAGAGCCTGAAGCCTGCTTAGGATTTTGTGTCTCCCTCTCTCTTTGCTCCTCCCCAACTTGTGCTCAGTCTCTCTCAAAAATAAAATAAAAACATAAAAAGATTTAGAACTTCCTCCTGTTCTAAGATTTTTCTTTGTTCTGATTAAAAAACACTTTGACTTTTTAATGTTAACTATAACCATATACTGAAATGTTTAGCTGTTTACATCTTAATTACTGAGCAAAACAGCAACAATTATGCATACTATTATAAGCTTATAAGATTAATTTTTGTTGATTTAGTAAGCTTGTTTATTTGCTGTTGTTGTTATCTTTGTCCTTTAGTCTCTGAAATGGATTGCTGTTAGAGCAGGCAGATGGCTTGCGATTCATGACAGAAAGTACACCATGGAGTTAGATCTAGTTTTGCATCCTGGCCCTATATGCAGTCTGGATGGGTGATATGTTTTTGAACCCCACTTCATTTGAAAAAAGAGAGCTAATAAATATGTGTCACATGGTTACCGTTAAGATTTATGAGATATTTTCAAAGCATATGGAAGAAGTAAGTAATAATTTGTGTTCTTTTCTACCACAGTTCTGTGAAGAAATACACATTTTATATTCAATATTTATTACATGTGGTAATAAGGAAAAACTTATGTGTTATCCTCCTTAATATTGAAGTAGAACATAATAAAAACCTTCTCTGTAAGCTTCATTGTAAGCTTATACATTTTAAATATGGTGCAAACAATCAGACTTTGCATACTTCGTCAATGTGAGTCTCCTCCCTAAAATACAAAAGTGTCTATATAATAATGTATATATAGACTATGTATAGAGACTATATACATTAATGAATTCAGGTTTTTTATAGATATAAATTCTGGAATTATAGAAATGTATAATGATGGAAGGGATGAGTTGAGAACGTGAGATGAAGGGGAAAACCAATTTGTTTTCCTATGCTAACGTGTGGTCACTATGTTAGAAAAATGACAACATAAATTTGATGCTTTTTATAGAGGAGAAAGAAGGTTACATGTTTAAAGCATTTTTTTAAAAAAATCAGCTATGTGTTTTAAACTTAAGTATTTAAAAAGTTTTCTAACAGGTATTTTAAAGTATGATTAATCATTAACGTGCTAGCAAATAGCTAGAATTATATACTCATTTACTTGAGTAAATGAGAGAGGCAGCCATCTTTGATTAGTTAGCTCAATGAGAGCCACTTTGGACAAAGATCCAGGAAAGAGAGATATTTGAGAAATCCATAAATACTGTTAGAAAGGAATAATAAGTATTATCATGCTCATACTCTAAAGGGGGTAGTGGTGCCCTGAAGACAAGATGGCAAACAAGAAGAATAGGACCAGGTTGAGTCAGAAACTTCCTTCAGAGATGTGAAGAAGCTACAATGACTGTTTCTTTCACAAATATATTTCTATAGACAAACCATGAACTATGTATTTAAAACAATTGAAACAAAAGTTTCATTTAAGTCAACAAACATATGCATTGAATGGATACCATGTATTTTAAACTATGCTACTTTATGTTGATATACAGTGAATAAAACATGATCTCAGTATTCTAGTCGCTCACAAGGGTGATAAGATTTATCTGGTTTTAAAAACTGCAAAATGTGATTATAAGATATAATGAAACATGATGATAGTGGCAAGGTCAGAGTCCTAGAAGATCATGAAGAAATACTGGAGTACCTAAATTCTGGGACAGTCAAAGCAAAGATTCACAAAAACATTGTAACCATAGCTGAAAATTGAAAATAATTTGGAGTTCACAAAAGAGGAACACAAAGGAGAGATTATTTGGAAAGTAATCTACCTGCAACATCTGTTATGCCCTCAGGAGTTGATCCTAGTCCAAATGACCTGGCTATCATTACTATCAGGTACTATCTTCCTGTTTGATCTGACCACTCCATGTGAATCCATCTTGAACTTGACACCCCAGTAAAATAGTGTGACCTTCCTCAATTAGGGCTTATCATTCTTTATGTTTTGTTAACTTTTTAAAATATATTATCCTAAGTGTTAGTTTGATGCCTTGGCAGAAAAAATTCTTTCACAGTAGATGATTAGTTTTAGTAGACATTATTCATTAAATCACAGAAAAAAACAAAAAGGAGGAAATATATTTAAAAATAAAGCTTACTACATGGATTCAAAACTTATATTAGATAATTATATATGAGAAGTGAAGTATTCTCTATCTGTTCCCATTATTCTTATTTTGAAGAACTTACATTGATTTACATCTTCCCCAGTTTTCATTTATTCCTAAATGACTTTGTAACCACTAAAAATGTTTAAAGAAATGGCAAGTATATTTCTACATGTATGCATTTAAGAAATGTGATGCCATCTATCAGCTCAGGGGAAACAATGGGCACAATGAGTTTGAGTTATTTAACAATATACATTAATTCCAATTTTCCAGGAAAAGACAACACCATATACATTTGGTATATCATCTACTACAATTCTTATGTGTCATTTTCATTTTGTTTGTAAAATTGAGATAATATATTTAATAATTAAATTCCCCCCTTTTCCCCTCTGGCCTTTCCGTATATAAGCTTGTAGTTTTTCTGTGTATCCCTGTGAGTCTATAGTAATTACAGACTTGATACGTGTTTAATTTACATATGTCCATCTTCCATAGATTTTAGGGTGTATAGATTCTTTCTACAACCATGTTGGTGTCTTCTGGGACAACTAGTACTTCACCATGCTTTTAAGGGTTGGGAAGTGAATAACAGATGATATTTGAAATGTCATTACTGTACTTGAATAAATCTATTAAACCGTGTCCTGAACCAAGAAAAACAGTGATTTTCAAGAATTTTACTTCTTTGGAAAGATGATAAGATTTTAAAAATAAAAGTCTGATATATAGGATATATTTTTAGTAGTTTTCTGCCCTGTGAAACCAAAATAACAAATAGAAGAGACAGAGAAGCTAATGATAATTATTTGGGGGGAAAAAAAAAGGCTGTTATAATCAAGGTTAATATTTATCTAGGGCTCATTTCATACCAGACAATTTTCTAAGGACTTTATATTAACACACATTTGTGCAAGTAAGTAGTATTAGGTCTCCAATGCACGGAAAAGACAACAGGGGCATAGATAGTTTGTTGGTGTTGCACAGCTAGTAAGGAGCAGAAGTCATCTGAAATCTGGCAGTCCAGCTCTAGACCCCAAGTTTTGTTTTGTTTTTTAATTTTTTTTTTCTGACCCCAAGTTCTTAATCTTGGTGCAATCCAATCTAATTTTGTAAAGGCACTTAAATAGCATGTGCTATCTTATTTATAGTTTCCAACCTTGAACTATGAAATGTCTATATTTACAACATAAAATCAACATTACTCAGCAATTGCCCTTGGCAGAAATGTTGTCTTTCATCCTAGAAATGGTGGAAAGAATTATTTTATTCACCAAAGAGATCTTAAAAACCTTTCAGTATAACTCTTAACCTAAACTTTTTGATATAGAGGAGGACCTCACTATTTACATTGAGAAAACTAAAAATAATGATGAAACTCTTACAGGTTGGCATAGATGTCAAACATGATTCTGATGTATTAGTTCTCAATTTATTAGTTCTCTGATGCACTTTTTAAGTTCCTGTTCTCTGAGACCTGGGCTCTGTGAAGCCAAATGTGGCTATTTTCACAGAATGTGCCTTTTGCCCTAGTTGAGAGTGCTACTGGCTAGGTGGAGAAAGTGTTGTGATCAGTTTTTTTGGGTTAGGTATCCACTCCACAGAAAGCCAGGGGTGTGGTCAAGTGTATACAGACTGGATTGAGAATGAGTTAGAATGGTTGTTTCCAAAGAAAGGCCCTTTTCTGAAACTTTAATCAGGACATGATACTTGGAAGACTTATAAAACTTAACATCACACCACTAGCAATTGCTAAAATCCTCTCTTCCCATCCAGATCTCCTTGCTGATTTGTAAAACACTATGCTATGTATTATTGGACTGTATAGATACTGCCCCACCACTTATGCCGAAGTTCATGTCACTCATTAGTCTTTTCCAAATGCTCACATACAGGTTTCTCCAGCTATCTGAAAATTTGCTTTGTGCTTTATATCCCTTTGCTTTTTATCACAGACTTATGTGTTTTCATTAAATGAAAGCAATCAAAGGGGATTTTTGATTTTTTGAAATGGTTCATTGCTTCTTTGCTTAATGCCATTTTGGCTTTAGAAAGTTTTCACAGGAGTGCTGTACTTTTGGATAGTGGGGAAACTGTACTATCAAAGGGTGTAGAAAGATCATAACTATTTAGTCTTCTACTTACAAGTAGGGTTTAGTAGCTGGCTCTCATAGCAACAACTAGGAAAAACAAAAGATGAATTAACATTTAAAACATTGGAGGTGAAGAAGATAAGATGAACTAAAATGACAGAGGAAAGAACCCTTTTTAGGTAAGTTTAAGACTGTCAGACCTTTCCTATTTACAGGGTGAGAGTTAAAACCCACCTAGGGATATTAAGATAGATTAACATGGGCAGATTAATCAGGTGGGGGAAGAGAAAATATAAAAACCTGTGATAATTATATGGGCTGATATGCCGGATTGGCATCTAGACAGACTCATCTAAGCTCATGACTGTTTTTCCCTATGGGACATTTCTAAGTGCTGAGATGATGGTGTGAAAACCTGGAGGTCAGGATGGACAGCCAAGCTGCGTTCTTTTAGCCTGATGGCACTGAGGAGAGAAAGGCCCACTAGGGGATAACCTGAAGCAAACACACAATACATCTTGTCATGGAGACATTGCAAAAGAGAGGTGGTGGGGCACCTGGGTGGCTCAGTCGGTTAAGTGTCCGACTTCAGCTCAGGTCATGATCTCACAGTTGGTGGGTTCGAGCCCCGCATCGGGCTCTGTGCTGACAGCTCAGAGCCTGGGGCCTGCTTCAGATTCTGTGTCTCCCTCTCTCTCTGACCCTCCCCTGCTCACACACTCTCTGTCTCTCTCATAAATAAATAAAAAACATAGAAAATTTAAAAAAAAAAGGAAAAAAAAAACAGGTGGCTAAATCTAACTAAAACTGCAATCCAGTGCTGATCCAGATTGATGACTGATTGAATTGAGGTGACAGCCCTTCATTATCTGCCTTCTCAAGGGGAGGAAATAACAACCACTTCAGGATTAGTTTTTATGTTTCTTTTATATACAATGTCCAGTATAAAATGTTTTATTTTAATATGTATTATAATATTATATAATCTTATTATATTGCATAATGCATGGCATATGTAATATAAATATTATATTTGGTATAAAATAATTAAATAACTATAGTAATTAAGTTATTAAATATTACATATTAATGACATACATAACATACAGTGTATATTTTTATATATGTGTGTATATATATGAACAATTGTAACAATGTGATTTTCTTCCTTTTTCATAGACCAACTCTTTTAATTTTTCCACTCAGATTTCTCATCTTCTCAACCACTAAATATTGTAATGCCCCAATTCTAAGTTCTCTAAACCATCCGCTTTTTCCTCTACACTCACTCTTTTTGTGATTGCATCTATTCCCATGGCATTAAATGCACCTGTCAATTGATAATTGATACACTTAGGACCTCTCTGTGATCTCCAGTCTTGCATATGCAGCTGAATTTTCAGTTTTACCATATGAATGTCTACAGGCCAATCAACTTAAAGCATTCCTAACCAGACTCTTGACTTCCACTCAACTCATTTTTCAGTCTTCTTTTCAGAAGAAGCAATCCCCACTTGCCAGGTTGTAAAACCAAAAAGCCTTGGAATTAGTCGCCCTTTACACATTTCTTTTTCTCCTACCAAACCTCCAATCCAACAGCAAATCCTTATTGGATTTGTCTTCCATATATGTTAAAAATATGTCCACTTCTCAAATTCAGCTTAACCTGTTCAGGTCGTCATCGTCTCTCAACTGGAAGCCTACTGTAGCCGGGATGGGTCTAACTCGTTCACCAGCAACCCAGACTCACCGCACCAGAAATTGTCCATAATACTGCCTTAAACCCTGAAAAAACTTCCCTTCTCAAAATTTTCCATCTCATTAAAATACAATGATCTACCAGATGCTACTTTGTTACCTCTCTGAACTCATTCTCTCACCTCACCCATTTGCTGCAGTTTTATCTTCTGTTGTTTCCGAAATGTAGTCATGGCTGGGTGCTTTTTGCCCTTGCTGCCTCCTATGCCTGGAATACTCTTCCCACAGAAGTCAGCATGCATCTCTCTCATTTCTTTCAGGTCTTTAATCAAATACCACTTAGAGGCAGGCTTTTCTTATAATTATATTTTAAAATGACACTCTTTCACCCTATACCCTTGACTGTTTTGTGTTCTGTTGTTTTCTTCACAAAACAAATTACCACCCCTGAAACTTATATTTCACTTACGTATTTGGTTATTGCTTTTCTGCCTCTACTAGAATGTGACTACAATGAGGGTAGGCAATTTTTGGGGGGTCTTCTTTTCTTTATTGCTGTATTTCAACCATCCAGGATATGGACTGACCCATAGTAGGTATTCAATAAGTAATAGTTGAATAAATAAATATGATTAACGTTTCTTTGGCAAACTATGCTAATATGATCTGAATTTCTGTTTATTGGAAAGATATCTTTATTCATCGACAACTCAAAGAGTATTGGAGTTATTTTAGGATATAATGAAGATATTATTTAAATCATACTTTTAAATCTTCTGTATAATGTACCATTGGGAAGAGAACACTCAGTGTTTTAGTACACATCCATATAATGTGAACAGAATTACCTTAGGTAGGTGGTAGCAGGAATCCAGATATGTTTGTAGTCAAAATTACTGATTCTTTTTATTAAATCTTACAGAGTTAGACTAGGAAGGAAATGGAAAGAACATCTGATACCCATTATTAGATACTCATTTAACAATTCTGGGAAATAGCAATTCTTATTCACATTTTCTGTTTGTATCCTAAAAGTGGTCCTGTCTGACAATGCAGCCATGGGGAGACATGTTTTTGATCAAGTCTGTTGCTTTTCCTTTCAAAGTGAACCACATAATGCACCTGTGTAACTTCACTTCTTAATCGGATCAGCAGGGTTGTATTGAAACTGAGTGTAATGCTGCTACACGTTGAATTTTGCTTGAAAAGTAGTGTCCTAATCCCTTTTCTTCTTTAAAAGAATAAAATAGATAATACTTATGTTTCTGTCCCCTAAATTTAGTAAAACTGGGCAAAACTTTGAACAATATTATTTCTTCCCTTGCATTTGGTTTGGCACACAGAGAGAACCTGAAAATTCATCTAAGTTCACAACAGCTAAAAGAGGATTAAGATTGTTGCTTTATATACAAAGAACGTATCATTCTTTCAAATAGAAGAGAAGATTCTTCTAAAATATTCTGACTTTCTAAGGCTTTAAATTCAAGTGTTCATTACTGTATCATTAGTTTTTCAACCTCGTTTAAGATTAATGCAATTGACTCCATCATTCTGTATGTGACCAGCTTAATTAACAATCATACGTTAAGTCTTCTATATGTCAGTCTTCAGCACAAAGTAATTGATCTACTTGATCTATTACTAATTTGTGTATCTCAATTGTTATAGATGCCACACTTCTGACTTTTGCAGTTATATATTATTAACAATAATAAAGCCACTATAGTGTCTTATTAAGTAAAAATAGCATTCTGCAAATAGATTTAGCTGCAAGTATTTGCTAACACACTTTATTATCAGAATGCACTTAATTATTTTTAATTTGTGTGCATCTTTAGGCTTGCTTATTGGTAAGAATATGTTCATACTACACAAAACTCACATTTCAGCAAAAAAAAAAACAACCAATCAGTGCATGTCATTATTGATATTAAGAAATTATTAACAACTGTGTCTGTAAAATATTTGTTTGCAGCACTTGTCATTACTTTGTGGTATGTCCTGTGTTCTGTATGGAGGCTAAAAACATTGCTTACAGAAAAATGTGGGCAGTACAGGTCAATGACTGGACTGGTGTGGTAAGTTAGTAAGTGAGCATCAATTTTTCTCAAATGTTTTTCATTTTCTTCTTATCTTTTTGTTTGTGTTGCTTACCTGAAGTATTATCTTTTATGAGGCAATATTTGCTAAACCAAAAGCTTCCTGACGATCTGAACAACTCAAGTCATAATTACTATGCAAATTATTCTGCACAAAAGAATCATTCAGATTTGCGATGCAATGTATTTACTTCCACAAGTGATTGTTTTACCAGAGCCAGTGTGAGAATGAAGAATATGAGGAAGGGGAGATAAAGAGTAAGCAGTAGAGAATATGCAGGTAACTAAGTGATTCTGTATATTATATTAGTGATATGCATATGTATATGTACATATGCATGTATGATATATATACATTGGAATAACAGATTCCTTCCAGATTATTCTGCAAATCTCTTTGTTTCCAAAGATAATTCCATCATTTTTTGAAAACATAAGCCATTAGGACATTGAACCGTTTATAAATGCAGATGGACCAGCTTTTGCTTTAAATCACTTATAAATAACAGGTAAAATATCAAAATTATATAAATATGTATAAATATTGATGTAACAAACATGTTCAAGATATATTAAAGAAGACTCATTGACTGTCAAGGGTCTGTGCATTCAGGAAGTGTTCTTTTAATGGTGTCTCTGGGTCTCTCTTGTTGAGATTTTGGTTATTTTATTTCTTTACTAGTTGTGATATTTGGGACTCTCCATGTGTACTTCAGCTTGTTTCTTGAGGTAGCCCTATGAGGCTGTCTTCTTAGTGGACTCTGTCTCTTTTCCTCCCAGACTCCTATGGTTCAGTGTCCTATGGCTTCAGGTCTTCTCTGTTTGAGAGATGCACGTGAGCGAAATGTATGGAGCTCCCTACTTCTCTGTCATCCTGCCTCCTCGCCCAAACATGTTTAAGATATAAAAATCTAATGTTCAGGTGAAAGTGTTAGTTCTTGTGTTAGATACTGTGTTTGAATTTGGAGATTGATGTCAAGATGCCAGAAATGTCATTAAATCTACACTTGATCAGAGTATGAGAGGAATTTTACCCAAGATTAAAGTTAACATTCACCTTACTTTAACCTCATTTTAATCATGAAACTTAATTAAAGGCACATTATGTCTTTGTAGACACTGGGAAACTTTGTCCCAGTTTTGTACAAAATATTAACTTTTCTTTGAAATATTCAAGTCCGTTTTTGGTTACTATATTCCATTTATTGGTGTAAAATGTTTTCAAATATCAATAGCTTATATACTAGAGATGAATATCTTCTAAAGAGACTTTTTTTCCCTTTTGGCAGATTAATTACAATTTGTGCAAATGAATACATTTTTTAAAGAAACTATGTTTCCTTTGGACCAACCAGACACATAGTACATGGAGTTAAGAGAAAGATGGGGAGATGTTTAGATAAGGGGGTAGAGGAATAGGGAGATTCCTACCGCCCTGTAAACATCCCATAACTTCTCTTCCTTAAAGGAGGTAAGAAAGGCATTAGAAATACAATTGCATTTCATAGCTTTCTGTAGTTAGAGATCGCCAAAGGTGTCTGAATTCAGGAAAACTGTGGGGGACAGTGAATGTCACAGAGAGTGGTAATGTGGTCATTGCAAATGTAAAGATTTAAAAAAAAAGTGTAGTAACTGTCTAAATTTCAACCACGTTTTGCATTATTGAAAGCTGCCCAAATTATAAAATAATCAATACAAAGCACTTTTCTTTTGTTGCTCTCTTTACAACTACTTATAATTTTGTCTATTCACAAAAAGAAAGATGTATATCATGGAATTTTTGAAAAGAAAGAAAGATATAATGAGGAAATCAAAGTCACACATAATCTCAGCTGTAATCACATATCGGTTAGGACTATTTTGGTTGTAAATGATAGAAATCTGATCTGAATCAGCATAACCACGGGGAAAAAGTGAATTTATTTAAAGAGAATATGATGTTTTACAGAAAACAAAATCAGAAACTGGAGGATCTTTGGAGTATATGAAACGAGACACTCAAATACAATCAGGTCTCTCTGTCTTTCATCTTCATTTCTACACATGGCTTCAGCCTGTATTTCCTCCTATAACTGGATGACCTCTACTTCTCTGATTCATATGGCTGGAAACAGTTTATATTTTAGTTTCAGCCACAGAGAGAAGAATGAGGTCATCAAATCCAACAATGCCAAGGAATGGGGATAGTCTGAGATTTCAAATGCACACATTTGGAACACGGTGTCCAAATTAGTGTCCCATTGTGTGAACTTGCCGATGTGGACACTAACCCTGCGGTTGGAGGAAGAAAACACTGTAGGTGTCTACCAGAAACACTCTTACCATCTTGAATCAATGTCCTTTGTGCTATAAGACATTTTTTAAAATGCAAATTAATTCAAAAGTTGATCTATTTAAAGAGGAAGTGATGTGAAGCTCTAATGACTAAGTCCTGTTGGTTTATGCCTCCAAATTGCCCAATACTTTGATGTTTTGAAGAGGTCATAGGTAAACTTTTGCCATCAAAGGTTTAACAATACAGAGAGAACTTCTAAAAAGAGCTGAAAATAAAATGGAACTGCCTTCCATTTGTAGAAGGAATGACTGGTTTAGAGGCTTAAAAAAATACTAAACTTTCAAGTGTGTTGAGATGTGGTGAGAAGCCAAAAGTGCTAATAAAGAAATTGTAAAGATATATCCTTGTGTTAAAGAATAAAAAGTAAATATCCTTCAGGGTTTTTATTTCAAAGAAGGAATCAAGACCCCTAGTTTTAAGACTACAAAAGATCTCCTTACTGTGACATCTGAGTAAAATACCTACAGAAATGTAACTGTTAAAGCATTTTTATTAGGGTTATTATTGTTTTTGTAGGTGCTTTGGTTACAAAGTTTCATAGGATTTAAGCATAATGCTCCTATCTCTAATTTTCTCATAAATCCCATTATATTTAGTGTGTAGGTTTTAGAATGAAGGCTTTTCTAAGATACATACAGTGTTTCAGCAGAAATGGCTATATATGCATTCCTGCTCTTCTCTCTTTTTATATATATGCACATAGACACATACACATGCACATTCCATGTATACACATTTACACACATATACCATACTGATATCTTTAAAAACATTCAAGTATGGATACTTATATTATTAGCTGAATTGTGTCCATTCCCTTAATCCATATGTTGAAATCATTCTCCCAAGTACTGCAGAATGTATGTGGAGGTAGCATTGTTGCAGAGGGAATTATGTTAAAATGAGGTCATTGGGGTGGGTACTCTTCCAACAAGAGTAGTATCTTTATAAGAAGAGGGAGTTTGGACATAGAAATATATAGCATGAAGACACAGGGAGAAGATGACCATCTTAAAAGCCAAGGAGAGAGGCCTGGAATAGATACTTCCCTCATGTGTCCCAGAAGGAGCCAACACAGCTGGCACCTTGATCTTGCACTTCTAACCTCTAGAACTGTGGCAAAATAAATTACTGTTGTTTAAGCTATCCATTTTGTGGTACCTTATTCCTGCAGCTGTATAAAAGTAATACGATTCACGTAATATGTTTATTTCATAAATTATACTACTTTTATAACCAGCCTTTTTTTTCTTTAATGCATTCTGAGTATTTTCCCTGGACTCTACTATCACTTTTGACAACTACATAGTGTTCCAATCATTGGATACCTAAAGTGTTTTAAATTTTACCTTTTTATACAAGATGCTGCAATGATAAACTTGTGGAGTGAATGATAAACTTCACATCTATGAAATTTTCTGATAAATACCTACACTTATAAGTTGTTGGGTTCATTAGTTTTACATTTTAAAATGCTCATTAAAGTTGTTTGATAGTCCTCAGCAATCTCGTGCCATTTACACATCTACTTATTTAGCACAGGAGTGCCTAATTCTCCATAATCTGTTAGCTCTGAGCAATTTTGTTTTTTCAAACTTCTACAAATTCTATTGTTTAAATGGAAACTCATTGTGCTCTAATTTAAAGTTACATAGTTATTAGGGAAGCTGACCATGTTTTTCTTTTATTTTTCTTAATAGCTTTTCATTTTCATTCCAGCAAATTAACATACAGTGTTATGTTAGTTCAGGTGTACAATATAGTAATTCAATAGTTCTATACTTGGTCAATGCTTATCATGGTAAGTCGACTCTTTAATTCCCATCATCTATTTCATCCATCCCCCCATCCATGTCCTGTGAAGTAAACATCTGTTCTCTGTAGTTAAGAATCTCTTTTTTGGTTTGACTGTTTTTTCCCCATTTGTTTTGTTTCTTGAATTCCACATATGAATGAAATCATATGGTATTTGTCTTTCTCTCACTGATTTATTTCACTTAGCATAATACAGTCTAGTTCCATCCATGTCATTGCAGATGGCAAAATTTCATTCTTTTTGATCACTGAGTAATATTGTGTGTGTGTGTGTGTGTGTGTGTGTGTGTGTGTGTACTGCCACTTCTTTATCCACTCATCAGTCAAAGGTTATTTGGGATCTTTCCATCATTTGGCTGTTATTGATAGTGCTACTGTCACTACTAGGGTTCATGTGCCCCTTCGAATCAGTATTTTTGTATTTTGGATGTAAGTACCTAGTAGTGCAGTTGCTGGGTTGTAGGGTAGTTCTATTTTTAACTTTCTGAGGAGACTTCATACTGTTTTCCAGAGTAGCTGTACAAGTTTATATTCCCACCTGCCAGAGTCCAGCTCGAGCCAGTCCAGGGGTCCCTAAAGGATGGACGGTGTCCATGAGAGAGAATGAGAGAGCCCTGAGATTCTTTCTGATCACCAGGCAGGCATCTCTGTACTGTCGGTCTTTATTTATAGGTCAAGCGATAACATGACATCAGAAAATGGAATTTGTACAATGGATAATTCTCTGTGATAAGATGCTTTGGAAAGCGTACAGAAACAAGTTTTACAGAAGTATTCTTGCAGAACTACCCCAAATAGAGTGAGGTCGAATAACTCAAGAAAATAACATGGTGTTCTTAGTGAAAAACAGGATAACATACATTTTTGTTTAAGTCAATAACACTGAGATTAAGTCATAGGTTAAGATAGGCTAGGAGTCATTCTGTCTGTTTCACAAGAGGAAGAATGTATTTGAGCTGGTTAATAACTCTTTTTATTTGATGCTGAATGCATAAACACCATGGGGGCTCTAAATGCGTTAGCCTTTGTATTTGGGTTTATGTTTTAGCTACTCTTACCTAACCTCATCACAGCTGTTAGTGTAAGGGAAGGTGTGCTTTCCTATGTTGGAGAGCCCACCATAACTTTAAAGAGTTTAGCTCATTTCCAATACATAGAATAGCCTCTTCGAGTGCATTTACCTTTATGCCTATGATTTCTTGAATAGATAGGGCATGAGAAACATTTTTGGTTAGTTTATTTACATATTGAGCTGTATGAACCTCTTGGACTATCATAATGGTGGAAACAGAATTGTACACATAAAGGTCAATCTTTTATTAGGAAGGGTCATTAGCCTGTTTATAGCTCAAGGGAAAGTATGGAGGAAAACAGGACCTGCTGGAGACACGATGTCTGTTCCTATAATCACAAAAGAAGAAGTTTCTACAAAAAGTTCCTTCACAAGGTGCAATCATCATACCAGGGCCAGAATAAGGGGACCAGTCACTCCTGATACCAATCAACAAGGTGCTTTGGGGTTTGGTTCTCAAGCAGAAATAATTGAGTGGGGTGGATATCAGTCATCATTTGACAGCAGGAGGCCTTGCAAACCTGCCTTAACCTCACAAGGAGTTTTCTGAACTAGTGAGTTCAGAATGGCTCTCAACACCCACCAACAGTGTAAAAGCGTTCTCCTTTCTCCACATCCTTGCCAATATCCGTTGTCTCCTGAGTTCTTAGTTTTAGCCATTCTGACAGGCGTGAGGTGCTATCTCATTCTGGTTTTGATCTGTATTTCCCTGTTGATGAGTGATGTTGAGTATTTTTTCATGTGTCCATTAGTCATTTGTATGTCTTTGGAAAAATGTCTGTTCACGTCTTCTGTTCATTTCTAATTGGGTTTTTTCATTTTTTGGGTGATGAATTCATTAAGTTCTTTATAAATTTTGGATACTAGCCCTTTATCCAATATGTCATTTGCAAATATATTTTCCCATTCCACAGGTTGTCATTTAGTGTTGTTGACTGTTTCCTTCATTGTGCAGAAGTTTTGATATTGATGAAGTCCCAATAGTTCATTTCTGGTTTTGTTTCCCTTGCCTCTGCAGGCATGTCTAGTAAGAAGTTGCTGCAGCCAAGGTCAAAAAGGCTGCTCCCTGTGTTTTTCTCTAAGACTTTGATGGTCTCCTGTCTTACATTTTAGGTCTCTCATCCATTTTAAATTTATTTTTGTGTATGGTGCAATAAAGTGGTCCAGTATCATTCTTGCACATATTTCTGTCCAGTTTTCCCACCCCTATTTGTGGAAGAGACTGTCTTTTTTCCATTGGATATTTTTTCCTGCTTTGTGAAAGATTAGCTGACCATATAGTTATGGGTCCATTTCTGAGTTCTCTATTGTGTTCCACTGATCTATGTGTCTATTTTTGTGCCAGTACCATACAGTCTTGATGATTTCATCTTTGTAATACAGCTTGGAGTCCATAATTGTGATGTCTCCCAGTTTGGTTTTCTTTTTCAACATTACTTTGGCTATTTGGGATCTTCTATGATTCCATATAAATTTTATATTGTTTATTCCAGCTCTGTGAAAAATGCCGGTGGCTGGTGTTATTTTGATAGGGATTGCATTGATTGTGTAAATTCTTTTGGGTAGTATTGACATTTTACCAATATTTGTTCTTTTAATCCATGAGTATGGAACTTTTCCATTTCTTTGTGTCTTATTCAGTTTCTTCCATAAGTGTTCTTTGTTTTCAGAGTACAGATCTTTTACCTCTTTGGTTACGTTTATCCTATAGTATCTTATGGTTTTTGGTGCAATTGTAAATGGGGTTGATTTTTTTATTTCTCTTTCTAATGCCTCATTACTGGTGTATAGAAATACAATAGACTTCTATACACTGGTTTTATAGTGCTGAATTCACATATCAGTTTTAGCAATTTTTGGGTGGAGACTTTTCGGTTTTCCATGTAGAGTTTTATGTCATTTGCAAAGAGTGAAAGTTTGACTTCTTTCTGGTCAATTTGGATTCCTTTTATTTCTTTTGGTGGTCGGATAGCTGAAGCTAGGACTTCCAGTACTAAGTTGAACAACAGTGGTGAGAGTGGACATCCCTGTCATGCTGCTGACCTTAGGGGGAAAAATCTCTCAGTTTTCCCCCATTGAGGATGATATAAGCTGTGGGTCTTTTGTATATAGCCTTTATGATGTTGAGGTATGTTCCTTCTATCCCTACTTTCTTGAAGGTTTTTATCAAAAAAAGATGTTGTTTTTGTCAAGTGCTTTTTCTGCATATGAGAGGATCATGTGATGCTTTTCCTTTCTTTTATTAATGTGGTGTATCATATTGATTGATTCCTGAACCCCAATGATAAATTCCACTTGATCGTGGTAAATAATTCTTTTAATGTACTGCTGGATTCAATTTGCTAGTATCTTGTTGAGAATTTTTGCATATATGTTCATCAGGAATATCAGTTTGTAATTCTCCTTTTTAGTGGGGTCTTTGGTTTTCAGTTGAGGTAATGCTGATATCATACAGTGAGTTTGGAAGTTTTCCTTCAATTTCTTTTTTTGGGGGAACAGTTTCATAAGAATAGGTATTAAGTCTTTAAATGTTTGCTAGAATTCCCCTGGGATGCCATCCAGCCATGTACTCTTCTTTGTTGAAAGTGTTTTGATTACTGATTCCATTTCTTTACTGGTTATGGGTCTGTTCAAATTTTCTATTTCTTCCTGCTTCCATTTTGGTAGTTTATATGTTTCTAGGAATTTATCCATTTCTTTCAGCTTGCCCAATTTGTTGGCATATATTGTTCATAATATTCTCTTGTTATTGTTTGTATTTCTGAGGTGTTGTGATCTCTCCTCTTTCATTCATGATTTTATTCATTTAGGTCCATTCCTTTTTCTTTTTGAGAAGTCTGGCTAGGGGGTTATTAATTTTGTTAATTCTTTCTGTGAACCAGAGCCTAGTTTTGTTGATCTATTCTATAGAGGGCTTTGTTTTGTTTTGTTTCTATATCATTGATTTCTGCTCTAATCTTTATTACTTCCCTTCTTCTGCTAGTTTTGGGCTTTATTTCCTGGTCTTTGTTCAGATCCATTAGATGTAAGGTTAGGTTGTATATTTGAGATTTTTCTTGCTTCTTGAGGAAGATTTGTATTGCAATATACTTCCCAGTTAGAACCACCTTTACTGCATCCCAAAGGTTTTGGTTAGTTACATTTTCATTTTCACTTGCTTCTTTGTATTTTTTAAATTTCTTCTTTAATTTCCTGGTTAACCCTATCATTCTTTAGTAGAATGTACTTTAATTTCCAAGTATTTGTGGTCTTGTCAATTTTTTTTTTGTGGTTGACTTCCAGTTTTATAGTGTTGTGGTCTGAAAATATGCACAGTATTATCTCAATTGTTTTTCTACTGACTAAGGCCTGAGTTGTCACCCAGTACGTGATCTATTCTGAAGAATGTTCCATGTACACTTGAAAAGAATGTATATTCTATTGCTTTAGAATGAAATATTCTGACTATATCTTTTAAGTTCATTAAGTCCATTGTGTCATTCAAAGTCACCATTTCCTTGTTGAACTTCCACTTAGATTATCTGTCCATTGCTGTAAGTGGGGTGTTAAAGTCCCCTGCTATTATTGTATTACCATCAATGAGTTTCCTTAAATTTGTTATTTTTAAAAAATCTTTTGAAAGTGAGACACAGAGCAGGAGCTGAGGGAAAGGGCAGGAGAAGAGAGAGAAAGAATCTCAATCAGATTCTACATTGAGCACAGAGCCCAACATGGGGCTTGATCCAATGACCTTAGGATCATGATCTGAGGGAACTCAAGAGTCAGACACCCAACCAACTAAGCCACCCAGGCATCCCTAAACTTATTATTAATTTATTCATATACTTGGATGCTTCCAATTTAAGGACATAAATATTTACTGTCTTTACTGTTATTACTCTTCTTGTTGAGTAGATCCCTTTAATATGATATAGGGCCCTTTTTCATCTCTTATTACATGTTTGGTTAAAATCTAGTTTATCTGTTCTAAGTATGGCTACTCCAGCTTTTTTTTTTTTTTTTTTGGTGTTCATTAGCATGATAAAAGATTTTCTACCTCTTCAATTTCAATCTGGAGATATCTTTAGGTCTATAATGACTCTCTTCACTGGGTGTTCTATGGAAACCAACTTGACAATAAACTATTTGTAAAAAAGAAAAAAAAGAATTAAAAATAAATAAATAAAATGACTCTCTTGTAAGCAGCATAATGATGGGTCTTGTTTTCTGTTCATGAACTCCTTTAGTTTTTGCTTGTTTTAGAAATTATTTATCTATTCTTTAATTCTGAATGACAGACTTGCTAGATAAAGTATTCTTAGCTGCATAGTTTTCTCATTTTGTGTTTTCATTACATTATGCCAATCCCTTCTACCCCCCCAAATTTCTGTGGATGGGTCTGCTGCTATGTGTCTACACTTGTAGGTTAGGATCTTTCATCTCTAGCTGTGTTCCGAATTCTCTCTTTATCTTTGCATTTTGTAAATTTCACTCTGATATGTCTTGGTGTTGACTGGCTTTTGTTGGTTTTGAGGGGAGTTCTCTGTGACTCTTAGACTTGAATACCTGTTTCCTTTCCCAAATTAGGAAAGTCCTCATCTATAACTTGTTTAAGTAAAACTGCTGCCCCATATTTCTCACACTTCTTCTGCAAATCCTGTGATATGGGTATTATTGTGCTTTGCGGAATATAGTAGAGCAGTTGCTACATCGTAGGTTAGTTCTGTTGTTAGTTTTGTGAGAAACTCCATACTGTTTTCTGCAGCTGCTATGCCAGTTTGCATTCTCACCAATAGTTATGATGGTTCCTGCCAAAGAGGGTTCCACTTTTTTTTCTTGATTTTTTTTGTCATATATTCTGGTACTATAAATTCTCTATTGCTTTCACTTTTTATTACTCTTGTCCTAAAAACAAAACAAAACAAAACAAAATAAATCATTCACAATTGATACTTGAAATCTTTCTCTCCTGTCAGTTATTGGCCATGAAAACTTGAATCATGTGGATTATGTGGTCAAGAATGACTTAAAATCTCTTTGGAAATTATATTGGCACATGATACCTATATTTACCATGGACTCAGGCTTGATCTTATCTCAAATCAGACTCAGAGAAACACTTTCAGAGAGGTTTTTATAGATAATTCTTTTATTATAAAATTTCCAATTTCTGTTACTGTGTAACAGCTATCATTACCTGTATCTTAAAACAGACAAGTAGATTTGTCAACAAAAGTAGCTGGAAGGAAAGATGTTGGTAATTTTCCAGGCCTTTTTGTTAAGACTTCTTGATATTCATATTTTAGATAAAATGTCTAAAGTGTTTATTGTGAAATGAACTTTGACCTGTTTACGACAATCTCTGAGCTTGCTGCCTAGACCCTTTGGCTACCCTCTTGCCTTTTTATTCAATCCAGAACTCATCTCCTCCTTCCAATCCCTCCTGATTTTTTTTTAAACTTTCAGAATCCTTCCTTTCAGTATTTTTTTTCCTTAGAATAATCATGTTTGGTGTCTATTGCTAACAACTAAAAATGCTGACTGAGGTAGCCCTGAAACAATAATTTTGAGTTTGAGAAGGTGAGATCAGTGGCAAGCTTTGGATGGTTTGCTGTGGCGTAAAACTTTGGACAGCATATGAGTACCTAAGGAACAGGTCACAGGACTTCTAGGAAGTTGCAGGAGGTTAAAGGGTAAATGTGAGACTGCCAAGGAGAGACATCATCCACATCACAGTTTTGTCTAAGATGACCCTAAATCCATAAACCAAGCAGAAATATTTGAGCAAGTTGAGCACAAGGGGCAGAAAAATCTGGGCAGAATCAGAAACAGATGGTGCCATGACATGATCCCTCAACTGGGGTTATGCACCTGAATTCAACAGACCACTGGGCGAATATCCAAATGCAGGGCAGCTCTGGCTGTCCTTGATAATTACGGCTAATTAAGTTGTCCTTTCATGTAGGTCCAATACTAGAATATTCAGCATATACTGTAGATAAATCTTACTTAATCTGGGAACATTTATGTGACAAATGTTTATTGATCACATAGTAGGTGAAAGCTATAATATTTATTCCCAATTATTGATTTATCTATACCTTGGGTTACATTTGAATTAACAGAATTTCTTGACCTCTAAATATTATTAGAGATTTTGAATTCCAGCATATACATGTACATAGATAATGACCATACTAAAATATTTTATTGTAATGTTCACTATACAAGAGTACTTTTAAGGATTTCCACAAATGTAGAACTTAGAATGTATACAATGGAGAATTGCAAATTTTTAAATTATATGTAGTATCATTTGCACATGAAGAATAAATCCCATTTTTCTAAAAGATTTCTATTTTCTTATTCATTTCTGTGTCTTATCCATTATGTAGTTCGAAATCACTTTCATAAGTCTACCTTTAGAATATTGGGATATTAATAAAGAATTTTGAACTTTCTGTGTTTTTCCACTCATAGATATTTATGTTTCCTATCTTTAATTTATAGAATAAATTTCTTGAAATTACTGTTTTTGCATGTGAATTAAGTGAAATTACTATTTTCAACAGTGGAGACTGATTCTTACACACTGTTTTTATTCTTTGTAGGAAATGAAAAAAAACTTCATTAAAATGCCTTTATGACTGGATATGTTGGATATAAATTCCTCATTTTAGGAGGCACATGCATTTCTAGTTTATATATTTAGGAGATATAGAAAGTTCATTAGAACAGATTCTGGATGTGCAGGATTCTTACTGTAGGAAAGGAAAGCTATTTATTTCAAATATTTGCTTATTTTTTTTGTCTTAGAAAATAAAAATTGCTTGCTTACCTTATTTAAATTATTTAGATCAATTATATTATCCATTAAATATGGATTAATGCTTGCTGGCACATTCAGTGGTTGTGCAAAAAATGTTTATCTGTTTACTTTTTAAATAACTGCTTAGCTACCTTCTCTTTTTTTGCCCTTCATCCTTTCCTTCTTCTGAAGAAATGTTTCACAAAAGGAATCTATTCTAGTAACTCAAATGGAAAACCTCATGAAGACTCGGAAATACAGAGAATGTTTGGGCATGTGCAAGCTATAGTTTACCTCACATGCACACAAATATGCTTTACTATAGAAAGCATGTACTTATGGATTTTTTTTTTTTTTTGGTAAAGTTTAATTTTGAAAGAGAAAAAGCATGCACATGCACAGGATCACAAGTGGAAGAGGGGTGGAGAATCCCAAGCGCTCTGTCAGCACAGAGCTCGATATGGGGCTTGAATTCTTGAACTGCAAGATCATGACCCTAGCTAAAATCAAGAGTGAGACTCCTAGCTGACTGAGCTACCCAGGTGCCCTTATGGATATTTGATAAATTTGTTTGCTTTAGGAAATATTAAATTTCATCAATCTTTTGATGTATTTGCTCCATTGTTGTGGTAAAAGGCTACAGATAAATTTGAGCTTTCTTATGGATCTCTGCTCATCAGATGTCACTCAACTGCTACTGTTGGTAGCCAAGTGACTAGGCCAAATATTAGCCTGCTGTTTAGCATCCCTGTGCAAACCCCAGGTTATCCTCAGTAAAGGCTTCCGAATCTATTCTATTACCAGAAATTTGTAGTCCAGTGATGTGGACAAATGGGCTAAATTGAAGCCATTAAATTCATTCAGTTTGAGGTCAAAGCCAGATTAAACCCAAACCTCTAAAGGTAAAAGTCAAATATATTAAATCAATATATCATGAAGCCTCATGCAAAATGGTTCCAAGCCATTAAAATTTAGTTAAAAATTGAAATATAAATTATTCACCAAACAAGAAAGTCCATAACATGTTCAATTTCAATATATCTATCATCTGCACCCTGCAGTAGATTCTGCTGCATTTCATTCATAAGGACATTAGCTAAAATTTGTAGATTGTGAGTGTCTTAGAATATAACATTATGCTAAAGTTTTTCCCAGACTAATGCATTTTGAAAATTTGAATAATTATTTAAAATGAGTAAATCCTCTACTTGAGAGACCAATACTATGAGAGCAAATTTTCCAGTTACTAAGAACTTCTTTCTTGCCAAAGGCTCTAAAAATGACTTTTGCACCATTGGTCTACTTTCTTTCCACATACACATTTTGGTGTCTCTGTTAGGGTTGAGAAGAATAAAATAAAAGCCTAAATTAATATTTTTCATAACATTAGAAATAGAGTCATAGCCATGAATGAAGAGAATTTAGAAGAACCTGCTTATTGAATTTAAGGATATATATATATATACACACACAAAGCATATATATATACAAAGCATATATATATATATATATATATAAATCATATATATATAAAGCATATATATGTATAAAGCATATATATATATAGTCTAACTTAATGAGGTTAGGAGTTTTTATCATTCTGTTCATTGGTATATCTTATACCTCAGAACTGTCTCTGGAACATTGTAGAAATTTAACTAATACTTGTCAACTGAAAGGGAACACTCCAATAACATAGCAAATACATAAATAAACATGCTGGGATTCTAAATATTTTAATCAAATACCACTTGTGGTCTATTCCCATATATCTTTTCCTTCTCTGACTTCTATTTGCCAGTAACTACCACCCAGCCTACTATCAAAAACTACAGCATGGGGCGGCTGGGTGGCTCAGCTGGTTAAATGTCTAACTCTTGATTATTATTCAGTCATGATCTCACAGTTCGTGGGATGGAGCCCCTGCATTGGGCTCTGTGCTATCAACGTGGGATTCTCTCTTTCCTTCTCTATCTACCTCCTCCGGCCCTGCTCATGCTCTCTCTCTTTCAAAATAAATAAATAAAACTTAAAAAAGAAATAAAACTACACCCTAAATCATATCACAATAACTTGGCTTAAAATAATTAAGGCCTTTCATATCTTATAAAGGTAAATGTATACAGCTATTCTTAGGATTCTCTGTGGCAGATATTTTAACAAGTAGATAAAAATAGTTTTTAAAGTGTCTCTATTTTTATTGGTAAAAGGATATTCCAGTATGGCTGGGATATTAACTCCTTCTGGCTCCCTGAGTTAGTTATTTAAACATGTTACAGGAAGTAAAGTTTAAGATAAACTTTTCTGACAAACAACATGTATATTCTTGTCCCAAATCTCAAACCTGAATCTGACCAAATATCTAGATGTAAGTAGCATTTGTGAGGAAATATAAAACAAAATAATAAGAATACCATGAGGATATTTTGAACAAAAGTTTGACTTTAGAATATTGTGTGAGAAAGTGACCCAAGTTTA
Source organism: Proteles cristata cristata (assembly GCA_017311185.1). Lineage (NCBI taxonomy): Eukaryota > Metazoa > Chordata > Mammalia > Carnivora > Hyaenidae > Proteles > Proteles cristata. Next base: position 1,098,970 of record JAESUZ010001351.1, read on the forward strand.
TCAAAAAATCAACTGTAATGAAGAGAAAATAAAGAGATGGAGGGAGAGCCTATACATTAAAGGATTAACAAATGCCATTGGTGTTTAAGGTAATTTTTAATATGTTAAAATTGTCCATATATGTTTCTTGTTGTTTAAAACTTTTTACAGACTGAACAGTAGTCCAGAACTTCTAAAGTAGTTGGAAGTTATCATCTTAGAAAATTATTACTGATTTCAAATATTTATGTTTTTACTCTGTGGAAGTCCCCAAATATACCAGCATCCAGATGCCGATATATCCAGATACCGATATCCAGATATCCTAGGGTATATGGCAATTTGCATCCCTTGGGTATTTAGAGGACGTTTTCCTGAGTATAGTTGACATACAATGATACACTAGTTTCAGGTATACATCACAGTGATTCAACATCTCTGTATGTTATGCTTAGGTTCACTGCAAGTGTACCTCCTGCCTGTCACCATGCAATGCTATTACAATATCATTGACTATAGTCTCTATGCTGTACCTTTTAGTCCCCTGATTCATTCATTCCATAACTGGAAGGCTGTACCTCCCTCTCCTCTTCACCAATTTTGCCCACCTCACCTTCCCTTCAGCAACCACCAAGGTATTTCTAGTTTTTAATTAAGGTTTTAAAAAGATAAAAGTAATATTATATCTGAGAATAAATGCAAAATTCCATTATACTTTACTTTATATTTCTAGGCAAACTAATAAAGTACATATTTCCAGTATTGGCTGAATCTAGCTGACATTCAATAAAACTTTAACATAATTTTGCTCACAAATAAATATTCCCTTTTCTTTTTTTTCACATTGCAACCATGGAAAATTATGATATCTCATGAATGAAAGATAACTGACAGGCAGAGTGCCCTTGTTATATATAAACCACAATGAATCAGATGTCATCTGTCATATTCATCAAAACATTATGTCACTTTGATGATGTTTGATTTATTTTCTTTTGTAAGGTGAAAAGCTAGACGTGAATAAATTTTGATTTAATGTGTGAAATGAATAAAAAGAGAACATACTACATAATTTATTGATAGTATTCATTTTCATTATGCTTGGGTTTAAGATTGGGTTCTTATTTTCCTTTAGCATTGTAATAAAAACTAATTGTTTTAGTTTTCGTGATTAAAATATCCCTGTATGCGAAAATATTTGATAGAAAATCAGGACTTTAAAAATCAAACAGAACTCAATTACTATATTGTTCAAGACTCATAAATACCAATTTAAGTTGGGATTTACTTACAAACATGAACAAAATATTTAATATGCATTCTAGGGTGTTTTGAAGTTACATTAGGAAACATTTTAGAGTTAAGGGTAACTAAAATAGTGTGTTGATTAGCAACAAAAACAACACATTTGAAATTCAGCACCTTAAGTCTTTCAAATTCACTGACAATTACAAACATATTCAAACTGATCCTCAATTTTCTAGAATTAATGAAGTTTAGATATGGTTTTTAAGATGACAGATTTAATTCCTATTATCCTTTGGCATTTCGCAAACTGGAGATTGCAAAGTAAAATTATGATATTAAAATATTGCACATTTAAAGTTTGAGGCATTTTCCAATTGTAGATATTAATAGGTGGAAGAAATTCAAGGCTACATGAAGACCCTAACCAGGCTTTCAATGAGCTGTTTAACATCATTTCTTTTTTTTTTTTTTTTTTTTTTTTTCTAGGAGAGAGAGAGACAGCGTGAGCAGGGGAGGGTCAGAGAGAGAGGGAGTCACAGACTGAAACAGGCTCCAGGCTCTGAGCTGGCAGTCAGCACAGAGCCCGACGCGGGGCTCGAACCCACGAACCGCGAGATCATGACCTGAGCGAAAGTCGGACGCTTAACCGACTAAGCCACCCGGGCGCCCCTAACATCATTTCTAAACTGCTGTCTTGGATTACACTCATTTTACAGGTTTTAATTGCTAGGTCGAAAATTAGCATAACAAATAAAAACCCTTTTGTTACCTATTAGAACATTAAATTTCAAAACATGCCAATTTTTAAAGACAATTCACCTAATTGTTTAATTTTTTTTTAACTTTTTTAATGTTTTATTTTTGAGAGAGAGAGAGAAAGAGAGAAAAACCATGAGCCGGGAGGGGCAGAGAGAAGGAGACACAGATTCTGAAGCTGGCTCCAGGCTCTAAGCTGTCAGCACAGAGCCTGACATGGGCCTCGAACCTATGAACCATGAGCGAGATCATGATCTGAGGTGAAGTCTGATGCTTAACCAGATGAGTCACTCAGGTGCCTCCAAAAGGTTTTTTTTTTTTAATGTTTATTTATTTTTGAGAGAGAGAGAGACAGAGTGTGAGCAGAGGAGGGGCAGACAGAGGGAGACAGAGAATCTGAAGCAGGCTCCAGTCTTAGCTATCTGCACAGAGCTCCGGCTCAAACCCATGAACTGTGAGATCATGACCTGAGCCAAAGTCAGAGGCTCAAAATTCACTTAATTTTAATAGAGATATACTGAGCACTAACAAAAGAAATGCAATGATAATTAGAATAGATATTCATTTATTAATAACATGTTTTCTTCAGATTTATCAACAGAATCAGTCATAATAATTAAAATCCTGTTTTGAAATGTTTTTCAAAACCTTATTTTATAGTGTTTGCACAGAATTATAGACACTTGGAATAGAAAAGTTCTAGAAATTCATCTAAAGAGTACTGTCTAATATAAACGCAATGAGTCACACAGGAGAAGGGCATATATATTTAAAATGTCCAATATAGCCACATTAAAAAAGTATAGATTTCATTGAATCCAATATATCAAAAAATTTATTTAACATAAAACAATATCTAAAACATTAATGAGATATTTTGTATTTTTTTGAAATCTTTAAAGGTCATTATGTATTTTACATTTACAGCACATCTCATTTGAAATAAACATTTCAAGCCCTCTGTAACCACATTGCTATTTTGCCTGCCATCTTGTATGACATGGATCTGCAGCATCCCACAACCTTGATATTCAGGTGTGAGGATACTCACTTTGAAGTGAGTTGATGTAAAAGATGTATTTGGATACATTGAGGCTGTCAGAGACCAGAGGAGCTATAGGATGCAAGCATAGAAACTGGAAGTTACAGTGGCTAAGTCTTTCATTAACAAGCTGTGTGACCTTGGTGTGTTATCTGTCCTTCTAAAGTAAAGTAGGAATCGTCATCATCATCATCATCTCACAGAGTAATTATTCAGAGTTATGTAAAGTTTTAATATAGTACCGGTACATTAAAAGAATTATTGTAAGTATTCTTGTTTTACTCAATTTACTATATTTATATAAGCCATTTAATTTCTATCATTTACTTTTTACTGTTAAAAATCAGTTTGAAGGACACCTGGGTCGCTCAGTTGGTTAAGCGTCCAACCTCAGCTCAGCTCATGATCTCACGGCTTGTTAGTTTGAGCCCCACATCAGGCTCTATACTGACAGCTCGGGAGCTTGTTGTCTGCTTTGGATTCTGTGTCTCCTCTTTCTCTGCCCCTCCTCTGCTCATGCACATGCTCTGTCTCTCTCACTCTCTCTCTCAAAAATAAATAAACATTAAAAAAATTGTAATGATATGGGGCGCCTGGGTGGATTAGTCGGTTAAGCGTCCAACTTTCGCTTAGGTCATGACCTCACGGTTCGTGTGTTCGAGCCCTGCATTGGGCTCTGTGCTGACAGCTCAGAGCCTGGAGCTTGTTTCAGAGTCTGACTCCCTCTCTCTCTGACCCTCCCCTGCTCACGCTGTCTCTCTCTCTTCTAGAAATAAATAAAACATTAAAAAATAAAAAAATTGTAATGATAAAATATCAGTTTGGAAAAATTAATGATTAAATAATGCATTTCAACTTAATAAGAGTTTCTTGGATAAATATGTTCTTATCTAGTCAGATTGGTGCGTGTTCTTTTGTACATATTTGTAAGGCTGAATAACTCACCTTTTTAAGACTGGCTATTAAAATCTAAAATCACTTGTTAACATTTGAGATATTTCTCTATATACTATTGAGCTTAATACCAAATTAGCTAGTTCTTTGGTTAAATAGCATTTAAATCAATTTTCTGGATATTTTCATGTAACTCTTTAGTTATCACTAGACCAAGCTCTTCATCCTTTTTTTCCCCCCTTTTAATCTAATCTATTTGTAATGTCACTTGATTCCCTTAGTCATTTTGAGCTTTTTCTCTGAACTCCTTCCAACCTGTCTACATTTCTCTGCTACTGAGGCAACCAAAACTGAATGGAACTTTGATGCAGTTCATCAGAATTACATAAGGAAAGCTATCACCCATGTATCCCAGGATATCATGATTCTTTGCCTGCAGATCAAAGTTAACAGTGAACTTTTATGCATTTTATTGAAGCATCAGCCAGATCTTTTCAGTGGATGACTAACGTGCTCTTGGAAGAAAAGAGTCAAAATTAATAAGACTCAGAGGGTCTAAAAGCAATGAAATCTATTCAACAGCTTCATCAGAATCTTTCTTCTTTTCTTTTCTGTTCTTTTCCTTTCAGAGACTTTGGGCTTGGGAGTGGACTTTATCAAACCTCATTTGAGGCAGATAATGTTAGATATTTGTCTAAAATTAATGGAAGCGGGGAGGTGGAGGTAGGAAGAGTAAAAGATGGGAAAGGTAAATGTAAATATGACAGTGAAATTTTGCAAGTCTAGAGAGTTTATAAAGAATGAAATTGTTAGTGTATTAGTACACAGAAAAGTTTGTCAGGACTTATTTTTTTTCTTTTGATATGACTGTGGTCAGATTTTTTTTCTTATTATTTTAAGTATCATTTACTTAAGACTTTGCTTATTTTTTCATTACTCAATTCTATGATTATCTGATTGTAATTATTTGGTTACATTCAATATCATTATATTTAGAAAAATTATAATGTTTATTATTTTTTGAGAGACAGATAGAGTGTGAGCAGGGGGGGGGCAGAGGAAGAGGGAGACACAGAATCTGAAGCAGGCTCCAGGCTCTGAACTGTGAGCACAGAGCCCGATGCAGGGTTCAAACCCACATACGACGAGGTCATGACCTGAGCTGAAGTCAGACACTTAGCTGACTGAGCCACCCAGGCACCCCAATATCATTATATTTTAGAGCTAATAAATGTAATTCTATATTTTTTATTTGCTTTGATAATAGGTAAATACTGCTGAAGAACTAGATCAGCTTTGTAACTGATTGTTATTAAATGTCTCATACAGGAAACACTGAATAAGTCACCAAATTAAAATTCCATTTGTGACAGTGTTGTCATGCTGGTGTTTACATGCCAACATATGAATCCTAAGATCTTATATCTAATAAGCCAATTTTGTAATATTTGTTTTTTTAATGGAAGAATAGTTGACACACAATGTTACATTAGTTTCAGGAGTGCATCATAGTGATGTGACAACTCTATACTTTATGGTGTGCTCACAAGTGTAGCTACCATCTGTCACTATACAATGCTATAACAGTACCATATTCCCTATGCTGTACCTTTCGTCCCCATGACTCATTCATTCACTCTCTGTCACCCATTTTGTTTATTCCCCTCACCCTCCGCAATCTAGCAAACATGTTTGTGTTCTATTTATGGGTCTGTTTCTGCTTCATTTGTTTTGTTTTTTAGATTCGGCATCCAAGTGAAGTCATATGGTATTTGTTTTTCTCTGACTTTAGAAATTTTATTTATTCTGAATAAGCACATATTCTTGAACTTTTGAGAAGTTTAGTATAATTTTTGATATGTAAACTGCACTTGAAAAAAATTGAATATACCAAAATGCACAACATAAAACTATTTTAATGATTACACCAACAGTTACACACTTTAAGTTCACGCATATAATATTTCAAGCTTATAACTTTAGAATTTCGGTTAAAATATTATCTACCTAATTTCTATTATAAGGTTATACATATACAAAAAGACTTTCATTTTCAGGAAAAATAAACATGCATGCTAATTATCTAATTACAGTTTCTAAGGACTACATCAGGTCCATGATGTTTACTAATTCCAGTTTAAAATTTCAATTTATAATTTCAATTATATTTCAGTTTATACTTACAATTTCACAGTATATTGCAAACTGAAATGCATTTCTAATGTACTAAGGGATAATGTATGTTTACTATTATTACTTGTGGGAGAGGGAATTAGTAATGCATGGCCATTAAAATGCTATTTATATAGGAAGACAATCAGATTTTTGTTATTTTTATATGTTCTCCATGAGTAACGATGTCTTCTAATTTAAAGCATTGTTAGTAACCAGTCTGTATTTCCCCATAGCAGGTGTCTTCTAGTTTTTTTTTTAAAGTTTCATTTAAAGCCAATAAACAGAACAAAAATGATTATCTATATGTCTATACTTTAGAAAAGATGATTTCCTAAGTAAGCCTGCCAAATAGAAAATTTTGTCATTTGTATATTGCTTCTTTTGAACATTTGTGAGGTTTTTTTGAAATGATTTTTCTCTTAATACATTGTTACTTCTCTATTTACTATGATCAAATAAATGCATACATACTTGTTTTCTCAATTATCCCTGCTAACTAGTCAAAAATATATTGGTGCATATAGTTAAACTTAATATGAAGAAACAGTTTGGGCAAATATTTTCTCAATGTGGGCTATTCTGTTATACCAATGATAGATTTTTCAACAAACATTTGTTTTGAGAACTATGTGGTAAGCACAGTATTATACCATTATTGTATGGTTTTAGAGATAGCAAAGGTAACTATGGATTTCAGTAAAAATAAGTTGAGTGAAATATGACTTAAGAAGAAACTTTTGGGGAGCACCTGGGTGACTCAGTAGGTTGAGCGTCGGACTTCAGCTTGGGTAATGATTTCACCGTTCGTGAAATCAGAGCCTAGAGCCTTCTTCAGATTCTGTGTCTCCCTCTCTCTCTGCCCCTTCCCCACTCATACTGTGTCTCTCTCTTGAAAATAAATAAACATTAAAAAATAAAAAATTAATGTTTATTTGTTAACATTACATACTGTTAATATATATTAAATAATCTTGATGTATATAATATATATAATATACCTCGATATATAGTATATACCAACATATACTATATAACAATAGAACAATAAATACGTTAAATAATCTTGCTATATATAATATATATCTCGATATATATAATATATATAACTATAACAATATATAACAATAAACATGTTAAATAATCTTGAGAGAGACAGAGACAGAGTGTGCACAGAGCAGTGGAAGAGAGAGATGGAGACACAGAATCCAAAGAAGGCTCTAGGCTCTTAGCTCTCAGCACAGAGCCTGACATGAGGCTGGAACCCACAAACTGTAAGATCATGACCTGAGCCAAACAAAGTCAACCAACTGAGTTGGCCAACCAACTGAGCCACCCAGGCACCCAAAATAGGACTTTATTTGAAAATTACCCTGATGAATTTTTAGCACAGTTATGGTTATGTTTTCCTCCTTAGAACTGACTATTGAATGATTTACTTGCTTGCAATAGCTGCATTCAGTTACTTACAGATAGGGGCTGCCCGAGCAACCAAAATTGTCTCTTCACTTGACATTTACTTGATGTCTTCTTCTGCCACCTATATGGGCTTATCTGGATAGGCAAAACATCCATAACCAAGTTATGACTGCTTGGTGCCATTTAAACAAAACCTGTTTGCTCTGTTGAGGTTTTAACGTATTGTACTTGACCTTTAAGTGTGCATTTTTCCTTTGAAATGTAAGTCCACTGAAGGAAGCAACAATGTCTTACTCGTTGTTATTTACTTACATTTTATACACAGTATAAAGTTTTTCAGCTAATATTTGCTTGATATTTCAAGAATAAAAAAAAATTAATGACACATGAAATTTAGAAATATGGTCACAATATATGTGAAAACAAGTCCTTATTAAACTGGGCTAATTAGGACATTAGTCATTCTTTTAGAACAAATATCATAGTGGTTTTATTTAATTTTTTAATGTTTATTTTTTTGAGAGACAGAGAGAGAGAGGAGAGCGAGAACGAGAGAGAGAGAGAGAATGCATGGGGGAGGGGGAGAGAGAGAGGGAGACACAGAATCCGAAGTAGGCTCCAGGCTCTGAGCTCTCAGCACAGAGCCCGACATGGGGCTCGAACTCTCAAACTGTGAGAATACAACCTGAGCTGAAGTTGAACACTTAACTGACTGAGCTACCAAGATGCCTATATCATTTTCTAATGAAAACCTTTCTACAAATGAATTTACAGTTGGCTTATGATTGCCATTTTGTGGTAATTTGGAGAGTCTGAAGACACATGGTTACAGAAATCATTACTCCTTTCTTCCTTTGTCGATGGAAAGGTACCACTAGTACTTTTGCAGATGAGATATTTGCTTCAGGAGGAAATTAAATCTACTTTTTACCTGCCCCTAAGACTAACTGTAGAACTATTTCTTTATTACTTACATTGTTAGGCAAAATATAGAGGAATGTTTTGGTTCAGGTATATTTAGCATTGTTCAAATTATATAGTAATAAAAGAATTTTGTGATTATATTTGAAATAGTAACTCAAAGCAAAACTGACTTTAAAAGTCCAGTTTTTACAAATTATCAACCGGGCTATTAAGAAGTTTATATATTCATAGACTTCCGTGAAAACACACTACATGGCTTGGCCTAGAAAGAGATACCCATGGTGTTCCTACATGAACTCATACTTGCATCCATTTTTCTTTGCAAGGAAATGAATTTCATTGTTATTGAAAAACTTCCATTTCATACAAAATGAAAGTCTGTGAATAGTCCAGAATTGCTGTTTTTCTTTGGAAATTCAGCATCTCATGTTCTTTGCAGGAAGTTAAAATAGGGTTGCTGATTTCTGAATATGAGGAGGAAATAGGGAAACTTGTATTATCAAAACAGTCAGTATTGAAAAACTATTTAAAATATGTTTTGAATTAAATGGTCTTTTACACACCTATATAAATACATACATACTAAACATTAGTACATGTACAATATACCGCTGACAGCAGCTGGGGCTGGTGCTGACCACTGCAGGTAACTCAAACTCTCAATAAATTTTCTGCTACTACTTTTAGGCCTTCCACCCTAAAAAAACAAAATACAATTAGCTACCACTATTCTTTGAACATACAAATTTTACATGTACCTTTCTTAAGCAGTTTATGGTTTTTGATTCTCTTATGTATCTTAAACGAGTAAAAAAATACTATATTAACTTTAACAAATGTTGGAATTAATGAGTTTAACATCCTCAGTTCAGGTTTCCTCTATATTTGCTTGACCATTTGACTATAACATTTATAATGATTTTAGCATCATTCCATTATAACCTCAGACAGATAAAATGATTTTTCTTTTAAACTCACCCTTTTCATTCTTTTCCAAATAAATTATGATCACAGGTGCGCTATACTTCATTTAGATTTCAGTCTAGTTTCACCAGACTGGCAACTTAACTACAGCTTCCATTCATTCTGGCATTTCTCAAGATGGCCACTAAGTCTGTACTATCTTAAAGCATATTGATCTTTATAAGCATATTCATGTTATCTCATAAAGCTATTGTGAATATAACACCTAGTGCATAGCATGACATTAGGAAATGGTAGCTTCTGTTGTTGTTGTTATTATTATTATTATTATTATTATTATTATTATTTTACCTCAGTCAGACTGTGCTACACACTGCTAGCATATCCAGTAAATCCTTAACCCTTTTGTCTGTAAATACATTTAACAGATATAGAACACTGGTTGTAGTCTTTGCATGTACAGTTGACCCTTGAACAACACAGGCTTGAACTGCACAAGTCCACTTAACCTTATTTTTTTAAAAGTTTATTTATTTATTTTGAGAGAGAGAGCACGGGTGTGTACACACACAAGCAGGGGAGAGGCAGAGAGAGAGAGAGAGAGAGAGAGAGAAGCAGAGAGAGAGAGAAAGAGAAAGAATACCAAGCAGGCTCTGCACTGACACAGAGCTCCGTCTCACAAACCATGAGATCATGACCTGGGCTGAAATCAAGAATTGGACGCTTAACTGACTAAGCCACACAGGTGCCCCAATGCCCTATATTTTTTAATGTTTATTAATTTTTGAGAGAGAAACAGAGCACAAGTGGGGAAGTGGTAGAGAGAGAGGGAGACACAGAATCTCAAGTAGGCTCCAGGCTCCAAGCTGTCAGTACAGAACCTGACAAGGGCTTGAACCCATGAACTGCAAAATCATGCCCTGAGCTAAAGTCGGATGCTTAACTGACTGGGTCACGCAGGTGTCCCCCTATTTTTTTAAAAATAAATATAGCACCATACTATAAACGTATTTTCTTTTCCTTATGATTTTCTTAATTATTTTTCTTCTCTTTAGCTTGGTTTATTGTATGAATGCAGTATGTAATATATATAACGTACAAAATGTGTGTGTTAACCAAATTTATGATCCTGGTAAGGCTTCTAGTCAATGGTAGTATATTAGTAGAGAAGTGTTAGAAAAGTGATGCACAGAGTTTTGACAGCATGGGAATGAGTTCCCCGAACCCCCATGTTATTCAAAGGTCAACTGTACCTTCTTTGTTTTCTTAGCTTAAGAACTTTTAGTGCCTTTCCACAGATGTGGAACTTAAAAATTATGATTCTTATTATACCGACATTATCACTACACCAACACTGTGGCATAATTGTGCAAGGAGCAAGAGTTTCTAGTACTAGTTCATGTGCAGCAACACATAATTAATATCTTTGCAACTAGAATAAGTTAAGTGGCAAAGTCCACATGGTTGAGTTACAATCTTTTATGCAATTCAGAGGATTGAAATACCTGATAGATGTATCAGTATTGTATAACCTATCAAGCATATGGAGTCTATAAGACTTGAAAGTAAAACAGTCTGATTTCTTGGCAGTAATCCCCCAATATCTCTAACTAGGCTGATTTTCAAAAGAACTGTGCATTTAATTGACTCTTTTTTCAAATGGAGGTGTTTGGACTTAGGTGTTGAGGTTGTGGATAGAAAATGCCTCTATAGCCAAATGACTTATTTTTTGTTTGCTGTGACAAGAACCATCTCCTTAAAAGACTGAATGCAGTTGTGATTTTGTATTTGCATGTTGTGGTAAAAGTTTTATAATTAGATTCTATATATCATTGGTCATTGTACCATCATGCTCTTAGTAGAAGTGATGTGTTTCTAATATGATGATTAAGGGATTTCAATTTTGTAAGAGAATGCAGTTGCATCAGTGACCTATTCCATTATAATATTTGAGTTTTAAGTGTGTCAAAGTTGAGAGTTTTGCCTGCTTCCTAATGTATATAGTATGTATGATGCTTTAATATTAATAGACCATGTTTTTAGAAATATTTGCCAAGGAGAGTGAGTAGGGGGAAGCATGCAGTTAAAAGTTAAATAGGAAGGTACCTAATATACAATTGTTTTAAAAAAGTGAATATCAAAAATAGTTTTCATCTTATTAGGCTTAATAGCTTCTAATGTACTTTCAAATACTTAGTCATTTATTTTTCCAACAAATAATTGTGGAGCCACTATATTTGGTAGGCATGGGGGCTATTAAAATGAACATGATAAACTCTCTTTAAAAGAATGTTATGGTCTAATTGAGAATATAGATAAACTGGTAATTCTTTTTTTATATATAAACTGGTGATTTTAATACATTCCCCAGAAGAGTATCTAACACATCAGAAATAATGAATGCTTCTATGTTGAAGAATTAGTGAATAATGAACATGATGTAATTAAATATGAGTGAATAAAGTGCTATTCTTCATACTACTACTATTGCTAATAGTAATAATAACAACAATTATTCTAATAAGGCTAGTAACTGGCAATGTTGAAGGATTAATATCTACAAGGCACTGTGCTGCTTCATTTAGTTCTTATGTCAGCTCTATGAGGAGGGAGCAAGACCAGTTACATAATTTTCAAAGCCAAGCACAAAGTGAAAATATGGGGTCCTTTGTCCAAAAACTGTTAATCATTTCAAGATAGCAAAAGAAAGCTGAACATCAAATCAAGATTCTTCTAAGTGTAGGGCTCTGTGTATCTATTTAAATCACATACACAGAAAGCATAAGAACTATAGTTATCCCTGTTTTACAGTTCAGGAAATAAAGTATACATTCACTGAGACTGCTTGCTCACATATTTTTTCTAAATTTTGGAGGACCATTGATTAAATGGAGAGGCTCTAGTTTACAGAGTGTAGAATAATTTAAAACAGAAAATATTGAATTCACAGACAAATCAGAGGCTGTTACATCCATCCAGGTTGGTGATTATATAGTTAGCTCTTATGAAAACTTGTATTTTTAAGATCAATATCAAAGCAGTATCTCATGTGTTACTTTTCAACAATGAAGCCATAGAGCCCCAATACCTACTTTTCCAACGCCATCTCAGGACTTTTGATTTACATCACACTAAGCTTGAGCATTCTAGTCACTTTGATCTGACTGGAGAGAGTTATCAAAAAAGCATTTAAAAATGTCCTCAGTATTGTAGTATTTGAATACTGCTCAGAGATTGAAATCTACTTTCATTATTGAGCTTTTGATATTGGGACTTAATCTTGGGTGATCTGCACCTGTGACTGTCAGTTAGTTCACTCATGTTCCTCATACAGGACACCACACCCTTATCCATACCCTTCTTGCTAAACAGCTTTGTGTTACATCTTCCCCCTCAGGATCATTTCTTCCATTGCTGACCTCTTTCACAATCCTGTGATTTTCTTTCCTAGCAAAGTTCTTCCATTTCAAAGATATCACCTGGAATTTTGGCTAAACACAGGAGATTCTCTCAGTTTCCTACAAAATAAACAGAAACACTAAAATGACTGAACTAGACTTTTACAATCGTATAAATCCACGAAGATGAAGAAGAGAAGGAACAATTGAACTTAAGAAATACTAAATCATGAAAGTCAATAAATTATGAAAATGAAAACAAGTAATTGGTGCTTGACCTAATGGAACAAATTAAACTTGAAACCCGAGTGTTGGTGAAGAGGAAGCCCATGAGGACCAAGTTAGTCTCTCACTCAGAACTTGCACACATGCATGGAATGGAGACATGAACTTCAGAGTATGGGCATGAATTAGAAGAGCAAGGATTGGTTGAAAACCAACCCTACCTCAGTCCACCTTGAACAAAAGACACTTTTATGCTCTTGAGATAGTAAATCTAAGAGACTGTGGATTGGGGCCCACTGAAGCTACTGTAGGGTGAGTGCACTAAAGATGGAGAGATTAAGTCAAATATTTGGGCAGCTTGCTACCACAAATCCACCTCTCAGTGCATATAGGCTTATATCCTCAAGAAAGGAGAATGCTGGACTCTTGTCTGGAGACAATGAGAGGCCAAGAGAAAATGTTTATAAGCATTGAAAGGTGGCGGTCTCTATCTAACCTTTTTACATTGAATGTCATTCACTCACAATGCTTATGCAGGCTCACAAAGCTTCCAGATAGCATTTTTATGCCTCACAGTATATCGTGAAAGTACAGCCAAGAATTAAGACACATTTGAGGAAATCCACATCAAACAGAAATGAACGTGAAGGGGACAGAGGAAATAGAACAGAAGAAATGTCTAATTCTTAGAAAAAGAATAGTGATAAAGAACCATCAGAATATGGGGCAGGTATTCTTTTGAAATTTGAAATTTGTTAGATAAAATATAAATATAAATACTGGAAAAGACATTTTGGGAAATCATTGCAAGTAGAAAGAAATAGATGATGATATAAAAATAATAAGAGGGTACCTTGATGATTTCATCAGCTGAGAGTCTGGCCCTTGATTTCCATTCAGGTCATGATCTCACAGTTGTGAGACTGAAACCCGCGTAGGGTTCTGTGCTGGGCTTGGAGCCTGCTTAGGCTTCTCTCTTTCCCTCTGCCTCTAATACCCCCTCCCCTTCCTGTATTCCTATGTGCTGTCTGTCAAAAAAAAAGAAAAATTACTAAAGAAACTCGATAAATCATGGGAAACTAAAAATCCTGCTAATAAGACTTCTAGGGAACTTGCAAGCCCAGTCAGGAGGAAATTACAAAATAAATAATTGAAGAAAATTTGAAGGACATGGAATGTCCATTTCAAAGAGGACACTGAGTAGCTGAACAAAGAATTTTTAAATCACCCATATTAAGGTATAATTGCCACACAATTTTTAAAAACCTGAGAAAAATTAATGACCTTAAAATTTTCCAGAGAGAGAGAGACAGACAAATGGACAGTAAGAGTTAGTTTATGCCAAGATTATCATGTCAAGTAATGGTGTTAATTTAACAAAGCAGCTTTGAAAGTGGGAAGGTAAAGAAAACCCATCAAAATATAAAGGGCATTTATTTCCAACACACTAGTTTATCAAGTTCATACATTATGCATTACATATGAGGGTAGAATAAAGTATTTCCATAAATGCAAGCTCTCAAAAAGCAAAAAAAAAGAAACAGAAACAGTGTTTCCTAGAAATAGTAGGAAATCATTCCAGTATAATGGAAAATTGGTGCAGATTGGAGCTAGAGAATGGGGTTCAGGAGGAGGTGGTTTTTCTACTTCCACCATACAAAAAAAAAAAAAAAGCAAAAGCAAAACTATTACATCTTATAGGCCTCATGAAATGAGGGTTTTTACAGTTTTTCTGACAAAACCTTGAAGAAGGATGGCAGTACCCAGAAATCAAACAAATGAAAAAATATATATTTATATGCATTCACAAGAACAATATTGAACAGTGCACCAATGCCAATAGTGTTACCTTTGAGGCTTCTCTGCTTAACTGCCTTAGTTCTTACCCAAACTTACCGCCACTGCCTTAGTTCATCTCTCTTCTCTGCTAGTGTATTTGTCGTGTAAATGACTTTTCTACTTTCAGTGTTACTTCTCTTTAATCTCTTCTCCAGATTGCAATTATAAATGATCTTTAAAAATTAAATTTAAAAACTGGTTAAGTTACTCAGAGAGGAAACAGTTCCACATAACACATGTTAATTACCAAATGTGAACGTTTAGCTTAAATAAAGGGGACAACTTGGAAAATAAGTTTGGAGATAGGGCAGTGAAACATTAAATGGTTCCTTAATGAGTTTTTCACTCATTCTATGAGAAATGGGCTGCTTATATCTGGTGCTGGAACATGAAGAGGTGGTAAAGCATAGCTTAGGAGCTGTTAGCAACGTACAGGTAACTTTTATTTAATGATACCAATTTGGTGACCCTTCAGTAGCAAAATGACAAGGACTTTGGTTAATTTGAGACTAGTGGAAATACTAAAACATAGGAAAATGAAGCCTTTAAGAACGAGGGAGAGGGGCGCCTGGGTGCCTCAGTCGGTTAAGCGTCCGACTTCGGCTCAGGTCATGATTTCACAATTCGTGGGTTCAAGCCCAGCGTCGGGCTCAGTTCTGACTGCCAGCTCAGAGCCTGGAGCCTGTTTCAGATTCTGTATCTCCTTCTCTCTCTCTGACCCTTCCCTGCTCACTCGTTCACTCTCTCTCTCTCAGAAATAAATAAAACATTAAAAAATTTAATAATAAAAAAAAAGAACGATGGAGAAACTTTCGGGTATTGTGACAGATTGGATGTGTAGCAGGATGGATAAGAAGGAATCAGTTAGTCTCTTCCATGGTATTATTTAAGCAAAAGTTTCCCTCCATAAGGAAAGTGCTTGCTTCCAAAAGGAAGAAAGGCCCAACATCGTAGTGTAATTGGTGCTAGTGTGCAATCCAAATGTTAGTGCCCGTGTACATGCTGCAACACCAAGTCCTTCTGAGTTAATAGAAATAGAAAATTTTAAGATTACACTCATTTGTTCATTCACTGCACAACTAAATGGAAACTTGGATAAAACAACGGGAGGAGGATCTGAAAAAATAATTATAATAGTTAGAGTTACATAGTTATGAAACGATATATCAATGAAACAGTAAATACTCACAGATAAGAGTTCTATTAGTAACTGATAATAGCTCATCTCTAGGGATAGAGCATAACTTTTACCAAATTTATCTAAGGAAATTGTTGCAGTTTGGGTCCAGATTACGTTCAGATTTTGCATTATTTTCAGCTGATATTGCAGTCTGGGTTCCATACTATTTGTCTATTACAGTCTTTATAGAAGTTGTCCTTTCTTATGTTTTGGAACTGACTTCTGGAAAGTCTCCATGATGTATGTACCTTTACTCAAATTTACTCAAATTTATAGATAACAGAGCACATAATTAACCAATTTCAATGGTGTTTTGTTTTCTACTGATGTGATTTTTCAAATATGTGTGTATAGTTACTAAAAAACTTATTTCTAAGTGGTTTTTCATTTTCATTCTCTCTGAGAACTCCTTTCTACTCTGTTTCACTCTTATGCCCTGTATTGGTTTAAACAATGAGTTGCCTTGGATCCAAGATAAAATAATTCCATCATCACAGAGAAGCCAATAATGACATTGAAGTTCCTAAAAACACTATTAAACATACTCTTTGTTTTCACTGTTTATCACTTTTCATTTACTATCTCATAGGTTACCCAGTAGGAGTCATGTCAGCTCTACCCAAGTAATTGAGAGTTCCTACCTTCTAATTAGATTCTTTCGGTCACTGATTATGCATATATCTTTTAGACTGCTCTTTGGTGTTTCTCTTATGCAATTTACCATTCCTCAAAAACATAATCACTACTTTTCTTCCCTTTTCCTTCTCCGTCTCCTAGGAAACCTGATGAAACCTTCAGTCTGGCTGGAAAGAGTTCAAGTGTTTATATTAGCATGTGCTAATCTTTATAGCAGAAGGCTTTGCTTGTTTGTTTTTGTTAATTGAGTTATATTTTAAACTAGTTTTCTTATGATGTATACTATGTGAATGTTTTCTAAGAATTGTAGAATATACTGATGGACTTAGTACAGTTTTTCATAGTCTTTTCCCTACCTTGTCTTCTCAAATATAATATTCACACATAAAGAAATTGTTACCTTCCTATGCCAATTTGAGACACCCATTTTCTGGCTTGCACAGAGTAGTTACTGCTAACATTATTGATTTTCTTACTTCACTGACATATTATTTAAAATGTAGCTTTTGTCTAAACTACAGAAAATTAATATTATCTTTTTCTGGTTTATCTTTGGTTGATTTTTTTTTTCCACTCTCTCAGTTTCTCTTTTGTGTGTTGTTTAGGATTTCTTCATCTTAGCCATGCAGTCTGCTGGGTGGTAGCCAAATAACTGAGAAACTAAATTTGTCTTGTTATTTGTTTTCTCCAATCCTTATGCCCCAGGGCGGAAACCCACCCAGAGGAAGCTTCATAGTAGACTTTGAGTGAAAGTAGCAGCTAAATCGCCCCTCTGGATTACGATATGCCTCTGGACAATATGTTTTCTTGGCTTCTATTGATCTCACTGGTGAGATCAAGAAGAGGTTCTCCCAAGAGGCACAAGGCAGAAAAACCACCCTGAGAGTACCAGCTTCCATCATTCTGGTTGACAGAGTGGGGCAGCAGTCTGCAATGCTATGATTTAGATCTCGGCAAACAATTGACAGAGACTTTTCTGTTTGTTTTTTAATTTCAATTTCTAACTTCCATTCTTGTGCAGGATGGAGGTTGTAACGGAATGTGTTCAACTCCACACTGAATTTCTGAGGTTGTGAATTTGAATTCTTCTGTCACCAACTTTCAGTAGAACTCTGGCAGGTGACATATCTCACTTCACTCTCCTTGTTTCCTTGGCAGTTGGCTTCAATGACAAATGATGGAGAGTGAATATATTAAGCTGAAAATGTGCATTATTTAACACAGTCATTTCTATAACAAATGTAAAAGAATAAATGTTACAGAATTAGACTGTATATTGTAAATAAAGGATTTCCTTGAGCAGAACTCAACAATTTTCTAATTTGACTGAAACAATTTAAACAATAGCAAATGTATGAAGAGAATGTGAAATTATGGTATCAGTAAGAAAAACCCCTTTGCTAATAAAGAAGTATGGATGATTTGGAGATGAAAAAGTGGGAAACGCTGAAGAGATTCAAATTTCATGAAAATAGTACATTCCTGGTCATGTGTTAAATATTTTCACTTGTGCTATTTTATTCAATCTTCAAAAATATACTATGCGATTGATAGAAATTTTACCATGGAAGCCCAGATCTCAGCCCAGGCTCGTGCTGCTTAAGAAAAGAGAAAGGTTGAGGCACCTGGGTAGTTCAGTTGGTTGAGCTTCCGACTTTGGCTCAGGTCAGGATCTCACGGTTTGTGAGTAAAAGCCCCACTTCAGGCTCTGTGCTGACAGCTCAGAGTCCGGAGCCTGCTTTGGATTCATTGTCTCCCTCTCTCTCTTCCCCTTCACCGTTCTCACTCTATCTCTCTAAAAAATAAATAAACATTAAAAAAATTAAAAAAAAAAATTGAATGCATTGCTAATAGACGTGCATTGAAGAGTTATTTGCATGACCGCATGCAAATTAAAATTACCTTGAACTCACTGACTGGTAAGTTTACATTAAAGTTCAGGTAGGCATGAGTGCTAATTTATGGCACACAATTTAAGCCTATAGATAGTATCACCAAAAATATATGTCCTTTTGCCTAAAGAAATAGTCATTTGGGATCTGTACAGGGAAATCAATAAGAGGGCCAACTAGGAGACTCCTTTTTGCTGGAGTCTCTGTCCCAGCAAAAAGATCAGCAATTAGACAGTAATCCACAAATTGAGAATGGCTCTTAGAGAGCCCTGGAATCTGCATAGAAACTTCAGGAATGCAGTGGAACATAAAACTTCAGAAAAACTACACTGGGGACGGAGAACAGGCCTCATTCTGCATGTATCACCCTGGTCCCCAAGCTGGCTTTGCAGAGTACCAAGAGGTAACTCCCTAGCTTAAAAGAGTCCTCCTCACAGGGAAATGGTGTGGGGCGAATGACAAGGTTCCCTAGCCTTTTGGGGCACTGTACAAAAGTCCCTCTTAGGTTTCACCCCACCCAAAGACTGGCAAAGCTCAGATAAATATACAGAGACAGCTAGGAACAAGGAAGAAAAACAGGGGATGTCAGTATCCACCATGTTGTAAAGACTTCTGCAGTTGGTACCAGCCCTTGACCTTCTCTGCAAATGACCCCACCTGCCCTGGTCCCTTGCAGATTTCACCAGGTATTGTTGCAGCGGAGGCCTTCTGGGACCCAAGTTTCCCCAAATCTGCAGAGTATAGACATATGTAGAAATGAGTCAATATTGGTAATATTGTGAACTCTATTGTATGTTATTCTCTGTAGTCTCTATGGCTTGACTGAAAATACCTAACAATCAACATAAAGAAAGAATCAGTGGATATCTGGGAAAAAAGGTTTTTTAAAATATGAATAAAACACAGAGAAACTAGGTAGCTTATTTTCCTATTTCTGTAATAATATAGAAGATGATATTTTTGCAAAAATCGATTTCACAATACTACAGATTTTTTTTTTTTTTAGCAACTTCGCAAATGATTTGTATAGTACGCTTTGAATAGCAAGCGGCAAAGTCCAAATGAAATAGGATTTGGTTGCCCAGGGACAGCTGTTAGAACTAGCTGCTAAAGAGTGGTGATGTTTTAGGAAAAAAACAAAAATAAATTTTAAAAAAGTGTATTGAAATAGATGGTTATCTCAAAGCATCATTCTCCTCAGAAAAATACAAAAAGTACTGAATATATCGATAGAGCCTTTCTCTATTTACAAAGAACCTTTTTCAACATTTCACACTGATTCTTTACCAGTCCATAAGTTAGATATCTCTAACTCCATAATTTAAAGGGGAAAGTATTTAATTAGAGAGGTTATGAAAGTGTCCAAGTTTGCATAACTCGTAAGTACTAAAGGCAAGACGTGAACCAGCATTATTTATATGGGGAAACCTGGAGAGTTTTGTCCAGTCTCATCTGCTATGGTCTGACTGTATTCCTCCAACATTCATATGTTAAAATCCTTATCCGCAAAGTGATGGTATTAGCAGGTGGGATCTTAAAGAGCTGGTTTGGTGCTGAGGGTAGAACCCTGATGAATGTGATTAACGCTCTAATAAAAGTGTCACCTCTGCAGACACAGGGGGGAGTCTGTGACCTGCAAGAGAGTCCTCACCTGGCCATGCTGGTACCCTGATCTCAGACTTCCAATCTTCAGAGCTGTGAGAAATAAATTTCTGTTGTTTTTAAGTCACCCAGTAGTATTCTGTTATAGCAGCCCAAATGGACTAAGAACAGACTGGAAAGAAAAAACACACACACACATTAGGAGCTTGGAAACAAAAGCAGCCTGTGAATTTTGAAAATTATTCACAGAAAGACTGAGAAGCTGGGAAGCTGACATGTCACATAAGCCAAGTAGCAATTTCTCTAGCCTGTGTGATTGAAGTGCTAGTATACTCTATTTGGTTGATTCTATCATTTCATATTGTGTATTTTGTTCTTTCAACTGCTAATTTTGCCCTCTCATTTTAAAGAGACCCTTGTCTTTAAAGATGAATGATTATTAGTGTTCAGATTTGCTAATCATTTAAAGATTATTACTATGTGCAAATGTGCTTCAGAAGATGAAACATGCATTTAATGCAACAGAGTCTGAATTTTTTTGCAGCATGTTACCTAAGCACTTTAACTGGAAAAATGATGGGTTCTAGTATAGAACATAGAACCTTAGTAGATGAAAGAAACCACCCTTATCCCTGAAATTAAACATACCGTTTCCTATTCAAAGAGAGAAAGTGTTGAGAATATAATTACCTATTGATTTCACTTTTAACTTTTCTAAGACACATCTAGAATACAATTGGGTTAAACAAATGTTGTTATTCTTTCTCACTGTGAAATAGATAAATGTCAATTCTGTATTGGAAACAATGCAAATAAATTCTTGCTCTTTTCTACCAGTTAGATTTTAAGCAAAGCCAAATTAGATGATAGCTTTAGGGAGGGAAGTTATTAATATTATTTCCCAGTGATATTACTGCCAACAAACACTTCCAAAGACTGAGAAATCCCTAATTTTATGACAGTGATGGAGTTTATACAGTTAATATTTGCTGAAAATATGTCTAATATTTTAAAACCACACATTTCCCTATGCTTGTTCTGGATAATTGGTACCAAAGTTAAGTATCAATAAAAAAATAAAACCCTTGACATATGCAAATAACATTAATTTTAAAATCAATTAGTTTTTCAAGTCTAAATATACCATGTATATTAGTTGGGGAAACAGATTTCTAGAGAAACAGATCTGTTTCTTTCTCTGTCTCTCTCTCCCTCGCTCCTTCCCTCACTCATTTCTCCCTGCCACCTCTCTCTGTGTATATATGATTATATATATGATATAGATATCATAATGATAATTATATATTGTTTATGTATGTGTATATATATGTATGTCTGTGTGTATACATATATATCAGAGAATATATATATTTGAGAATCCTGATGCTACACTTTCAGCAACACTATATGTTATGTTTGTGTATAAGATTTTTATATACAAAGAAAGAGATTTTAAAGAATTGGCTCCTGTGACTGTGGAGGCAGTCCAAGATTGGCAGTGTAGATTGGCAAGCAGGAGACCCAGGGAGGAACTTAATTGCAGCTCAAAGCCAGTCAGTCTACTTGGCAGAATTCCTTTCCTTGGGGAAAGTCAGTCTTTTTACTATTAAAGCCTTCACCTGATTGACTGAAATCCACCCATATTATGGAATGTAATCTGCTTTATTCAGTCAACTGATTTAAATGTCAATTTAATCTAAAAAAAATATAACTTCACAAAAACATCTAGAATAATGTTTAACCAAATATTTGGGTCCTGTGGACTAGCTTGGTTGACACTGAAATTTACCATCACATTGCATATAATAATTCTTAAATTATTCCCATACATGGTCTATCTTGTCTTTGTTCAAAAGTGGTTAAATAGGGGCACATGGGTGTCTTGTTTGAGTGTCCAACTCTTGATTTCAGCTCAGGTCACAATCCCAGGGGCGTGGGATCAACCCCCCATTAGGCTCTGTGCTGCATGTGGAGACTGCTTGGGATTCTCTCTCTCCCTCTGCCCCTCTCCACTAGTGCTCTCTCCCTCCTTAAAATAAAAAAATAAAATAAATTTTAAAAAATAGTTCAATAGTCTTTCATGGTGATTAGTCAGTGAAAAATATGTTTGTCAGGGGCCTGGGTGGCTCAGTCACTTTAGGGACAATCCTTTTTTTTTTTTTTTTTCTTGATTGTTTAAATTTCTTTTTCTTTTTCTTTTTTTTTTTTTTTACAAATAGTTTATTGTCAAATTAGTTTCCACATAACACCCAGTGCTCATCCCCACAGGTGTCCTCCTCCATGCCCATCCCCCCTCCCCCCCACATCCATCAGTCCTCAGTTTTTGTCAGCATTCAAGAGTCTCTCATGGTTTGCCTCTCTCCCTTTCCCCCACCATTTCCGCCCTTCTTCTCCCCCTTGTTCCTCCATCAAGTTCCTCCTAATCCTCCTATACGTGCAAACATATGATATTTGTCCTTCTCTGCCTGACTTATTTCGCTCAGCATAACACCTTCAAGGTCTACCCATGTTGCTACACATGGCCAGATTTCATGAGAAACAATGAAATAGGGACAATTCTTGATCTTGGCTCAGGTCATGATCTCATGGTTCAGGAGAGTCAGGCTCTGTGCTAACAGCAAGGAGCCTGCTTGGGATTCTCTCTCTCCCTTTCTCTCTGCCCCTCCCCTGCTTATGCTATCTCTCTCTCTCAAAATAAATAAACTTAAAAAAGCATGTTGGTCACCTAGGGCTACACTAATCAAAATACTGATGACTTCACATACTGGTAAATGATATATACTATGGAATATTGAGGGCCTTCAAAACAATGCAGGTATTCAACAGGGATCTAGCCTTCTAAGATTTTTGAAAGTGGTTCATTTTAAGGGCTCATCAACATTGTAGGTGTATTGTTTTCATGAGAAATCATACAATAAGTAGTATTTCTTCTCACTTTTAACATACTAGAAATTATAACTAAGAAATAATTGTAATAAGCAGTATTTCTTCTCACTTTTAATGAAGTACTTATTTCACTGTTGAATATTAAGATATTAAAAATATTTTCAGTCCTTGAAAAATTATTTATTTGAGTTGCAGTAATTTTTATTCATCCTAAGAAATTCTATATTTGTTTTAGAAACTAAATCAGATATAGGAAAATAGAGTAATTATTTACTTTCATGAATTTCCTGTTAAAGGCTTGGCGGGAGGATTTATATTCAAGCTCAGTAAATGGAGCTCCTGTCTTCTGTTAGTTATTCTGCATTTACAAGGGCATGTATTTATTTTTGATCCCAATTTCACAATTAATCTATGTTTGTTCTTCTTGCTGAGCCTCTAGAAACTGTAAACTGTAGTCAGTTACAATAATAGTCTATTACTTTCTCCATAGAAAATATTTGACATTATTCCTTTTAGAGATATTTCCTATATGTTATTTGTCTGGGAAGTTTTAGAGAAAGTTTAAGAATTTGCTTCTAAGAAATTCCCACTGACAAACATGTCACTAATTTCATGTAAAATGTATGGCTAAGTTTGTGGCTTATCTTTAATAGTCATTGAGTTTGAAGTTGATTCTTTTGTTTGTTTAATTCTTTGCTTTATTTTTAGTTGAAGTATAGTT
This sequence comes from Proteles cristata cristata, assembly GCA_017311185.1. NCBI lineage: Eukaryota > Metazoa > Chordata > Mammalia > Carnivora > Hyaenidae > Proteles > Proteles cristata. The sequence continues at coordinate 1,122,707 of JAESUZ010001351.1, forward strand.
GACATACAATATATTAGTTTCAATGATATTTGTATATTTGTATACGATATGAAATGATCACCATGATAAGTGTAGTTACTATCAGTCATCATATAAATTTATTATAATACTATTGACTATGTTCCCTATGTTACTATCAGTCATCATATAAATTTATTATAATACTATTGACTATGTACTTCCATTCCTATGGCGTATCCATTTTATAGCTGGAAGTGTGTACCTCTTCACCTCCTTTACCTATTTTGCCTGTTCCTCTAACACCTCCTCTCTGGCAACCTACCAGTTTGTTCTTTGTATTTATGAGTCTGTTTTTGTTTTATTTTGTTTGTTCATATGTTTTGTTTTATAGATTCCACATATAAGGGAAATCATAGGGTATTTATCATTCTCTAATTTCACTTAGTATAATACCCTATAAGTTCACTGAATATAATACCCATGTTGTTTAAAATGACACTATTTCGTTCTTTTTTATGGCTGAATAATATTCCATTGTGTATACCTATCATATCTTTTTTATCCATTCATCTGTTGATGGACATTTAGTTTGCTTGCACATCTTGGCCATTACAAATAATCCTGTAGTGAACATAAGAGTGCATGTAAAATTTAAATTAGTTTTTTCATTTCTTTGCGTAAATACCTAGAATAGCTGGATCATATATTATGTCTATTTTTAGTTTTTTGAGAAGCTTCCATAGTATTTTCCATAGTATCTGCACCAACTTACATTCCTGCTAACAGTACATAAAGGTTCCTTTATCCACACTCTCACCAGCACACTTGTTCTTTCTTGTCTTTTGATACTAGCCAATCTGACAGGTGTGTGGTGATATCTCATCATGGTTTTGATTTGCATTTCCCTGATGATTGGTGATTTGTCTATTCTTTTCATATGTCTGTTGGCCATCTGTATGTCTTCTTTGAAAAAAAAATCTATATTCAGATCCTCTGCCCATATTTTAATGGGTTATTGCATTTTGGGTTTTAAGTTGTATGAGTTTAAAATAGTTTTAATAATAACTTTTTTAATTGTGAAGCATTTTTTTGAATAAACATTGGAGAAAACCATAATATGTTTTTTGACAAGGAACAGATTTTCATTCATTATTTTTTCTGGGAAATAATAGGTTTTCTTAACATTTTTTCCATCTCCCTTCTGAAAAGCATTTGCTTATTCCTAAGCAGTATTTGTTGACTAATGCAGATATATCTCTGGAGGAGAAAAATCTCCATAAGAACACTGAAACGGGACAAACAAAAATGCATCATCACTGAGATTTTATGACTTAGAAAATATCATATACAGAAAGGAAAATAATCAGAAAAAACTTACATGGTATTATAAAACTTTTATAAAATTTTATTGAGTATGTTTATATTTTCACTTATAAAAGTAGATGTGAAAAAGGACTACAACATAATTTTAAAGCTTTAATTTTTAGTAACTGAAATAGAAAAATGAGTATTTTCTTTTTAAAATATTTTAAAATTTATTTTAGAGGGGGAGAGAGAACACGTAAGAGGGACACAGGGGGCTGAGGGAGAGAGAGAAACTTTTTTTTAAATGCTTATATATTTTTGAGAGAGAAAATGTGTGAGTGGGGGAGGGGCAGAGAGACGGAGACAAAGAATCTGAAGCAGGTGCAGGCTCTGAGCTGTCAGCGCAAAGCCCAACTCAGGGCTGGAACTCACAAATGGTGATAGTATGACCTGAGCCAAATTCAGACACTTAACTGACTGAACTACTCAGGTGCCTGGAGAGAGAGAATCTGTGCTCAGTGCAGAGCCTAATACAGGGCTCAATTCCATGACCCTGTGATCATGACCTGAGCCAAAATCAAGACTCGAACACTCGACTGAGCCACCAGGAACCTCAGAATATTTCCTTTCTAAAGGAAAAATAAGTTATGTTCTTTGCAAGAACTTGATCCTTATCTAAACTTTTAAGATACAGATGTTTGTGTTCATCTTTACCATATCTTTTTAAACTCCACACATCTATACAAATATTATTTTGATCATTGTTCATATTGAATGGTGGCAGTGGAGCAGTGATGCTTCCTGTTAGCTTTTAATTCCTTTGTAATATTTTTATAAGAACCAATGAATTAAAATAATAAATTTAGAACTGAAGAATTTTGAGATTTATTCTATAGAAAATACTAAATATTGGTAATATTTTGGCTAATTAGCTACTTTACCATGTTAAATAACCTAAAATCAGTAAGTTTACAAAAGATCATTAATTTTTCAACATAAAGTTTTGGAAATAGTTTCAAAAATGAGAAGGAATAAAATATCAAATTCTTAAATTCTCAAATTGTTTTAGTGTTTATTTATTTTTGAGATTGAGATAGAGCACAAATGGGTGAGAGACAGAGAGGGATTCACAGAATATAAAGCAGACTCCAGACTCTGAGCTGTTAGCACAGAGCCTGACGTAGGGCTTGAGCTCACAAACTGTGAGATCATTACCTGAGCTGAAGTCTAATCTTTAATCAACTGAGCCCCCCAGGGAACCCTCTTATTAAATTCTCAAGATTAAATTAGGGGGCCCTTGAATAAAAGGTCATTAAATGATAACATATATCCCATATTATGCTTTGGAAGTATTTAGGCCATTAACCATAGCTTAATCTAATTACTAATTTAAGAAATAAAGGAATAATTGGTTGGAATGTGTAATTTTCATATATGGGTATATCTTTCAGTGATTTCTTACCATTAAAATATTATTATGAGAGGGGAAGCAAAGCAAACCAAAAAGAAAAAAAATGAAGAAAGAGAGCAAGGGAAAGGAAAAAAATGGAGTTACTGAAAGTTAAAAAAAGAAAGACAATATAAGTTTTTGTGAGACAGACATGATAACTACTACACTGTAGAAACAGTATAAGTTTTTATCATAAACCAAGGGTCTATAAACCACTGGTGACACATAGAGAAGGAAGAAAATACAGGAACATACACAGACATGAATATTATCAGGTTGGTAAATGCACATATGCTGTTCTGTACAAATGTGAAGCAAAACAGTAAAGGGAGTGAAAACTTTGTTCAGAGGTGCTTCATAGAATGGGTGACATGACATCTTCCTTTAGAGAAGGAATAGGAAGTCACTGAATAAACAAGTAAAGAACGCCGTTTCTGGAAAGAAGAGAAAGAGAGTACAGCACATTTAGGTATATATGGCAATAATAAAGTTATGGTAAGAGCATTAATACTCAAAAGTGGAGAGGTAAACAAGGGCGTATAAGGAACGACATTTATCCAGAGCTTGGATACTATCTTTCAGATTATGCAGAAATGTGTAATGTTTTAAAAATGTGAAAAGAGAATATTTAATTTATTTTTTGGAATATATGCATTTTCTTGAAGGCTGATTAATAGAATAGAGAAAAGAAGTCGAATTATTTTACAGTGGTTAAGGTCACAATAATGAGGACCTGAATTCAGTTATAGTAATAAGGATGGGGGCTAGAATTGCCATATCTTGATGGTTGATGTTTGGGGGTAGTAATGAGAAAGAGAATATATTTAGAAGAATCAGTAAATAATTAGTTTGGGTGATTGCATAAATGGAAGTGCCATCCAAAAAAAGAGAAGGTGGCTGGGTTGCTCAGTAAGAGTCCAACTCAATTTCCCCTCATGTCATTCTCTCACTTTTCATGGGATTGAGCCCCACACTGGAGCTTCAAGTAGGCTCTGTATGGTCAGTGCAGAGCCCAATGTGGATTATGAGATTGTGAGCCAAGCCGAAATCAAGAGTCGGACGCTTAACTGACTGAACCACCCAAACACCCCTTAGCAATATATTTTAAATCATAAAGAAAAACAGATATTTTAATATAAACACAAACTTAATTAATTTTTAGCCAGCACATTTAGACTATAAGAAATGCTGAGGGAAGATCTTCAGTATGGAGGCGAATAGCATAAAATGAAACATCAGATCTATAAAAAGAAATGTTACCCAAACAGTAAGTAGTGGATTAAATATAAAAACAAAATAATGTTTTTCTTTATTTTTAAATTCATTACAAGATAAGTGATTATTTAATAGGAAAATCAGACAACTGGGAATGGATGCCCACTTTCTCAATCTGTTAAATGGTGGCAATGATACTCCTATAGCTGTCCCTTACTAGTACTGAAATGTTTATTTATTTTATTGTTAGATTGGGTAAAGGGCAAATTTGCTTATTCTCATACCTTCCATTCAACATCACACTTGAGTCCTACACTGTGCAATAGAACAACAAGAACAAAAAAAGAACATTAAAGGCATAAGGACTGGAAGAAAGTAAATATTATTGTTGCTATTGTCATGGTAGACTTCAGTAAGCAAGACTGTGGTATTGCTGTAAATATAGGCAAACAAGTCAATGGAGCTGAATTAGTCAAGAAATAGACTCCCATATACATGATATGGTATTTAGAATCATGGCCTTCCAAAGATGTCCACATCCTACTCCTCCAGACCTGTGGTAATGCTATGCTACAAGGCAGAGGGAATTTTAGGTTGCAGGTAGAATTAAGATTGTTTATCAGTTGATCTTAAGATAGGGAGATTATCTTGGATTACCTACATGGGGTCCAGTGTAATTACAAGAGTTCTAAAAGTGAAAGAAGGAAACAGAAGAACTTCAGAGGGAAATGTGACAATGGAAGCAAATTGGGGTGATGTCCCCCATTGTTGCCTTTGAAGATGGAAGAAAGTGGTCATGAGCCAAGGAATGTAGGTGGCTTCTAGAAGCTGAAAAAAGCAAAGAAACAGATTTTCCTCTAGAGCCTTCAGAGAGGAACAAAGCCCTGTCAACACTTTGATTTTGCCTAGGAAGATCAATGTTGAAATCCTAACTACAAAATTACAAGATAATCGATTTATGTAATTTTTAGTCATACATTTGTGGTAATTTGCTACAGCATGAATAGACAAAAGGAAGAGTGTAAAGAAAAGATTTGTAGGGTAAGGCGGAATTGGAATGCAGGGGAGAAAAGCATGATATAGTTGGTTAGGTAAGTCTAATTAAGAAGATGCGAATTGAGCAAAAACCTGAAGAATTGAAGAGGTGAGTGACTTAGTTAACTGAATATCCAGGGAAGAGGCAAAAAAGCAGTTAAAAAAGCCTAAAGCAGGGATGTTCCTGGCATGTTCTAAAATAGCATAGCAGTCAGTGTGACTTGGAAAGTGTGAACAAAGGGGAGAGTAGTAGGAGAGAACTGAGTCATTGTCTTACATTTTACAGTGATCTCTATTGCAAGGTAAGAAATGCAAAGAGAAAATCATGTGAATGAGTAACAAAAGGTTACAGGATCAATGGACTGGAGTTCTTAATGGACTTGACAGAATGTTGGATTTGGGAATTCTAGAAATAATGAACTTGAAAATTAGGAAGAAGTAGTCAGTGAATAAGATGTATAGCATTGGATTTATGAAAATATTGCTCTTAGTAGTAACACCAAGATCTGCTTTCACTGATGACCAGGCAAGTAGGTGATTGAGATAGGGATGACACCATCATTGATGATATGTGGGTAGAATGGAAGTTCCAAAGGGATAGAAAAATTGTTTTTAATATGTAAATTGGTATAGCCATGCCAGAAAAGGAATGAGTCACTAGGAGTTGGGGAATGAACAGAATCAGTTAAATGACAAAAGCAGTCAGGGTCATAAAACCAATAAGTGAATGAGTATCACAGCTGGGGCTTTTAGACGACAATAAGGGAGAATATCTTGAAGTGACAATGAGAAGCCTAGTCACATTAAACCCAATGATCCAATTTGAACAAAACCCAAAACCCAAAGAAATAAACCAAATTTTACCAAAGAAATAAGCAAACAAAAACATGTCACAAGGGAACAATGATGGCCAACTTTTATTTTAAGACACAATTGATGGATTTGGAGATAATATTTTCCAGACCTCACACAAATTCATCTAATTTTGAAACAATTTTCAATACATAATCTTACCTGCAATGATATCTGAGAAATGTAGTTTTCAGCTTTCTAAGTTTTGCAATACAGAAAAATTTCTGAGGAGGTGGGAATCAGTCAACAACTAATCATATTCAACTTAATTATGGTATCCCTTTTGCATCTTAAAAGCTTGCTGAATTTCAAGGGACCGAAGTTCCTTCTGTCGTCTGCTTCACATTTGTAAAATGTTATTTCTATCCTCAAACTCAATTTATAATCCAAGATGGTTGGTAGAGCCACCATCACCGTGTGCTCATTTTACGAAAAAGGGAAAGGGAAAAGCAGTAAATAGCCAATATATATGCTTCCCAACTGACCAAATTGCCTTCTACCAAATACCAAACACTTTTTTTAATGTCACTGACGACAATTTAGTCACATGGCCATATTTAGTTATAGCAGAGGCTGGCAAATGTATTATTTTGGCTGGGAAAACTGCTTTATTGAATAAAATTAGGATTCTGTTTCTAAGATAGAAAGGATAGAGGATATTTGGAAGGCATCTACATTTCTGCAACTTTAGGGATGGCAGGCAGGATGGTTCACATGAATGAGGTTGAATATTTCATAAGGCTTTTCTTTAAGAGCCTAACACTAGATTGTTACATTAATAACTAATAACTATATGTCACAAACTAAAGAAAAGCATTGATAACAACAGATAAATGTGTTACAATATATTTATAGTAATTCTGTAAATGATTCTCTAATTATAAGAAATCTTGAGAAGGGACTTAAGATGGTGGAGAAGTAGGGGGATCCTGGTCTCTCCTCATCTCTCAAACACAGCAGTAATGAGATCAGATCACTTGGAATACTGAGGAAATTGACCTGTGGAATGGAACAGGGATCTCCATAGTTGGAGAGAAACAACTTGGCAGGCGAGAGGTGTGTGGAAGTGAATTGAGGGAAAGAAAGACAGCAGTGCCATGGAGGGAGGGAGCTCTTTTTGCAGAGAGACAAAAGAGATAGAAAGAAAGAGGGGTTAGAAAATGTGGCATTGAATTCATACTAGAGGAAAACTTCTCTGGACCATGGAATGAGAAGTGAGAAGTACTGAGTGTCCCAGTGTTTTTGTTTGTTTGTTTGTTTTGTTTTGTATTTTGCAAACAGCTTTTGGAGCTCAAACTCTAAAGTTTTGGAAGTGTGTACCTGGGAGCTTGCCTTGGAGTGCATAGTGTAGTGTAGGGATCTCTAGAACGCACGGGAAGAGAACATTCCCCTTCCAGGAGTACTTTTGGAAAAGGGTTTATTGCCTCACAAGGACAAAAGTCCCTACAGGTGCCTGCTTTTCATCAGCAGGGGACAGAAGCACACCCAGAGGAAATATAACCTTTGCTGCTTTTAGTGGTGCCACACCATAGATTCTATACACTGTGCAGGCACGGGACTGTTTCTCAGGGATAGAGACTTCAGATAGCATGGAGAGGTTCTACTGAGGAGGAGGGAGTGGACCTGCATAGTCCTGGATCCTTTAAGACTTTGGGTTTTGAATCCCAGCTGCAGGCCAAAGAAAAAAGACAGGAGAGCTGTGGTGCAGGGCGAGCTGACTGTCCTCACTATTCTGTGAGGGCTGCCTAAACAATGGAGGATGTGAGATCCCCAGTCCAAAGAGAAGATATTGTGGTTGTGCCATTTTCCCTTCAACACCAACACAGTGGGACTTCAGTGAGCAACATAGCATACCCCAGTGGAGGCAGGATGCACCTACACCAATGTCTGGCAACTGCTCATTTACTGGGGCAAGACTGACTTTGAGTCAAAGCAACAGATCTCTCAGCACACCCAAGCACAAGCCATGTACCAAGTGCACTGAAAATCCAGGGCTTCAAAATGACACCTATAGTTCTGTTTTCTTTTTCTTTGTTTTGTCTTTTTCTCTTTTGGAATCAGGCTCAGAATTTCTAGTTCTCTCTCTCTCTCTCTGTCTGTCTTTCTGTCTCTTGATCAGGTTTTTTTATCCTTTTTTTTTTTTAATCTCTCCTCCTCCTTCTCCTCCTCTTCCTTCTTCTCTTTATTTTTCTTTGGAATCACCCTGTAGTCTTTTGATTCTCTGTTAGTTTGTTTGCTTGTGTACCCAATCATTTTCTCTTTTTGGGGGATCAGGGTTTCCTCCTTTTTTTCCAAGTTTACTTCAATAAGAAAAATCAAAGCACACCTAGTGAAAAGTCCAAACACTCCACCACTGCAAGCAAAGAGGAACTCTTTGGTCTGATCAGAGGGAATACCCAACATCAGAGTGTACATAGCATATGCCATAAAATTTCCTGAAGTACCAGGCCCTGAACAATGCATGATGCCTTTTGATTATAACAGTATTCTCAAGTGCAGGAAACATAACAAGCTTTTAAAACATGCAAAAGACAGAAACTTAGCCAAAGTGACAAGATAGAGGAATTCTCCCCAAAAGGAAGGTCAAGAAGAAATCACAGCCAGGAACTTGATCACAACAGATATAGGCAATTTATTTGAAAAAGATTTTAAAAGAACAGTCATAAGACTACTATCTGGATTTGAAAAAAAAAAAAACATAGAAGACTTCAGAGAAACCCTTGTTACAGAGAGTAAAGACCTAAGAACTAGTCAGGATGAAATTTAAAAAATTCTTTAACTGAGATTCAAAATAAACTGGATATAATGACAGTAAGCACTGAAGACACAGATGAGAGAATATGTGATGTAGAAGGTAAAATTACAGAAAATGATAAATGATAAAACTGAAAAAGGGAGAGGAAATTATTAGATCATGAGGGGATACTTAAAGAACTAAGTGATTCTATGAAATGAAACAATATCCATATCATAGGAGTCCCAGAAGAAGAAGGAAAAAGGGCAGGTTTATTTGAACAAATTATAGCTGAGAATTTCCCTAATCTGGGGAAGGGAACAGGGATCCAAGTTCAAGAGGCACAGAGAACTCCCCTCAAAATCAAAAACAGGTCAACACCCTGACATGTCAAGTGGAAACTTGCAAAATATAAAGAAAGAATTCTGAAGCAGCTAGGGACAAAAAATCCTTAATCTACAAGGGTAGACACATAAGGTTAGCAGCAGATGTGTCCACTGAAACATGACAGGCCAGACACATATGGTTAGCAGTAGACCTTTCCAATGAAATATGACAGGCCAAAACGGAGTGGAAAGGAATTTTTCAATGTACTAAACAGGAAAAATATGCAATCAAGAACTCTTTACCCAGAAAGGCTGTCATTCAGAAGAAGAGATAAAAGCTTTCCCAGACAAAGAAAAACTAAAGGAATTCATAACCACTAAGCCAGCCCTGCAAGAAATTTGAAGGGCGGGGGGGACGGGGGGGGAACCAAAGCAACAAAGACTACAAAGAACCAGAGAACATCACCAGAAACACCAACTCTACATATAGCACATGGCACTAAGTTCATGTATTTCAGTAATCACTCAGAATGTAAATGGACTAAATGCTTCAAATAAAAGACATAGAGGATCAGAATGGATTTTAAAAAATCTATATACTGCCTACAAGGGACTCATTTTAGACCTAAAGTCACCTATAGATTGAAAATGAGGGGATAGAGAACCATCTATCATGCTAATGGAGGTCAAAAGAAAGCTGGAGTAGCTACACTTATATAAGACAAACTAGACTTTAAAACAAAGACTGGAGAAGCTGGGTGGCACATTTAGTTAAGCATCTGACTTCAGCTCAGGTCATGATCTCACAGTTCATGGACTTGAGCCCCGCGTTGGGCTCTGTGCTGGCAGCTAGCTCAGAGCCTGGAGCCTGCTTCAGATTCTGTATCTCCCTCTCTTTCTGACCCTCCCCTGCTCACACACACTCTCTCTCTTTCAGAAGTAAATAAAATATTTTTAAAAATTTTAAAAATAAAACAAAAAAATAAAAGACTGTAACAAGAGATGATGAGGGCATCATATCATAATTAAGTGTTTTGTCTACCAAAAAGATCTAACCATTGTAAATATTTATTCCTCCAATATGGAGTAACCCAAATATATAAATCAATTAATCACAAACATAAAGAAACTCACTGATAATAATACACAAATAGCAGGGGATTTCAACACCCCACTTACAGCAATAAACAAGCCACCTAAGCAGAAAACCAACAAGGAAACAATGGCTTTGAATGACACACTGGACCAGATGGACTTAACAGATATATTCAGAACATTTTATCCTAAAACAGCAGAATACACATTCTTTTCAAGTGCACATAGGACACTCTAGAAGAAATCACATACTGGGTCACAAATCAGCCCTTAACAGGTACAAAAAGATCAAGATCATGCCATGCGGATTTTCAGATCACAGTACTATGAAACTTGAAATCAATTACAAGAAAAAATTTGGAAAGACCTCAAATACATGTAGGTTAAAGAACATTCTGCTAAAGGATAAATGAATTAAACAGAAAATTTAAAAACACAGGGAAGCAAATGAAAATGAAAAGACAGCAGTCCAAAATCTTTGGGATGTAGCAAAGGCAGTCCTAAGAGGAAATTACATTGCAATTCAGGCCTATTTCAAGAAGCAAGAAAGGTCCCAAATACACAACCTACCCTTAGACCTAAAGAAGCTAGAAGAGGAGCAGCAAGTACATCCTAAAGCCAGCAGAAGAAGGGAAATAATGGAGATGAGACCAGAAATAAATGATACAGAACAACAACAACAACAACAAACACAGAACAGATAATGAAACAAAGATCTGGTTCTTTGAAAGAATAAACAAAATTGATAAACCCCTATTCAGACTTGAATCAAAAAGAGAGAGAACCCAAATACATAAAATCATGAATGAAAGAGGAGAGACCACAGCCAACACCATAGAAATACAACTATAAGAGAATACTATGAAAAATTATATGCTGACAAACTGGGCAACCTGGAAGAAATGGACAAATTTCTAGAAACATGTAAACTACCAAAACTGAAACAGGAAGAAATAGAAAATTTGAATAGTCCCTAACCAGCAAAGAAATTGATTCTGTAATAAGAAACCTCCCAACAAATAAGAGCCAGATGGCTTCCCAGGGGAATTCTACCAAACATTTGAAGAAGAATTAATATCTATTTTTCTCAAACTGTTCCAAAAAATAGAAATGGAAGTAAAGGTACCAAACTCATTGGTACCTTGATGAGGTACCAATGATTCCAAAACCTGACGAAGACCCGACAAAATATTCCTAATGAACCTGGATGTAAAAATTCAACAATATACAAGCAAATCAAAGTAAACAGTTGATTAAAATAATTATTCACCATGATCAAGTAGGATTTATTCCTGTACTGCAGGGCTGGTTCAATATCCACAAATCAATCAGCATGATACGCCACATTTATTTAAAAAAAAAAAAGAAAAATGAATAACAACCATATGATATCTGAAGATGCAGAAAAATATTTGACAAAACACAGCATTCTTTCTTGATAAAAATCCTCAAGAACGTAGGGATAGAGAGAACATAAGTCAACATCATAAAGAATGTATGAAACACACACAGCCAATATCATCCTCAATGGGGAAACTGAGAGCTTTTCCCCTAATGTCAGGAACATGAATATTGTTCTACATAGTACAGGCAGTTCTAGCCTCAGGTATCAGACCAAAAAAAGAAATAAAAAGCATACACACTGGCAAAGAAGAAGTCAAACTTACACCCTTTGCAGATGACATGATACTCTACATGGAAAACCTGACAGACTCCACCAAAAAGCTGCTAGCACTGATACTTGAATTCAGCAAAGTTGCAGGATATAAAATCAACATACAGAAATCAGTTGTGTTTCTATACACCAATAATAAAGCTGCCAAAAGAGAAATCAAGGAATCAGTTCCATTTACAATTGCACCAAACATCATAAGATACCTAGGAATAAACCTAACCAAAGAGGTAAAAGATCTGTACACTGAAAACTATAGAACACTTATGAAAGAAACTGAAGACACAAAGAAATGGGAAAAAAAAAACACTCCATGCTCATGGATTGGAAGAAAAAACATTGTTAAAATGTCAATACTACCAAAAGCAATCTACATATTCAGTGAAATACCTATCAAAATAACTCTAGCATTCTTCACAGAGCTCGAACACACAAATCTAAAATTTGTATGCAACTACAAAAGACCCTGAATAGTCAAAGTAATGATGAAAAAGAAAACCAAAGGTGGAGGCATCACAATCCTGGACTTCAAGCTGTATTACAAAGCTTTAATCATCAAGACAGTATGGTACTGACACAAAAACATACACATAAATCAATGACACAGAATAGAGAACCCAGAAATGGGCCCACAAGTGTATGGCAAACTAATCTTTGACAAGGCAGGAAAGAGTATACAATAGAAAAAAGACAGTTTCTTCAGCAAATGGTTCTGGGAAAACAATTGGACAGCAACATCCGGAAGAATGTTACTGGACCACTTTTTTACATCATGCACAAAATTTAAAATAGATGAAATATCTAAATGTGAGACAGAAAATCATCAAACTACTACAGGAGAAAACAAGCAACAATCTCTTTGACTGTGGCTGGAGCAACTTCTTGCTAGACATGTCTCTGGGGAGACAAGGGAGATAAAAACAAAAATGAACTCTTGATGCCTCATCAAAGTAAAAGCTCTGTACAGTGAAGGAAACAATCAAAACTAAAGGGCAAATGACGGAATGAGAGAAGATATTTGCAGATGACATTTCAGATAAAGGGTTATTATCCAAAATCTATAAAGAACTTATAAAACTCAACACCAAAAAACAAATCATCCAGTGAAGAAATGGGCAGAAGACATGAATAGACATTTTTCCAAAGAAGACCTCTAGATGACTGACACATGAAAACATGCTCAACATCCCTCACTATCAGAGAAATACAAATCAAAACCACAATGAGATACCACCCTACACCTGTCAAAATGGCTTAAATTAACAATCAGGAAACAAAGGATTTTGGCAAGGATGCAGAGAAAGGGGAACCCTTTTGCACTGTTGGTGGGAATGCAAACCGGTGCAGCCACTCTGGAAGGTTCCTCAGAACCTCAAAAAATTAAAAATAGAACTACTCTATGACTGAGAAATTGTACAACTAAGTATTTATCCAAAGGATACAAAAATGCTGCCTTGAAGGAGCACATGCACCCTCATGTTTATAGCAGCACTATCAACAATAGCCACGTTACGGAAAGAGGTCAAATGTCTATTGACTGATGAATGGATGAAGAGGTGCTATATATACAGTGGGATATTACTCGGCAATCCAATAAGAATGAAATCTTGCCATTTGAAGCAACATGGATGTAACCTGAATATATTATGCTAAGCCAAATAAGTGAGTCAGAGAAAGGCAAATAAATACCATATGATTTCACTCATATGTGGAATTTAAGAAACAAAACAGATGAAGATAGGAGCAGAGTAGAAAAATAAGATAAAAACAGAGAGGGAGGCAAATCATAAGATACTCTTTAACACTAGAGAACAAACTGAGGGTTGCTGGAGGCAAGTGGGTGGGGGAATGAGCTAAATGGGTGATGGGCATTAAGGAGGGTGCTTGTTGGAATGAGCACTGGCTGGTTTAGGGTAGTGATGAATCACTGGATTCTACTCCTGAAACCAATACTACACTTTATGTTAATGTTAGTTAACTTGAATTTAAATAAATACATTTTTTTAAAACTCTGCAAAAAAATTATTGATATGTTTGTACATATATTGCACACATTAATTCCCATATCTTAAATTTCAATTTTTTCACAGAGTAAATTTTTTTTTGTTCTTGGATCATTATTCTATGGTATTAGAATTTAATCCTTTATTAATAATATAAGCTAAGCACCTATAATAAGTAAGGTGTTGTATGCAGAGAAGCTGCAGTGGTGAACATGAAAAACAGGACGATAGTTTTAAAGAATTTGCCCTACAGTGGAGAGAAGAAGCATTTGAATAAGAACATCTTTGGACCCTCAGAAAGGGCGTATCCAGTATTACACAATCATATACACAGAGGTATCTATGGAGTGATGTATGTGGTAAACAGAGAAGTCTTTCTGGAAGAAGTGATGTTTAAGTTGAAATCTAAATAATAATTCTGACCTAGGACAGCAATGAGAAATCCGAGTAGAGTAATAGCTATGGGAAAGAGCAAACAAAAAGGCCTCGAGAGAGAAAGGAATGAAGGAAAGTCAAAGGCAAATGAAATACTCTGTAACGTTGTTGGGGTTCAGGTCACATAGGTATTTTTAGTCCATATAAGATTTTGAACTGTATACTAAAAATGATAAAGTGACTTTGGTGAGTTCTACATAGAAAAGGAATGTGATCAGATTTGCATTTCACAGTAAGTAATATGAATGCAAAGTGGAGTCTGAATTAGAAGAGAATATTGAAGGGAGGATGTCCTTAGAAGATTGTTGACTGGTACTTAAATTCAATTGGAAAGAGAGTATCCAGGTGAATAGGATAGATAGATAAAGAGTAAGGGACATGGGTCTTTTGAAGATATTGTTGAAATTATGGATCCATGTGATGGAAATTTTAATGATGAAGAACATTAGCTATTATGAAAGCATTTGAGAGATCAGATTATCTGATTAAATCAGATTATCTAATTTAGTGATATAAGAGATAGATTTTGAAGTGATAGCAGGGTAGGTGGGGAAGGGTACTGAGCACAGTGTGAAGAAAACAAACAAAAATCAAAAACAAATACAAAACACTGGACATGTATGGTTTAAAAACCAGGGAGGCCATGGAATTGAGCAGATCATAAACCTTAATGCCTAAAGGACTCTGAACCAAATGGCAAGTGGTCAGTGAATCAAGTAGGGTAGCTCGTTAGATGAAAATCAACAGAAATTAGAGATAAAAGCTGGATCTCACAAAACAGCATAAAAGAGAACATTTTTGTATGTATATTTTTATAAAAATATGTAGTAATATCACTGAAGATTAAGCACTGACAATTAGTGGGGTCAAATTCTAACTCTTCACACCTAATTATGATGAATGATGGAGAAAGAAGAGATTTTATTTAAAAAAAAACAGCAGCTTTCAATTAGGATCAAAGGGTGAAAGTAAGCTTTCACATAATGTTTAAAAGTGTAGTGGAGAGATTTTTCCCAATTGTGCCTAGCAGAATGGACTCTGCAAAGACCAGTGGCAAGAAGGACCTTTTTACAGTCAATGAGATGGTGACCAGAGAATATACCATCAACATGCACAAGTGCATCCTTCAAAGAGAGTGCCCCTTGGACGCTTAGAGATTCAGAAACGTGCTGAAAAAGAGTTGGGAACATCTCGTGCACATCAAATGTGCACATTGAGATGAGGCTTAACAAAGCTGCCTGGGCCAAGGGAATAAGGAATTTTTTTACTGTATCTGTGTGTGGTTGTCTAGAAATGAAGATGATGATTCACCAAGCTCTGTACATTCTTTATGTGTATAGAGTACATGTTGCCATTTTCAAAACTCTACAGACAATATAGATGGGGAGTAACCACTGTTTGTCAAAAAAAGTTATAAAAGCGTGCTCACACACACACATACACACAAGGAGTGTAGGGGAGAGTGTTAATCATATATATGAGGTCTTAGAAAGTATAATGAAAAGCCTGGGAAGGAAGGAAAGTCCTTGAAAACTGTTTGGAATGAATTTACATCAGCAAAATATGGAAGGAACTTGAGGTGAAGAATAATTACCAAAGGAATTTATATATTGAGTGATTAAAAGGAAAATCAGGAAATATGGTATATATTTTGCTCTCACAAATTTGTGAATTATTTCCAGCTGGAAGTATGTTAAAGGATTTAGTTAAGTCACTTTAACATTTAGTTCTGGAATGCAGACCTCCAATTAATATTGTTTATGATCC
The DNA here is from genome assembly GCA_017311185.1 of Proteles cristata cristata. NCBI lineage: Eukaryota > Metazoa > Chordata > Mammalia > Carnivora > Hyaenidae > Proteles > Proteles cristata. The sequence goes on from JAESUZ010001351.1 coordinate 1,138,557, forward strand.
TGAAATTTTCTTATTAGGATTTCTTTTTGGTTATATATTCAGCATAATTCAAGAGCTTCTCATTTACATTTGAAAATCCATTGTAGTTAATGGAAATTCTCTTGTTGTTTTAATGTGCGAAGGCAAAATATATTCTTATAATGTCTTTTTCAACATGGGGCTTGAACTCATGACCAAGTTCAAGACCTGAGCTGATATCAAAAGTCAGACACTTAACGAACTGAGTGACCCAGGCACCTCAAAATACTTTCTTATAACTTCTGTTCAAAGTCAGATCTGAACTAAACTAGTGATAGATTTTATTGTTTTAGGAAAGAATGACAAGATCAATTTCTTTATAAATCTATGTGAAGGAGTTTTGCCAAGTGCTTTCATTTATTAATCTCACTCTAGTGATGAAATAGTTTGCCATTTTTAAAAATGTTTTATTTATTTTTGAGAGAGAGATAGAGACAGCATGAGCAGGGGAGGGCCAGAGAGAGAGGGAGAAACAGAATCCCAAAACAGGCTTCAGGCTCTGAGCTAACTGTCAGCACAGAGCCCGATGTGGGGCTCGAACCCATGAACCGCTAGATCATGACCCGAGCTTAAGTCAGACGCTTAACTGACTGAGCCACGGAGGCACTGCTAGTTTGCCATTTTTATAAATTACAGTGAACATGCTATTTTTCAGTTCATGCTTTAAATTTGACTTATTTTGTTAGTACAAAGTGTTAATTGAGGTATGGCTACATATGTAATAACAAGTGAAAGACTTTTGTCGAGTCATGAAAACCTTCTTTGGGTATGCATGATCCAGACACATGAATCAGTTTAAACACAATATATTGAATTGTGAAGAGTTAGTCATGTACTATAGATTATATGTCACTTAAAAAACAACAGTGCAAACAGAATCATATAATCAAAGTAGATATTTTTGGAAAGAAAATTTGGGAACGATTTTTTTTTTCTTGGTACTTACAGCTCTTTAGAAAATAAGAACTCTTTTTCATGAGTAGTGCATTTTTGTTCATAATAAGTTACAATAGATTTCTTTAGCTATTAACACAAGCCGAGTAGGAAAATAAGATGAATAAACTTTTTTAGAAATGCCAGTGAAAAGACTTGAGGTTTTTTTTTTTTTTTATCAGTCTTTTGACTTTTGGCAGTTTCATTTTGTATGGAAATAGGGAAAACTAGTGTAAATATGAAGATTAAATAATCTGTATTGCCATTAAATGTATAGTTAACAAATACATTGCTGAGAAAATGAAGATGTGATTCTCATCTCCAGAGCCGAATGGCCAGTGATATTTATTATTGTCGTTTGAGTTCCATGTGTCAGAGCCATTTTATGACTGTAGAGAACAGACCAGGTAGCTGCTTGGAAAACTCAACAGTGGGAACCAAACTCTACTGCAAAATCTAGGAGGTTTTACCTTTTTATTTGGTTTTATTCATGAACACCTGTTGTAAATATATGTTACCTGCACTGTTGCTGCTGAAAATATGGAGCACCATATGTGAAATATATGGGAAAGAATAAAAGACTAGAGAGCAAATGGGAACAATAAAATGGTGGTCCTATTTCTGCAGTCTCTTCTAAGTTTCTCAGCATAGGAAGAAAAGAAGGTATTCAATTTTCATACTATTCATCAAAACATGGTGTGTCCCCAATTGTAGTGTTAGCAGATATAGGGACAATAGAAATTATAATACTTCTGAATTAAGCTTAGAGCAGTAAACATTGATATTTAAAGTCAAACACCAATAAAATCCACTTCTTAAATGTTTAGTAATTTCTTACAAAATTTTAAGAACTTATTATTTTTCCTTTAGTAGCTTTTCATAAATTCAAGATGAGTTTTTTACCAAAAAATGAGGGATTTCTCCATATTCAGAATCAAAATAGAAATTCTGAGGTCCTTATTAAATGTTCTCTTCATTCTAAAGTTCAGTTAACAACATACAGTTGAGCTGCTGCTCAGATCGTAGTTGAGCAGATGTGCTGATTGTTAATCAGCCAGTGACAACAGTCAGATTCTGCAGATATCTGCTTTGTAATGTTGCATTATATATAAGTACCTTCCTTTGGAGAGACCTCTAGAACTGTATATTCTTTTCTAAAGGTATTCTCTGGAATTTGATTTTCTTTACAAGGGCCATATGTTGCATGGTGAAAATGTCACTCTTTTGATTCTTAATAAACTCAGAGAGTACATAGCCCAACCACATTCGAGTGGATGTTAGCGATATTATCCTCCCAGCAATACTCTGGTTGGGTTTATCTTGAAGAAGCGATCAAAAACATTACACAAAGTGACTCTGTTATCTCTCTAAATACAGGAACAAGCTCAACATGCTCTCCTGAATCCCGTTTTCAGGCAGAACCTGTGTTACACTGTGAGACACATTTGACTTCAACAATTCCTTCCATTGCTGCCATTATTTTCATTCAAGAACTTCTGAATTCAATAGCTAATTGTCATCATAGACTGACCATTCTTGACTTCATATATTTTAATATGTTCTATGTTCTTAGCATTTTTAGATGAAAATCATTTTACATTTATTCAAATTAAATTTTATGTGTCAATAGAACAATTGAAGTTGGGTGTGAATTCCTAACCCCAAACTGTTTCTCACTCTGTATTACTTCTTTGTTCTTTCACTCTGGTATATCACAATTAGAAATGCCTTCCTTTCTCAAGAAAAAGACTATGAGGGCTCCTGGGTGGCATTGAACATTTGACTTCAGCTCAGGTCGTGATCTCATGGTTCATGAGTTCAAGCCCTGCATCAGGCTCTCTGCTATCAGCACAGAGCCTACTTCAGATCCTCTGTCCCCCTCTCTTTCTGCCCTATCCCTGTTCATTCTCTCTCTTTCTGTCTCTCAAAAAAATAAATGAACATAAAAAAAGGAAAAGACTATGATTTGTGTATAATTTGATTCAGATATTTCACAACATTATGTTTAACTCCTTTTTTGAAGCCACAATGTGTTTATATAATTTTGCTTATATTTATGAGCTTATATGACTATTATATATTTTTATGTATAATTAAAATATTATTCTTATTTTTAGATTTTGTGTTTTGGAAATCAGGAGCCCTGTCCACAATAATTGCTTTTGATAGAAGAAAGGCAGTTGTGCGCAGAAAAAAGCAATATTTATAGAATGCAGATTATTTCCATATCATATCCTTTATATATCCTGAGAAAGTATATAATTAAATTTGTGTTTTATTTTCACATAAGGAACTGGTGGGTAAAATAAGTAAAGAGGAAACTGGTAAAAATGTTGAAGTGTGTGGTTCTGGGTCTCAGTGACTGGGTTGTTATTTTGTCTCAGACTGTATGCTTTCTGAAGTGAGGAGTGGATTACTTTCAACGAAGAGGTAAACAATTCCTTTATGGAACTCCCTTGGTTGTTGTGTTCAGAAGGGGAACATAATTAACTAGAAGGGAAATAAATAGATGCTATAGGATGTGGCAATCTTTTGCAGTTAGTGTTGTTTTCTTGTGCCTATGTTATGGTACCATAGGAAGCACTAGTAAAAGTGTATCCCACTAATTGCAGTGTGATGAATCAACTTCAATATAAGAAAGAAACCTAAATATAAAAAGTCAAGAAAAATGTCTTATCTCAATAATTAACAATATATTTGGTAGAGTTAACTCAGGGAAAATGTGTAAAGTTAGTGGTTTGGTTTGGGGGCTTCTCATAACCTCCACCCTTCTAATGCATTTTCCCAGCTGACCTTTGACGTCTTGAAGCCCTTCTTTCCAAGGTCTGTTCTCCTGGTATTTATATCCATATGCTGTCTATTTTTCCTGGAGTTTTTTTCAGGAATGGTGCTAACTGCTACACCGGAGTTTTGACTTTACATAGACTTTGGGAGGGTTTAGGGGATGCTAGGAGTCACCAGATAATACTTGCAAGGGTGTATATCAAGTCAAAACTATGTTTACAAGACTAAGATTGTTTGGTGAAGTTTTCCAAAGGATACTTGGCACATTATTACAGTAGGTGGAATGCAGAGCTGATATGACAATCCAATTGTCTTCTATTAATCCAGACACTAAAGGGATTTATAAAAATGTAAAGCAATAAACTCCTCTAACCATTCTTTTTGTTTTGGAAAATATATATGGGCAGTATATGTAGGTGCCTGACAGCTTTTTTTTGACTGTCATATAAATGCCTGACATTAATCTTCGATGGCTGAAGAATCTATTTTATTTTATTAATTATTTAAATTTGTACAACAAATTTCATTCATTTTTATTCAATTTTGAAAGACAGAGCACAAGCCAGGGAGGGGCAGAGAGAGAGAGAAGGAGACACAGAATCCGAAGCAGGTCGCAGGCTCAGAGCTGTCAGCACACAGCCTGATGCAGGTCTCAAACCCATGAACTGCGAAATCATGATGTGAACTGAAGTGTCCAACACCAGCTGAGCTACTCAGGCGCCCCAAGGAATCCATTTGAAGATATCTATCTAGAATAAGCATGTTGCCAGCTACACAGCTAGGGAAAGAGCCAGGCTACCTCACTCATGATGTTTCCTGTTAGAAAGCCCTAAATAAGCTAGGTAATTGATGGCTGGAGTGACCCTGCTTTTCCCTTCCCTGCACCTTAATTCCTACTCTTATGTTTTAAATTTTCCAATAAGGGAAATCTCCTCCTCCTTTACCCCAATAAGGGCAGAATGCCAAGTCTGTTCCCTCTCTACCTCTCCATGTGGCCCCAGGCATACCTGGTATGCTTCAAGCTTGTGAATACTAAACTTTGGGTTTTTTTTCCCCAAAGTTCCCTGATGGTTGTTGCTGAAATGTGTCTGGAAATCATAGGAAGAACTACAAAGGCTTGTTCATGCACAACACTGGTTTGGGTTTGGAATTGTCTATGGAAGCTTCCACAAGAGCAGGAACCCAGCTGAGTGTCCACGGACATCTCCATGGATAGCTTCGCCATCAGTAGGCTGAGACTGATACCAAATGATTTTTTTCCATTAAAAGTATGAGATGAATGTTCATGTATCATTGGTTTACCATTGCAATCAATAAATATTTATAAAAAGTATCAGTTGAATTTCTAATACTAAATTAAGAGAGCTATAACCTGCACAGGCAAGAGTTTGTTGAGGTGCTTAATAAATTTTAAGAATATAAAGGGATCCTGAGACCAAAAATTTGAGAATCACTGTAGTGTGCTAGACAGTTTGAAACACTCAGTAGTGTTGAGATGGGTATTAAATGACAAGTATTTCAGTTAATAAATTTGTATATACAGGAGCCTCCCGGAGTATTGATGCTTTGTCCCAAAGTAATACACTTAAGTATGGTTTAAAAAATTGTGACAAGCTATTAGGCAGATTTTATGGTGGGTCTGAGGGAGGAAGGTGGTCGGGACAGACAACGCCCATTCTATAATAGAAAAGGAATCTATGTACTTGTTGCAGAGCTGGCTGGCGGTGATGGATTTTCAGATTCAGAATGCAGCTTCCTGATTCTACCCAGGGATGGGATTTGTACTTTAAAAGTAGAGCAGGTAGCAGATGGAACTCCATGTGTCTTAAACCATTTTCTGAACTTGTGAATGTTTTTTTCTGTTCTTAAAGGATCACTATAATTACATGTGCTATTTTAGTTAGTTCTATGGAGGAAAAATTTTCCAATATACGTCAAAAAAACCTTGTCCTAATTTTACGTGGTTTAGTTATTAAAGCAAGATGACATTATTGAAGATACCTGAATGCTTAAATTTGATAAGCAATTAGTCTTTTTTATGACTCAACATATTTCTTCTGTTGAACTTAAATAATGTATCAGGTGATCTGTAAATATAAAATGTAAACTGTAAAAATGTACATATGCAGTTTAACTACTTGGAGTCTTTGTTGAAAATCATATTAATCATTCCTCGAAAGCTTGATGAAAATGGACTTTAAACTGCCCAGGTGGAAAAATTTAAATACAACAAAACAGAAAAAAAAACAATAAAACCAAAAACAATATTAGATAGAAATACTAAAAAGATATCGGTTGAATGGTTAGTTTATAAAATCATTGTAAATGTTGAAAGTTTTAGTTTAATTATGGCTGGCACATTTTGTGCTCAATATTTTTATTTTAGTTTGCAGATAGTGCCCATGAATTGCCAATGTATTTTGTATGGAGCACTTGGTCCAAACTTTTAAGATAAATAAAATTAAGATAGTTTTAACTTACATTAATTAAAACAGTTTTCTGTATATGTAATGTATGTTTTTCATGTTTTACATGTATATTTATATTTTATTCATATATCTATTATGCTATATTTTATTAATATATTTATAAATCCACACACTTTATTTTATGTGTGCATTATATTTTATACTTTTCTTCATTTTATATATACATTACATTTATATTTTATTTATATATATTATATATATATGCATACTGAATTATGGGAAAAATTAAAATATATTCTCAGTTCTTTATTCTTTATTTTTTAATTGTTTTTTAATGTTTATTTTTGAAACAGACAGACACAGAGCATGAACAACAATGGCACAGAGAGAGAAGGAGACACAGAATCCCAAGCAGGTTCCAAGCTCTGAGGTGCTGGCCAGAACCTGAGCTGGACTCAAACTGAAAGATCATGACCTGAGCGGAAGTGGGAGCTTAACTGACTCAGCCACCCAGGTGACCCTAGTCTCAGTTCTTTAAAAGAGTAAAGAAAATATTCTACTTCAGTTTTCCTAAATATTTGTTTAGCTAAAAACTGTTCTTATGGAGAGCACCTAGGTGGCTCACTTGGCTAAGCATCTGACTTCAGCCTAGTTTATGACTGCGCCGTTCCCAAGACTGAGCTCTACATCGGGCTCTGTACTCACAGCTCAGAGCCTGGAGCCTGTTTCCGAATCTCTGTCCCCCCACCTCTCTCTCTCTGCCCACTCCCCACTTGCACTTTGTTTCTCTCTCAAAAATAAACATTAAAAAAACTGCTTCTATGGATTTTTTCCCCATGGACTTTATAAAAGTTCAGCTAATAATTATTTTTAGGAAATAAGCCTGGGGAATATTACATATTTGTTTTTCTTGGAGAAATACAATGCACATTAGCTTTTTAAATACTCACAACTGTTTCAATACAGAGATGTGTTTTCTGTGTGTGTGGGGGGGGGTGTGTATGTGTATAATTTCATCTTGGATACACTTGTTTTGGAACATCAATTCATGATTCCAATTTAGACATCTAATAAAACTGAATTGGAATGCTCTTTGAGATTATTATAGTTGCTTTTAATGTAAGTAAAACTTGAAGTTGCCATTTCTAAATTTCTTCTTGCCCGAAATTAAGAAAGAAAAAAATGGGGCTGCCTAGGTGGCTCAGTTGATTAAGTGTCTGACTCTTGATTTTGGGTCAGGTCATGGTCTCATGGTTAATGGAATCAAGCCCTGCGTTGGGCTCTGTACTGACAGGGTGGAGACTGCCTAGGATTATCTCTCTCTGTCTTTCTCTGCCCCTCCCCTGCTCATTCTCTCTCTTCATTCTCTCTCTCTCTTTCACTCTCTCTCAAATAAACATTAAAAAAAGAAAAAAATTTATCTTGCTTGAACAAGCAAAAACATGGATTCTCTAAGAGTGCTTTCTGAATAATTTTCATCTAGGATAATAGAAATATAGTGACTATGCATTATTCAAATATAAAGCTGTAACAGTAATCTAAACTAAAGTAACTAGCATTGTAAGTATGTTCAAGAATTGAAGTATCTATAATATTTTTAAGAATTAAAGTATCTAAGAATTGAAATATAGCATATTTTATAAGAATTGAAGTGTGCTAGATAGCTAAATTTTTCAGTTGTGCAACTATTATTTTATTAACCAAAAAAAAAAAAAAGAAAAAGAGGAACAGCCTTCACTAAACTGGTTATAGTACATAAATAGCATATTTAAATGGTAAATATTACTCATAAGTAAAACATTATTCTTTGTCTTGCCAAATTTCACAGAGGTCCAATATATTTTGTGTGACATGTATCTTACTCAAGCTTAGCAGACTTAGTGATTTAAATAATAATAGTAGGATTTATACAAATTAAATGAATATAGAATAGTAAAAAAATATGGTTGGGTTTATTTACTGCATAGTTTAGTATAAATTACAATAAATTTTACAAAATATTACTGTGGTTGCTGTGCTTTAGAGTTCAGCAAACTAGAGATATACATTATATGGTTATTGTATCATCTTTACAAGGTTCTTTTTTAATTCGTTACTCAGATTTAGAAACTCATGATACACTGTACTCAAATTGCTTTTCTCCTTTCATCATTAAAGGACATGCTAAAAATAATTAGGAATTACATTGTGATTTAGTTGTAATGTGTATTTCAACTTAACTAACGTTTATTTTTGTTCCTGAGCTGTACATGAAGTTATTAGGGAAAATAGGTTAAGAAATGTAGCATGTTCTGTGTTTCAGGAACTGAATACTATTGCCTCAGTTATGATGTTTACAGTATAGTTGGTGATATTCTTAATAGGGTCATCATGTGTACTGTGAACTCATCTGTCTGTTTTATAGTATAATTCTGGCAAGACTGACCTGAAAGTAAAGTTAATTTTACTGTATTGGTTATGACTTTCAATGGTAAAGAACAGAAACCCAACTCAGCCTACCTTTACGAAGTAAAATAATTTAATATCTTATACAGCCAGGAAGTCCAGGGGTTGTTTTGGCTTCAGGAGCAATTGGATCCAGAGACTGAGATATTTCCTTAGGAATTAATCTTTCTTCACTTTATGACTCACTTACCTGTCTTTGGCATGATTCCCAGGCAGACTCTTTTCAAATGTTGTCATTAAATATAGCCATCAGCAGCTTCAGAATTCCACCTTCATGTTTTGGCAACTTCAGTGGAAAAAGCAAACTTCTCTACAAATATTTCAAGTAATAGACTCTATACGGTTCTTGTTGGCTTGGCTGCAACATACTTATCTCTGAATCAACCACTATAGCCAACCACGTGGGTATGTTTCGTGATCCAAGAGTTTAGATGCGATCAATTCTGAAACTGGCCAAATATTGAGAGTGAGGAAGGAACATTCACCAAAGAAACATCACAGAGACTCTACCAGAAATGCCTAATCTCAGCTCTAGGAAGGATTTACCAATAAAATTCAGTAGTTTATTTTAATCATTATTTTTAATCATGCTAGCTACCCTAGCATAAGGTACAACAGCAAACCTGGTGTTTTGGTGTAAAATACGCCAAAGGTGGTTTTTTTCAAATGGCTCACAGTACACGACTATTTATGGACACAAAAAGGCACTGGAAACTGGTGCAATTTAAAATGTATACTAATAGATGTATTCTAAAGTTCTGAGGGAACAAATATGAGATGGTAAATAATTCCATATTTGGATGCGTAGAGGGAGCAGTATGAGTAAATTACATTTAAATAACATTTTTGTAATATAAATGGAAATACGTCAGGTGAAGAGAGAGTGCACTACATTATGGAAGACTATTTTGAAACATTGCATGGAGGTGTGCAGGAATAAAGCATTTCAACAGATTGGCTTATAGTGTCTATGATATATGAAGGAAAACATAAAATATCTGGGTAGCTGGTGCTAGTACTGATATTTAACAATCTAAGAGTTTGGGCTTTATCCTGTAGATAAGCAATCATCAAACACGTGGGCCTCAGAAACTCTTTACATTCTTAAAACAATTGATGACTCCAAAGACCCTTAGTCTCATTGGATAATTTAGGTGGATAGTGTCCATGGTAGAAATTAAACTGAAAAAAATGTTAAAATACATATTTAATATTTGTAACTGGTCCTGGAGATCTTCCATATATAGACAGATTTCAATTTAGAGCAAAGAATTACATTCATTAATATGATTACCAGTCTTTTCTGTAGTTTTTAAGTACTTAGAAGCCATGACAGACACAAGTTTTACAGAACTCTAATTTTCACTTAAAAGCATGCGTTTTAACATTGATATCAGATACTGTCATTTGTTTTCCTTTGAGTGACTATCTTTGTTTATTTTCAAGAAAATATCTGGCCGATACTCACACCTGCATAGTTTAGCTCTGTCATACTTTTGGTGTGCAATGAAAATGTGTGTAGTTCAGCTCAGACTGCAGTCACTCATTGTGTTTTCCTCAAGACAACTGTTATATGGTATGCAATGAAATTCTTTTATGTTTACTTCTCATCTTTTTACATGGTATAATGAAACAAGGTATATTTAAGTTCATGATTTAATACAGTTGATATTTTGTATTACTTTATCAAAGACATTCTTTTTTAATGTTTATTTTTTGAGAGAAAGTGAATGAGAGAGAGAGAGAGAGAGAGATACAGAGCCCAAGTGTGGGTGGGGCAGACAGAGAAAGAGTGAGACACAGAATCTGAAGCACAGAGCCTGTCAACACATAACCTGACATGGGACTCAAACCCACGAACCATGAGATGATGACTTGAGCTGAAGTTTGGCACCTAACAGACTGAGTCACCCAGGTGCCCCTATCAAGGGCATTCTTAAATGAGTCTATGAAACAGTTCCTTAAAAAATGAATCAGAGTGTGTGACAGTGAAGAGTATAATGATTTCTCCAATACTTTTGTACCACTGGTTTGATTCATGCCAATGTACATGCAATTTTGCCCAACATTACTTTAAAAAAATTTTTTTAGTTTATTTTTTGAGATAGACAAAGAGAAAGAGCAGAGGAGGGGCTGAGAGAGAAGAAGAGAGAGAATCCCAAGCTGGCTCTATACCATCAGCACAGAGCCCAATGCAGAGCTTGAGCCCACAAACTGTGAGATCATGACCTGAGGCCAATAAATCAAGAGTTGGACGCTTAACCAGCTAAGCCACACAGGCACCTTCCAACATTACTTTTGCTTCAGAGGTACAGATGTCAACACAGTTAACAGGGATGATCATTTTAAATATTATTATAAAGATATTTTTGACCTCATGAACCATCGGGAAGCAATAGTTAATAAGAAATCTACAATGCAATAATAACAAGTAGTAAGAAATATGCTTGGAAAGGCAGAGGGTGCTATAGAAACTCAGACTTCAGCTGTACTGATGAACTCATAAGAGGCTAGCTGGTGATTTTTTCCTCTAGATGTGCACTTTGTAGTCTACTGCCTGGAGTCTTCCTCAGTATTTCCTAGCACCCAATTCATGCTGAGATATGGAGCAGGTGCTTCAAAATGGATGGATGAATCAATGAACCAATGAAAATCTTCAAGGTACAAAGCCAAGAATGAAAATCCAGAGAAGATAACATTAATAGAGATGGCAGATCAAGAATGTAAAAATAGATGATGATAGTACGGACCCAGAGGTAGACTGAATAGCACAAAATATTCTCTACAAAACTTGATTCTAGGAAATAATGTGTAGTTTAATAGTTTAGGCAACAGTATAAAGGACTGATGACAGGATACTTTATATATTAATATTAGGAAAATTAACTAGAATGTGAAATTAATTTATTATCACACAATATAAAAAATAAACAGGAAAGTGTTAATATCAACAGCAAGAAGAAGCCAGCAGTAAACATATACCTATATTTAAGCAAGGAGTTTCTAAGCATGAAATCACGGGAATGAAATGCTTTTCTTGTAATACATTAAACCACAGTGTGAACCAGACACCTATGTCCAGTAATGTTAAATATTCAAACTATTCCTGGTTTTTCTAATCTTTCCTCTTCTATTTTCCTTTTCTTCCCTTACTACCTTTAGAATATGAAAATCATAAACTTAACGTATTTGTTAGTAGTAAGGACACAAACAGGAAACAATTTTATAAAGGGATGATAAAGTAATTACAGTCTTAGTAATTCATCAAGTAAAGTAAAAAGTTCTCTACAGGTAATTAAAAATGATCAGCTGGGTTCTTCCATCTGTTCTGAGAGCATGAATACCCTGCACTCCAAGAAGTAGTTGTTTTGCCTCCCCCCACCCCCCCACCCCCGCCTCCAGGAGCCTGCAATTTACTCAGTGAAAGGCAACATGAGCAGTGTAATTTTGGAAGCTCTGATAAATTTCATATATTCATCTGTCATCACTCTTATTCTATGGTAATAAGTCATTAAATGCCTGCTTATATTGGCACTTAATTATCTTGCGTAATGAACAGATACACAGTAACAGTTTGTCAGCAAATGAATGTATGTCAAATATGTCCACTTCTCTCTTTTTTGGTATCACAAAACTTCCATACCATCATCATATTTCTCCTAACTGAAATATCCAATTTCAGCCCTGCAATCCCATAATTAGGAGAAAATGCAGGAAGGCATTTATGTAACTGGAGTTTTAAATCAGCATTTAGGTAAACACTGAGAGCAAAATTCATGAAAAAATTGATAAACTGGACTTCATTCATAGTGACAAATATACCATACTAATGTAATGAATTAATAATAGGGGAAATTGGATGTAAGATATATGGAAACTCTATTATATTTGCAAATTTTCTATAAATCTTAAAGTTTTAAAATAAAACATTTTTTGGAGAAAGAACGATATTTTCAAATGTAAAAAGTTTCATGTCATTCTTAACTGAAATCCTTTTTCTATGTTTCAAATCAAAAGTCCACTAATATTATTTGTGATATTCTCTAATATGGTCAGTAACACCCTGAATAATATAGTCTTGATCTCTCCCTCCAGCCCTTTCTTGAAGGGATCACTATGTTAATGCCCACCATGGTTTTGTTTCCCTGTTCTGAAGCCACTCACTTTCTAGCTGAGATATTCACCCACTGGCTTGCAAGTGGAAGTGATATACACCACTTCCAAGTTAGCCAGTAGTCATACTCTGGTTTCTCTTCAGATCGTATAAATCTTTCGCCTTTTTCCAAGTTAGCCAGTAGTCTTTCCCAATGCTTCTTCATTCCATTTCCACCTTCTGCCCGAATGAATGAAAATGACAGTGGCAGTCTCGCAGACCACCTGTTGAAGATGAGAGAGTCTTCATCAGCCTAAGTCCCTGAATAACTGATTAATAGGGACTCAATTCACCTGAAATGTTATATTAAAAAGAAAATAATTTTTTGTGCTAAATGCTGAATGTCTATTTTGCTATAGTATCTTAGCATTCCAGAACTGACACAAGGTTGTAATGAATATCAAGTGACATTATATGTATCAAGTTCCTGGACCAAAGACTGGCACATAGTAAACACTATATATACCATAGTTCTAATTTTGATTTTTAAAGGAGTCCCAAATTTACCTGGTATAGTTATTTGTGTTGCACGTGTGTTTATCTTCTAGGTGTCAAGGTGAAAACCTGATGTTTTAAGGATGTGGCTGGAATCTGTACCTGACTTATCCTCTCATTTTCTACATCTCTTCTTATGCCATTTACCGAGGAAGGTGCTGAATGCCTGAGTGGACCTAAGGTAGTTTCTACCAATGTTCTTAAAGTTTAAATGTGTATCAAGTTATGTATTATAAGAATCATTTCCTTGAGTATGACTCATGTATAACTTTAAAATCACACTATTAATAATTTGTGAACATTTTATGTGATTTCAGGGTATCTTTTCATTATATTTGTGAAGACTTTGAAGTTTTTAGAGCAGAATAGGGCATTGTAATGTTTAGATATCAGGTTTTCCAAATTTATGAAACTAATAGTTTATTCTTAATTTCTCTTTTTTCCAGTCCTTCCTTCCTTCCTCCGTCTTTCTTTCTCTCTCTTCCTTCCTTTTTCTTTCTTGCCTTTATTTTATTTTTCCTTCCTTCCTTCCTTTCTCTCTCTCTCTCTCCTTATTCTTTCCTTCCTTCCTTTCATTTTTTTCTCTTTCTTTCTTTCCTTCCTCTTTCCTTCCCTCCCTCCTTGCTTCCTACTCTTCCTCCCTTCCTCCCTCCCTCCCTCCCTTCCTTCCTTCCTTCCTTCCTTCCTTCCCCCTACAATCACTTATCCCTTCCTCTGCTGTTGAAAGGATAGTCATGGAGTTAAAAATGAAGCCATTTATGAGTTGACAGCAAATATGAAGCTCTAAAACTGTCTCCACAAAATTAGGATATATTATATAGCTACATTATTTCCAGAATAGAAGCATTTCTCTTGTAGAAAGTTAATGCTAGGCCAATATAAACTGTTTAAGTCTTTCCCTAAACATATGTCCATCCTCCTGTATACAAATCCATAGAGAGGAAAGAGAGGAAAAGCTGCTGCTGGAATGTGGTTGGTGTCAGAATAAGTAACAAATAATTGCATTATCAAGAATAGTCTTTTTCTTTCTTTCTTTTTTTTAAATATGTTTATTTATTTCTAGGAGAGAGAGACAGCATGAGCAGGGGAGGGTCAAAGAGAGAGGGAGACACAGACTCTGAAACAGGCTCCAGGCTCTGAGCTGGCAGTCAGCACAGAGCCCGACGCGGGGCTCGAACCCACGAACGTGAGAATCATGACCTAAGCGAAAGTCGGACGCTTAACCGACTGAGCCACCCAGGTGCCCCAATCTTTTTCCTTTTATAATCAAGAATAATCATGAACAGACATTTCTCTAGACTGTACTCAGTTAAAACATCATTCATTTGTTTGAGTAATGTAGATATTTACCCTAGGTTTTCTATTTACATTACCTGTGGAAAAATGTTTTGCAAAGCAATTTGATGGGAATGGAGCTATTTCTTTAATAGTGAGATTTAAGTCCCATATCTGGGACATATCTTGGTTAAGTTAACCAAATCTAATGGAAGTTTTAACTACTACTACTATATTAGTAGTATATATATATATATATATATATATATGTATATATATATATATACACACACACACATACATACACATATATGTAATATATATATATGTAAAGCATATATATACAAAGTATATATAAGTATATATATATACACATATATATATACATATATATATACATATATACATACATATATATGTATATAGATACACACAAAATTCTATCAAGGACCTAAAAAGTTATAATTGTTTAAATATTGGCCATGCTACCATTTTGTTCTGTTTTATTGCAAGTATTTGAATTAAAAAATGTATTTCTAAAATATGTGGTTGAAATAAGCCATTTAACTTTATTGTTCTGAGTTGAT
This sequence comes from Proteles cristata cristata, assembly GCA_017311185.1. Lineage (NCBI taxonomy): Eukaryota > Metazoa > Chordata > Mammalia > Carnivora > Hyaenidae > Proteles > Proteles cristata. The sequence continues at coordinate 1,153,676 of JAESUZ010001351.1, forward strand.
AAAAACAAAGAACATTGTTCAATAAAGAAATATACCTTTTAAAGAATCTTTTATTATATTTTTAATTTTAATTTTTTATAATTTCATAATTTTTTCTTTCTGATTTCAATCCACATATTACAGTAGAACTCTCAAAAATCTCCATACTCAAAACATGAAACATAGTGTTTATTAATGAGATTACAGAAAACAAAATCTCAGTTGTCGCTCAAACGTCAAATGAAGTTTTCTAGATCACAAATTGTTTCCACATCTTAGATTTTAGAAAAGCTGTTATAGCATACAATTAAATTCAGAAAAGGTATTTGAAAATTAGAAACACAAAATTTCAAATGAGAAGTTTATAAAATAGAAATCAGGAACTAGAGTGGTAGCATGATGTGAAGTAAGGAAAGTAGGAATAAGGACCCAAACCTTGCAGCTCTGTCAGTCTCTGGAAATCACCGAAGGCCTCACTGTTACTGTTATCACTATCAGCTACAGCACCACAACCCCGCCTCCCCATCATCATCCCCTATCATTATGTAGCAGAGAGAGGCTATTTCAGGTAGAAATGCTATATGAAGTTAGGGGAATGTAAATTTGAAAGAATTTTCAATTTATTAATGAGAGGCCCTTACGCTGAGTAAATATCCAAAGTTGAATGCGATAATTAACAACCCTCTTAACTAAGGGATAAGAACAAACTCAAGAAGGCGAACTTGGTTTAGAGATGAAAGAATATGTTAAACATTAGAATCATTATTATTCATGAAATTGAGGGTATGGAAAGAAAATGATTGTGCCAACAGGAGAGTGAATTAAGGGAGGTTGCTGCATTCATGAAGAAAGGCAGTCTGTTTGAAGCAGAAATGAAAGGAAGATGATACAGAATTCCAGCCATTTTTGAGCAGAACATAGTAACAGAGCTAAAAGTTATTTGCCTTTCTTTGATTTTACTCTTGGCTATCCAGCTCTGCCATGTAAATAATACATTTCTTATAGTAATGTCTAGCATGATATGATATAATCACTTAAGGATAGGCACAAACTCCTCATGATAGATTATTAAGGCAGTTTGAACCTATTCATAAAATATGTTTCATAGACATAAAACACTAAGAGCTTTCTCTTTTGGCAATCTCTGTGGAGCTGGTGAAGCCTGACATACTGCCTGTGAAAACCATGAAATGAATAAGCCATCAATGAATGGTGTGGGGGGTGAGCTCCTTGGCTCATAGAACCCAGGGAGTATTATATTTTATGACTCATTAAAGGTATGAGAGGAGGAAGAAATATGCATTCAAATGCATGCAATCTCTTCTATCCCAGAATCATTAAATATTCCTCACTTTTAATGAAAGTATGAACTGTCACAACACACCTCTAAGGCGAGTTACATTTTTGCCCATGTTATTTACTTGACTCTTAGACCCATTGAGTAAGAAGCAGAACTATATCTTTAATGAGTAAACTGTGAGTTTGAAGGGGGCAGAATCAAACCGCCCAGTGACAGCTATGGCAGATGCACAGTTTCTTCTCCGGGAAAAGTCAGACAGCATATTCGAGAAGAATTCTTGAAGAAATTGATGGATTCTCCTTATTTTAACAACAAAGAGACAAAGAGGAAGCCTAGCTTTCTCTACATGCTATTCATGAATTTGACTACTTGTCTTATAAAAGACCATAGATCTTTAACTGAAAGTTTTGAACAAAAAGTTTTTACCTTTAAAGAAGGAATGATACGAGCAAAATCATTTTTGGACCAGCTTTCAAACACTTGAAATTTTAACTTAGTCTCAACTGAAAATTAATTTAACTTTTTGATGAATGCCCATGTCTGTGAACCTAACTGGATCTTCTCAAGAACTATCACATTTCCTAACGTTGATTTCTAAACAACAACAACAACAACAACAAAACAAACAAGAGGTGAATTACTAATATTATTTCAGCTCTGGGAAATTGTTGCTTCACCTGCAGGAAAATAACTAAATGTTTCAAACTATTGAATTTCAAATGGGAAGTTTCAAGGTTTACCTTGTGAAATTTAACAGTGAGTTTTTTGGCTGGTAGAATTTTGATGAGAATATATTCATAAATGATAATAAACCATCTCCGTATGAGTAGATTGGATTTCTTGCTACTGAGAGCTATCACAGAGATACGGACAAGTATCCTATAAACATGTATGTACAGCTTTTTTGTGTGACATTTTGAAATCAATTGGGTAAATACCTATGAATCGATTGCTGGATCATGTGAGTTAGTTTTGTAAAAAACTCCCAAACTGTTTCCTCTTTAATGGAGTACTTTTCCCCTGTCATCTTATCCATATTATCCATACACTCTTTCCATCTCAGACTGTCCCTGGGAAATGGCGTATACAGAAATGACTTCACCTAATGTTAAGAGCTCATAAACAGCCTCTAGTGAGTAGCCTTACCTGACACGTCATCTCTAACTTTGCATGTAATTATCAAATTCATCATATTATATGTCCGCACTTTGATTTGGGCACGCTATTCCTATCAGAAACAAGCCAGAAGCACCCTGTAAGCCAGCAGTAATTTGTGTCCTTCTTCCTCATCTCTTTTATCTTTACACTACATAAAGCATGTGGTTACAATCTCTTATCTATTTTATATAAACATTTCTATTATTTCTATTATTTTAGGAATATTTATGTTTTGTTTAAAACTAGCTTATAGTTCTTCATTGTCTTTAAAGTAAAATCACACTTCAGCATGTTCTATGCACTACAATTTCATCTGTTTCTCATAATCCTCATTTTTTAGTATTGCATATAATATTCCAGAGACATAGATAAATGTTTAACTCTTCAAGTGGGCTGTCAAAATACAGCTTCTCACATACTCTTCCCACAGCCTGGAATGACCTTTCTCCTTCTGTGTTTAATGCAAAGGTACCAAATGCTTTATTTCTCTAACAATTTATACAAACATTATTTCCTCTGTAAAACATCCACTCTGACTCTCTTAAAGTAGTTATCTAGTATTTACACTATAGTTTTTCTACTATTGTGCCATTGGGCTAGACTTAGTGACATGTTGTCAGCTCTTCTGACTCTTTGCCATGCTGTAAACACCATGAAGACAAAGATCTCCTCTTGTCAATTATTTCGATCGCAAACAACCTAAACTATGCCTAATAAGTGTAAATGCTTACTAATTATTTGTTGAATGAGTGAGAGTAAATTATATCATCATTGAGAGCCTGAATGGGTGATTTGGTCAGTGTCACAAAAGATCTCAGCTTTAGGAGAGGTTAGTTTATTGTATTCTCCTCTTGTAAAGAAAAATAAAGAAAAATGCATGCAATTAGAAAAAAAATACTTTGAAGGATTTTGCCCTTTTCTGGTTTGAAAGGGCAAAGATAATATGTATTTCTACTTCATACAATCTATGAAAGGGAAAATATTTCTTTCATGGACAGAGAAAAATGTAACTGGTTTCTAAAAAACAAAAAACAAAAACAAGTAAAAGAAAAAAGTCGATAGGTTGTTGCTTTGTGAAGTGAAAAGAAGTCTAAGGGAAGAAAATTTAAGTAAAAAATATACTGTTTCAAAATAATTTTAGAATTTCAAAGATAGTGCACATGAGAGGTTTTTCAGGGAGTGCTACTTTGTCTCTGAACATATAATGTTTTTAATAAACATTAAAATTAAGACAACAAAGGGTATGAATTTTCTTGTTTAGTTTATGTTTTTGCTCAAACTTTGTAACATATTTAAGTTCAGCTAGTAGCACATCATGGCTAATAAAAAGCATTTTAAATTGACAGGATCATATAGAAATTTTGCTTATATATGGATTGGGATTCTTTTTAAAGTTTACTACAGTATAGTTTGATGAATTAATTTTCAGTTTGTTAATGAAACAAAAAAAATGATATTGCCCTTGCAGAAGTAAAAGTCACATCATGGGGGATCAAAGCACAATGGTATATATTAGGCCTCCAGTGGAAAATGATCTACCAAATACTACTAGGTTGTACTACCCCTGGGGAAAACATATTTCTTATCTAGTGAGCTTCAGAAGACACACTAATTCCAAATTGTATAGGGAATTGAGAAATAAATGAACAAACAAATTTGTACCAGTTATGTCTCTATCAAGTGTCTTTAGAAAAATGCTTGAAAACATTTTAAATAAAAATATTTAAATGAAAATTGAAAATTGAATTTTTCATGCCCTAGGGAAGTTGTTTACACAAAATGTGTTTATATTTCAAAAGTCAATCCATACATTTCCCCTGGTTAATGTTGACACACATTTACATACATACATGACAAAAAATTTCACCTGTATGATATCCTCTTAAGTCCTGATAGTATATTTTAATATCGTATATATGTATTATGTATATATGTATTATATGTATAGTATATGTATGTGTGTATAACTATATATGTATAGAGAGAGAGAGATAGAGAGAGAGAGAGAATGGCAAATTTGTTGTCCAAAGGGACAAATAATAAATATTTCAGACGTTGTGGGCCTTTTGGTCTCTATCACAATCACACCTTTGCTGGTGGAGCATGAAAACAGCCACAAACAGTGTGACAATGTTCTGATAAAATTGTATTTACAGTAACAGGTGGCAGGCAGCATTTGCCATCAGGTTATAGTCTGCTGCCCCTTGGTATGTGTTGCTACATATCCCCTGGTATGGGGACCCAAATCATCCCCAGTTGAGAGCTACTGTTCTCCAGAGACCAGGGCCACTGCACTCATGGGTGCCTATTATATTCTGTATATCTCTGATTAAAATTACATGGAGTTTAGTGGAATAGAAAACTAAAAAAATGAGCACAATAAAGTACACCATGAAGGCAAGTACTCTAATTATGATTCATCACTCTAGCTGCCCAGGTTATCATTGTAGCTGACATAGAGTGAGCTATCAATAAACAGTTGTCGAATAAGTGAATGAATGAAAGGTAAATTAAAAATAACTACAATAAAGCATATTGAACAGTGTGCCAGTTATTAAATTGTGATCTGTTTCCTTTAAACACATCTATACTTGCAGACTCCGTAAACCACATTTTCCTTGGCAAGACAGCTTTTTCTTAAGTTTCTGCCAATAGCAGATGATAGATTCCAAAAGGGTGAAGGAGAAAGAAGGGCTGGGTACCATTGGGTTGCTGTTGTTTGTTCCCGATACCTGTCAGCGTCACCTTAAGAGAGAGCTTCTTTATCCGAACCTTGGCACTTTGCTCCATTAGTAGCAGTGTCAACAACACTTACAAAACCAGGATCACTTACAAAAACAAAACCGATGCAGAAGCACCTTCTCCTCACACATCTGAGCTTCAGCATGAAAGGCCCCTCCTCTGAGTAGGCTAAGATTTTAAACTTCCACTCCTTTTCTTCCTCCAGCACTTTGGGATGTAGCTGCTTCCTGTTGTCTCCTAAGGAGATATCTTCATGTACCTGTTTTGTCTTTTTATTTCTCCAATACCTACTTAACACATCTCTGCATTAAATTATCTTTGCTAAAGGAGCTTCTGTGTTTCTGTGCCCAGAATGAACTCTGAATGATACAAGCTTAGTGACGACAAAAATGTGGATACCCTCCATTCCATTGACAGAAGGGTCAAAATAAGGCAATTAAGAGATGACTTTAAGGGCACCTGGGTGGCTCAGTCAGTTGAGCGTCCGACTTTAGCTCAGGTCATGATCTCACGGTTTGTGGGTTCAAATCCTGCGTTGGGCTCTGTGCTGACAGCCAGCTCAGAACCTGGAGCCTGTTTAGATTCTGTATCTCGCTCTCTCTCTCTGACCTCCCCCTGCTCATACTGTCTCTCTCTCTCAGAAATAAATTTTAAAAAAGCATTAAAAAAAGAGAGATGATTTTAATCTCTTTAATCATTTCTTAATTGGTTCCTGAAAAAGAATATATAGGTGTTTTGGCACTCTAACCATGTAAGCAGTAAAGGCACTTGATGGAAAAGGAAGGGAATGAGCCTCTTGAGCAAAACCCCAGAGCAGTGAAATACCATGGACAGAGAATACGATCATGGTTTGGTAGGGTGGGAGAAATTAGTGTGAGCACAATGGGGCGAGGGTGATACAGCGTCAGGTATCTTGCATCATTCATTCAATCATTGTGCTAGTTTTATGGCATAAACAAAATAGAATACATGCCTAAAGATGTAGCACTTTTAGTCTGGTTTAACAATCGATACTACATAATTTAATTTTAAAATATATAAATAACAAACAAAAATTCCCCAAAGGAAAAGGAGTGGCAATGCAGAAGGCTAAGGTGAAGAATAAGGAAAAAAAAAATGATTTAAATTAAGGTGTGGAAAGGAAGTCTTTTCTTTCTTTTTCTTTTTTTTTTTTTTTACAAATAGTTTGTCAAGTTGGTTTCCATATAACACCCAGTGCTCACCCTCACAAGTTACCTCCTCCATGCCCATCCCCATTCTCTACCCCCACCCCTATCAGTAATCAGTTTGTTCTCAGCATTCAAGAGTCTTTTCTAATGTAGTGACATTTAACTGAAGACTTAGATACGGAAGAGGATTTGGCCAGCATTAGTAAGGTAGGGACTTTGCTGTAAGTTGGGGCTTTATCCTGTGGTAGATTGAAGGACTTAAGTATGGAAGTTGCATGATCTCTGTTTCAAAAGGTATTCTCCGTAACAGAAAGGCTGCATTGAAGGAGAACAGCTTGTGCTTTCCAGGAACTATGCTGTAGGCAAGTGATGGTGGGAGATTCTTGGATTTGTACAGCCCAGTGGAGAGGGTGGAAAGCCTATTAGTCAAGTTCTGGAGGTAGACATGAGACAATAATTGCATGAATATGGGAGATGTTGGGGATGGATAAAGGCATCAGGTCTACTAACAAAGTTTCTGAATTTGGTGATGATGTGAGCAGTTCGATAATGCTGCTCACCAAATAGGAAGTACAGGGTGAAAGAGGATAAGGGTTTATTTTCAAACTTAGAGATATGTCTATTAGATGAAGTGAGTCATTTATTTATGTTGTTCAGTTTTGCTATATCCTTGATGTTCTGTCAGATTGATATTTTAGTTTCAGAGAGAGGTCTCCAAATGTGGTTATGTATTTTCACAAGTTTGTTTGGAATTCTGATAATTTTGTATATTTATGTATTTTATGTTTTATGTATTTTCATTATTTGTTTTTAGCTACATATGTGTTTAGAATAATTATATGCAAATAACCCAAAATTCTTTGACAACTAGCTGCACTACTTTTATCTTCTTTTGCAGTTCCTCTTTATTACCCTACTTGAGCCACTCTCTCCTTTCTATTGTTCTTGGATTCTGTGCTTCCAAAACAATCTTTACTATCCATGACTTACTTGGCATGTGTTTTGAGATGTCAACTTATTACATAAATCTTCTCTGGAAACTTAATATAAAATAGCACTTCACTACATCAAAATCCATCCACTTGCCATGTTTTACTTTATTCTCACTGTTATCAATGAATTATTTATTTGTTTATTGTTTGTTGATCTTCGTAGATTGTGAGTTCCATGACAACCAGAATTCTGTTTGCTTATTCTCTGTTGTATCCCTGATGTCTAGTATATTGCAGGAGCTTAATAAATATTTATTGAGGAACAAATATGAATTAAATATTTTAACACTACAGAGTATCTCTAAGTCTGTTAATAGCTTTTATTTAAAATCTGCTTTGTATCCTATTAATGTAACCCAGTGGTCCTCAACAAGGGGTGACTTTGTAGTCCAGGGGTCATTTTATAATGTCTGGAAACACTTTTGATTATTACAATGGAAGTGGTGGTGCTACTGGTATCTACTGCATAGAGGCATGGGATGTTGCTAAACGCCTACAAGGGCAATCTCTCTTAACAAAGAATTATCCACTCCCAAATGTCAATGTTGCCAATGTTCAGAAACCCTGAGATAACTATACCACCTTCATTTTGGTTAGGATTTCCTTGTATAATTTTATATATTTTTACTTTCAACCCTATTTTGAGCTTATGATATACATATATTTTATTAAATATTGACTAGGTTTGTATTTCTATGTATTGAGTAGTTAATACACTTGCATTCATCATGATGCTTGTTATATTTGGAATACTTTTTATATATGATGTTTATTTCTCTTTTTTCTTTTCTGAATTCATTGTTGTTGATAAGGGAATGTACTTAGATTTTTAAAAAACTTTTCATCAAGTATAACATTGCAAACAAAAATGCATAGAAGTATATAACTCAATAATTTTTTACAAATTGGATATATCTACTTGTTCAGCACTCAGATTAAGCAACACAGTATTAACATCATCCAGAAAACCCCTAACGCTCCTGTCTAGTGTGTAGCCACTAAAGATGAACCACTATATGATTTCTAGCAGCGCATATGAGATTTAGTATTTTGTACTTTAGATACATAATAAATGTATAGAATATGTATCTTTTTTTGTCTGATTTTCTATTCTATGTTATAATTATAGGAATCATCTTTACTTTTCTGTGGAGCTGTAGGATGTTTATTCTTGTTGCAATATTGTATTTATTTGTGACTATACCATAGTTTAGTTATTCATTCTATGCATTTGAGTAGTTAACAATTTTGGACATTTGTAAATGATACTGCTATGTACGCTAGTATATACCTTTCGGTAAACCTATGTCTACATTTCATTTAAGGATATACCTTCAAGCAAAATCATCCTTTTCCCAAACTGGCTGTCTAACAGCATACATAATTCAGGCTGTTCCATCTCCTCACCAACACTTTTCCATCTGTTTCATTTTAGACATTCTAGTGTTTAGATGATGGGATTGAAGTTTTAATTGACATTTTATTGGTAGCCAATACTTTTATCTCTACATGTTTTGATAATATCTTTTTGTTTGTTTCCTTTTGGTAAAGTGTCTTTTAAATCCTTCTCTCCCTCTGTTTCCATTGTCTGACTTTTCTTCTAATTGATTTGCTGGAGTCTTTCATATGTTCTAAATGTGTCAAATATGTATATTGTGAATATCTGCTTTCTCTCTTTGGGTTGTCAGTAAGTTGGTATTAAATCACTTTATTTTTTTACTTATTAAAAAATATCCAATGCATATATTGGAATATATGCATTCCACTTCAATTACTTTAATGATTACCCCTAAAATTTTAATATACACAGAATTTTACAGTTAATAATTTTCTCTACGCTACTTCTAAAGGGTATATGCTTTAAACCCATTCACTCATCTCATGAGAAGTATGTCATCCTTTGCTAGTATTTTGTTTATTTCTTTGGTTTTTAGCTCTACAAATTAGACATTAATTTATCATTATTTTCATAGGCCACATTTCCTAAAATTTATCCACATATTGAAAATATACCATACATAAGGGTAACTTGGAGGGCTTGTTATAACAAGATCTCTGGGCACATAATGTGTGCACATGCTCTTTCTAGGGAGACATTGGTGACCTGGGGGCCAGAGAGAGAATGCAGAGATGGCATCCACGGCTCTCTGATCTTCCAGGAGAATCACAATTGGCTCTGAGATGGGTATTAAATTAGAAGCCTAACCCTCCAGCAGCAGCTTTTGAAGTATGTGAATAGGCTTCTTTCAGGGAAACATGGGGAGATGGGTGGTGTTTCTGTCTGAACCCTTTTTCCCCCATGCTAAGCCTGAACCTCTATGGCAGATATCCAAAGAGTCCTTCTGGAGCAAATTAAAACGATTTTTGATTTGTTTGTTTGCTGTTATCTGTGGGTCTCATGGATGTAAACCCCACCCACTTTCAGAGCTAGGTGTTTTAAGGGCCTGTCTCTTACTTTGGTGGACATCTTAAAAGCTGGAGTTCTAGATACTGGATCCAAAACCTTCACTTCTCAGGAAGAAGTTGGGAGTTGGCAAGAGTGTGTCTCATCCTTTCCTACTTGGGTCAGTGTGGGTATTTTCTCATTCACCCGGTGTAGATGACTCACCCAGCTAGTTTCTGGATTCCCTTTAGTGGAATATTGCTCCATTATAGCTATAGATTTGATGCCTCCATGAGCAAAGGTGAAGTCAGAAGCCTCTTACTTCATCTTGAAACAGAACCCTGTCATTTTCATTCATTTCCAAATCTTCTCATCAAACATTTTCCTTCAGAGTAATTCACATCTCAGTAAATGGAATCTCATTGCTTCAGATACTTAGATTAAAAACTGTACTTTTTTTTCCTAATATTACTCATTTTACTCAAATAACTGTCCCCTCACTCTCAAATTCAAGCCACACTGACCTTTTCACTGTTCCTAAAATGGACTGGCAGCCTCCTCTCCCACTCTTCTTAGGACCTCTCTATTTACTGTTTTCTGAAATTTTCCAATAGATATAATCATAACTTCTTCCCTTACCTCCTTCAGGTCACTGTTCCTATAACACTTAATTTGTAAGGCTGTCCCTGCACACATTATAAAACTGTAGCCCAGTCTAACACATTTTCTAACTTCTTTACCTGTCTTATTTATTTTCTTAGCATGTATCACTAATATACCATGCATTACACTTCCTTGGTATAATATAAGCCCTATGAATGGATAAATTCTTTTCTCTTATACTCAACACCATATTTCTAGTGTCTATCACAGTGCCTGGCACTATTAATACATTTCTATTGAATAAATAAATTTAACTTAAGGGTCATATTCTTTCATCTTCCTTGCTCTATATTATTACTTGACCCTCTTGTATTTTTAATTTTTAATTTTTTATGTTTATTTATTTTTGAGAGAGAGAGAGAGAGAGATACAGAACATGAATAGGGGAGGGCAGAGAGAGACACACACACAGAACAACGCAGGCTCCAGGCTCCTGGTTGTCAGCATAGAGCCTGACACGGGGCTCAAACTCTTGAACTGTGAGATCATGATGTGAACTGAAGTCGGACACTTAACCAACTGAGCCACCCAGTTTCCCCATCCTCCATTGTTTTAAACTATTTCATTTTTATGTAATTTTTTCACTTTTCTCCCCTAATTAAAGGAATTATTATCTCCTTAGTGGTAGTACTATAGCCTAATCATTATCTCCTTTTAAAAGCTAGGTTTAAGAAGGTGATATTTTACTCATTAATCCATTTCTGCAATAAGATCTTTACAATGTGAATCTGTCCTATAAAATTAATGATTTATTCAAGGCAAAGTCTGGTACAGGCTCAATAAATATTATGTTATTAATTAACAATGAAAAAATTATTAATATTTTACTTTGTCCTAAATTCATAATGTATAATCATAACTTTTTTTATCATGCATATTCTCAAATATTTAGAATTACCTATACCTTGTTCTTCACTTGCATTTTATTTCATATATTTTCAAATTATATTGGGATAAATTATAAATTATACTTTTAAAAGTTAAATCATGTTTGCTATTCTTTTTACTCTTGCTTTTCTGAGTAGTTCTATTAACCTTTTTTTAATGATCATAATATATAGGTTCTCCCTAATTACTTTGTTTTAATGATAATAGCAAATTTTCTTAAAATCTAAATGCACTACTTTATAAAATATGTATTTGCAAGACAAAACAATAATAGCAAGAAAATTTGTAATGTATTTAGTGGTAGTTTAGAGTTACATAAATATTCTAAAATATGTCATGAATAGAAGGCTGGGAGACAAAGAAAAAGCTTAACAGGGAGGAACTTCAATTTGGCATTGAAGGAAGACTGTCATTTCATCAAATGGCATAAATGGGATGTTTCAATGGGGCAAAACTGGGATGAATTAACTGGGTACTCACAGATATAATGCAGAACTAACATTGGTCAAAATTATTATGTTTGAATGGACAAGGGAGTAGAATGTATAGTAAGAACTTTTGCTTTGTGGATGCCAATTATGACCTATATAGGCTAGAACACACATTAGCATTTCTTCTGAATTATATTGATTTTAGAAAGTATATATAATGAATCATGGAGAATCTTTTTAATGATTAAAAAAAAACCCACCTAAATAACAAGTAGTACAAATTGCTAAGGAAAAACTTCATCATTAAAGACTCTTGTAGGGCAGTTCTTTGTGGATTATTCTTAAGACAATTGTAATTTGTTGAAATTAATCCTCTCATTCAGGAGAGATGAAAGCTGTTATAAGGGTCCTTTTGTCTGTTTAATTAGTCCTTGTTCTAAATCCTCTACATAGCCCTGAAAAACCGATTTGTGCATTAGTAAAATCCAATAAAATTAACGTGTGGAAATGGGAGGTTGGAGGAACTAAAACTTGTTCAGAAGAGACATTAGGAGAGTGAATAATAGAGTCATGGATTTTTCTAAAAGTCACTGTGCTTCGGTGTAGGGGGAATCCTGTGGAAAGAGCTGATATAAGCCAGTGCTGGATAAATTCCAGGTGAAGGATGATAAATATGTGCTCTTAAAACTGTTCATTAAAGATTTGAAAATCATATTTTATGAATTTCTGTTAACATCTAGCATTTAAACTAGATTCTAAACTCAACTAGATTCTAAACTCCTTTGGTGGCAAGGCTTATGTATAATTACTTTGTATGTCATTCACAATGAAGCACATATCATCCATAATAGAAACTAAATATCTAATAAATCATGAATGCTACATTAGATGTTCCTGAATCTTAATTTAAGGCAGATGATAAGCATGTTTCTTTTTATTCTACATAATTAATTTGGAAAGAGGGACAGCACTTGAAAGTCATTCTTGCATCTTACATCTAGTATCTTACAGGTAAGTTTCTCAGGAACAGGAAGCTATCCCCTGGATCACTGGCAGACCTCTACTTTTCTAAATGTTTACTTCTTTTGGGAAAGTCCATCATAATGCAGTTTGTTACTCAATGAGATCTGTTGTAAAGAACATTTAGAACTACGAAGATATGTTTTTATCCCAGACACATCTGCTTAAGCCCTTTCACTTTTCCAAGGGCAAAGAATGCCTTGTATTTATGTTTGGCATGTGTTAGAACACAGCTGTAGGGAACCCATTTCTTTTGAAGGAAGAAGAGAAAGAAGAGAGTGATAAGGAGATAACACTGAGTAAATGCCACAGCAGAACATGACAAATGCTGCATATCTGCATATTCAGGGGAGAGAGACACACAGAGAGAGAGAGAGAGATGGAGGTAGAGACAGATATGTTTTATAGCGAATGACGCTAAAGACTAAATGTAAAATACCACCTCCAAAAACTAGAGTGAGAACTCAACATTGTTCATTCCTTTCTGATAAAAGAGCAGACGTTGTGAGATGAGATATGTATATTGGTTTCTCAAAAGGAAAATATCTCTTTCATTGTAAACAGTGTCTACATTTCTAAAACAGAAAGCCCTTTTTACTGTGTTATCTGAATTGAAAATTGATTTTTTGTTAGTCAACAAAAATAAACTATAAGAGGAAAAGCTAATTATACCTGGTCCATAATTATGACCTCATAATGTTATTATCTCTTTTAATTTTGTGTTTGTAAAAATGAAGACAGAGAAGTACAATTCATTTAGAAATTCTTGTTACCTGTAAGTAGGACCAATTAGTTTTTAAGTAAATAACATGTAAGTAAAAAGTCTCTTACATTCTCTCCAATCTAGTTTGATTTTACTTTCATTGCAATCACTCACACACACACACACACACACACACACACACACACACACACACACACAGACTATTATATTCTAAATAAATATTTACTGAACCTTGAATAGTGCTTTAAATTGTGAGTTGAGTGAAAATCATAGGAGTGGTAGGATTTGTACGAGAGAATAAGATCAGATGTCTGTGAGGAGATCACACAGCCAAAACTATGTTGGAAGACATTTGATTCCAGAAGGAGGCTCTCACCAAAAGACTGCTTACTCATTTCATAAGCCTGTTCTAAAGTCAATGAAATTTGCCAAAAGTTATTTACAGGTGTTTTTGCTCTTCTAGTTGCTCTTGAGAGCAACATCCAGGAGGGGTTCATTAAGTTGTTGCAGAAGGGAACAGACACTAAATTGTTCTACAAATGAAATTAATGTATTAAGATGCTAATATTGGAAAAAAGGTGATCAGGGCTAAAGCAATATGGGTTTTAAACTTATTAGAAATACTGAAATGTTAGAACTTCTTAGTGTGGTTTTTGTCCTGATCAAATATATTATGTTTGAGAAGTTCAAGGAATTGTGGTAATACCTTTATTAACATCCAGAGATAGAATCAGAAAAGTATAAACCAGATGATACAAGCATTAATGATGACCATCTTTTGGAAGGTGACGGATAACAGAAAGTTGAGCAGAATTAATACGGTTTTTTGAAATTAGAGTCCCTTACTTTATATTAGTAAATGTATAAAATTCAAGTATATATATATGCACATATATATATGTACATGTTCAAATACTTTAGTTTTAGTATAGGTTCCATTGTAACATTTTCATTCAAGTGTATATATTTTCAAGCATAACAAAAACTACCATTTAGGAGATACTAACCATTAGCCCATCATGGCATTAAGTGCTTTTGTTATTTTTAATTCTTATAAATATCTCAGTGCCATATCTTAATCCCCATTTTATAGTGTTGACACGGAGTCTCAGAATGCCCAACATAATTTCATTTAATAAAACCAAGGAATGACTCAGTGATGCTTTAAACTTAGTTCTGTATGAATCCCAAACCTTTTCTTTGTATAACACAGAACATTGCTTTATAAATAAACAACTAAATGCACATATCTTAATTTGCCTTCTACTTTATGGCAAGCTACTTAGGCTACTTATGTTCCTTCCTGGTTAGAGAAAAAAAAAAACTATTTTTCCCTACATTCTGACAAGCTCTCATTTTGTTTCCCTTTCATATAGGCCTAAGACTCTGAAGAAAATAACTCCTTAGTTGCTATCAGCTTAAGTGTCTGCTGGCAAAGCAATGTTATCACGTCCACCTGAGGGTGGAGCACCACATGAGCAAGATACATTTATGAGAACGCCAGAATGAAATGAAAAGATGTAGTATTTCATTTTTGTCCCATTCTTACAACACTTCACATTTGCACAGTGCTATGCAATTATTATCTTCACAGCTCCTATGTGAACTTTATTATCTGCCCGCCATCGTGCGATGTGGAAGCTGAAATACTGAAATTAGATCACTCCCCCAAGGTGACATGACAAAATGCTGAAGAATTCAGAGCTCAAGACACATCTACTTCACTAAGTAGAAGATATTTAAGATTGTTTGGCGCATGAAGAATTACAATTTGAAAGAAAATTCATTGCAATGTTTGAGGTGATGTTTTCAATAAGGTTAAAAGGCTATAGTTGATTGTGAGTGACAAGATTACCCAATATCTGTGGAAAAGGACAAGATGATATGGAGACAGAGAAAATATTTAATGCGGAAAAGTACAAAAAGATGTTTGAAGCACAGAGACAGTCTTCAGTATGTGGTAACAAAACCATCACGAGGGAATTTGTTTCCTGACATCTGAACACTGTAATCCCTACAAATAAAATCTAAAATAAGAGGTTTATGATTTGAAGAGTGTGACTAAAAGCAGTATAAAGACATGGATTAAGATAATATTTTAAAATAATGTAATTCATTTAAAATGTCTAAAAACAATAGCTAGACCAAAAGATAGCCTGGTAGTGGGAAGTGACTCAAAGTTAAAAAACAAGCTAAAGTATGGTAATGATGTTTTAATGTGATTGTTCATATCAAACAAAATGCATAAAAGAAGCCTTTCTTTTATAGTTGAGATCATTTCTTCAAAAACTAGAATTAGATGCACAATTTTAAGGAGAGTGTTATAATTAGATATCAGTCTTACTCAGGGATACTGATTCTTGCAATTAATTTTTAAAAAGAATAAGAACTATTCTTAGAAATTTTGAAGGAGCTAAGTGTGAACAAGCATAGAAGACAATTTCCAGTAATAGAAATCAAAATATAAATTAAAAATTTAATATAATTACAATAGTGCCATTATTTAAAATAAATTGGTAGTAAGCTAGAAGTACCTCTTTTATTTTTAAATATTTAATTTTATATTTTCTTAGGCAAATGCTTTTTTATACAGCAGTGTGTATTACCTTAGGCAATTCATTTTCTGGCGGATAAAGTGCATACTTCCTGATGTGGCACCAAAGGACCATTGTGGCCTGCCTTCCTTTGGAAGGACTTGTTTTATGTCCTATTTTGGATCAGGCTGTATGCTTAACTAGCAAGCACAGTACTGGGCTATTCTGGCAAACTGTACTTGCACTGATCTCCTTCTCTCTCTGTTATCATTACATTAATATCAGTTTAAGAAATTGCTACCCTGTCTTGTAATTGGTGTTTAAATATGCCCTTGAGGAAAAAGTAGGCTTTATTTATGTCTTTATTTTCCAGGAATAAGCCACAGTTCATGGTTCACTGTCAGTGCTCAGTAAATGTTTTTGAATAGTTTTGCCCCATGATATTCTGAATAATACTATTCCTTGGGAGGAAAATCATAGTTTAAGTTACAACTACCAAGTAATATTTTTATTAGCAAGTAAAAGTTCCAGAAAAGAGTCTCTGTGTATGCATTTTAGGAATCTGACAAATTCTGAAATCAGTTGAACACTGATTGAAGTATTTTTTATTGTTTGCTTTAGAAACACCAGCAGTTTAGGGGCGCCTGGGTGGCTCAGTTGTCAGTGAAGCGACCAACTGCTGGTTTCAGTTCAGGTCATGATCTTGCAGTTTTGTGAGTCAGAATCCCACCCTGGGCTCCCTGCCAGCAGTGCGGAGCCGAGGGCTTCTCTCCACCTCTCTCTCCCTCTCTGCCCCTCCCCCACTTGTGCTGCCTCCGTCTCTCCAAAAATAAATACATAAGCTTAAAATAATTAAAACCATCAACAGTTTAAAAATGTATAATTGAGAATTATTTGAGTTTATACAAGTTGAAGCTATGCAGTATAATCCATTAAAGTTCTTTGGTTACCTATGTTGTGTTGATTTTTATGATTTGTAATATCAATTAGTTTATAAAATTAGGGTTCCGTATGTAGCCAACAAAAGTACCAGATGTCCGATTACATTTTATCAGATAAACAGGAAAATGTGTTCGAATATAAACATGTTCCCAGTATGCCCCAACTTAACTGGGCATCCTGTATTTGTGTGTCTGTGTGGAAACATGAATAAAATCTATTTTCTAATTAGACACTTTGGCGAACATTACAAACTTTTAAAACAATTTCTTGAGTTTCTTGCTCTGGTGGATTTTTGATTCTCCCATTTTTTCTTATTTACTGAACTCAGCAATACAATGGATGATGCATGCTCTTGAGTGACAGTAGACACGCCCATGCCACGTGACTACAAAGTATGACTGCGGCGGGAGAGGTACAATGTGGTGGAATAAGATTGCTGGCCCAGAGTTCTGACTTCGGCGTTGACTAGCTTTGTCAATTTAGGCATGCTGTGTAACCTCTCTGTGCCTTAGTTTCCTTTTCTGGAAATGAGTTAAGATATACATTAAATATATGATTTAAAACAGTATCTCTGATGCGAAGAAATAAAACCTCTGTCCTCGCAGCTATTTTTTTTTAATGGTCATATTTCTTTTGTCAATTTTTCTTTTTATTTTCTTTTTATTTTATTTATTTATTATTTTTTTACCAATAGTTTATTGTCAAATTAGTTTCCACATAACACTCAGTGCTCATCCCCACAAGTGCCCTCCTCCATGCCCATCCCTCCTCCCCCCCACATCCATCAGTCCTCGCAGCTATTTTTATCTTCTATCTTTATATTTCTTTTTTAAAATAATCCGTGAATATGTATGCATATTTTAAACTATTAGAAGACAAATAGGAATAACTTAGTAATTCCTGACTTGCCAGCTTAAATTTAATACATGAATGGATACTGAGACAAGCCATCAAATTATCAATTTACAATTCCCTAGAATAAGAAACTTGGCAAGCAGTAGAATATTGGAGAGAGTACCTGTTATGAGCCCAATTTGATATGCATCTGTAATAAAATGACTTTGTACCTAGACAGAGAAAGACCAAAATACAATCCCTATGATCTCTAGTTTTATCCTGAGATTTTATCTTCTATCATATTTTTGTAAATGATTAAGAGCATGCAGTTGAGACTGAAATACGGTTCTGTGAGTTTCACCGGTCAGAGCATGCCATTCAGAGATACCTTGCCAGTAGCTCACTGAGGGTCTTAGAATTGTAGCATAGAGTCTGAGTCATAAGACTGGTATCATTTAATTATTGCACTCCTTCTCCAGTAGATTTATTTTTAAAATACCATCCAAATCCAGATAATGCATTCTCTCTCTTGAAATTCATGACTACTTAGGCACAAAGTTTGGGAAATACCAGTTTCCAGAAAATGTTACAAAGAAAGATCTGAGAGTTAATTGAACCACACAATGAAACCAGGTAACAGCTGAATGGCACCCTTAGAAATAATAAGATAGAAATAATTATAATATAGAAAGAATAAGTAGGAGAAAAGTTGACCAACACACCTAACAAAAAAACTAAACAAATAAATGAACACACTGTGTAAAACAGTGTATATAGTACCAATATTAGTTCTTTAAAGATACACCAATAATAAAACCTTAAGAAAATAAAATTTAAAATACTATATTAAACTTGAATCCTTGATTAAATAAACATTTTATGAGATTATTTTAATTATAAGAATTGCCTTGATGAACTTTAATATATTATACATTGAAAATTTTCTTCTATATAGAAGTAACCAATTAGGTCATATAATGGAACAACTCATTTATAAAAAAAGAAAAATATAAAATATTAGTATATCAAGAAGAAATATGTACTGCAACAACTACTGTTGAGAATTTGTTTAAAAATAGAGATTTCTTGGAGCACCTGGGTGGCTCAGTCAGTTGAGTGTCCGACTTCAGCTCAGGTCATGATCTCACGGTTCGTGGGTTTGAGCCCTACTTCGGGCTCTGTGCTGACTGCCAGCTCAGAGCCTGGAGCCTGCGTCTGATTCTTTGTCTCCCTCTCTCTCTGACCCTCCCCTGCTCATGCTGTCTCTCTCTCTCAGAAATAAATAAAAAAAACATTTAAAAAAATAGAGATTTGTTAGCTGTCTTCACCAGTTTACCATCCCAGATATATATTAATTTGGTGTGTGTGTGTCATACATTAAAATATTAGCAATAATCCATAAATGGTGGGGCTTACCATATTTTTTCCTCTAGTCTTTAAATTTGTATTTTAATGTTCACATTAAAAATATTTTCAACTACACAATCAAGGAAATGTCACTCTACCACAGTACTAACATCTAAGTCATCTAAGACAAATGTTTTAATTTTGTTTTTTAATCCAACAAAGCAAGATTTTATCATTTTCTTTCTATATTCATGTACTAGTTTCTTATTTTTTAATCATACATTTTACAAAATGTATCTTTTAATCAATCTTTTACAAAATCTCAATCTTGTTAATTTATTATTTACATAATTCCTTCTTTTCTTGCAAATACAAATGATATTTATTTATTTATTTTTCTTGGAATTCGTATTCTATCATATATAACATTATTTGAGCTATTGTTGAGCATCTCCAGTTATTTTCCCTCCATAGAATTCTTATAACATAGGAGATGAACCTTGTCTTTCTCTTGAAAACAGGCTGTAAGTTTAAAGAGGTGTGCAAATCATTCTTACAGTTTAATACATATGCTGCCAAAGAAAGCATTCTGTGCAAATCATTCTTAAAATGTGTAACAGTGTTTTAAATCCCTGAAATGTATTCTCTACTTGAATTGCCTTTTCATTAATTATTTTTAAAATTACAGAATCATGCTAATGCAAATTACAAAACTCTTTTGCTATAAGTCTAATTTTCACTTCTCAGCCTTTTACAATTGAGGATAATTATAATCTTATGATGAAAGATTTTTTTTAAGTTTACTTATTTTGAGAGAGTATGAGAGAAGGCATGAGTGGGGTAAGAACAGAGAGAGAGGGAGAGAGAAAATCCCAAGCAGGCTCTGTGCTGAGAGCCCTACTCTGTGCTGACAACCCTACTCAGGGCTCGATCTCAACCTTGAGATCATAACCTGAGCCAAAACCAAGACTTGAACAGCTATTCGACTGAGCCACCCAGGCATCCCTAGTTTTACGATGAAATTTTTTTGAACAAAAATAGACCATTTTCTAACCCTGCCAAACATTGAACAAGTAACACAGTGGGGTGTTTTGTTACTATTTATTTACAGAAAATAATGTATTTCTAAATTAAAAATCCATTCTCATTGAGTCTTTTGAAACAATGGAAAAGAATATAGAAGAAAATAATCATTCATGATGATCTCTACACTTAAAATAGTCTGTTAACATAGTTATATAGTATTTCTGCCAAAACTTTTTCTATACTGTTCACACTTTTATTTTTCTAGAACATTAACCTAATTTTGTTTATAACATTTTGCATACCTTTTTTTTTCTTCAGTAGCTATCATACTGTGAGTAATCTGTCTTTTTCCATTTCCTTTACCTCTCACAAAGGGAATATTGATTGTCCCCTACGCTATCCTTGTGATATTGCTAAACAACACAAACTGCTAGGCAATTTGAAAACAATTGAGGAAAAGTAAACATTACTTGAGAGGGGAGATGGAGAGAGAGAATGAGAAAGAGAGAAGAAAGAAGAATGATAGAAGATGGAGGAAGAGGAGGAATTTTGTTGACCATTGGCTTCTTTTGAGGATGACTATTGGTCTCAGAAAAACAGTGGTTTATATCTTCAAAATGTTTAAGGAAAGTAACATTCACCTAACCAATTATACTGTCAAAGATGAAAAACTAGAGTTAGAAACCCTGAACAATCCTAGCTTTAAAGTTGCATGTGATAATATACAAACTGAATTATAGCTTCAATAGGTTTTAATAAACTAATTTTCTCAAGTATTTCAGATTGGTGCACAGAACTACATAATGTATTACAAACACCTTAGAGTGTGCATTATTCTTTTCTTTGACCTCTCCATCCTTTCCTTGACCTAGTATGAAAACTTAATATTGCACACACAAAGGAATATTATAGCTGGAGCCCTTCACACATGTTTATACCTGCAGTGTAAAACTTTGACACTCACAACAAGCATGCTTTGCAATTCTTTACACACACATATAGTGATATTCGTGTTCTTTTTGTTGATAATAAAGAAATTTCTATACTAATATCTTTTAGGGACATGCTTCAAATACAATTGACCTTGGTGGGACACTTGGGGACATATTTTTAAAAACATGTACTTTATTGATTTATTTTTACATGCAATCCTTGAACTCTTTCTGCCCCTATTATTTGAGGAATATATTTTTTAATCAATGCTGAAATCAGTTCAGTTATATTTTTGAAAAATTGACTATGTTTTATTGTTGATGACTTAAAATATTTTAGAATAAAGTTTTTGAATGGTTTTCCTTATTTTTAAAACAAATAGATGAATCTCTTTAAAATATTTTATTCATACTAAAATATTTATTTCAAAACATAAACATGTAATCTGAGGAAAAAGTAAAAGGAACATATAGGAAATATTTTTAATAATGAGTTTTAGTTCTGAATTATGCAAATTCATAGCATTTATTTTAATTGAATAAGTTTAGTTACTTTATAATAACCATACAATCATATTATTATTAGTCAATATTATTAAATATCTTTTTAAATATCTATGAAAATGAATCAAATATTTATAATTCGTAATGTGTGTTGTGTCAGCATAGATTAATATTTAATCATAATTATAAACAATTATAATTTCAGCATAATTATAAAGTATGGTTTTAAAATTATAAATCTATGTGCTGGTGTTTATGTTAGGAGAGATACAAGTATATCTTGATGAATTACATGATACATAGATAGTTAAAAGGAAATTATATTATCTAAAAATAATGGGCTGGTAGTATAGAAAAATCCTTAAAAGGTCTTTCTTTTCAAAAAAAATAACTTATTTCTGCCTCCAGTCATACTGTATCTATTTCATATTTTTTAAGTTTTCCCCCCAATGTTTATTTATCTTAGTAAGAGAGAAAAAGAGAGAGCAAGTGTAAGAGAGAGGGAGACAGAGAATCTGAAGTAGGCTCCGTGTGGTCAGCCCAAAGCTTGACGTTGGGCTGCAACCAGGAACCATGAGATCATGACCAGAGCCAAAGTCAGATGCTCAAATGACTGAGACACCTAGGTGCCTCTGTATCTATTTCATCTAATTCCTTCTCATTCTACATTGATCAAATCAAATTATACCTACATCTGCAACTTCCATATCACAAACCTTGTTCTGTAGTGCAAAGATTTTTAAATTTTTTCTCTAATGTAGAAAATTCCCTGAAGAAAATCTTAACATGTTATTTTATAGTTATTACCATATCTCCAGTCCAAATAATTTTCTGATTCTACATATATATTTTTTACTAATAAAAGACTTATTGGGGCGCCTAGGTGGCTTAGTCGGTTAAGCGTCCGACTTTCGCTTAGGTCATGATCTCGCGGTTCGTGGGTTCGAGCCCCGCGTCGGGCTCTGTGCTGACTGCCAGCTCAGAGCCTGGAGCCTGTTTCAGTCTGTGACTCGCTCTCTCTCTGACCCTCCCTGCTCACACTGTCTCTCTCTCTCCTAGAAATAAATAAAACATAAAAAAAAAAAAAAAAAAAAATAAAAAAAAAAAAAAGACTTATTAGTTATAAATATATATAAATTTACCCATGTGTTTATGTATTTAAAAAAATAACTAGCCCTTTGGTTTATTTGTTTTTCGTTTCCCCTAATAAGCAAGGAAATTCTGTTTATTACCTAATTATCTAATATCGTGGTATGGTGATTATTTCTCCATTGACAACTGATAAAATAAAGCAAATTCAAACAGGAGAGATTCAGTACAACTCTATGTTTGACAGTCCCTTGTTTTAATTTTCTCTGTAGCCTCACAGCCATCAAACAGGTATTGGGCAACTAATAGGGGAACAGTTGTCAAGATGCTTAAAAATCAAATAAATTGATACTGAGTTTGTGTTTTAGAAATGGTATATAATAGAATAAGGAAAGCAATAGAAATCTCCCTCTGTATGCACTTATTCATTATTCATAGATATTTATTAAAGCCCTACTATATGTCAGTAAATGTAGAGACATAGATGAATGAGACAAAGCAAATTAATACATATTTAGCATATCAAGTGGTAAAAGGTGGAATTTAGAAAAGTGAATCAGGGCAAAGGGAGAAAGGTTGATAAAGGATTTAGACATGTGTGTTTCTGTGAATGTGTGTGTATGCACATATGCATGTTTATATCTATGGGTGATATATTCTTTAATAGTACTATGGTGCCTCTGTTATAAAAATAGCTTTTCCATCTTCATGCTGTTCTCTTATCCCTTCCTGTTCCTGTCTGGGGAGAGGTCAAACATTCATTTGAGGGATGGCTGAGGGTTCTAAAATTCTAACCTGCTAAGAAACATTCAGATTCTGAAAACCTGAAATCTCACCCAAAGGTGTAGTTTAAGGGCAATAGTTAGATTTATATGCTTTTGGATTTCTTCTGAATGTATCACCAAGGCATAATACACTTTACAAAGGCCTGTAATGGTTCCAAATACCAGTGTTATGTGTAGCTCCAGGTCATATTTTCTATTACAGGAGATAGGAGAGTATAAAAATTGCATTGCATAGTGCATCAATAAAGGAACACTATAGGCCTTATCTTATCTTACAGAAATTTCCAATTCGAAATGTGCATTTTTGTTGTGAAAATGCTTTGAAAGTTCACAGTGCTTTCTGCCTCCACGGTCTGAATTATATCCAAGCCATTTTAAGCTAAGCCTTTGTTCTGGTTGAAGATCTATGAGCAGAAGTGGTGCTCTGCTAAAGGAGAAAGAGTGGAGGGGGGCAGAGAACGTGCTGGTGGACGATAAAGTTAGGGCAACTTTGGAAGGGATTCCAGGAAGAGGTTCAATGAAAGGGTATATCCATTTTGACTGTAATATTGTTTCTCCTGGAAGAAAATAATACTATAATTTATTCTAAAATCTCCTAGCTTGCCTCCCCTGAAACCATCTTTTAAAAAAAAAAATCTCTATGAGTATTGTCAAAATAGCATATTCTGTGGGGCTATTTACTTCACATTGGGAGGAAAACGAAAAGGAATGAAACACATCTGTTTTATGGTTTCTTACCTCTTATCAGCACTGGCTTAGACATTATTTATCCAGGCTCTATTTTTCTGCTGTTGCTTCTATAAGATCTATTTGAATAATATTAATTCTAATTGATAGCATGTTGCTTTGCTGGGTCATGCAAAGGTCTCCGTTAGGAAGACAGATGTTTGTTAAAAATACTAATTAAAATAACCTAGGGATTATCTCCTTTTACTTAATCAAAATAACATGATTTGTGAACAAGTCCAAATATAATTAGTCCAATAAAGGGATATTAGAAGGAAATAAAAATAAGCTAATAGGAAACAACAGAAATATTCAGCTTTGACTTTATCTGTATCAGTATTACAGCCTCAAAGCAAGAACATATTGGGACATGTTTAGTGAACAAATTAATCTCTGGGCATAAATTAGGAATTTGTAGGATTTATTTACTCATACAATGCCTGCAGTATCAGTAATAAGAAATTAAATAAGTAAATATGCAAACAAATTAATTTATTAGTTTGTTCAAACATATACACAGCTTTAATAGATTACACTGCCCCAGAGTTTGAAAAAGTAAAAGAATTTCTCTAGAGCCTAACTTTTACAATGCATAGATAAAATTGATTAATGTGCTATGACTTATACGAGTAATTTATTGAGACTGTTGTTTACCCTAATACCCAGCACTGTGGTATCATCCTGCAAGCATTCTGCAAATTCTCATTGCCTACTTATTGTTTTGAATCTATGTAGTTTACACACTAACTTTCACTTGATTGTCAGAGTATGCTAGCCTTATGTGCTTTCCAGACTCTAACATGGGGAACACTTTTGCTTAGAAAAGGACAGAAAGAAGGAGAGGGGCACCTGTGTGGCTCAGTCAGTTAAGCGTCCGACTTCGGCTGAGGTCATGATCTCATGGTTCATGGGTTTGAGCCCCGTGTCGGGCTCTGTGCTGACAGCTAGTTCAGAGCCTGGAGCCTGCTTCGGATTCTGTGTCTTCCTCTCTCTCTGACCCTCTCCTGCTCATGCTGTCTCTATCTCTCTCTCAAAAATAAATAAAACATTTTAAAAAAGGAGAAAATAATAGTATATACATAAAACATTTGGACTTAATACCATTGAAGCAACTAATCAACATATTTTTTTTCATTTGTGTTTGCATTTCTTCCCACTCACAAAGCCAGACCCCATGTCTTTGAATCCCGCAACAAGCAAACGAAAGTACACAAGGCAGAGGAACCAACCCAGGCTGGGAGATAACAAAGAATGACAGCATTTGACTGCAGGGTTTGTATTCTAATCCTGTCACTGAGTTATCTTAGATAGGTTACTGAAATTTCTTCAATTTTAGTTTCATTTTTTGAAATAGATAATAACAATAAAATAAGATTAAGGATTAATTTTATACACAGCCCAGACTGGCACAGGAAAAGTGGTTAATAAAGGTAAATTAGTCATCGTTATTCTATTACAAAGGTTATTTTTATGTTCTGAATTGTGCGCCCCCTCCTCCCTCAATTTATGCGTTGAAGCCCCAACATCCAATGTGACTAGAAATGGAGATAGGGACTATAAGGGGTAGTTAATGTAAAATGAGGTCATAACAATGTGATTCTGATCCTAAAGGACTGGTACCCTTATACAAGAAGACCCAAGAGTGCTTGTTCCCTCTTGTTCCCTTTGTATGCACAAAGCAGAGGCCATGTGAATGCACAGCAAGATGGCAGCCCTCTAGAAGTCAGGAAGAGAGGACTTGCTAAAAACTGAACATGATGCCGCCTTGATCTCAAAATTCCTGCCTCCTGAACTGTGAGAAAACAAATGCCTGATGTCTATGGTATTTTGTTATGGTAGCCCGAGCCAACTAAGACAGTAATGCAATGAACATGTAAGCAATATTGCGAGTCACGGTTATTTTAAAATGTTGATAATACAAATGATGATTTGTATTATTTGTTACTTTTTGACCTATCAGGGGAGTCAAGCTGAGAGGATAAACTCATTAATTTAAAAATTATAGCTCCTGTTAGATGTCTAGTTCTTGGCCATGACTCTGGAAAAGAGATGCTGTCAGGTTCCTGACTGTATTTGAATCAGGTTCTAGGCTTCTGAACTAATCACCAAAACTAAACTGTATGTGTTGAACCACTTAAGGGAATGTATTGGAAGTGATGGTTGTGGTTTTAACGAGTTCCTAAGTAGCATCCTTCTTTACTGTCCATACTTGGAATAAATTTAGAAACAGACACAGGAGTCAGACAGATGGAGACCAAATTGTCAGCTTCACTGCTAATAAAAAATAGATCAAAGGAGTAAAGGACATGGCTTGGATACACAGCCAAAGGACTTGAGAACACCTCCTAGAATTGGACCAACTTATTTACCCAGTTACTGGAAGACTGCAGGCTGCTCTCCCAGAGTGTCGCCAGCTCCCTGAGCTCACCACAACGCTGAGAAAGCAGGCCAGAACACATCTGTCCATAATGCAGGCTTGCTCCAAAGAGGAGTATTCTTCCAAACTCATTAATCGGACAACTCACTTCTCCTTTCCTTGGAGAGGAATAAAAGAGTAGTCTAAGGAAGGGGTCAGAACAAAGGGTATTAGTCCAGCTCAAATCCTTCCACAGGGAAGCCTGCAGAGCCATGATGGTTGCTTTCCCTTAAGAGCAGTCTCATGGGATGGGTAGAGCGCAATTAAAACTGAAAAGATTTGGGTCTCCCTGGCTCATTTTGCAGTTGAAGTTTCACCTGCTCTTGGAAATTCCATGGCTCTGCTTCCTTTTTCCTCTTCCTAGTTTGAGTTAAGTGACCCCTTGAAACAGTTGTTTACCTTCATCCTCCAGGTTGATAGCATTGTACTTCATCATTGCCCTTTTATATGTTTGAACTCCTTGAGGACAGGGACTGTGGCAGAATTATTTCTCTACCTTTACTGACTAGTATATCATCTGCTACTAAATAAAAGACTATTGGATCTGTTGTTTTCCTAACAATATTTCTGATTTAAAAGTACTGAGCAGAGATTTTTCAAAAAGTTAGTGAACAAGTGGAATATGGTCAACACTTAATAAGATGTTCTTCACCTTATTTCACCTTCTGTGTGTGTCAGACATAACTGATGTAAAATCATTTGTTCAGAATGACTGAAAGAACTCCAGGGACCATGTATGTTTTATTGCTGCATTTGGATGAGATAGATAGAAAGGTAGACAGATAGAAAGATAGATGATAGATAGATAGATAGATAGATAGATAGATAGATAGATAGATAGATAGATGATAGATAGATAGATAGATAGATGAAATACACCTTCCCTTAAAACTTATCACTAAGAAACTGGAGACAATACTATGGTAACTCTTAAGGCTGTTTATAAGTATATGGTTCTATTTCTGAGCACATGGTAGGAATGGCTTCTGCAACTTGATCTCAACTTTAGGTAGATGTCATGTTTTCTCTGTTAAAGCCTGCTAATTTTCTTACACATGTCCTTGCTCATATATTAATTATATTTTGATCTTCTGGTATACTTTACAAAATGATGCTGCTAATTTTTTTTATTACCAGTATGTAAAACTATTTGACAAGTGATACAATATGAGTACCATTTACAATGTTACCAGTTAATTGTTAGATCATGAGTAATTCTAGGGGTCCAGGAAGAGGAGCCAGAGCAATGAGGTCCCTCTGAGTGACTCACAGTAGCAGCTACTTAGTAACTGATATGAAATATTTATATACTTAAATATTTTAACAGTTGGTATAACAACATCAACCCTACTTTTATTCTCTCTCATTCTTCTTCCCTGTCCCCTCTTCTGTTTCTTTCTTTGTTTTTTGTTATTCTATCATCTTTTATCTC
Organism: Proteles cristata cristata; assembly: GCA_017311185.1. Lineage (NCBI taxonomy): Eukaryota > Metazoa > Chordata > Mammalia > Carnivora > Hyaenidae > Proteles > Proteles cristata. The sequence continues at coordinate 1,181,695 of JAESUZ010001351.1, forward strand.
TGTAACATGAGATATCTATGTTCTCTGGCCACAGAATTATTGCATTTTCCTATGCTATACCAAGAGCAGGAATTGAAATTAAATTTTGTTGTTTTTTTTTTGTTTGTTTGTTGTGCTAATTTATTCTTCTTTTATTTTTTAAATCTGTATTTATTTTTGAGAGAGAGAAAGAGACAGAGCATGAGCAGGGAAGGGGAGGGAGAAACAGAATCTAAAACAGTCTTCAGGCTCTGAGCATTCAACACAGAGCCCTACATGGGGATCGAACTCACAGGCCATGTGAGATCATGACCTGAACCGAAGTTGAGCACTTAACTGACTGAGCCACCCAGAAGCCCCTGTTTTTTAATTTCTTAACCTGGAAACAGATTGGTTTAAAAGCAATGTGTGTATGTATCATGGCACTACCTTCTGCACTGTCTCAGCTCAAGGTTCAGCTGTTTAATTCAGTCATAACCATTGTCATGTGGGCTACATTGAATTCCATATAGTCTTATACATTTCATGTATTTTTTTCTTACTGAAAAAAAAAGGATTACAGTTGAAAATTAAAGTCTGACCAAGTTAATACATTAATAATCAACTAACTCATCATGATCCTTTAGTCCAAGAGAGTCACAGCACTGGCACAAACATATTTAATCATTAGTAACCATTAGTCATATTTGATATGATACATGTGAAAATTTATATGCAACCTTTAAATAAATGTTAATTATATACACAATTTGGGAAGAAACATGAGTACTGGCAAGGTCCAAAATGATAAAAGGTGGAAAAAATGTGTTAGAATAATACTTTTATGTTGTCCTGAGAGCAGGGCACTAGATCTTACATTCTAAGAGTATGGTGTGAAGTAGTTTGACATACTTTTCTAACCAGCCCCTACAAGCGCAGGTAGGTATAGTTAATGTCAAGGTATTCTTTCTCAGGCTAATTATTCAATGGTCTTTATCCTGCTTCTTACTTTAACTTATTATTATGATAATACTCAGAGTGGTGTTGGCCTTTACAGATTCAGATTGGGGACAAGGTCAACAATAACATTTTCTCTCCTCATTTGAATTTATTTTATTGATTCCAGAATAAAATATACAACAATTGTTTTAAGTTTTTAATCTTCCTGAGAAAATAATAAAAATAAGGCAACTTACTACTCCGTTTATATTCACATTTTTTTCAGCAATATCAAAGAAAAATAAAATATATCCTTACCTTATCAGATAATAAAACTTAGTCACAAATTAACAATTTATTTTAGTTTCAGAGTAAGTTTTCCTATTCAAACTGAACACTTATACATTAAAGTCTGGTAAATATAAATCACTTAAGGAAAAGTTTTCTGTGTTTTCTAGATGGAGTTTTCCCCTGCATTTTAACCAGCAGTGTGCTAATATGCTGTTCTCCTTGGTATTAAAAGAAGAAAACTCTCCCTGGTCTTCACTGTCTTCAGAAAATGAAATTGTGGAGGTAACTTGAATTGTCCGAGATAAATATGCTTATATATTATCACTTATAGAGAATATATGAATGCTATTAAAGTAAATGAGGCTTTTACAAAGAAAAGCCCACAAATGAGTAAAAATATAAGTTTTTTCAGGCAGAAGTTTTCATTGCTTCTTACTATTTACCCTACATGCTAAAAAGAAGTCTTGGGATTTGAAAAGATACTCAATAAATACGTTGGGCCAATAGGCACTTTTTCACTAATTTAAACATAAGCTAGAATACTGAAAATTTGTGTGCAATATGCAAATTGTATTGAATGCCATTTTCAATCAAATATACAATGATATGCTCAAATACAAAAAGTTATTCAAAATATAATAAAATAATATACAAGAGCACTAAATGCACTTTAAATGGCTTATCCTCTGTAAGAAGACTAAATATAAATATATTTATGTACATTTGTGATGGCTAATTTTATATGTCAACTTGACTGTGATAACAGATGCCTAGGTTGCTGGTAAAACATTATTTCTGAGTGAGTCTGTGATGGTGCTTCTAGAAGAGATTACCTATAAATCAATAAATTGAGTAAAGAAGATGTCTTCGCTCTTGTGGGTGGGCATCATCCAATCCTTCGAGGGCCAGAATAGAACAGAAAGGAGGAGAAAGGGGGGATTTGCTTGAACTGAGGCCTCCGTCTCCTGACCTTGAATATCTCTGCTCCTAGTTCTCAGGCCTTTGGACTTGGACTGGGACTTACACTATTGACTACCCTGTTTCTTCAGCCTTTGAGCTTGGACTTGAACTATACCACCAACTTCTTTGGGCCTCCAGCTTGCAGAGAGATCATGTAACTTCTCTGCTTTTATAAAGATGTAAGTCAATCTGACAATAAATCCATTTGTATATATCTACATATAACCTATTGATTCTGTTTGTCTGGAGATCCCTGGGTAAAATAACATATATATACACACGTGCAATGCTTACCAGACCTAATGAAAGTTTTGATATAACAGATTAACTATGGAATGCATAACTTTTAGGTGGACAGAAGTGGGGAATTTAAAAATCATAGATTCTTGGGGTTTCAAGATACCTGAGAATGCCATCTTTTCCTCTGACATTATTTAGTGCACATGTTTGGGGACTAGTCTCTGGGTCCATTACCAGCTAATTCTAATAGCATCTTTAGTTTTTCTGTATTTGTCAACTGTCAGCCTCACCAAGTGAGTTGTCAGGCTGTAACTACTGGATGAACTGGGGGGATGACATCTACAACCTCGGATCAATCTTAAAAGTATCAAGAAAGAGACGACTAGATATTTTTCAACTCGGAGGAAGAACACACCATTAGTGTGAATTGTCAATAAATCAAACATGAATCTGATCAAGGCTTCTGCTCTAAAGCTTAAAAAAAAAAAAAATTCAGAGGACTGTCTAAGCCACATCATGGGGAAGCAATTAGCAGCATCTACCAGCCAGCATGTGGGGAATTCTTTAGTAGAGAATACAGTTCTGAATTCTTTACCACATAACTTTCCAGACCAAAAAAGAGTTGGGGACACCTATAGATTCAAAAAGAGAGTCAAGAGACCAACATGTATAAGCTTTGTTTGACATAATCTCCAACAAACCAATAGTCAGAATGAATTAATGCAGGGCTCCTGGGTGGTTCAATCTATTGAGTTTTGATTCTGGCTCAGGTCATGATCTCACCGGTTCATGAGATCATGACCCACATCAGACTCTACCTTCACAGTGTGGAGCCTGCTTGGGATTCTCTTTCATTGTCTGTCTCTGCCCCTCCCCATCTTTCTCTCTCTTTTTTTCTCTCTCTCACAATAAATAAATAAACATTTTTAAAAAATGACTTTATGAAATAGGGAAATTTGAATTCTAACTATATTAAGAAACTATCACATTTCTAAAGATTGAGAAAACTGTTGTTTTTATGTTTTAAAATAACATTTTCTTGTGAATACTAAACCCAAAATATTTAGAGATTTATAATTATCTGCGCTTACTCATTTTTAAAGTATATATATTAGAGGGCTTGGGTGGCTCAGTCAGTTAAGCATCCGACTTCAGCTCTGGTCATGATCTCATTGTTTGTGGGTTCAAGCCCTGCATGAGACTCTGTGCTGACAGCTCAGAGCCTGGAACCTGCTTCAGATTATGTGTCTCCCTCTCTCTCTCTCTGCCCCTCCCCCACTTATGCACACACATTTTCTCTCTCTCCTTGTCAAAACCAAACATTAAAAAAAAAATAAAAAATAAAAATATACATTCAAGTGTTCATTTCTTTCAAGGATTATTTTATTTATTTTTTATTTTTGCATATCTTTTCATGTCAAAATATTCAGCAGGATAGGTAGGTACTCTTAATCTCATCAGGAAGTTAGCCATGGTGTCTAAAGGGCATCTTAAAATTCCAAGAGTTTTAATTTGTTTTGTAGGTTATTGTGTTATTAGTGATACATTTTATGTAACTAACCAAAAATTCATAGAATTCCCTAATCCAATCTCTATTTCTATCCCAATTGAAGAAATAATTGGACAATACCTTTCTTAACTGAGGAGAGAGTAGAAAGAAAACTCTGTGAGGGTTTTAAGCCTTGAACTCTCAAAATATTTGGCAGTATATAGTACTCTCTTGGTGTAGATTGGAATGTGACCATAATTTATCAGACAGTAGAATCCAGACAGTGATATAATGCAGCTTCTTTTATTCAGGATAAATTAATTTATCAACTTAATGTTATGTGTAGATGGTAGGTTAAAAAAAAGAAAGAGAAATAATAAGTTCTCATGATTTGGATGTATCTGAATCAGAGACCAAATTGTAAATACACTATATAGAGATAAAAATTCCCCTAGGTTCTGGGTATTTCTATAATTGCTAACATCTTTCTAACTCTATATATTTAATAGGACAAAATCCATATTGATTTCTAATAGGTCATAGTTCATGCAAAGGCAAATTCTTATTATCTCATATTTAATTATCATTTCATTATTTGTATTTAATTATCTTGTATTTAATTATCATTAATTATCAAACCCTTTATCCTCCTGCTTCTCTTTTTAGTGGCTATATGTGTCTAATAATTATCACATCTGTCCAATGATTTAAAAAAATGACAAAGAACTAAGGCACAAAGGTAAATTGATTATTGTTCTAGTAAAAGTTTTATGAAGTCAACAATAAAAGAATTAGATAAAATTAGGATTTAAAGGATTCAATGATCCTTTCAATTTATTATTAAGTCACAATTATTACAGTTCTTGGAATGAGCAATTCTCTTTAGGGATGTTTGGGCACAGGATGATACAGGCCATTAAAATCAAACTAGACTGGGTTTGCTCTATAGTCAACTATCTGTGCTCAATTTACAGTGTTACTAAATTGTTCTAAGTCTCTTTGCTCCATTTGTCATAGGAAGTTAGTACTTATTTCATGGGATTTTTGTAAGATCTTAGTAACATTGTGTGCGTAACATACCTAGCATTGTAGTTTCTATCATGTATTTAAATCGTTCCTGTGGCCCCTAAAATCTTTGTATCATTGAATTAGTTACATAATATTCCTGAAGTTCCAATTTCATATGAATAAAGTGAGGAAAGTAATAATATATATTTATTAGAGTTTTTATGACATTGAGTTAATATATGTAAAATGCATAAAATAGGGTCCAAAACACAATAATAATAATAAGGAAACACTAAACATTATTATTATAAGTGGTGGTATTCAGTAAAAGTTTCTCTGCATTACTTCATTCTAGTGTTAGAAAATGAAAGTATTTTAAAAAAGAGTAGTCATAAATTAGTACATCTTGCACCCTTTCTAATGTAGTGCTATCAGATGCCACTATGTGTTGAAAAATGAATAAAGCTATATTCCTGAATGAGATGATTGCAAGGATAGGGTTTTTCTAGAATAAAATATTTTCACTTGAAATATGGTATCTATATTTGTGTTCTTCTCAGTATTTAGCTTTAGAATTATCAACATATCTTGAATTTCCCTGGTAAGTATAGTAATAATTTCTCACAGTAAATAATATAAGAGGATGATTGTCAAAAATTACCTACAAATTATTTTCTAGGCTTTGTGTCAAAGACAACTTATATCTAGATGAAAGTATTGTACCATGAGGTACATTTATTATGATGAGAATGGGTGGCGGTATAAACAGCGTTAAATGTCCCTGTGCTGGGAAACCCTCCAGAAGCCCACAAAATGCAGTTGGTTCAAGTCGTGAAGTGGCTGGCTATAACACCAAAGGAGCTGTAATTCAAATATGCAGACCTTTCCATTTATAAGGGGTTTCCAAACCACCTGTGAAATCTTGGAAAATTGCATTTCCAATAGCTTATGGAATATTCATGAGATGCTGTTGTGAACAATGGATATTTCTTGAAATTACTGTTCTAGATATGGCCACATATAATTACTAAAATAAACATAATCATGGCTATTCTATTCCACCAAATACATAGTTTTCCCTGTAAGAGCATTGCTTTTAAAATATGATGAGTTACTTGAGAAATAAAACCAGTCTAGGATGGTCTTACCCATTTACGTTTTTAGAACTATGTTGAACTAATATAGAAAAATGGCAGAAATGGTAGAGGAAATGTGAACAGATTTGATTACAAGGAAGAGAATGTATCCATATCCAATATACTATAAACAGAAGCAAACATACTGGGAAAGTATTTTAAATAATCACAATGTTAAAAGGGAAGTAGAATAAAAGTTGATAAGATATACATGTAAGAACAGTTTAGAGTAGAATGCTCGGCCTTTTTATCATATGGTCTCTGCTCACCTCCACATCCTCACTTGATCACACCCTACACCTACGTTTACCCTATGCTTCAGCCGCACACTGTTACCTGCAATCACTGTATTCCTGCTCTTCTGAGACATTAAACATGCTACTCTCCTAATTAAATGCAAAGAATATCTCCAATTCATGGCTAAGTCCTATTCTTTCTCCAAGTAGTTTAAAAATGACTTTATCTATTGATCTAGCCTCTCCCTTTGCTCTCATCAGAACCGCTACTTAACCCCCTCTACTGTAAGGATCTTTCTCTGTTTACCTCTCCTCCATAGTTAGACAGCACTTTTGTAACTTTTGTAACTTTGCCTAGAGCAAAGCAGGTACTCTGTAAATGTGAACCAAAACCAAGATCTTAATTTCAAAATTGGGGCAAAAGTATTGACATTTCACAGAAAGAGGAATACAATTGATGTAACATCAACCAGAAACAAACAAACATGTTCCAACACACCAAAATAAAATAAAATTTAACACAACATACACAACATAATTAAATATTTAAAGATAATTATATTGGTTACAAGTAAAATATTTGATCAAATGAGCCCTTTCATGTAATATGACAGGGAATATAAATTGTTACAAACCTTTCTTTTTTTAAAAAATATGTTTATTTTGAGAGAGAGACAGAGAGAGAGTATGAGTGCATAAGCAGGGAAGCTATGACACAGTCATTTCCAATTAATCCTAGTCTTAGGAAATAACCTGAATTTCAGAAATAGTATTTAAAAAAATTAGCAATATTAAATTTGAAATAATATAAAGAACTGGAAACACTTTCATTGCCAAATCATAGTAAATGGCTATTAACACTGAGGTATATTTACAGAATATATGCAGTTGACCTTTGATGGCTTTGAACTAGGCTGGTTCACTTATATACAGATATTTTTCTCTATATACAGTAATGTCCTGTATATGCATTTTCTCTTCCTTATGATTTTCTTAATATTTTCTTCTCTAACTTTCTTTATTGTAAGAAGACAGTGTCTAATACGTGTACAAAATATGTGCTAATCTATTGTTTATGTTATTGTAAGGCTTCTGGTCAACAGTTGAGTATTAGTAGTTGGTTTTTTCAGGAGTCAAAGATTACATATGGATTTTCAACCATGAGGGGTTGAGGGAATCAGCACCCCCACTCCCTGCATTTTTCAAGGATTAACTGTACTTTGTGACCTTTTAAGTTAAGTTTTATAAAGATAATGGGTAATTTTTAAATGCTATAGTACTAAAAATTTATAAGACATGTAAATAATATGGTTATACACAAATATATATATGTATATATATATGGATATGAAGAAATGTGTAAATGAATCCCAGATACACCCTAAAAATAGTGAAATGTGGCAACCAACTTATTCCTCTCCCATTGTAAATGATTGTGCATGATGTCTCTTTGATTTGGAAAATATCCATGGAATAGAAGGTTAAAGCATTGGCTCTGGAGGGAGAGAGAGATTTGACTTGAGACCTGGCTATTCCACTTACTTGTTCTGTGATCTTCAGCAAGTGGCTTACTCCACATGTTCCCTGATTCCCTTATCAATGTAAGGATGATGTTACTAATGTTTGCCTTGTGAATTGTGAGTAGTAAGTGGCTTAAAACCAATGGCAAAGACTCTCTGACTACTTTAGTCCTGCTCCTGAGTTCTCTTTTTGACTAGGTCTTGCCCTTGGGCTCTGCCCTAAGCCCATCTAGAATTTTGCTGGGTTAATAGAGTGAAAATCCCCACCCTTGATGTGTTATCATATTCCTTATCCCCCACCTTCAATATCTTATCCCCCAGCCTTCAGCAAAATTTCTGTCAAGTTTGCTTACCCAGAATCCCCTTACCCCAGAGGCCCCTTTCAGTATTTTTTCCATCCACTGACCCTCACTCTGCCCCTTGGCTATAAATCTCAACTTGTCCTTATGGTATTTGGGGTTGAGTTCCATCTCCCTCCCCAGCTACAAAACCCCACTGTCCTGGTCCCACTGAATAAAGACTGCCTTACCATCGTTAACAGACGTCAGAATAGTTTCTCCTTTGATACCTACAAAGTATGTACAAAAGCACTTTATGCAGAATGTGTGCCTAAGCAATTTTGGCTATTATAATCTTTACTACTATTGTTGTAACTTTATATTATTATGACAATTCCTTAAACATTTCCAGCTCTGTCTGGTTTGGAAAATTTACCATGGGGAGGTGATCTCAGCAACTGCACTTCGACACTGCATTTCTGACAGCTTAATCACTTACCTTCAATAAGGGCAGAGTCCATGTCCCTCTTGTTTGCGGTTACCCCTCCAGTGTGAAAAAGACTGCCTGATACATGGGAGACTTGTAATAAACATGTGCTGATTAAATATTTAATTAATGTTTCAATCTAACACAAAACCTTTATCCTTCAGTTATCCTTCCCTTAATCCTAGAAGATGCTCCTCTTTCTTATCATCAACCTCTACTCAGCATTTCCTAACATGATTCCCTTTCTGTAAAATCACAAAAATTTTTGGAGGGGTCTTGTTTTCAAAGCAAATGTTGCTGAATAACTTTTCATATCCATGAAGATAAAATCTTATCTAAATTACAAGCTACTTGAGAGCAAAGAATTTGTCTTTTTTTTTTAATATGGACCCATAGGTCCTCTATGAATAGTTTGCATACATTTTTCAGCATGTTAAATATTAAAACAGTATCTCATAAGATGTCTGTCTTTGAGCTAGAACCCAGCTTGCAATTATAACTTCTCATATTTAAATAAATGTATTAATAATGTGAGAAAAATTGACCTGAATGGACAGCTCAGAGCCTGATTTGGGGTTCAAACTCATGAACTATGATATCATGACCTGAAAGTCAGAGGCTTCACAGACTGAGGCACCCAGGAGTGCCCCATCAGTGGAAGCATTTCAAAGCAGGGCTGGTGAGCCACTGCAGAGAAACGGCCCTCCCCATCTCTGAATTGAGCCAAAACCTTTGGATGGGGCAAAATGGCAACTACTTTAAGCAATTGCTTGAGATGTCAGTGGAACAGACATCCTGATCACAAGACTGATGGTTGTGGACTTTCTGACTATAGAATCAGTAGCCAATCAATATATGTATTCCAGAGTAGTTTAGCTTAACACCCACAAGGAAAAAAAAATTATTCTGCTTTCTTAACTCATGAAATGCCAACCCCCACCTTTCCTTTTCCTTATCAAAAGCCCCTTGTTTTCTCTCTACAACTACGACACTGACTTTCTACCTGAATCTGTGCTTCCAGAACTGCAGTTCTTTGATCCCAGATAAATGCTCATTTGTTTTTCATTGTGGCTCTTTATGTTCAGGTTAGCAATAGAAATGAGGTTTGTGGCTATAATCTTTCTCTTTTGCTTCAGTTAAATAAATATAGGGACTCTTTAATGGCAACACAATACTTTTGGCTTGATAGAATATGATTTTTTAATAAAATGTGATTGTTTTATAAAAATAGTTAACTTGAAAAGCTCCTCAAACTCTTCAGCCAGCTGTCTTTTCTTTATGGAGATCACTAGGATATTCCTTTTAGGAATATCCTTTTAGGAATACACAGGATACACAGGATATCTTTTCAAAAGTTTACTATGAAGCATGTGATTAATTAACCGTGTGCTCTGTCTGTTGTTGTTTTATATGCTGGATGTTAATTATGGTCCAGAGGTTACTATATGTGTTTATATGTAGTGTATTCCAATTTTAGGCTACTTCCTTCCAAGAAATCTTAATCATTTAGTGGCACTACCAACAAGGTATCAGATAGAAATATTTAAAAAATATAAATTATTCTTGAAAGATTGGAATAACATTGGCAGTTTCAACTCTGCATTCAGCAGACCTCTAAAGGAGAGACAATTTCAAACCACACTAATACAGTGACTATGATACATTTATCAGTATAAAAGATGGACACAAGTGAGGCTGGAGAGACTGTAAATTTTTAACATTTGAACAGGTGGCCAACTTACCAAAACAACTTAAACCTTTATGATATCTTATCATGCTGAGACAGATCCTGGTGTTTTACAATGACATTCACATTAAAATTTAATTTTTCCTGCCGAGTTAATAATTAGCCAGTGTCAGTGAACGAAAATAGTGAGAACCCATCAATTTCTGATTGTCATTTTGAAAGAGGAAGGGGAGATATTCTTCCTGTCACGGGCCAATGAATATTGCCATGTGATGGTTGCTAAAATAGAGAGTTGCGAATATGGAGGTAAGTGGCTCTGAATTCTTTTGCTGGTCTTATTTTTAGGAATTTAGGAAAATAAATGATATCTCTCATTTTATAAAGTGAAAGGTTAGTGAATCAGTATACATCCAGATGCTGATTCTGAGGGGGAGCTTCTCTATTCTAAAAGCAAAGATCAGAACACTTATGTTAAACTAATATTAAAATAAGCTATCAAATTTCTCAACTTATAGTATGTATTACTTGATAAATTTAAAGTACTTAACCTACAGATAGATCTCTAGGATAATGTGAATAGATAAATTAATCCTAGTAACCTAATTGGCCTGTTGGTTGAATGACATCCAGTGAGAATAGATAGTCTTTTACAAAATAAAGGGGGGGGTTGAGCCGAGCCTTCATCATTTACTGTTTTTATCAACACTTGTATGTACTAAGGCAAATGTGAGGGTTGCTACACATTGAAAGTGGCATTTAGAGATCTTTAGAAGCCATTCAGGGATAATATGTTTTGTTCCCAACTTCATCCTAGCTTACTTATCCAGTTTATAGCTATGACTAGTTTGTTGCTTCCTGGAAGTTTCATCTCCCAGAAACATCGACTCTTTGTTCCATATTCCTACTTCTAGTATCTTCTTCCAGTCCTTGATTTTTTTTCCTTTGTGTTTTCTGCAGGCTGAATTCTTTAGCATACCAATCCCATATTTTCTGTTAACTACCATGTTTGCACCTCCCTTTTAAAGGATTTCAGAGTTCCTGAAGCTTCTTGCCTTCTCAACCTAAATTCATCTGAATACTTTCACTGTGAGTTCTTCTCTGAGTACCAGTTTTTAAAGATAAAAAGTATAATAAATGATAATACAAATAAATTAACTTGTATAAAACTTTGTCATTACTGATACATTGCTAAAACAGTATTGAGGGCATTTACTTATAAAGCAAGTTTATTTTGTCTCACACCATTTTTTAAAAATTTTTCAGGGTCATATTTGCTTCAGACATTTTCTTGTCTCTTAGATGAATGTAGTAGGCTGAGTAAAGTCCACCAAAAGATACCCAAGTCTTAATTTGGGAACCTGTTAATGTGTTACCTCACATGGCCAATAGGACTTTGCAAATGTGATTAAATTGAGGACTTTTACATATGGTGATTATCCTGGATTGTCTATCTACTTGTAATCACGTGGATTCTAAAAATTGGGGTCCTTTCCTGACTGTGGCAAATGGTCAGAGACACAGCATTGCTCGTTCTGAAGATGAAAGAAGGAAGCCATGAACCAAGGAATGTGTGTGGTTTTTAGGAGCTGGCAAAAGTTAAGGCAATGGATTATTTTTAGAGCGTCCTGAAAGAAACACATCACTGCCAACATCTTTTTTTTTTCCCCCGAGAGAGAGAGAAAGAGAGACAGAGAGAGAGAAAGAGAGAGAGAAAGAAGCAAGCATGCACACACAGTTCGGGGAGGGGCAGAGAGAGGAAGATAGAGAGAATCCCAGCAGGCTCCACACTGTGAGTGCAGAGCCTAGGGCAGGGCTCAAACCCAGGACTGCAAGATCATGACCCGAGCTGAAGTTGGACACTTACCCAACTGAGTCACCCAGGCACCCCAACCAACATCTTGCTTGTAACCGAGGGAGACCTGTATTGAACTTCTCATGCAGAGAATTGTAAAATAAAACATTTATGTTGTTTAATGCACTGAATTTGTGGTCATGTGTTACAGGTTACAATAAGAAACTGATACAGATGATAAAATCAGGTGCAATTTAATAACTAGAAGATTAGTTCCTTTATAATAGTCAAAGCTCTGAGATTGATTTGTAGTTAAAGCCACTCTTGTCTTCTTCCTCTCCAGCCTTCTCCTGGGAAAATAGTGTGTTTGGCCTCTACTTTATGTCTCCGTCATCTTTCCTGTTTCTGTTCCTCTTCACCCAGCTAGTTACTTTCAGTTTCCGAAGCTTGCAAAGTTGGAGTAGTGGAGTCAAAAGAAGAAATTTGGAAGGAAATGTGTCCTAGACTGATAACGGCATAGTGCTTTGCTCTTTGAACTTAGAATATGTTCCATTATTTTGCTTTTGGGCACTTCTTTGCAGTGTTGAAGACACCAATAGCCCGACTTACTCCTGCAATGTCCATTTCTCTAAGTAACTAAAATTTTCTCCATAATTACTAAGCTTCTCTGTGGACTAATCATGTGCCATACCTTTTGTAGCCCCAGGCATATGAAAGTATCCTCTCATCCCTCACCCAAGGCCTAAGCACTCGTATTTCTCCAACTATAGTTAATCTTGTCCTTAAGAGTTCTGACGTTTACTTAGACACTGTTTTTCTGTTTTCTCATACCTTGTTTACAGTATGAAACCCCTTCTAAAGTCTTACAGTGTGGACCTCACAAGTCTTCTCTCCCTTGTCTTACAGTGAAAGATGTACACCCTTCCCTTCTGGATTTTGGGAATCACAGTGGATAGCCAAAGTTCTCTCCAAAGATCTTCCTCAAGAATGGTCTTCAAAGGTAGTCTAACTACCTATGCTTTTATATCTCTTTATATCTCTGCTATGAAAGAGCGACTTAACAGCCATTTAATCAATTTTTAAATACTACTTTGAACTTTCTGCAACTTGATCTCACTTTGTCAAAACCTGGAAAGTAAGGACCCATTTTGAAAACCTTGTTTCTGCCCACAAAACATCATTGCTGTAGATAGATTCTGATATTAAATGATAATACTCTTTTATTATTTCTTCTCATGCTTTAGTTTGTTTGTGATTCAGCTACATTTTTACTCACTTCCATTTTCTTTCATCTCTTAACTTCTCTTTTCTCTTTATGTGTTGTTTTTTTTTTTTCTCCCATGCTTCTTTGTCCTAGTGTGTTGAAAACATAATGGTCCTGCCGAGGTTCCTAACATTTCTTCACTCATTCAACCAAAGTTGTGACTAAAAATTACTCTCAAAATATTATGCTCATTGATAAGGATGATGCACAGATTATTCCTGGTGACCTCAAGGGGCTTTTAATTTAATAAGGGCAAGGATCCACATAATCAACTCATCTATCTCTGGAACAAGAAACCTAACTGTTAATCCTCAAACTTCTGCCTACATATCTTCATGATACCCCCCTTTCATGGGGTGATTTCAATATTTCCACTATTTTATTAATGTACCAAAATTTGTCAAGCATGTAAGATGGCCAGTTGGTCAAAAATGTTTGGTCACTGTGTTTACATTTATTTAATTATAGGGCAAATAAACATATCCCTTTTGAAGCCTATAATACTAATTTTTCTTAAGAGTAATTTAGATTACAATGTCAAGAATTTGTTTTTATTCTGCTTTCATTTTAACTTAATCGATAGCTATATGCAAAAAATTCAGTGTTATCTGTTTAATTTTCACTTTTGTTGGATACATTTTATTATTTTTCTGTATCTTGTAAAGAAGGTATATCAAACTATAAAGTAATTCCATGATTTGCTTTCTCTAGCCCTGGCGGTCACGCTATCAGCCCTATGCTTTATAGACCCAATAAACCTGGCCCTTGCCAAGGGGACAATAAATCACCACATGTCAAAACCAGCTGGATATTTCTTTTTATTCTTGATCAGTTCGCGTATAGGTCTTCTGTCTTATTCCACTTTTCATAGTGAATGTGACCCAATGTAGAATCTCGTCTTTTTCCTATTCTTTAGTAATTCGGTTTATTTTTTATGCCCATAATTCTATTTCCTTCTGGGTTTTCAGTCCAGTGAGTGAATAATCTGATTTGTATCTGCATTTGCAGAAGCAGGCTTCTCTCAAGCAGAATTCTCTGCCCTCCTGCTCTCAGTTGTCTCCTAAGAAGCACCTAGTCCCAAAGTGTATAGTACTCACACATTACATCAACGTACTTTGAAACTCCACCAGTCACTGGCTGGACTGATTCCATAGTTCAACTCCTTTTGAACATAATCGAATGCTTTTTATGTTCTATGTGTTCCCATTTCCCATGAGGAGCACTATCAGAGTTGAAGGGCCACATTGAGAATCCTCTGTGATTTTTTTTCCTAAAAGAAAAGGCTGCTGCCTGTTTCCATGCAACATGACCTGATTCTGCAAGCTTTCTGGGAACACTGAGGAAAAAAAAAAAGAGGAAAATTACTTGAAGAAGGTACTGGGAAGAAAACCATAGATAGGAAGAAAAAATAGGAACAAAGGTAATTTCAGAACTCTTTACAATTATAAGTTGCTTTCTTTTCCAAACTGCATATGGAGCACTATTTTTTTTTCTAGTGCCTTTCTTTTCATGGCAGGGCCGGACATGAGACTCGATCCCATGACCCCGAGATCCTGACCTCAGCCAAAATCAAGTTTCTTATGCTCAACCAACAGAGCCACTCAGGCACTCCATAATCTGGATTTTTAAATGATGAACCATTTAACTTCCCTCAAGGTAGACCTTTATTTTTTCCCCAATTTTAATGAGGTGTATTTAATATGCAAATAGTAGTACATATTTAATGTATATATTTTGATGAATTTGGACATATGCATATATCTGACAAAAGTTTTATTTTTTTCAAAAAAGAAAGAAAGTAAGTAAATGATGGCGGGGGGGAGATAGCACTGATGGCATTTTCACTCATTTTTTTTTAACTACAGAAAATTAGAATTTCTCACCATAATGAATTTCTTTGCATTCTCACATATTTAAAATTGCCATCTTCTGATAGTTCTAAATATAGTAATTCCAACAGATATGCAAAGGACATATTAGAATCTACAGTATTTTCTAAATAGTCTATTATGTGTTTTGTCTTAAAAGCATTCAAAACTCATATTCTTATCTCAAATTTTATGACAATAAAAGAGATTTGTGTCTGCCATACCCACAGAACACACACAACTTTAGTATATGTGGAAACAGAAAATTTTAAGTTAACTTCTTAAAAACAAGTTAATTATATAATTTTATAATACATTTCATTTAAAATATTTCTACCAAACAATATTATCTTTGAACTATTATGTTTAGGTGATTTCCTCACTGGGAGCCAGTGTTGGAAAACTTTTTATTTTTAAATTTTTTTAATCTTCATTTATTTTTGAGAGACAGAGAGAAAGAAGGTGGGCAGGGGAAGAACAGAGCGAGAGGGAGACACAGAATTGAAGCAGGGTCCAGGCTCTGAGCTGTCAGCACCGAGCCCAGCATGGGGCTTTAATTCACGAACTGTGAGATCATGACCTGAGCTGAAGTTGGACACTCAACTGACTGAGCCACCCAGGCATCTCTTGGAAGACTTTTTACAAAAGGATATACTAAAAATATTTTCGACATCACACATATGTACACATGCACGCTCGCGCACACACACACACACATCTCTGTAGTAAGCATGTGTGATAAATATTACTTATTAGCTTCTCTTGGATTAACAAAGAATTTGAGAGAATCATTGAAAGGTAACTTTAAGCGAATATAATAACACTGACTCCTAGCAATGAAATAGAGTATCCTAGCTATAAGTCTCTCTACTTTATTAAGAGCAAAGACAGCAGGATCATTCTCTGTGAAAGGCCACCCCTGGAGCATGGCTTGTGCCATGGAGAGAAGCATCTAGATCTGTTGACTGAATGGCCCTGGGAGGACTATGCTGTTAGGGATCACAAGTACAATAACAATGGTTGGAATCAAGGTGGCTAATGCAAATGAATGTGGAAAGGCTACAAATAAGAACAAAGCACACATCCCAGGTCAGAAAAAGAAAGTGTCAGTTTAAAATGATGAGTCGGATGGCTTCAAAATTTTCCTCGCTGACATATTTGAATCTACAAACATTGATGCTAGAATGAATTCTTCAGAAGGCAGTTCTTATCACACCAAGTTTCCCAAACATATATTTTAAAACTAGCATATATTTTCTAAGTTTAGCAAAATATTTTGTGGGTGTAAATATTTAGAGAATATAAATAAGAACATAGAAGCAAGCTCAGATTCACTATACATGTGTTTGTAGACATGCATCAGTAAATATTAAAGAAAAAAGTACCTTTGGTCTAGGTTAAAATGATTCTCCTTCGTTAGAAAGAATATATTTAGAGGAAAAAAACCCTTTTTAAAAAAATGTTTACTTATTAAATGTAAAAAGAAAGAAAGAGAGAGAGCGAGCTAAGGAAGGACAGACAGAGAGAGAGAGAGAGAGGGAGAGAGAGAGAGGGAGAATCCCAAGCAGGCTTCATGTTGTCAGTGCAGAGCCTAATGCAGGACTCGAACTCTGGAACTGTGAGATCATGACCGGAGCTGAAATCAAGAGTGAGTCGCTTGGCTGAGTGAGCCACTCAGGTGCCCTTAAAGGAAGAGTCTTAAATTGTAGCTTATTTACTTAGAGTTATCATTATCTTGTTGAATGAGTGTAAGTACTTCATATTTATGGAATTAAAATATTAAATGATAAAGGTTTCTAAGTTAAATTTTTTTTTCCCAAATACATGGGGAACTACCATTGGTTTCTGGCTTCCTTCCCTGAAACCAACAGAATCCTGAAGGTAACACATATTGATAACTCCCTCCCTTTTTCTTTCTCTCTCACACATGCAATATATATCTGCATGCACATACTTGTGTCCATGTGCACATGACCAAACACATACACGCAAACTATGAGAAATTTACAGGTATCCTATAAATGGTTGTATCCCCTTGGTGTGTAGATGTGTGATACTCAGAATACATATGTGTGTGTGTGTGTGTGTGTGTGTGTGTGTGTGTGTGTGTGTGTGTTGTGTAACCAGAAAGAACTGTGAGTGACAGATTGGGCATAGGCTAGGGAAGAGTCTTAGTTAAGCTGTGGAACAACTGGATCGCTAATACAGTGTTGTGGGAGTGTAAACAGATGACACTGCTTTAGAAAAGTGATATTACGTACTAAAATTGAAGATACACATATGACAGATATTAGAAAGCTCTAGTTGCCATAAAGCAGGAAAAAAAACAGTTTAAGTAAGTAATAATGTTATAAACAGAGACACAGTGTCATCATATTTGAGAAATGCAAGTTTAAATATAATGAGATAACACTGTATATCCATCACATAGCGACCGTTAAAGAGTCAAATAATTTCTCGTGCTGATGAGAGCATAAGCAATTGTAAGATAGCTCTTTGGAATACTATCAAAATGAAGTATTTGTATATACTATATGCTAGCAATTTCATTTCAAATTATTTAATACAGTGAACCTGTGGGTCACATTCATAAGGAGTCACATTTAAGGTGTTCACCAAAATACTATATTGATAAAGAGTTAGATAGAGGTATTATTTCATTAATTATAGAGAAATGTAAAAGTAAAATGTGTATACACTTAATGAAAATGTATGCAGCAGTCAGAAGCAATGAAATAGATGTACACACCTGGAGGTTGTACATTATTAAATGAAAA
Organism: Proteles cristata cristata; assembly: GCA_017311185.1. Classification (NCBI taxonomy): domain Eukaryota; kingdom Metazoa; phylum Chordata; class Mammalia; order Carnivora; family Hyaenidae; genus Proteles; species Proteles cristata. The sequence goes on from JAESUZ010001351.1 coordinate 1,199,625, forward strand.
AAATAGAATGAGAAAAATAGGACACAATTAATTTATATTTCAATATATATACTCTGAAACCAAAATTGTATTTTTAATTTAAATTCAATTTAGTTAACATATACTGTAGTATTTGTTTCAGGAGTAGAGTTTAGTGATTAATCACTTACATATAACACCCAGTGCTCATCCCAACAAGGTCCCTCAATGTCCATCTCCCATTTAACCCATCCCACCACCCACCGCCCCTCCAGCAATCCTGTTTGCTCTCCATTTTTAAGAGTCTCTTATAGTTTGCCTCCTTCTCTGTTTTTATCTTAATTTTCCTTCCCTTCCTATATGTTCATCTGTCATGTTTCTTGAATTCCACATATGAGTGAAATCATATCATATTTGT